>OY740774.1:22733948-23455901 GCA_963513935.1 Aphrophora alni
AATTTACCTTCAGGAAACTAAGAATTAATTAATACCTGAAGAGGTCTGATCAACTCCTCAGAACACTGTTTGATGATCCAAGGTGAAACTTCATCAATATCAGTAATTCTTTTATTTTTCATTTTCCTAATCACCCAGGGGACAACTTGGACACACACAGGCGAGAGAAGCATAGATAACCTCCAACTTTTCCCACACCCTGACACAGAGTTGTAAACACTTTGATTGAAAAAATCATTTAAAAAATTGGCTATGCATGATGGCACACAATCAATATTTAACTTAATAGCACTGCTATTGTAATTTTTATTTCGAAAAGTATTTATAATTTCCCAAGAAGTTTTGCTAATATTTTCAGAATTGCTAATTTTTTTTAGACAATTCGTAAGATTTTGCTGCAATTATCACACGTTTGTAAATCTTTTTGTATTTTATAGAACTGTTTAAAATTATGGTTATTTGAGGACTTGGAAATTTCATAATATGACTTTAGTGTATCTCTAAAAATGGGAATACTTTTGGGTATACATTTTGAATTTTTGTTCTGTTCATTTCCTATTTTAAATAGTTTCAAAGGGCAAGTTACATTCAGACAAAAAATAAAAAATTCAAAGAAGTAATCAAACTTTTCAAATTGGTAGCAATTAATTGTGGTGGTTTAAGAAATAATTTATAGTGAATAATGAAGAATAACATATATGTTGTGCACATCAGCCCCACCTATTGCACTACAATAAAAATAATTTACCTTAAGATCTCGATGTATAACATTTGCAGAATGTATGAATTTTATTGCTTTCAACAATTGATACATAATGTATCGTTTATGAATGTCCTTCAAAATGTTTCCTTTCCCAATTACGTGATGTAAATCAGTTTCTAAAACAATAGATACTCAAATTTAGAAAGACGTAAACAAGTGAAATATATTGTATTTGTTTAAATTTAAATAGCAGATGTTTAGATATAAAATGATTAAATTTATGTCAATCGATATTTGATATTATTACTGATGGATCAGGGAATATTGTGGAGTTGTACTAAGCAAAGAGAGGTCTAGGTTAGGTTATTCCATCCACAATAGATCCATTTGGTTTTGTAGTGAAGAGAGGTTACTTGTGGCATCTTGACCTTTAAAAAAGGACAATATATATTTCCTGTTATTCACAAATTGTAGTATGAAAAGTTCATTGAAGTCAATGACACCATGTTCACTATGGAATATGCCTTCACTGACACCTTCAATCTCTAACAATTAAAAATTAAATTAATAAAATTGTTGATTGGCTTCAGTATAATACTACTACAGTATAATATTACTATTCAAGAATTAGTAAAGGGTGCGAGATTGGTACTGTTTGCTGATGATACTAATATTAAAATGGTCTAAATAGGAATGAATTGCACATCAATTTAGATAAATCATACCAGGAATTAAATGACTGGTTTTTTTTTTTTTCAATAATAGCTATCAACCAAATATAGACAATTTTAACTTTGGTATAAATGAACCTCTTCTACTAATTCCTGGGACTAAAAATTATGAAAATCTGAACTGGAAGGGTTACATTGAAGTAACTTTAAGGAAACTTACTAAGGTCTGTTTTATTCTAAGATCCTTAAAGGGTGTATGCCCCTTGGAGGCAGTGGCGGATTTATGGGGGGGGGGCTTTCGGGCTGAAGCCCCCCCCAAAACCTTTAAAAAATGTTTTGTAAGAATGTGTAAGAAAAATTAAAAAAATTCCAACTGTGTCCCCGTCATTATTTATTCATGTCTAGCCAGTAGAACTTCTCTGAAATATTAAATGTACGATGTACTTAAAAATAAATCCTTTTCACATTTTTAATCTGCCTTTTATTAACTTTAATGTATTTCATTAGTAAATTAGTAAACAAAACATCTTGAAAACCTTTAATATGAAACACACGTTTTAACTTCATAAAACAACGTTAAACTACTGTTTTGGTCGCTTCATTATATGAAAGTCCTTTCACAAAATTTTCCCCTGTTCAGCCCCCTCCAAAATAAAATTCTAGATCCGCCACTGCTTGGAGGTTATAAAATATATATTCTGCATACTGACATTTTATATAGTCATATGGAATCGTATTTTGGGGAAATTCAACAAATGGTAGTGTTCTGTTTAGGTTGCAAAAACAAGCTTTTAGAATTATTTTTGGACAAAATACAAGAAAGTCACGTAGGCTTCATTTTCAGTTTAGTAAAATATTGCCTTTACCATGTCTTTCATTTTGGAGTGTGTCCCATTCATATATAAACACCCTGAGTTGTTTAGGCTGAATTCTCACTATCATTACTATAATACTAGGCAAAGAAATGAGTTGCGATATAAACAACATCATCTTGCTTTAAGCCATAAAGGGGCCAATTTCTTTTTTCTTTTATTTTATTTAGCTGTTGAAAATATTACAATTGTATAGCCATGGTCAATGTATACAAAAAAACTTACATAAAATTTAAATAATATTAATAAATGCCTCTGACAGAACTGTTGACATTTCACAATATAGGCTATCTGATAAGATAAAATTACTCAACACTCAATCACAACACCAATCACCAGTAACTCATAATAGCAAACAAATAATAAAACTGCAAAATTATATTGACAATAGCTTACATAGATAAATAAATGAAACAGAATATGTATCCCTGTCAGGAGTATACAAAATATCAGAGAACACAACAACAATAAATAAAGAGACAAAAAAATCAATGAATAGGTTCCACAATGCAATAAAATGCAACTAGCAATATCTCACAATTCAACAAAACAAAGTGTCAAAACAACCAACAAGGATTCGGGCACAGTTTTCCCAGACTTGTACCCTTATTTCATAAATTCACCCACGGAGTAATATCCACCTCCCAGTAATAAATCCTTCAAGTGCTTTTTAAAACTATTTGGGGGATACATGGGGGTACAATTATATAACCAGCTCCCAGATATCATTAAAGCAGAAGCTACCTATTTAGTATTCAGAAGGAGAGTAAGGGAAATACTTTGGGGGAAAACTTATTATTTAGTTTACAGATTCTTAAGGAATGTTCACAATAACAATTTAGCTTCATACAATGTTCTAGATGCATTACAGGGAGCATCAGGGGTTCAATGATGTTTGTTATTGCTAAATTGCTGTTGTATTTAGATAGGGGAAATGTATTTAAGTATTATAGTTATTATTGATGTATTTTGCTAAATTGTAGGTGTCATTGTAGGTTTTAAGTATGTAAACTGTTAAGTTCAAGTATTATGATATTTAATGATTGTTGTTGATATAATATTGTGATGTGTTTATGCTTACGTCAATGACTGGAATTAATGTCATGCCTTATACAAAATATATTGTTTCAAAAAAAGGATGAATAAATAAATAGATTAGTAAAATTTACCTTATTAGCATAAAAGTACAAATAAATCATACAATATATTATAAAACCTGGTAGATAAATACTATACATATATATACTCATACATAAAGCTAATAAATAATATTTCATCAATGAAGTTACATACCCATATATTCAAAGACGAGATACATATCTTTATTATTAATAGCACGATGAATATTAAAGAGCTGAATAATATTTGGATGCATTTTAAATTTTTTAAGGAATACGATTTCACGAAAAGTGCGCTGAGCATCAGTCTGATTTCGAAAGGCATCAAATATCTTCTTAATAGCAACTGTTCCTTTAGTATTTCTATCCAGTGCTTTCCATACGATACCATATGCCTGAAATAGTAAACAATTCATTTCAAAGTTTAAATTATCAATTAAAAAAAAAAAAATTTATAAAGTAGGCAACTAATTTATTGCATAGTTTTGAATGGTATGGTTAAAGATCTTAGCTTATATGTTATCATTAAACTAAAAGGCCCTTTGAAAATAATTTATGTATAGTAGAATTCTTGCCTATTGTGTCAGCATTATGATTTTAGGTGAATTATTACTATATCAGTTCTCAAAATGTGAGTTCAAAACACAACATACCACACACATAACAATATAATATAACAATAAATATATGTTTTAAATCTCTTATTCTAAATGGCTACAAGCTCTACATATTTTAATAATTAGTAGGCCTATATGCTTTATGGATAAACTCAACTTGTACTTACACCTTTGCCAATTCTTTTTTTAATTTCATATCTTTGGGTTATGTGCCCATCCACTTCTTTTTTGTTATTACTCATTTTATATAACCTTAAATCTTAAATTTTGACCAAAATGTTAAAACTATTTTTACTAAAATTCATTATAATATATTAATTCGTATTTTTACCATAACTTAGCAATAATTTTCACTGGTTATTTACAAAAAAATAAACAAGATCAATAATAGATATGCTTTTATTTTAAAAGAAAACAGTAAAGTAAACTTAAGAAATAAATAACATTAACACAGTTTGGTTAGTTTCATAAGCTTGTTTGTATAGTTTTGGTTTCCATGACAATGTACTGGTATATAAATAGATAATTGCCTAGTAATGACCTTATCTGTGACACAAGGCCATAGATAAATACATGTAACATAATACAGTATACCTAAACTAAAAGGACATGGGTAATTGTGACAACTCAGTTTACTATTCATTCCGTCATCATTTATTTATATTTATAATTTATACAACTGATAAATCTGAACTGTGACTGTGAGGTATTTTTATGAATAAATAATTTATAAGACCGACTTCAATAAGGGATAAAGTAAACATTAAATAATTTACAATATATGGAAATTGAATTAATATTACTTCGACCTACTTCTCATAAACAGAAATAATTTGAATAATTTACAATTTGTAAGTTACATTTTATAAAGTAAAATAAACACATATTAATATATATATATATATATATATATATATATATATATATATATATATATATCCAACGTGTGACTTCATTAGTGCCTGCCACCTGGCCTGGGGCAATCTTTTACTTTTACAATTTTATTAGGAGCATAAAGGCTGTGGTTGAATTTGAGTTTGTTTATGTTTGTACTTTGTAATTTGTACACATAATAAAAAGTTGAAAGGTTTTTTTGAGTAATTTCTAGAATATATTTTGTTTAGAGCTTGGGGGATATCGGAAGTATGAATGAACTTAACGAATTTCGGAAGGAAGTTTCAATTATATTTTGTAACCAGTAAAAGTAACTAACAAATAATGTAGGCTAGTTTTGTAGTTTACGAACCTTAGTTGTTTCAGCTAAAACAAATAGTCGATGGGTTCGTAAATTCTTAGGCAGTTTAACTCAAGATGTTCTCTAAAAAAAGAAATGACCTTAATTTTAACATTCTGCTTTTGTTGGACTTCAAATGTTCATCTTTTGGACTTGATTTGAAAGAAATATTATGCTTTTCCTATAGTTGACTCTAGCCTAAATGCAAACATTAGCTATGGCAAGATCTAGATCTTCGATCCCAGATATACCTTTGTTTACAACCATTGCAAATGTATTGCCTCATGATGAAAATAGTTCACTCAGAGATACGAGTTCACTTGCAACTGATGTTGGCTTTACAAAGAAAGGGTCGAAACAACATAAAAGTTCAATCAAACAGGTGAGTACTCTTTTGGGTAATTATATAGGGTAAATATGTAGAAAAGTTGTCCAATTGATTTAAGTGTGAAATCTCGTCAATTCGTCTTCAAAATAGCGTTTTCCCCTCAATTCAATACTACTTTCAATGCAAGTGGTTTTTAATCTCTCACAATTCATTATTTACTTCTTAGAAATTGATAAATTTGTAACATATTCAATCGTATAGCCATATTGAAATTACTCGTGGGGCACATATGCACTTCATTTGCTTATACAGGTTGACATTACTATGCTTCTATGATATACAATTCATGATGACTAGGTCTCTGAAACCCAGACCTAGTAAAAGTAGGCCTACTATAGGTAAAGTAAGGGTTAATATGGAGAGAAGTGGGTTAAAGTGGAGACGGTCACAACTGGTGTCAGAAGTGGGATCCGACTGTCTCTGTTTCCCTTTTGGGAGAGGACATCGAACGCAACTCGGGTAAGAAATTACAAATATTTATCTGAATTTTAACTAAAATTAACACTCTAAATTAAATATATTTCACTGACCTCGTCCCCAAAAAGGACAAATTTTTTTTTCCAAAAAACTACCGTCTCCACTTCTTTTGACTAGCTGGAAGCTCTGGCTGGCTGGAGACCGCGTACACTTTAGCCGAATCTTGTCAGGATGGGCCAAGGAGTCGGGTTAGGATGCTAATGAACGCACGCAACGCAAGTTAAATTTAATGTTCTCTTTTATTTTAGCGCCGAATTAGAAGATTACAGAAATAATTATAATTTATAAAAAAGACATAATGGCCTGATAAAAGCCTTAATAGTGGCCGAAAAGCATACCGATTAATTATATAGCATGTGGCCGAAAATGGACTGACCTCGTCCCGTAGCGGTCTGCCATTCAACTTCCTTCTAGCGGCTCTCGGAACAGACTCTCGCTCGGCTCGCTGGTTCAAGCTCTCCACTCCTCGTCTCTCCCCCCCTTTTGCATAATCTTGCACTGTTCAACAAAATTGCAAGTGCCAATTGATATTTTATTATTTAGAATCCCTTCGCATTACATCTAAATTTATACTTATTATGGTTTTTATTTGGTGGGCTCCTTGGCTGGGGCCTCATAATAACCTTCCTTGACCTCTAGTTCTTTAATTAAATCTGGTTAGGTATAATTTATACTAAATGATATTTAGTTTGACAGTTTTTAAACAGATTCATTTGCACGGAATAATAAACCATTGGTAGATTTTACTTTAAATTGATGAAATATTTGTCGAAATAACCTCAAATTGCCTTAAAAGAATAATTTTAAATCTCTCTTTTTGGACAGAAATAATGAATTGTGAAATGTAAAAAGTGTAGATAATCTTTGAGAAGTATTAAAATGATGGATAAAATGCTATTTTGTAGAAGAATTGCCGAAATTTTGCATTTAAATCGATCGGACAACTCCCCTGGATATTAACCTTATATAGGTACGCTGGTACAGATAATTTTTGTTTGTTAAACCTTTACTACATATCTTATTTTTACAATTTGGAATTCAATTTTTCATTAAAAAATTACAATTTCACACTACTAAATTACCAAGAAAAAGACAATAGGCTACATATTTACCTTGAAAACTATGAAATCCACCTATTTATAGGTTAGACATGTAACATATAAGATAACTCGAACCAAAATCATTATTTAATTTGTTTAATTTGTATTGAAATTTATGTAATTATGCAAATAGTTTCATTACTTACAAGTTGTAATAATCAAACTAATGTATTTAAAATTAAAAGTGAGTGCATTTCATTGATGAATGAAATATGAATTTCTGATTATTTAATATTGCGTGGTACGATTTGTTTGTAAAAATCAATTTGAAAAGTAAGATATTGCAAAATATTTATTTATTTATGTAGGAAAGGAAAAAAAAAATACTCATAGGACTTCCAATTTTTTCTTTTCTGTTGTAAAAAGAAAAAAATTGAAAAAATTTGGATCCATACAGTTTAGGTTTGATTACATAATAAATTTTAAGTTATAACTTAAAATAGCATGTAATAATTTCATATGAAGTTAATTTAATAATTTTATTATGTCAATTTGTGAATAGAATTCAGGTACATTCAGATCTCACAGTGAAGCCAACTTATATAGAATCAGCCCAGAAACAAAATGTAGACACCGTTATAGTAAACGTTGGTTTACGAGCGAAATTGATCGACTCAAGAATGAAAACCAGCAACTACTGAAAGCAAGTAAGACTTTTTTATTGTATGAAAATGTAATGTTAAAATAACATTAAATGAAGATTAATAATGATAATTATTAAGGAGACCACAGTCGGTTGTTGGTGAAATTTCATGATAAGGAAAACAAATAATACTCACCAGTAAATTTCACAAAACACAAATATACTCTAACAGTTGAATAGCAACCACAATATTCTGTTACTCTTTCATTTTCCTTTTAGAATATTATCAAACTATATATGTGGCAAATGTTTAATAAACAAAGTAATTAGCTTAAATATGCCTACAATTTTCATTTAATGAACAATTTAATCAATTCATATCCGAGGATCTTAATACAAGTAGCCTTAATCTATTAATAGCGACATGGAAAAAAATGGTTATATAAAGGGAATTGCTGTAAATGAGATCTGCCTGAAAAATATCCAGCCATTTAATATTAATAAATATATACTATGAATATGACTTAGTCCTTTTCTATGTAATTTCCTCTTTGGACCTCACACACCCAGACCTCACTCATCATCTCTTCTACTTTCCACAATCTGCAAAGTTCTTTTTTGGAATCACTATTTTTTTCCTCATCATGTTTTTCTTGCATTCATGGTTTAAAATGTCTTCTCTTTCTAAGTTGATTTTATCTTAAGGAAAAGCCAGATGTCTGAAGAAGCCATTCTGGGTTGTGACACTAGGTTGATTCCCCCTGTTGTTTTGCCAAAAAGCCCTAGATGAGATGTGATGATGGGCAGACACATTGTCGTTATGAAGCTGTCAGTCACTCCTTGAACACAACTGTGATTGTTCTTCTTATTGTATTTTCACATTTCGAAGCATAAGTAATGAGTACTTCTTCTATAATAATGTAGTACTCCTTATTGTTTTGCTTGACAGCTTTATAATCAAAATATATTGTTGACATTGTCTTTACATTGCTCCAACTTTGCCTCATCTTCTGACATCCCCACAGTGAGGATTCAGACTAACTGCAGATACTGAGGAGGATTTTGCATACCTTATGGTCCCCACTCACATAATGCTCACATGACTATCATCTATATTGTTATTTACGTATAGGATTTCTATTTGTATTGTACATCTCTTTCTTAGGAATAGTTTCTTCACTTTACAACCGAGTGATGTGATTTGCCATTCTTTCTGTATGTTACAACTATTTTTAGGTTAGGTTAGGTTAGGTTAGGTTATTTTTAGGTATGAAAAAGAAAGAATGGCATACTCAGGAATGGCCATCTAGGGATAGTGGCATCTGACTTTTTATCAGCAATTAAAATCTCATTGTATCTCCAGTAGGAGGAAGAATGGACAGCTGTAATAAATAAATAAAAATTGGAGAAATAAAAGATACTGTCCAACCGTGAAGAACATCAATTCGTGGTCACTCATCGATTTCTGAATGAACAAGGGAATCCTCCATAATGTTGATTCTGTCAAACAATTCTGACAATAAAATATATCCTAATCAACAACTGTATATTTCTGAGAGGTGTTCGTATGACTTTTGTCCTACCAAATTCGATACAGATTGTGTTGGGGGACAATACTGGTATTCTTGATCGGTTGTTGTCCTTCTTGCGTCACTTGTACATGTTTTTGATAAGATTTAAATAACTTAATAGTTCCAGTACCCATTATAGGCCTGTAATGTGTTATTTCATAGTACAGTGTACTCCATATTATCCGCGAGTGGTTGATCCGTGAAGCAGATTATCCGCAAGCCGCAAGTCTTGTGGAAAAAATTTCTGGTTCTTTTTACCTGTTTAGTTAGTATGTTTAGTAAGGGTAACAACTAATAAAACTATGATAACGAAGTTTACACTCTCACAAATCTGAGGTATCGAATATTACAATTATTATTATTATTTTTTTTTAAGCTCTACTCGTAAACAAGCTGAGATTATTTTAATATTATATTTTTTATCCGAAATATTGAATTAAATACTTTTAATCATTGTAAAATGAAATAACAGGATTTTTCTTTTTATTTACTAAGAGTATAATATGAATACATTAGATAACATTCAATGATGAGTTAATTGTCTTTGATTTATATACATAGGTTAAATTTATTGTCTTATCTCGGGGAGGGGATTAAGTGTACCGGCACTTTCCATATTCACTAAAATAATCATATGAGATGATTCTTAATTATAATGTTAACAGTTTATAAATATTGAAAAATCAATTTGTTGATTAAGAAATTCAACTAAATGTCTTAGATTATTTAAATGATAAAAATGGAATGAGGACATGTGAAGTTCATCATTCGGATGAACGTTATGATTCACTAAATATTGTCTTATTGAGTTTATTGATTACTAGGTTTATATTTATCTTTGCATTATGTCTTATTCAGTTTATTGGTCAACAAGATTATATAACAAGTATATATATATATATATATATATATATATATATATATATATATATAGCTCAAGTACATAGTAGGAACTGGTTAAATTGCTTAAATTAGGCTTATGGTAAAGGATAGTATCGGATTGGTCTCACCAATTGGTAGGATTGCTGAATCAGGTTTCGGGTAATATTGGTCAGAGGTCTTCAATCTTCCCTTGTAACAGGTCAGTTTTGGTTATTTTTATAGGTTTCACTTCGTCTGGTTCCAAAATAATTCGCTTTTCTGCTGAATATTTTCCGGATTGTTTTATACGTCTGGATGCTTCCACAATTCTTCTAACAATGGCTATATTAAAACTGGCATGCTCTTGGTTTAGGTTCTGGACTATACTGCCTTGACAATTTCACTTTTCACTGCACTTTCACTGCATTTCACTGATTTAGTTCATGAAAGGTGATGTTTATAATGATTAATGAAAAATTCTGAATTTGAACTTAAACGTTATTTCTGCCTAATGATAATTTTGAATACTTTAATTCCTATCAGTTTTAAACTTCTTTTATATATATATTTTTATTTAAAATATTTATTTAAATTGCATTTATAGTTGGTCAGTGAGATATAAGTATTTGAATTAGCTTTTACAATATTATGATCGCTAACCAATCAGTGATGAGCGGGCGGGCGTGACGTCACGTCTGATAATGGATATTGTAATTATGGTCGACATTGCCCTCTTTCAAACAATCAAAACAAATTGTTCCGAATTTTCTAGGATATTCGAGGTGAGCATTTCTCTAGGAAATTTAGTTGAGAATCTGACGGTACTTCTCAAATTTCGCCTAGTGGTCTCATTGATTTGATTGATTTGTAATTTCCGATAAGCCAAAGCTATGTCGAGGTTTCTTTGTGAACAGAAACTGATATATTATGTGTTTCAATATTGGATATCTTTTGTTTACGGTCGAATTATAATTTGAGTTGTTTAATATAGCATTGCCTGTTAAGATGTGAATAATTTTTAGTTTGGCCTAGATCTGGTAGATGTAGAATATTTGTTTACTTGTCTGTAAAAAAATTGTTTTATTCAGTCGTTCGTAGGCCGAGTGACGTCATCTACGTTTGAGCTTCGTATTCCCGCCAATAGATGTCGGGAGTGATCGTTTTCTTGCATTTGTTTTATTTGAAGTATTATGATAATTTTGAATTATTACAAGTTGTGCAGTAGAGATAAGCTAATGAGACGGGATTTGAGCGCCTGATGGACCAAGAAATAGCAGACAAAGCAAGAGGGGGCGAATGAAGAGTAAAGTGTAAGCAAAGAGGAAGAAGGAACGTACAGGCATGTGCAATTGGCACACGAAGTGGCCTTGCAACACATCAATTGACTGCTCCAGTATTTAGAGAAACAAGACGATAACACACAGTTAGCTGAAAAACTGATGCTAAGAAATGTTCAGTCAAGAATCAAGAGACAGTGTTTTCTCAGTAAGAAACAAAAAAAAAAACAATGTTTGATTTTTTGAAAAACCCTTAAATAATTAAAACTGCAGTACTGTATTAGTATAGCATAATGTGTTTCCTGTATTGTTCTTTTGTTTTACTACAAAAACTTCTCGTTTGTTACACTTTTTTATTTCATGTATGCATTAAAATGTTTTTAATTTATAGGTTTGTACTTTGTATTATGTGTTTTATGTACAGTATATTAAAATCTTTTTATGTCAAAACTATTTTGTTATTACTGTACATATTTTCCTTTTATTTTTAGCATTCTTGCATATTATCCACGATGTCTGTGCCACCCAATTTCAGGGATGATCGGGAGTACACTGTATTTATATTGATATCTGAGTTTTGTGTTGTTGGTTTTGGAAAAACTATATCATCTTGATTTTTGGCTTAGTAATTTAATAGATTTGTATTATTTTTGTTTGATTTATATTTGTTGTTCTTGATTTTTTGAAGGCGTTGAAGACCGTAATGGTTTTTCGCATATTAAAAAAAAAACTTACTGTAACAGTATGAATTTATCGAACAAGTACTGTAGCTTTAATATTATGAAATATATAGCTATACCACAACTATTATTTCTATAAAGTCTTGTTCAAAATTCAGTAAGTATTCACCTCCATTTTACATATATTTTTTTATTATCAGTTATACTACATCTATAAGAGAAATATTTAAAACAATTTTTGACTTGAAATTTTAAAAATATTCTACTGTATTTATGTTTTTAGAATAGTTAGGATGTCACAGCGAGGTTAAAAAAAAATCTTTAAAAAGTGTTTATATGTCATTATTAATCTTTTATCTGTTCTCAGATACCAATTTTCAATTTTACCTGCTTTATAAACTTTTTTTAAAGGCTTTCCTGAAAATAATGCAAGATTTCATTTAGAAAATAAGATAGAAGAATTACAATTAGAGAATTCTCAATTGAAATCTGAGAGAGAACAGTTAATGCAGCGTATCAAAGAAGATGAAGAAACTACCAGCAAACAGAAGTTACGCAATAAGGAACTTACACAGGATTTGTTTATGTTGAAAAACCTTGTTATAAGGTAAGCACTGATAAATAATCTGTAATATATTTGACCTCTTCTGTGCTCTAAATGTGATGCATATTTAGTGAATATTTCATTAACATTGGAAGGTTAATTGGGCTAATCGACTTTCAATTGCTTCCAGAGCCCAATTGGGTTTCCATTTCTTCATTGTTTAAAATAGTTTATTCACCGATTGGTGTATCTATTTAGTTAAGATACATTTGTTGTATAAAGTGTAGCTCTACATTATTGTTAAATTCTCTGTTATAAATAAACCATTATTCAACATACCATAAATCACAAGACCTTGACCGCCACCAAAACAGTCATGATCAACAAACCTTCTCATTACATAGCCCATTTCCTTCATGGACCATAACATACATATTAAAAATAATTGTTCATTCACCAGATTGTTACCAATATAATTTTTTTTTAAATAAACAGAAAATATAATTTATTTATTAAATTGTGGTGCTATTCATGTCAATTGTGAGGTAAAAGAAATAGGGAAAAGAGGTTTCATCAGAGGAGAGGAAGAAGATAAAAGCCATTATGAGGATTCTTGCTGAGATCATTAAACTGGACACTTCATTTAAATTTACACAGAAAATATTCAGCGATATATTTATAAATAATTATACAATAAGACACAAACAATAATCAGATATAACTAAAACATTAAGAGCTTCTTCAAATTTTATTTAAAAAAACATACCTGGTAATTATAGTTAATAATAACTACAAATTGGTGAGTGATTAAAATTTCATTTAATCTTCATTACAGTTAAATCACCTTCGCTTGTGTTTATAAATCGTTATACTTAAACCAACAACTAGACATTAAAAAGAGCATTTATTTAATTATTAATACGCATTGTCAAATCAATCATCCATTATATAAATTCACGATAAACCATCACCCATATAGATTATAAGCATCACCTAACTATTTTCTTAATCTTAATTTTTTCTTTCTTTTTAATTGAATCAATTGTTAATCCCTTCCTTTTTAAAAATTATATGTACAAGTAAAAGCTAGCCGAGGACAATTCTAAATCCAATTATATTAAGAACAATACCAGAGATTCAAACATTCAGACTAACTATTGTGTTTAATAATTATTCATGACTAATAAAATAAATTAACTTGTAGATTTATTTAAGTTGGCACACCAACTTTGGGGCGAAATAAATCACACAGCATTCTTTTGAAAATTTTCAAAATTAAATTTAGGCTTCAGAATAATTAAGTACAAAAATGGTGGATGGACTATATAATTGGTGTAAGTATAGAAAACCTAATACTCGATAGTATAACTATAATTAAACATACTTGAGGATTTTGCAAACCTTAAAAGAATTAATTCTGCAAGGCAATCGGACATTTCACAATACTTTGTCATACTTTAATTTAGTGTATACATATTTGTATCAATTTACTGTATACTAGTACTGTGTATAAAATAGCTTCATTAACTTTTGATTTGTGAAAATAAAGCTTATATTATACATTTCAATTGTTATTTCAAGCATTTTCAGAACCTAAAACTTGAAAAAGTTTTTAACTTTTATAATTCGAATTTTTCCAATGGTCCCTTCATCTTCGAATTATCCAAGTTCTACTGTAATTAATGTGAAACTTTTTGACCTTCCTTCAGAAAGATTAATTTTTAAACTTTTTAACGATGTGGTTATTTTCCCAAAGTTGGGATTTTCTCCTCACCCTATTTCAACAAAATCCTTTGGCCTGTTTCAAAAATAAAATTTATAAACATAAGAATCTCATGTTTAATAGTATTTGATAATTTCATAGTACAAATGTGGTTTCATTACAGGTTAAATGTGGAACTTGAAAAAACACAAGACAGATTACATAAACACAAAATTGGTTCTGTGGAAGATATTGTTGGCACAGTTAGTGAAGATTCTGGTGTCGGGGGGCATACCACTTCTTCACGTCATGGTGAACATGAATGTAAAGGTAATTTAATTACTTCAAGTTATTGTGAAATTTTGAATGGTTATTTAAAATTAGATGTTAGAAATGTATCAAATGAATTGCTGCAATCATTTTAACTTTAAAATCTCTTTCATTGTTGTAATAGTTATATTATTACAATTAGCTTGTTTAACTTGAAGAGTTTTTATCTTTATTACAAAAAAAAATTGAAAGTAAATTTTTATTATTATTATTTATAAAATTATGCCAAGCTTTTTGGGCGCCAGGTAGCGTTAGCTTACCAATTTTGAAAAAAGGAAGTTAATTGTTATTGTTAAAATTTCTCAGGGTCGCAAATCCTTTTGAAAGTGTACTTACAGTGGTTCTCGGTGAAATAAAGAAAATCTTATTTTGTTGTGCTGAAAGTGAACATAATTTATTAAATTAAGATTATACATTTATACAAGGTTATACATACATATTCATAAAGCATATCTTACTATTATTTGAAATCTCAGTGTCCTTTGACTTTAAATTCTGCCTTAGAGGCTTAAATCCTTTTTTATAATTCTAAAATTAATAGTTGCAACTTGAAAGAAAACTATTTTTTATGGTGAGCTTTAAAACTCTCACGTAGCAAAGATGATTATTATTATTATTATTAACATGAAATTAAGTTCTTTAAATGACTAATTATTAAACAAAGATTATACATTTGAATAAATTTAGAAAGTTCATATAAAAAGTTCTTTTTCTTTTACAAAATTATTTTATTTTAAAATGTCTCTGATTTTTTGTTACCGCATAACCGATCCGGTAGATTGGAAACCTCCACGTGCCAAGTTCCTTTCATTCTGTGTTGCAAAGACCTTGCAGACTCAATCTATACACCTGACGATTAATTATCCTTTTAAATTCATGGTATTGTACAAAGATTATCATCACTTTAACAATAGTTATTGTCCAAAACACAAACTAAGTCTTACCACGTCAAACTGTCTCTAAACTCACTGAATCTTCACCATTAATTTTCTGAAGCTTCTTTTATTTAAAAACATCTCTCCCTGAACTAAATGTCACCATAGGACCTTAACTACTTTTTCTACATTTTGAGAAAGTTTCTCTTCACTGAAAAAACGTCCTATCACCTCAGACCCCTCTCTAAGACTGACTAAAACCACATGTGTCTTTGTCCAGCTTCCAAACCAAGCGTCCTATTAATATGCAACGTCTGCTAGAAATTTTCTCACACCTAGCAACACTGACACGGTTCAAATTATTTTACCTAACACAATACAAATACTACCTAAATATTTATTACAACTTATAATTAATTTTTTATATATGACATTATTATTTTGGAAACCTATATTTAAATTTTATTACCCTAGTTTTAACAAGTACTTTGAGTCATTCTTTTGACTTCTGAAGTCCCCCACCAATTCAATTTCAAAATAATTCTCAAAATAACCATTTTTTGGTTATCTTAATTAAAATTACCATTTTTGGTATTACAGATACCCCATCAAAGCTGTGATTCAATATATCAATATTGAAACACAGATTTCTCTTTTATTTGACAAAAAAAATTTTAACTTCAAAAAAAAAAAAAAAACTTTCAAATTCGGTCCCTATAGATTTCCAAAAATAAAAAGTTTCAGCAAACTAAGAATATTCATATTCCTTTAAAGAAAACAAAACTTTAAAATAAGAAATATTCTCTCTTAACTCACACATTAATCATCTTATTATATAATCTATTGATTCACTAAATCTACCTAGTTGCATATCATAATCAGTCAAACCACTTATAACCAAATCTTATTCATCATCAAAAAACCTTCATCAACTTCTTATCGTTGAGCTGTCCATCACTCAACTTTTATCTCATGACCTAATTCCGTCAGAGTGTCTACTCCTGATTGCTAAAAGAAAAAAATCTCTATATCTTTTCTCCAAGTCTGCATCAAACTATTCCATAGACTTTCTAGTTATCAATTATACTTTTTAGAATTAACAATTTTCATTTTTTATTTTATAATTTAAAAATCTCTTAATTAATATTTAAAGTTATATTTTTTCACTAAATTGTGTTATTTACCCCATCCAAATTGCATTTCATTTTTTAAAAACCTATCTTATCATTCACCCAAAAAATTTATTACTTAAGTTATTATTACTCATTATCTTCTTTTATTCAAAAATTCTCAAATTACTTATTTTTCTTGCTGGGACAACGCATAAAATTTCTTCCACAAATCTAATAAAACATTAAAAACTTCATTATCAAATTACCAACACTTCAAATTACAATATTACTTATTCTTCTTTAAAATACTTAAAAAAATCATCTTATTACCTTCAATAAACTTCAACAATCATATCACATCATAGTATCTTATTTCAAAACTCATCTGATTATAGGCTCTCTATAACTTAATAACTAGATTGCATTAACTCCTTAATCAAAAACTTCCTTAATTATTTATATGTAGCCCCTTAGGTCACTAACATATTTCGTCGCATTAAAAAATATTTCCTCGTAGAAATCATTAAAAACATCATTTAAACTTCAATAATTCGTCGCAATTCTCGTAGAAACCTCCATAATAAAACATCCTTTTTCCTTCAACATCGTCGTATATCATCATTATTTCACCGTAGATCATAAAAAAAATTCTTCTTAACTTAAAAACTAACTCTTAATGCAATCAAATTACCTTTTTCACAGAAAAAACCTCCTTATAGACTTATTTCTCTCTTTGACACCACTTTTCAATATTCTTGTAAACTTTATATCTCCTTCATTAATCTTAAAAATTCTCATTTCATTATTTTCTTTGAAAAATCTCCTCATATTACCTAAAAAAAATCTTCATAGGTTTTTCATCAAAACCTGCTTTTAATTATTTTCCCAGCAAATCACCTTATTTTCGCTAAACATAATCAATCTTTTTAATCAAATTATTCATCTAAAACATTTTATCTTCAAACTTCCTTATTATTCTTTATTTAACTCAATTTACAATTATTTACCCTCAAAATTATTAAACCTACTTCAAATTACTTTACATTATATTACTTATTCTTTATATTAAAAAACTCAAAACAAAAACTTTAATATTTTAACTTTATTACCCATTTAGTGAAATTATTTTATATCCATTACTCCAATCTACTATTATTTTATCATTTCAAACAAAAACTTTTAATATTTTTAAACTTCTAGCAATCTTAAACAATCAAAATATCTAACTCTCCTTACAATCTTGCCTTCTTTTTTCAAAGTTCCTTTGCCCTTTCCAAATTACATCTTATTTACACAAATTATGACATTATTCTTACTAATTGTTACTTATTTACCTAAACCTTAACATTCTCTAACAAATCTTTCAATACTTTATTACATACAATCAAATTGCATACTAATTACAACTAAATTTATACATTTTTTTAAAAAAGTTCATTTTTCTTCCTTTAAAACTCAAATTAGTCACGTCCAGTTAATTCATTTACAGATTGATCAATTCTGTAAACCTACAATTCGTTTTCTTCTAATTGTGTGGTGAACTCTCTCATTGAATCAAGTAATATGGACTTTTGATATGTAATGGTTATGCATAGCCCTACTCAATTCAAACTATACCCACTACATACCATTATCCCATAAACCCTTTCAATGCTGTTCTTTATGCCTTTTTTATTAAGACATTGTCAACTATTGTTTAACCCAACCTCTTCGCCCTTGGTTTTATTTTAAAACCAAGGAACCTATATGTTAAACTTCCTTATTCATGTATGAGAACAATAAAAAAAAAAAAATAAAAAAAATTTATCAAAATCTGTTGAGTTGATTTTGAGATGCGTTGCCCAAATCTGACTGTACCTTTTGTACACTGACTATACTCCTGCAGACATCTGTCTGTGATCAACAAGTCTTATCTTCTTCCTATCTCTATAACTTAAACATTGGCTAGCTCTGTCATTTGTTAGACTCGGTATTACTGCATGATGTAATCTTTCCTCAAGATTTTTATTCAACTCGACTTGAAATTATTATTTCCCAAAACTATTTTTTATCATTGAACCTAACTCGAAATATTATATTCCCAATTAATTATTGCATTCGTTTTACATTTTGTTCAATTTTGAGTTATGTGCAAAGAAAAACTTTTAAAACTACCTTTTTTTTTAAAACAAGTAATCAAAATCTGAACCCTGAATTTTGTCACAACTGTATTCTATCTAGATTCCTAAGTTTTGATATTATTCAATCTCCAATGCGATAATATTTTCAATGCACAATCTTAATCTCACTGTAAGCGGCATCAACACCCTTCGAAAGTAAACCTGCACCAGCCTTATCTATGTTTATTATACAATCCTAATCTTTGTTATGGTAAACAGTTGATATTACACTTCCATTCTAACTGAAACCTTTTAGTTCCTTCAATATTATTTCTTTATGACACTATCTCTGCTTTACAAAATTTTACTAAACACAACTTATAATTATCCTGAAATCTTAATTATCTACTAATCTTAACCTTAATAACTAACAAAAAATTCTTACCTAATATTATTCTTACTCATGTCCGTTTGCTTTATAAAAAACTTTATACATTATTATTGTCATTCCAAAATTCAATTTATTATAACTCAATTATAAATTATCTATTTTTTTCGATGGTTTCCCGATTGGTGAAACAATTTATAACATATTGCCTGCTTTCTTAACATAATTGCAATGTTAAATACTGTCTCTAACTTAGAGACCTGTTCTAAGCTAGATCTTACAAATGACCTCATCTCAACCATAAGTTCCCTTTTGTTGACAACATGCTTTTGTGTTGACGAAAACCTTTTCTCTTTCTCTTTCTCAGACATACCATCACCCCTCCTTCTCTCAAACATCTCAGAATTTAACAACCTAAATTTGTCAGCTGTCAGTCTGGAAATCTGAACTCTACTGACTTTGCTTACATTTACATAGATTTCTTCCACAATTGCTTTTTTAAACTCACACTCAAAATTGTTTTTCTCAAAGAGACTTTTAATCTGTTGTTCTTGCATTTTAAATATATTTCTAAATTTTAATATTGCTATTTTTTCAAAACATAAAGTTTTATGATAGCTTTGCTTTCTCACATAAATAGCTAACTCTTTTGTTATTACATCATTTATCTTAATTAAACACTCATTCACTTTAATTTTACCCTTGTTATTTAAATCACTTACAATCTCTCTAACCCCATCAAAATTACTAATTTCAACATTACCTGTTAACTGTTTTAAATCATTGTTTTCAAAAAACTCATTTTGACATACATTAGTCTTAACAATTGTCTCATTTTTTAATCTTTTTTGTTCCCATTCTAGATTTTTTTGTTTCAATTTTGCATTTTCTCGATCAAGTTTTTTATTAAAGCTCACACATTCATCATTTATTAATTCAAGCATTCTCATAATCTTTAAATTCTGATCTTCCTTTACCAAATTACTATCTTTGTTTATCAAGTCACTTGAAACCTTATTTATTCCATCAAAATTATTAACCCCACCATTTTTCTTAACTTCTAACTTTTCTTTGTTACAAATCCCATTGTTTACTTGTTCAAAAACATAATCATTCACACAAATATTCTCTATTATTTCAGTTTGATCATTTTTAATAAAAACTTTTAATTGGAAGTTAATTTTTTCCTTTACAGCTAATCTATTCAACATCTTATCATAAACTTCATTTTTTACTTTGAGAACAGCATGTAACATTTTAATTATTTCCTTTAACTCTAATTCTTTATTTATTCCATCCCTTCCTAATTCTTTATACCAATATTCATTTAAATCATCCCTACTTATTTCTATACACCATATACACCATAGTTCAGTTCTATTACCCAAATCATCCAATTTCAAATCTTCCTTCCTAAAACATTTACTAACTTTACCAAAATACTTATCAGCTTCTTTTTTCATAATTTTAAATTCTACCATTACTCTGTCTTTCTCACTTATTAGATTATTATTAATTGTACCCTCCATTTTTAATTATTATTATTATTTAAACTTTAAATTTGGAATTGGTTATTTTAAAATTACTTATCTACTTATTATTAAAAAATTAATTTGTTTTTTATAAATAGAATATGTAAATTGTTTGTGTTTTGTGGGGAGTATGTTGAACTTTGGTAACGGTTAACCTGAACAGCTCGCTCTTGAAAGAGGAAAAATCTCGTGGTTAGATCAGTCTGGAAATGGGGCTTGATGTAGTAGGACCTATATTATGTGGTTCTCCGAGTTTTCTGTTCAAAGGTAGAAAACGTGTTTGGAAGTATTATTTTGTAAAAGACATGGTGTACTAACATTCTTAGAAGTGCTAATGACAATATTTTATGTTTTTAAAATCGTGTGAGTCTAAAACTGGGGCTTGATGTACCAAGACCTACGAATGGTAGTTCTCCGAGTTTCTGTTCGTACATTATAAAATGTGTCAGGAAGTTTAAATCTGTAAAAGACATGGTGTATTGACAATTTTAAAAGTGCTAAGACAATATTGTTTTCCATAAATAAACTTTTTTATGAAAAAGCGTGAGAACTCGCAATTTTTAGTTATGTTGTGCAATCGCTGCCACGTGATTTTCGAATTCTCGACAAAGAACTTTTCTATAAGAAAAATGGAATTATTAAAGTTATCATAAGACATTAATAATTGGTTTTAATACAGGTGTAACAAAATAAATCTTGTGATATATGAGCTAAAGACAATTCTTTTGACAATGGACAAGCATCTCTACAATTTCAGCCCACAGTCACATGGAAAGACACGAATCATCCTTCGAGGGAAAGTGCTTTTTAAATAAAGAATATAACGTGATTTGGTATAACACGTTTAGACTTTCATTATTTAACCATATATATGTAATTTGAACAATTTAGACATTCTTTATACTTTCAAGACATATATTTGATATTATAAAATTATGTATTTCATTAATAAGATTCAATGTTTTTTGTTGTGGAGTCTTAAAGTATAACAATATGATAAAATAAAGTTATTTTTTTTATTAATTAATTAATTTTCAATTTCAGTAAAAATTATATTTTTTCTAATTAAAATATTTGCTATGAGAAGTAAAGTAAAATCCTTTTTCATTATTTTTTAGAGTTGCAACTAAATAACTTAAATTTATTAATATAATTTGATTAGATTCTTTTTCTTAGAAGATCAAAGTAATGATGACAATATTGATAGGATGTAAGATATCTTATATAAATTTTTCTTTTTGATTTTTGTTACATGAAGTTTATGTGTTTTATGTTTAATAAATGTTTATGTCAAAATTTCAGCTGCACGCGTATTCATTTCTATTCCAGAAATCACTGTAAGTACACCGTAAAAAGAGCTTGCGACCCCAGAGATTTTATAAATAATTAAATTCATTTTTTTTCCTTTTTCAAAATTGGTAAGCTAAGGCTACCTGGCGCCCTAGTCGAGCAAATTAATAAATTCATAAATTAATAATTAAATTCAATAAAAAAATAACGTACAACTCTTCAAGTTTAGATAATTTTTATTCTTAAAATAGCTTCACTAAAAAATAATTACAAAAGGCTCATTTTTAAATTGTTACATTGTTTTTAAATACTTCACAGGTAGTATTTAAGTTGCTGGAGTAGAAATTAAAAATCAAGATATGGTCATAGTGATAAAATAAAAATAAAGTTTGTCACTTGTAAATGATGAGTATAGGATGAAACCGGAAGTGATAACTTATTTGTGGGTTATAACAGTGTTTGTTTTTTTAATCCTCTTACTGTATTGAGTTTTTTGGTTGTAGATAGTTGTTGTGAAAAGACAATTTTCATGTGGAATTCAGTAGTATACTATTGTTCACATCATGTCGTCATTTAAGTTAATGAAAGTAATTTAGAAAGAAATGACAGTGGAGTTATTGTTGTGATGACTTCAAAAACACTTTCTTATTTTCATAAATTAGTGTTAAATGTCCTTGACATCAGCATTTCTAAGTTTTTTCCTTCTTCTTGAAACTAACTTACTCAATGATAAACCCACTTCCCCTCCTTCTTGCCACTCGGTTGTATAATAATAACACAAATTATTTTACTGCAATTATTGTTACAAATAATTATGTAATACATTTTTATTGTTAACGAAGTAATTTTATCGAATTAATATATTCATTGAAATATTCCTATAATGGGGACATTTAGTTATTATTTAAATATGAACAAAGAAAAACCCCAAACCACAAAATAACACAACTACACAAAACTGTATAATGCGTTTATATTACCTTATATACATTTCGATAACTCTGCTATCATCTTCAGAGGTTTCACTGCTCTAGTGATTTGTTTATTATTTAAATAACTTATTTAGTTATTATTAAGTTAGTTCTTCATTATTTAATTGTATTATCTGTTCATTGGACCTTCAAACAGCTTGGCTAGTACCCGTAGGGTTCATTAATTCCAGATTGTAAACATTGTTATATATAACTATATATCGTGGGGGTGAAGGAATAATGAAAAAGACCCAAAATCTTATTAACTTTGAAACATAATATATCTAAGGTTCAAATTATCCTGAAAATGATCAAGATTGTAACTCAGTTATGTCAAACTCTGATCAAAGATACTTCAAATCCTTCTTTAAGTTGCCTTGTTTTTGTAGATAGATATTTCAATAGGCCTCAGCTAACTCAGGAATTTATAAAAATGAACATGTTTGTAATAGGAACTGGTTTAAGAGATAGGAAGGACCAACTCTAAATAAAAAAAATGAAAGTTAGAGAAATCGAAGGTTGTGAAAAAAAAATTGCATGCTCGCAATATTCAGGAAGGACAAAAGGGTAGTAACTCACAAGAAAAAATTAAGTTTATAAAAAACACATGATAGATGAACCGAGCAAATTTACCAATAATTCAATTGTTTGTAAACCTTAATTCATTGTAGACTATCGAAGAACATGGGCAGAGTAGGTCGTAGTGACCATTTCATTGCTAATACCAGTTTATAAGAAGAAGTAAAAAATGGTATGGAAAGGTGTTGTTTTTGTTTACTAGATGTTACCACAATCGATTCATACATACTGTACAAGACAGTGCAAGCAAGAACAAAACATTAGAACCTTGATGATTCATAAGCAGTACATTCCTTATAGAAGACCTGGTTAAGGAGCTTCTTGAATCAAATTTTCAACTTTGAATGATGAAGATCTGGCAGACCAAGAGAAAATTAGTTTCAGAAGTTGGATGGATGTCTTAATCTAATAAAAATATCTGAGAAGGGCTTTCGGAAGTGTTATTTGTGTTCAGTAAAGGGGCTAAGAAAAGAGACGGTCTGCTATTGCAAAACATGTGTTGATCAGCTGTTTCTTCATCCATATGTATACGTTGAGGTGTATCACACCCAAAAATACTATTTTTAAGCAACAAATACAAAAAACATCCACATATTATATTTTACTGCAATATTGTCGCCTAATACTAATGAAAAATTGTATCTGTTCTCTTTTATTTGTTTAATATTTGTAGTATTTTTAAAAGTTTCACAATTTTTAATCAACTAAAGAACTTTGGATTGTAAACTATATTTTATTCATTTCTGCTCCAAAACAAAAACAAGTCATTACTTTAAAGGCAAATAATGTATACATCCTAAATTTCTTAGAAATTTTGAGGACGAATGAAGGATATATATGTAATAGGTTTTTTTGCTATAGAATAGAAACAAAAATTATTTTAAATAATGGTCAATTAATTTTCTAATTTAATACTTAGTTTTAAGCAACAAAAAAAAGTTAAAAACAAAATTTAATTTTTCGACGAATGTATACAAATAAAATTATGTCTGGTGTAGTGTAAAATAAATTTATCCCTGGAAGGGTTAAAATTCAGATTATAAATTGTTGCAGGATTCACAAAACGGACATGGAGTCGTACAGAAATGAATGCGATGTCACCTCTTTTGGAAGCTTATCAGGAAAGTCTTGACGAGAAAGAAGAATTGATCAAGAATTACAAAAGAGAAATGGAACATTTTACAAACCGTTGTAAAGAAATTGTGGCAGAAAATGAAAATTTACAGTGTCAGTTGATGGAAGCTAATAAAAAGGTATGATCGTTTAATATTTTGGTTGTGCATGATTTTGTATTGGCATTCCTATAAAGTTTGATATATTTTGTGATTTTCAATACATTGTTAGAAACATCCAGTTAAGATAAGTTTGGTCTTTTTTATATAGTACAATATATTTTAATATTTTTTCAATAATTTAGTTTGTATGTATATATATGTTAGAATTTAATAGGGCACATAGCCTATTAGATTGGTGTTAGATTTTGTATGGACAGGAGACAGGCTTACCTTGGAAAGTGGTCAGAAATCACTCATTCACCTAAAATTAAATAAGTCACTTTTTTCTAAAAACTAACTATATTAAATGCAATTTTTCCCTCATTTTTTATTCTCATCCATTATTTTAATTTTTTTATAACCCAGATTTGATTTTTATTTTATTTTACTGTGATCTCCCTATAAAACACATCTAAAATATACTCCTGCCTGGTGATGGCCTGTTGAGAAGACGTATCTTTCTTTAAGCTGGAGTAGCACAGCTTCTGAGAAATGGTTTTCTTTACCTAGTTGTTTGTTGTACTTTCATCCCTGTACAAGATAGGTATAGATGTTATAGCTCTGTACATACCTCATGAAAAGTACTTTATATTGCCCCTGCCTAATGAAAAATCATATGTAGTTTGCTTGGATGGAGCAAGAAGTGAATGTTTACTCATCCTTAAACTCGAGATACTTCTCCACCTTCTTTTATAATCTTTCAAGCCTGGTGCTGATGACATGAACAGTTCAGGGTCCTTTGAATTTCGCAGCTGACGCTTTGATAACTAGCACATCTGCACATTCATTTCCACTAATCCCATCTTGTAGAGGAACCTAGTGAAGTTTTACTAGTAGTGTGAGGTCTCAAATTTTCATACAATGACCTTAAAATTTTCATTTCTACATTCTTATTACTCACAGATTCAATTGATTTAATTGATTCAATAGATTTAACAGAATTTACAGTAGATTCTGACACATTAGAATCAGAAAATTAGGACACATTAGGAGAGAAAAATTTAAAGGAGGCTCGAGAACAGTATTTTTCATTGAGGGTTATAAACGCAACTGATTGTTTGATTGTTTCTAGAGTTCATATTTTTTAAATATTGAGGACCCAGTACAGTAAGATTTAAAATGTTTTGACTGACACTTCTCGTTCCTTATTTCCTGAAAATTTCTTATATTCTGTAGCTTATTACAGACATGATATTTTCCTTACCTACTAAAATGAAGTCCATGCCAAGTGTAATGCTGTTGAGAATAAAATCAAGCCATTGTACATTTATATTATTTATCCTGATTCTGTTCTTTAAGGTACGGTACTGTTAGCTATACAAATATCATTGTTAATTTCTGTTCAAGATATATAAGGAATGTTATTTATATAACTATTTTTTCCCTTGATATAACGTTTAATGGTTTTGAGCCTATTTGATATCATCATTGATAAACGCTAGAAGAGTTTATCAAATTGGTGCTACCCAATCACAAAAGATGTCATTTCTTTAGTCAGGTTTTCAGAGTAGTAAAACATTGCTTCATGTTTGCCCCGGGTTTAAATATATTTGTAATCGAATAATCACATTCCTCATTTACTGTTGAAAATATCTTATGTAAATTTCTTCCATGGCTATCAGAGATAACCAAGATTTTATTTTTTCATTTCTTAGTATATACTGGCTTATTTTAAAAAAACTTTTGTAGTATGAATGTCTCTATTTTTTCCCCTAAAACTTAGCAGGTGGTGAGATATCAAAATTAGGCTGATCTACTGTCATATCATTCTGTATTCTGTATAGTCAGTGATGCTGTTTCAAGTGGAGTGTATTGAACTTTATTTTAAACCTGTTTATTTACTATTTTCCAATCTTGAGTTGAGTGTCCATTCAGATTTAATATAAAACTCATTGTGTTTGTATCCAAGTCACTCTTTTTTATATAATAAAAGAACAATAATGTCCGTCTATGTGACTTTTTTAATAATAAAGTAGTTACTTACTTTATAATCATATGACGCGTTTCGGAACTCATTCCATCTTCAGAAAATCGCTCTGCTGAGGTCGTTAAAACATTAAAATAAATTATTACACAACACATATACACTACAACGGAAATTCGTTGTATGGGGTTATATTTTGGTCAAAAAAGAAAAATATCAAAAAATAATCCTAATGCAAGGCTTGGATGTTTTGTAGAGCTTTTTACTGATTATAGCCGGTCGGCAAGATTGAACTATGAAATGGTCCAAGGTCAACTCTTGCCAGCTTGTTCTAACAGTAAATTCCTATGTCGGCAGATTTTGAATTGAAAAATCATTTTTTATGAATTTTGAAAATGTGAAATAATAATGTATAAGGATAGGTAGTTGTAATACAAGTTGTATGCAATACAGATCTAGTACTGTTATTTCATATTAACTAACAGGCGCTACGGCATATTTAAATGAAGAATTTAAAAATTCTCAAAATTAATAAAAAATAAAAAACCTTGTTATTTCTGGAAATAAAATGTAATTTTAAGATATAAATATTCTTGTTAAAATTTGAAAAAAGTTAATATTTAAAAAGTTAGCAGAAAAGCATAAATATAAGAGTTAATAAAAGTAAATAAAAAGGAATTTTGAGAAAAGGATTGTATAGAGTCAATTAAATAAATAAAGTTGTATCATAATTAGTAATTAAAAACTAAAAAGTAATTAAAACAAAAGAGCTTTGTTTTCACGCTTTCGTGTGAAAATGAAAAAAGATGAGAAGTTGAAATTTTGGAAAAATGATTAAAAACATGATCTCTAAGAGATGTGTAAATTTCAGGAGAATCAGTAAGTAAATAACCCCCAAACCCAAAGGTGTGAAAAGACGTGCTGAATTACATCACTACGGAAAGTCGCAGAGTTCTGTTATCACGGCTAGTGCGTTGAAATCACGGAATAAACAAAGTGACAAAGTTTTAAAACAATAACTTTAAAGGTGTGAAAATTGAAAACTGTAAAATACGTAAATTCTTACGTAAACGATTAAAGGCGAATGAATGGTCCGACAAATGTCATTCAAAGTGCGGGAAATTGCCGCGGTCAAGAGCTACAAAACACCGGTTACGTAAAAACTAAAAACCCATTAGGAAAAGTGTTATAAGACAATTAGGAGAAAACAATGAAGATTTTTACATCGGCCAGTTACGAGTTGCAGAGTCGAAATGTTCAAGGATAAGTGACGTAGTTGTGGGCGGAGACTTCATACCAACCTCCAGCAGAAATAGATTAAAAGATTAATTAGAGCAAAGTAATTAAAAAAGGACAATTAAAAAACAGTAAACATAATAAATAAAGTAATAATAATTAACTAAATCACCTACACCAAAAATAATTAAGAAAATTGCATTAAAAGACACTATAAATGGAACTATCGTATCGGTCCAGTGAGGGAGAAAAATTGGTATCGATATACGATAGTTTTAGGCTATAAAAAGAGCCGCACGAATCTCATCGAGGTCTCTCATAAAAAATTGTTTTAAGAAGTGCCAGGGGTGGCTATGCCAGATTGCCGACTCAAAATTTTAAGTAAAGAAGTGTAAGTGTTACTATGCCAAAGTAATAAAAAGTGTCAGCGAGAGTGATAGGAGGTGATAGATTCCAACCAACCAGCCAGCCTTCTGAACTCCAAGGACGGGAAATGAGACATCTGTAATCTCTAACAACAACCAACCAGACACCAGAGGACCAACATCATCCCAGGACTTAGGATATTCAACACGGCGGTCAAGGTCTGAGAATAATCCAAATTTCCTTTTTTAAAGGGCAAAATTGGCCCAACATTAAATAATTACTGATTTTCCTGAGATAAATTTTTTTTATATATATAAATAAATTTGTTAAACTAAATAATGTTAAATTTATGTATAGATAGAAATCTTTATAGATAAATAAATTTGGTAAACTAAATAATTTTAAATTCATGTATAGATAGAAATCTTTATATATATAAATTTCAGTAAAGTTACAAAAGAGTGCCTTCTGCTAGAAAAAGAGAAATATTTTAGTTGTTATTAGTTAAATTTGATTACAGAAATTGTTTTTTAGTTTTGTTTGTTGACTTGTGTCAAGAAGATTATTTCAATTTGTTTTTTCAAGTAATTAAAATAATTAATTTTTCAATCTTAACTGAAACTGTGTCTTATTTAGAATTGGTCACACAATTGTCTGTTATATGTTCAGGTCTCATTATAATAATAAAGGTAAAATATAGTGTATCAAAGAGGTATTCCCAAGGACACGCACCTACGAGGTTCAAATTAGAAAAGTAAAGTAAATTCGTGTTCTCCCTGAGAAATAGGGTAATTGTAAATACAAATACTGGACGTCATAAATAAAAAAGGGGGGTACCGGTAATTTGGGGCAACTCAAATTATCGAAGAAGTTATTCAATCCAGGCCAGAAAAGATAGTAAGCCAAAAACTTCCAGTGGATTGAATAATTTATTCTTTTTGTCACGCGAGAACGAATCCTGTAGGCGAAAATCTCAGGATTCGAGACTATTACGTATAAGTAAAAGTTAGGGGGCGTAATTAGTCTGACTCTAAAAAAGGTAGAGTTTTTTCGTTGTAACACATACACGCGCACATTAACACAGAAAATATCAACGCGTATGCACACCATCGAATACGTTTAATACACTGATCCCTAACCTGCAGTACCGCTTATTGTTTGTGTTTCTTATCTATTCCTCTAGCAAAGTCGTACATCAAGTTGGACATAAAATTCAATTGGTCATTCAACATATGTTCTGGACTTTTTAACTGCGCTTTATATATTTCATATTCCTCTAGCGCGTCCATTTGTTTGCTCTTCTTGCATATGTGAATTGGATGGAAGTTGCTTTCAAAATTAGAATAAGAGTGGTTTTCTTCTATAATGTGGCGTGCGTAGTTAGATTTTGCATACGTCACTCTGTTACTTGGAAGATGTTCTTTATATCATTTTTTAAATTGTCTCCCAGTTTGCCCTATATAGAAACACTCGCATTCATCACAATTGATTCTATATACCCCTGACTTTTGTTCCAATGGTGTTGTTTTTTTGGGCTTAATTATATTCCTAATGTTGTTAGAGGTGCGAAACGACATGGTTACATCTATCTTTCTCAGTGTGTTTGTCAAGATGTTAGGTAGGATAACCCCATATTCCGTGGATCTGAAGGTTTTTTTACTTTGTTTTTTCAGTAGTTTTTCTTTGTTCCTAATGTACTTTTTAAGGATTTCATCGATCATGGAACTCCTGTATCCGTTGGCCACGGCTATGTATTTTATGGTGTTCAATTCAATATTAAAATATTCCTTACTGAGTGGTATTGTTATTAATCTGTATACAAAACTATTGTATGCAGCCATTTTTTGTGCAATTGGATGGTGGGATTCCGCATGAATAGTAGAAACAGTGGTTGTGGGTTTTCTAAAAATCTTGAATTGAAGTACGTCTGCTCTTATTACTGTAAGGTCTAGAAAATTTAGCATTCTCTCCGATTCCAATTCAAGGGTGAACTGGATTTGACTGTTGATGCGGTTCATATAGATTTTTAAATTTTCCAACTGTCTAAACGTTCCATTAAATATGATGAAGGTATCATCGACATAACGGGAATAACTTATTATGTTATTATAAAATTTATTATCCTTGGATAAAAGGTATTTATTTTCAAATTCGTTTAGAAAGATGTCAGCCAACAAACCAGAGAGTGGCGACCCCATTGCCAGTCCTTCTTTTTGGATACAGAAATTGTTATTAAACGCAAAATAATTCTGGTTCAATAACACTTCCAATAGTGATATTAGTTCATTAATTATGTGGGGTTCTAATATTTTAGCTTCCACAAGATGTTTATTCAATATGGATATTGTTTCTTTAACTGGAATATTCGTGTAAAGATTAACAATATCAAAGGATGCCATTTTATATGTGGGTTGTAATTTAATGTCACTGATTTTGTTGGTAAACTCAATGTTGTTTTTTAAGCTATGATTATTTTCTAAATTTATACTGTTTTTTATGATCTTTGATAAAATTTTGGCTACTTCATATCCAGGAGCGGTAGTGAAATTTATAAGTGGCCTGATAGGAATATCTATTTTATGGATCTTAGGTAGGCCTGTAAACACAGGTGCTTGAGCATTTATAGGCTTAATCCTGTGCCTGATATTGTCACTGAATAAATGGGTGCATATGTTAATAGATTTGTTAATATTTCTTACACACTCTTGGGTAGGATTGTTATAAGTTAGGTTAGTAAAATGACTACATCATTGGAGTGTCTAATATCAACTGTTTTATTATCTGCAGTCTTACATCTTACAGTCCCTAACTTGTTGGACTTTACATTTAGTTATCTTATCTAGATAACTATGTACACATCTATTACTACACCCCCCATTTCAACATATTTAAAGAACATAAAACTCTCTTAATATATACATATAAACAATAACATTGACAAAATAATTTTTCCTTCTATAAACAAAATTAACAATATTGTTTTACTATTCTTCCATAAAAAATTACAGACTAATTTAAACAATAACAATAACAAAGTTTTTTCTTTTGTAATCAAAATTAATATTGAAGCCTATCTGGCTGTTTTACTATTCTTCCATATCTGGTAGTCAATTCTTTACTACCTTCTGTTTGATTAGGATCACAATCTTTATTTGGAATAACTGTTTCCTGTAATTTATTTGTTTCATCAAAATATGGATTGTTACAAAACATTTTAGAATTATCTTTGATTAAATCTTTTCTATTTCTTTCAATTTTTCTACCATTTGGTAAACTTATGATATATGACCTAGGTTTGTGACCTGCTTTGTAAACAACGGCTGGGATCCATTCCTTATTTATTTTTACCCTAACTTTGTCATTATCATGGAATGGGTGTAGCAACTTTGAATTTTTATCAAAATAAAATTTTTGAATTTTTTGTTTTGCCTGTAATGTTTGTTTAACTTTATATTCATTTACTTTGCTGGGTTTCAATCGACTATTTATAATAGGAATGACTCCTTTTAACCTCCGACCCATTAATAATTGAGCAGGAGAGTAATTTACTTTACTGATACTAGTATTTCTTTGTTCTAATAGACACAAATAAATATCTTTGTTAGTGGCTTTTGCCTTTTTAATCATGATTTTGGTTGTTTGTATGGCTCTTTCTACCATACCATTAGATTGTGGAAATCTAGCACTACTTGTAATGTGTTGAAAATCCCATTCTTTAGCAAAATCTTTAAATATTTGTGAACTAAACTGAGGTCCATTATCAGATTGTACAATATCAGGAATGCCATGTCTGGCAAAAATAGATTTGATACATGTAACCACTACAGGGCTAGTAGTATTACTTAACATCATTATTTCAATATATTTAGAATAATAATCAACTACAAGTACATAATCCTTATCATCTAAATAAAACAAATCAATACCAACTTTGGACCATGGCCTATCTGGAACCGAGTGAGGCATAAGGCTTTCTTTTGTATTTGATTTTTGATAACGCAAACAAATATTACAGCTACTTACTAGGTCTTCAATATTTTTTGACATACCTGGCCAATATAATAATTCTCGAGCTTTAGACTTACTAACTTCAATACCTGAATGATTTAAATGAATTCTATTAAGCATATCTCGTCTGAGTTTTTCAGGTACGACCAATTGTTGATTTTTAAATATTAAGCCTGATGTTTCACTCAATTCACCCCTTACATTCCAATATGGTTTAATAATATTTGGTAACAATATCTTATGTTTAGGCCATCCTCCTTTTATACAATTATATAGTTGTTGCATCTCATTATCTTTTTTAATTTCATCCTGAAATATTTTATTTTTTCTGACGTTATGGGAAGATTTAATGTAAGTGTACAAACTTGTGCTTCTATTTCATTGTCTAAAAAAGTGTCAATAGAATTTAATTTGTCTTTATCAATGTTTTGATATGCCCTAGACAATGTATCTGCAAGGTACATTTCTTTACCTGGCTTGTATACTAAACTATAATCATATTTTTGTATATTAATTAACATTCTTTGTAATCTTGGTGGACATAATACAAGAGGTTTCTTATATATAGAAATTAATGGTTTATGGTCAGTTTCTATAACTACATGTTTACCATAAATATATTGATAAAATCTATTACAACCAAAGACAATAGCAGCCATTTCTTTTTCAATGGTTGCATAACCTTTTTGACAATCTGTTAATGCCCTTGAGGCATAAGCAACAGGAACATTATTTTGTAATAAAACTGCTGCTACACCATCTTTGCTAGCATCTACAGACATTGTAACAGGTTTATCTACATCATAATAATACAATAGTGGTTGAGAACTTATAAGCTTCTTTATCTCTTTGAAAGATTTTTCTTGTTCCCATTGCCATTGCCATTCCCTATTATTTTTTATAAGTTCCCTCAATGGTGAGGTGACACTAGACATATTTGGTATAAATTTACTCAAGTAAGTAACCATACCTAACAGTCTTTGTACATCTTTTTTATTCTTAGGTACTTGCATATTTTCTATTGTACGGACTTTGTTTTCATCGGGTTTAATACCTTTACTAGTTAATTTATGTCCCATATAAATTAATTCTTGTTTATTAAATTTACATTTTTCTTTATTGAACTTAAGATTAACTTCCCTAGCTCTATTTAGTACTTTTCTTAATCTTAAATCATGTTCTTTTTGAGTTGAACCCCAAATTAAAATATCGTCTATAAAGGTATCAACACCTTCTATGTTTTCAAAAAGTTGACGTATGGTTCTGTGGAAAACCTCAGGAGCAGACTTTATTCCAAATGGTAGCCTTAAAAATTTATATCTACCAAAAGGGGTATTGAAAGTACATAATTTTGAACTTTCTTCATTAAGAGCAATTTGCCAAAAACCACTTTGTGCATCCAATGTACTAAAAATTTTTGCATTACATAATTTGTTTGTGATCTCTTCCAATGTAGGAAGTTGAAAATGCTCACGTTTGATTGCAAAATTTAAATCTTTAGGATCTAAACATATTCTAAGTTGTCCTGAAGGTTTCCTGACTATCACCATTGAATTGACCCAATCGGTCGGTTCGCTAACCTTTTCAATTATATTTAAGATTTCTAACCTTTCTAATTCTTTTTTAAGAGGTATAATTAATGGTTCCGGAACCTTACGGGGTGCATGTATAACTGGTTTAGCAAAATTATCAATTTTAATATTATGTTTACCAGGAATCAAACCAACCCCATTGAACACATCATTGTATTCTTTCATTACATTGCTGAAATACATATCCTCATTATTAGTTATATAACTACATTCCTTAGTAACTTTATCTATCCTAGCAACTAATTTCATGGTTTCACAGGTATTTACCCCCAACACTGGTGGTGATTGTGTATCTACTACCTGAAATTCAATTACTCTAACCATACTTTTATATCTACATTTCAAAAAACATTTACCTTTAATAGGCAATCTTTTTCCACAATAACTAGTTAGTTTTAAATTACTTGATAACAGAAACTTTCTGTTTAAATTAAGCTTATTATATATTTGTAGTGGGATTACATTAGCATGTGCACCTGTATCTAGTTTAAAATCAATAAACTGACCTGGAATAATTTCAAGTTTTACTGACCAATTGTCAGTTTCATATTTATTATTCGATCCTAGGGCACCAATAAATAAATAATCACTTCTTACCTCTTTTTCACTAGTTTCTTTTTCAAACATGTGTAAATTTTTTGATTTACAACATGTAGCAAAATGATTTGATTTTTTACACTTATTACACATTTTTCCATATGCTGGACACTTGAATTTTGGATGTTGCCTATCACATCTGTAACACTTTTTTCCACTATTAACTTTTGGAGCAGTTGTTCTTCTTGTTGGTTGTTTTTTCTTGAAAGATGACGATCCTTGAATAGCATGTACATCTTCATTCCTTGAAGCATCTTGATTTATATCCTTTGATTGTAAACTGGAAATTTCTGCCGCCCTGCAGATGTCAATTGTTTGTTGTAAATTTAAATTTTCTCTAAGTAGTCGTTCTCTTAGGTTTTCATTTTGAATGCCTAATGTAATTTGATCTCTAATTAGACTCTCTGATAAGTCGCCAAACTCACATGTTAAACTTTTAGCTTTCAAATCTGTAACAAATTGATCAATGTTTTCATGTTTTAATTGTATACGCGTTCGAAATTTAAATCTTTCATATGTTACATTTGTACGTGGAATGAAGTAATCTTCAAACTTTTTTAACAAAATATTAAATTTATTTTTTTCTTCAGGTTTTAAATTAAATGTGTTAAAAATATCTACACTCTCATCCCCTATTACGTGGAGTAATATAGCACATTTTAGTTTATCTTCTTTTTCTTCTGCTTGAGTTGCCAACAAATAATTCAAAAATTTTTGTTTCCATTTTTTCCAATTTTCTCCAACATTACCTTGAAGGCTCAATTCCTTTGGTGGTTTTAATAAAGTACTTTCCATCTTACATGAAAATCCTTTGTCTGAACTTACTTTTTCCTGTGCAGTCTTGTTCTTAGAAAGCACGTTTTCTTCTGACTTCATAAATGTATCACACTATTTTACATTATTGTTAAGTAAATCTTTCACTTCTACTGTTTTTTTTTTTTTTTTTTTATAAAAAAAAACATTTTAATTAATTTACTCTATAAAATCACTTTTTGACTGCGCCATGTTATAAGTTAGGTTAGTAAAATGACTACATCATTGGAGTGTCTAATATCAACTGTTTTATTATCTGCAGTCTTACATCTTACAGTCCCTAACTTGTTGGACTTTACATTTAGTTATCTTATCTAGATAACTATGTACACATCTATTACTACAGGATCTTTATTTAATTTTTCGATATTATTGTTACTAATAAAGGTATTAATAGCTTATGTATTACATTATTTCGAATAGCTTGAGCGATTACATCCGGTTTTTTCGAGTATACTTTTAACAAGGACAGAATTTTATTTAATCAGTGATATAAAATCTTTTATCTTCATTTAATTCTATGTTCAAATATTTTATAAGTTGATTGAACTAATACTTTTTAAGACATGTAATAATGAATTATTTAACTTCTAAGTTAAATTCTTCTGAGTTGTGACTGTTGTTACTTTAACATGACATTTTCACTGCAGTAAAATATCAATAAACACACATGAATATTTATTATCAGGTAAAAAAGTTATCAATCAGTGGTCCTTCAATCAATTAATTGATACTTAGTATAGTTGTTTGTACAACTGGTCTAATATCAATACAAATAATTAAGCAAGTCTCAAAGGGTTATATTATCAGGTCTCAAATATACATGGTTTGGTTATAACAGTTTAGGAGAATTGGAAAAATTACTTTGTAAGTTATAATAAGTGTACATTTTTAGTTTGGTGATCTTAGATTGAATGGAGAATACGTTTAACTCAATGCAACAAACAGGAAACGTATTTTGTTTTTTGAATAAAATGAATAAAGAATAAAATAAATAAAGAAAGTAATTAGTACAAAATGATCAAAGAAATTTATTATATGTATGTTAATATTTAGAACAGGTATAATTTTAGTTATAAGAAAATTGCTACGTTAACATTTTGAAACATAAAGGACTAATGCTGTTGCCAACCGGGTGGAAGTTAGTTGGATCAAGGCTTTCTAAAAGGAAAGACGTATCGTGGATAAGTATGTTTGCCGAGACAATGTCGAATCATAAAAAGAAAGTGTTTTTATAAAAGAACAAGAGTTTTGATTCATAAAAGTATTCAAGTGAATTAAGAAGTTAGTATTCAAGTTAGTTGGATCAAGGCTTTCTAAAAGGAAAGACGTATCGTGGATAAGTATGTTTGCCGAGACAATGTCGAATCATAAAAAGAAAGTGTTTTTATAAAAGAACAAGAGTTTTGATTCATAAAAGTATTCAAGTGAATTAAGAAGTTAGTATTCAAGTTGGTTGGATCAAGGGTTTCTGAGAGGAAAGACGTATCATCGATAAGTATGTTTGCCGAAACAAAATCGAATCGTCGAAAGAAAGAGTTTTTTCTAAAAAACTAAAAGTTACATTTAAATAACTATTATGTAATTAAGTGGGTTAGTTTAAACCAGAGAGAAATAAACTTTTAAAGTAAAAAGATGTGATTGTATAATATGATGTAATAGACAAAGTGTAATACGCAAGCAGGAATACGTGTATAAAAAGGACAAGTATCTGATTTTTTAAGAAAAATTATATGATTTGAATAAAGTGTTTTGAACTAAAGACAAAGTATATAATTGTGACTGTTACAAAAGTGAAAAGTAAATCTAAAAAAGTTATTTTTAAGAGCAAGAGACAAGATTTTGATAGAATGACGCCATGTGGTTCACAACTCTGAAAAGAAGTGAAATAATTAAAAGTTTTATGTAAAACAGTCAATTTAACTTCTTTGAATAAGTGCATGTCTAGTATAACAGGGTTAAACTATTTTTTATAGAAATTTAAAAATGAAAATAGTTAGAATTTGTAATTTATTGTTGAAAGTTGAATAAAATGTTTGTAGAATCGTCACATGTTTTTTCAAAGAAAGAAAATGTTTTATTTGAATATAATTATTGAAATCTTTTATAATTAAAATATTTTCATTAACTTTTAAATTAGATATTTTAAATTTAAAAGGAATGAATATTTTATAAAAGCTTTTGTATAATTAGAAATTTCATTTTGAAATTAGGTTGCAACCATAATAATAATATTAACAAATAAAGTTTTAATGAAACAATTTTGATTAATATAGAGTGTAGGATGTTAAGTGTAATTTTGTTTTTTCAGGTAATATTTTGATTTGTATGAAATTGTATGTTAAAAGATGTTTATTAATAATAAAATGTGCATTTCAGAAAAAAAGGATTCTGTATTTTATTTAATAAACTGCAAAGTACACTGTTTTAAAAGAAATTACGACCTCAGAGAAACTTTATACTCTCTTCAAGAGTAATTTTTTTATAATTAAAATCACTTTTATTTTTGTAATAAACATTACAAAATGGCGCCCAACTTTTTATATAAAAAAACATTAAGTTTTTTACATTAAGTTTAAACAACCTTAGTTTATTAAATTGTTACAAAGTGAAGGTTTTTGAAATTTAACAACAATTTTCAATTACAGGGAGAAGTAACTTATTCTGAATGGAAAATGTTACAACGAGAAGCAGCAATGACACGAGAACAAAATGAACTTCTTCTTCGCCAAACCAAACTTAATCAAAATAAAATAAACGATCTTCATAATGCTTATCAAACTAAATGTAAGTAAAAGGTTAGAGTTAATAGAGTACTATTATGTTCAAAATTTGTATGAATAGGAGACACAGCCTTACCTTGGAAAGTGGTCCTTGGTATTTATTACCTGATAGTACACAAATAGAAAAACACAATAAATCAATACTTCCTCATCAGTAGAGAGAAGAAAAAGAAGAAGTGTTTTATTGTGTTTTCTATTTGTATATGATCAGAAATATCAAGGACCACTTTCCAAGGTAAGCTGTTTCCTATTCATACAAAATCTGGAACATAAATGTATGTAAACAATGTCTCTATGATAAAATTGAATAAATTGTGGCTAAGTGTACATTCTATCTCGTATACAGTTAATTCTGAATATAACAAGAACTCATGGTGAATATTTATTATATCAAGTTGCGATATCTCCAAATGAAGTTGATATAACCCAGGATAATTAAGTTAATATAAGATTTGTTCAAAAAGTATCCTACCTGAATTTTCCCGGGAAAATAAACGAAGCACAAAAAATAACTTCCAGAGAGGAGTTAGAGAATATCTTCATATATGTACATGAATATTGTCTGCAGTAAATGTTAGTTGCTGGGAGTTGACCTGTGAGTGTACTCGGTCACTATCATATTTTTATTTTCCACGAAAAAATGAAACAACTTGAACAGCAGTATTCCATCAAACTTTGTGATACCTACGTAGAAATGATTTATAAGATTTAGCAAACTTTTCGTGATTATGCCATTATTATTATTATTATTTATTTGCATCATTTATGGCATACATTGTGGCAGTATACATTTGACTTGTCATACTATACAAAAATTACTCACAACACATAATACAAATACACAATATACAATACAACAAATACACAAGATAGAAATTTTATAAAATACAAACAAATTAAGACACAGTGAACCATGTATACATGTTTTCTCATATTAATCAATTATTTGAGTCGTCATCCTGGTTACAAAATGCATCCCAGGCACCTGGTATTCCAGAAGCTGAGTTACTCCTCCACTGAGTAAAAAGCATTTCTCAAGAGGTATCCTCTGTCATCCGTGAAAATTCTTGGAACAACTTTGTTTTTTTTATATTTTGCGGAAGTTTATTAAATAATTTCAAACCAGAGTAATAAACGCCACGTTAAAAATATTGCAATCAGTGCACAGGATACTGCAACACTTTTTTCTTCATGAGATATTTATGGTTATGTTGTTTTTCTTTGAACATACTCTGGTTTGCCTTAAAAAACACCAACTCTCTCTCTCTCTTTCTCTCTCTCTCTTCTCTCTCTCTCTCTTCCCTCTCTCTCTTACTATATATGTATAGATTACCTTAAATATCTTTTGTTCTACTTTCTCGCACTTAGTTATGTGATAGGTGAAAAAAAAATCAAAGTTCAGTTTTTGTGGATATATCCATTTCGAGGTTCTAAAAGTTCAACAAATTTGTTTTTGAATGATGTCTGTCTGTTATATAAAGTGCAGTGCTTTATAGCTCAAATGCATGGACCGATTTTAATCAAATTTAATAAGTGGGTATATTTTGGCCATATCTTGGGACTTTTTTCATTTTTTAAAATAACTCATACTTTGGGAGTGGCTGCCATTACAATTTTCTCAAAATCTGTTTTAACGATTTTGTTTAAATTTTGTTCAAGTTTTGCTCTAAGGACCTGAATATGGTTCCCATCTCTCCCAAAATACCAGTTCGTGAGTTATCGAAAAAAAAATCCTCCAAAAACAGCCTAAAATTGTATAAAGTACTTTACTCACAATTGGATCTAACGATTTCATTCAATTTTAATGAAATATGAAGAGTAATGACCTAAACCTGTAAGGACAAGAGCAAAGAAAAAGCTTAGGAATAATTACCTGAAAACAAAAATGAATCTCGACTGCCTTCATTTAACCTGTTGATGAGTGCGGCCGTTCCTGAACGTCCCAAATAGCCACCAGCTGGTTAGTAAGTATTTACAAGAAAATTGTTGTCAAGGAGTAAGAAAAAAAAATTTGAAAATAGTTGTTTTATTGGTTACAAATGTATAATAATAATATCATATTGAGTTAAAAACTTGTAAGAATAAAAATTTACACTGATAGCGGTATCCCATTGTCGGCGGCATAAAAACACCGTGGCATTGTCACCCGTCGGTATAGCAGACATACACAGACAAAAACGTTTGATGGGCCGCTTTTTTTCCACGAATCAATTTAGTATAGCCTACATTATGGAAAATATAACATTTCTTTTCAGTTTTCTTGGAAGCGTGTGTTGGTTTCGTTTGCTGATAGCGGTATCCCATTGTCGGCGGCATAAAAACACCGTGGCATTGTCACCCGTCGGTATAGCAGACATACACAGACAAAAACGTTTGATGGGCCGCTTTTTTTCCACGAATCAATTTAGTATAGCCTACATTATGGTAAATATAACATTTCTTTTCAATTTTCTTGGAAGCGTGTGTTGGTTTCGTTTGAGACGCGGCTAAATGTGTCAAAAGACTAGACAGAGGGGAATCTGTAAAAAAGCTTTGTAGTGTTTAATTTTTCATGTTTGATGTATAATATACGTAACATAATATAATGATACAAATCACTTATACTAGACAAGGAACATGGGCACAGGTGTGTGTAGGGGGGAAACAACCGCGGAGAAGACGATGCCACCGCCTACATTTACGCGCAAGGTGAATTCTCCTGAAACCACGCCCCCTGGAGTTGTCCTGCCTTACAATTGTGAAAAACCCGATTTCATGTGTTCTTAATACTATTTCTTGTTGAATTGTGACAACACAATAAGCCATGACTAATTTGTTTTATGATAAATACTTTTATTGCTCAGACGTAACCTAAAATGTTCCGGAACGTCCATACTCATTTACGCAAACAGCACAGAGGACGTTCAAGAACGGCCGTACTCGTTAATCGGTATTTCCCTGTACTCTTCAACAGGTTAAAGTTCAATTTAAATAAAATACAACATACTGATGACATGTTTATAACATAAGTGAAGCAAGTTTAGGCTCTAATTTAACTTTATAAATATTATTTCAAGACAATTCCATGGTTCATTTTCACTTTTCATATTTTAGCAGGTTTTTCTTGCCCAGCTCTTGTTCTGACCCTGACACTATTAAGTACACAAGGACTGACTAGCGGTCTTTATTGTATGTTCTTTTCTTCAAATTTTTACAAGGTGATGATGACTGAGAGGTTTTTAACCTTTAAACAAAAAGATAAAAAGAAGCAAAACAGATTGATAAAAATTTGTAGTTTCTTTAATTATATCATTAATTTAATTTTGATTTTTTCCATTGCTGGTGGTGGTATTATGATATAGAGGTATTATTTTTTATTTGATTTTTGTTATTTTTTACGTAACTCTTTACTTTATCCCTTTGAATGACATGCTAAAATTGAAGAAATTTGAGGTTACATAAACAAAATTAATTTGTGTTTCTCTTAAAAGTAAGTGTTTACGTAGCACGGTAGGTGACTAGGGTACTACAAAAATAAATTAAACTAATTTTGGACCATTGTTTTCATTTTTACAAAATATTGAATATTTTAATATGAAACATTACAAATATTGACTAAGTCAATCAAGTAGTGATCTATATATAGAGTCTAATAATAATTATTATTATAACATGAAACCTTGAAAGAAAACATATTGAGTCCAATGCTTCAAGCTAATTTTGTTTTGGATGGTAATCTTTAAAACAGTATCTTAGGTGTAGTGGTGGTTTGTGTATACATGTCTCGCATATAGAGCCCTCTTTTTACACAAACAATGCAACACCTTCATTTTTAGATTCACTATCACTTATGTTATACAAAGTAACGTTCTTTCTTTCATTATTTATACTTTCATCGTTATGCACTTGAAAATGTCAAGAAGTAAACAACTGCACAATCAACTGGCTTCTATCAAGATAGGAACTCCCGTCAATGCTATGCGTTTATAGATGAGGCTAAGCGCTCAATACAAGTTAATTGCAATACCACTGCCATCACTCGAAAAACATATTATGAAAGCATATACAAACAACGAAACTCATACTTGCCTACACTTTGTCTGTTATTTCATGAACTCTGATGCAATGAGACATTGTGTTTTTGTGTGTTTGTTTGGTCAACGCCGGTTTGAGCAACTAATATCAATGCGCGAAATCACATCAATAACATTCAAATAGTTGAGTATATTTGAAGACCAAAACTTTCACTTTAATTATTATCTGTTTAAGTAATCTTCCAATTCTCTTGTATAATTTTCCCAAATCATTAGATTTTCTACATCAAAATGTACATATCTACAAATATATGTTTAATTTCTAGACATAATTTATTCTTTATAACATTGGTATATCAATACTTATTATAATATATCTACTATGTAGTATAAAATGTTGTAATCTATGTTGACAGTAACAGAATTGACGCTAGACCACGAGCAGCTGGATGAAAAAGCACAACAATACAAGACCGAAGTGTACGTCTTGAAGGGAAGGCTTAGTGTTCTTGTTGAAGAATGTGATAGACTAAAACAAGAAGCAGATAATAAGATACCAGTTACTGTACATACAGCTTCTGTTAATGAGTGTAAGAGGTACGTTGTTGTGTTTGTGGTTTGTGCATGTTTGGTTTTAACCTGTTGAATCCCACTTTCGGATATATAGAAGCAGTGGGAACAGTGCCCACTGTCCCATGCTTTGATATTTTTGCATATATAACTCCATATTTAACTCCATATATAACTCCATATTTAACTCCATATTTTTGAGTTACAAACAGGTATTAACGCGCAATTTGTTGTTAAAGAAGCTGATAATATAGACTTTTGTTTCACATGACAATCTTCTGTAAACCATGAGGTTTATAACAATATTTTGTCTTAATTGCAAACATGGCAGCACTGCAAATTCTAAACATATTCTAAGAGCACAGTTTCATATGAGTTCTAATTATCTAGGATGGCATGAAACAGCATCACCACACACCTCACTGCATTATGTAATTTTAGTGCGAATGAAGGCTAAATAGAAGTGTCTAAGTACTTATTAAACTCACGGTATATAGAGGAAAATACAAAGAAACTATGTAGCAATATAACTCTAAAAATACATCCAAAAAACAAAAAATAATATTCACTACCATCTCTCAAAGAATATCTCTGCACTTCTTAAAAGAGAGAAAAGAAAAAAAAACTGTAATTTTCTTTATTGCTGAATTTTTGCCCATGTATTTTGTTTGCTTAAGTATTTCTTACAGAAGATAAGATGGTATAGAATGGATCTGCTTAAAACGTTTTTTGAATTAATAAACGAAAATACATTTTGAAAGAATTAAAATTTGCTAAACTTGTCCTTTAAAATTGTTTTGAGATAAATCATATTTGAATTAAAATATTTAATGAGTGTGGTCATAGTTTATTTTGTTTTTTGTCTCCACATTGACATACAACATTCAAGTCTCATCACTTGTCACAATATGACTAAGAAATCATCACCTTCCATATTGTAGTGCAAAAGGAACTTTAGCATCACACCCATCCTCTTTTATGGTCGTCATGAGAAGTTTAAGCACATAGATGCATAAAACTTCTGGTAGCATAGCTTGTCAGTTACCACTTCATACAAATCTGTTCATGATACCTGAAGTAAAAGGTCCAATAATTCTCTAATTTTCAAATGCTGGTTTTCTCAGATTTTCTCATTCGTCTTTTTAACAAGGTTATCTGTCGCAACTGATTGGCGGCCATTTTTTCTTCATCACAATGTTTTTTTCCATACACTACTCAAAGTTCACAATGAATATGTCTTGCTGTATATAAAACGAATAACAGTACATACTTTATAATTGACAAGATTTACAATAATAGCAGCCATTTTAATCAACAGTATTGGTGTGAGAACAGGCAGAATGACCTTCCTACTAGCACGCTCTGACTGTGCTGAATTAGGCTACACAGCTATGCAAAGATCACACTATTACCCCTACTTCTCTGCACTCTAGACAGAAACAGAACTTACTTTCCGACCAGCTTTTGTATATTAGACAAGCTATGTGTCATAAGTTATGTCAAAATCAGTTGCTATGCTACTCAGGTATGGTTGAACATCTATATTAATGTACTCAGTGTTTCAGTCTTTTAATTCCACTGTATAGTAGAGTAGTATGCATTTAAATATGTTTATAATGATATTAAATAAACATAATATAGAAGAAAACATAAACAAGTCTTGTTTTCTTCAGGATAAAATGTCTTTAAAACATCTGTGTGCAAAATGAGATTGCAAACCAACTATCGGATGTAAAAGAAGAAAATTATCATATTTTTCCTTAATGTTTTGACTGATTTTGTAATAATTCTAAAAGAAGAACTAGGAGAACTTGAAGAGTTCATGTGTTTATGTTACTTAATAAAAAAATGATGAATTTAATATTAATTATTCAATCTAGAAATATTCTTAACATTTTATGGGCGCCAGACTTTCGTCAAATTTAAACAACGAAAAAAATGAATTTTAGTGAATTTAACCTCAGGGTCGCAAGTTCTTGTTATATGTGTACTATACAGTGAATTCTGGTTAGAAATGAATGCACGTGAGCTGAAATTTTAACATAAAAATTTATTAAGCATGTTTATGATTAGTTTTAACATACATCAAAAACAAAATATCAACATACATCAATTACACACAAATTATGATAAATATAAATGATTATTAACGTCTTGTTAATTTATGAATTTTACTGTCTTTGAAAAAGATCGATCATTTCTTTAGTTCTAAAATTTAACTTTAAATTGAAAATTATATTATTGAAAAATAAAACTTGCAAGTATTTAGTCCGTTAACTGAATTTAAGAATTTAGATGTAACTACTTTACTTTTTCTTTTTTAGTACAAAAAATATATAAAATAAAAATTAACTTTGTCCTTCATCTAAATGATATCTGGACTCATATAGATTTTTTAATGAAATAAATGAAATTCACATATATTACATACAAAGAAAGATACATATAACATATTACAAAGAATTTATATAAGAGAATAAAACCTGTAATACATGTTTTTTCACCAGACTGCCGAAACTCATTGTCCCTTTAGTAACATCATTGCTGAAATCGTAGTTGTAGCAGATAAGTACAGTTGAAATATGTCTGTATTCTTCAATGATGTCGAGGTCGTAATATCTAAAGTTCATTTCACCCAACTAGTGAATATAATTGTTCATTGTTCAAAATTTGAAACCACGTGCATGAGATTGCACAACATAGTTCGATTTAACACGTTTTCTCGCTTTTGCGTTAAAAGTTTATTTATGGAAAACACTACTGATCACTTTACATCGTCCACCTTGGTTGTTTTTCACTATTTTTCTCATTTTAGAAAAGTTTAACTACATTCTAAAGCACAACCCAAAACAGGTCTATCCTCTACCAGTTCCTCTCTAAGACTGACCTTACCACGTTTTTCTCACTTTTGCGTTAAAAGTTTATATATGGAAAACACTACTGATCATTTTTAATCGTCTACCTTGATTGTCTTTTACCATCTTTCTCTTTTTTAGAGAAATTTAACTACATTCTACAACACAACCAAAAACAGGTCTGTCCGCAACTCCTCCCAAAACTAGACTAGCTTAATGCTTTGTCTCTCGCTTTTGCGAGCCTGTTCATACCCGCTAAAACAGTTTCTATAGTTGAACACACCCCCCTTGGAATCTCCAATTCAAAATACACAGCACAAATTTAACAAACACATTATTTAAACAATTCATTTTAAAATTATACAGTATTAATTATTTTATTGATTTGAAAATCTATTTTTTATATTAGAATTTACTTTATTTAATACGAAATATTATTTAACCTGGTTACCCCTTCCCTTGCAGCCGCGTTATTCAAACATTCAAACAAACCTTAATTTTTACATTATCACAATTTTACAATTTTATTATTTTAAGTGTAAAATAAACTTTTTACGCTGAGGTGAACACTATTTTATTGTACCTAATATTACATTATTTTATTTAACCCAAACATATATTTAGCCGGAAAACTGTGAACTCTCTGATTATGTTTATATGCAATAGTCAACCAATCAAAGACAATAGATAACACACATGCAATAGACACTAGACAGGCTAATGTAATTCAAGAGAACAAAAACATACAAAATGTAATAATATGAGATCTCAGCATGGGGCTACATGGACTTGGAGTCTTGGTATTGAACTGAATTTCCGATATGAAGAACTGTTACACATCCCATGTAATGCTTTTGTAAGGGTTCCCAGGATGTGTGAAGAAAAATCATGAAAGCCACTCTGCTGGGGAATGCTCCACTGATGTCCCAACAAACAAACAAAAAAGAAGGAAATATGTCTGAATTACTAAAATTTTATTGCAATTTATTGTAAATGTATGTATATTGACATGTCGCAAACCATCAAAGTTTTTTTTTTTAATGTACCAGCAGATATTGAAGCTTATTTTGTATTATCAGTTCTACAGTAAATTTTGTGTGTCTGTGACAGGTTATTTGAAGAATTAAAGAAACGTTATGAGGATGAAAGAGAAATTTTGTCAAGGAAGTTGGCAATGCTTGAATCATCAAGACCTGATTTGGACATACAAATGGTGAATATTAAAGCTGACCGTGATCAGTTATTTACTGAAAATAAAACAATGGACAAACTTATCAAGTAAGTAAAACATGTATTGTATTATTTAACATGAGTGAAATTGAAATATAACCCATCTAATAAAGAGGGTCTTATTATAAAAAATACAAATCAACATATAAGTCAGATATAATATTAGTTAGCTTATATTAAATAAAGATAGCTGATAGGATATTTCTTTATTAGCAAATTTTATAATATTGAAAATCTAGCTGTTTTCTATTTCGTAGATTTTGTTTGTTTTTGTTGTTTTCCTTGTTGTTTAGAAACAAAAACCTCTAGGTCATTATAATCTTATAAAAAAAAGAAGAAAAGAAGATAAAATAAAGACCCCTAACCTTCGAATGTCCTAATAGCGTTCTTGTCGAAATGAACAATTGTTGCTCAAGAGAGACCTGATGAAAGTTAGAGAAAGCTTAACACTAAAACTCATAATCTTTAAAAACCGTAAACAATGCTGTTTTAATAATGATTAGTAATGAAAAATTGTATATTGTACATATGAATTTAATAGTGGTATACTTAGTATAGGTGAACAGTAGAAACTAGAGAATGTAGAATATATGCGGAAAAGGAATTGGCCATTATCATCAGAATGATGATCATCGGACTGATCAAATCCTTCACTCTCTATACTAATTTTAGAGGTTATGGTTTTTTGAGTTATTAGAATCTGACAGTTACTAAGGACTTATTTCAAATTGCTTTTTTTTGAGTGAAAGATGCAGCAAGAAGAAAATAAACTTTAAACGTTAGTAACTGACTGGTTGGCTGTTCATCACATTTTGTTTTGGGGAAAACATCCATAATTATCCTGGTGCTTTGGCCTCCTTCAATCCAAATTTGGCTCTCTACGATTTGTTACTTTTCCAAAAGCTAAAATCACCTTTTAAAAGAAAGAGAATTGACATAATTAAGGAGAACATGACACAACAGCTGATGATGTATTTGTTATTAAAAAATTAAGACCAGAATATTCAAAATGGCGACCATTTTAAATGTTTTTCAGTAGTTTCTTCTTACTTGGTCTATACTGTATAGCCCCCTTTTTAGCTTATTATGTTGTACCCCATACTCAGTTTGACAGTCATATCAATTTAAACAAAATTGACCCAGAGATTAAAAACTTTATGTAAGTTTGGTTCTGAAATACTGAACAAATTTAAAAATGACAGTTGAAATTTTGAAATGACAGTATTTGTTATTGAATCTGTCTTCTCTTTCTCTCTCTAATTTCAATCAGGTTACTAAAATATGATAATTCGTTGAACTCTTAAATGCAAAAGAATTTTAGTATTTTAATTTCAAAGTGTTAAAAAATTTAATAAACTCCTTTTATAATTATTTTGCCATTTTATAATTTTAGACGTTTAGAAGTAAAGCTTGATGCATGTGATGTTAAATTACGCAAAAGTGAACGATCGAGAGCATCAATGAAACAGCAGTTAGGGATGTCAATGGCATTTGCAAGAGAGCTTATAACAGATCAAGAAACTTTACTCAAACAGTTAGCAGAACGAACACAAGAAACAACAAATGTTACCAAAATTGGCAATAACATTGCTTCCAGAATGGACACTCTTCGAACTAAATTAAAGGTTGGTTGAATTTATCAGTTATACTAATTATGTTCTGTTAACTCTTACTGTCATACAGCCTATTCTACATTGATTTTTGTTTATTTATGTTTTGTTAAAAATTTGGTACTTTTCACCTCTTTAATGACATCATCACCTAACATAAATGTAAGTTGACAAGCCATATTATAGATCTAATAACAATGGGTGATAAATACAAAAAAAAATTCACAGAAATAGGTATATAAACCAATAAAAAAAAAAAAATATATATATATATATAGAGATAGGCCTATATAAATTTATAAACATTTTGCATACATTTTGTAAAAACAATCAATTTATAAAATTTTCATTAGACAAAATTTTTTTTATTTGTAAACAAATGGAAACTTGCTAATAAGGTCAGAACAGATATATCATAACCTATCTCTATTATTTATAGATAAGCCTATATAAATTTATAAACATTTTGCATACATTTTGGTAAAAACATAATCAATTTATAAAATTTACATTAGACAAAATTATTTTTATGTGTAAACACATGGAAATTTGCTATAAACGAAGACCAGATTATAACATAATCTCTATCTCTAGACAGCCTCAATATTTGATGTCTGACAATAACATTCATTCAAAACAATAAATTCTTCAAACAATAATACAGATATTGTAATTTGTATACACAATTTATAATAAATAAATAAAACAAACCTTCAGAATAACAGAAATATAATCCCAAGTCACATACACATTACGCCTTTCACATGTCATTATAGTACACAAACATCGCTACCTTCTGAGTAAGAAACAATAACTTAAAAGTAACTAGGACATAGCAAATACTACCAATAGATAGAATGAAATCTTCTCTATAACATACTGTAAAGATCGGTTACAAAATATCGATTGAATAATCGATTATCTTATTTAGTAAACTGCACCGAATGTCAAATGAAATTCGTTCTGTTTGGTTACTACTTTGGTAAAATAGATATTATCTCACGATCTGTGACATATAGAAAGATTTGAAAAGCACAGATCGAAATAGAAAGAAAAATACTATATAATATTGTCAACTTGTGGCATTTGGACAAGTATTACCATTTCGTAAAATCATATGAATACAGAGAACAGAATTTTCTACATAAACCCGGTCATGGAAAGTGCCGCGATCTAGCGAAAAAGTCAGCAACTTTATCGAGTTCTAGAAAATAGAGTTTTCGTGTGATGGATTTTGCTAAACGTGATTATGAAATATTGAAACATTATCTTTACAGTGATATATAATTGATTTCGATATAATAATATTTACTAGGATAAAAGTTTAATTGAAAAAAATATAAATGTAAAAATGAGTTAAAATTCTTGATTTTGCTTAATTTTTATATAATAAAAACTATAACAGATAGAAGGATTTAAAAGCACAGATCGAAAGAGAAAGATGTGATCTACAGAACAGTGTTATGTTCGATCTGTTTGACAGAAATATTGAATTGGGAATATTAGACAAAAATGATGTCAGTTTTGTTTACAACTTGTCAGCGCAAATCTTTGACGTTACATATCAAATATATATAATAAAAGAACAATAATGTCCGTCTATGTGACTTTTTTAATAATAAAGTAGTTACTTACTTTATAATCATATGACGCGTTTCGGAACTCGTTCCATCTTCAGAAAATCGCTCTGCTGAGGTCGTTAAAACATTAAAATAAATTATTACACAACACATATATCGCAACACATATACACATACACGCGCACATTAACACAGAAAATATCAACGCGTGTGCACACCATCGGATACGTTTAATACACTGATCCCTAATCTGCAGTACCGCTTATTGTTTGTGTTTCTTATCTATTCCTCTAGCAAAGTCGTACATCAAGTTGGACTTAAAATTCAATTGGTCATTCAACATATGTTCTGGACTTTTTAACTGCGCTTTATATATTTCATATTCCTCTAGCGCGTCCATTTGTTTGCTCTTCTTGCATATGTGAATTGGATGGAAGTTGCTTTCAAAATTAGAATACGAGTGGTTTTCTTCTATAATGTGGCGTGCGTAGTTAGATTTTGCATACGTCTCTCTGTTACTTGGAAGATGTTCTTTATATCGTTTTTTAAATTGTCTCCCAGTTTGCCCTATATAGAAACACTCGCATTCATCACAATTGATTCTATATACCCCTGACTTTTGTTCCAATGGTGTTGTTTTTTTGGGCTTAATTATATTCCTAATGTTGTTAGAGGTGCGGAACGACATGGTTACATCTATCTTCCTCAGTGTGTTTGTCAAGATGTTAGGTAGGATAACCCCATATTCCGTGGATCTGAAGGTTTTTTTATTTTGTTTTTTCGGTAGTTTTTCTTTGTTCCTAATGTACTTTTTAAGGATTTCATCAATCATGGAACTCCTGTATCCGTTGGCCACGGCTATGTATTTTATGGTGTTCATAAAGAGTGACTTGGATACAAACACAATGAGTTTAAAAAAAAAAAAAAAAAAAATCAAATATATGCAAACTTTAGTAATTTTTGAAATATTATTTATAACGTTTTGTGGTATTTTTATTTATTTATTTATTTTTGCATGACTATGCATCTACCGAACATTAGCTTTTCAACGGTATTTTATTTATTGCGATAGGACGATTGTAAGTGGGCGAAAAGTTGAATTGCAAATTACGTGTTTTACGTTCGATGAAAGACCGACGGATGGGTCGCTCGACGTGTGGAGGGTTAATACAAGCAAAACATTGATTCCAGTATATATTTATACTATTTAATAATGTTTTCCCTTAATATTTTGACATTCATAAACATGTAATGAAATATGAAATCATAAGTTAATTTATCAATAAAATATTCTAAGCTTTCAATCCAGAAGCATCACAATGACTAATTTATGATTTTAAAATAATTTAATACATTTTTTTATACACATGAGGCTTGCTCACCTTCTATTATTTCAGTTATCGTGATCCTGTGCCGTGCTCCTCTTCAGTAATTGGCTTGATTCGCCATAGCACCCAGGCAATGTTTTCTTGTTGGCAGAGTCTTTGCCTCGGTCTAATCTCTCTATAGATTGATTGACTTCACGGCAACTCCGACCCCTGACAACTGACCGTCAATAACTTCTTGCTGAGTTTGATTTTTCTACTAACCTTGGCTTATTTATCTTTGAGTAATGTGTGGAATGTTGCAAGCCAAGCAATGACCTAAATTTTTATATTCTGTCGTAATGATTGTTTATATTCTGGTGTATTCTGAAGGGACTTGGAATATATTCTACTGGCTAGTTTGAATCTAACTTAATTTTAAATACAAGAGTATGGGTAAAAAACCCTTTTCGTTAAGCGACCAATTTTATGTATGATCTTGTTATCTGTTATTTAGGATTTAGATTTTTAAAATAATGTTGTCCGATTTAGTTTCTTCTACTTTATAAAGTAAAGTTTGGTTTGGTTCAGTTTAATTATTAATCTTAGTTTGGTTTCCATTGTGTTGGTTCAATTTGGATTGAAAATTTCAAATTCACACACCTCAACTAATATTCAGTTTTATTTCATAATATTTTAATTTTGTAGATTTAAAAAAATCTACAAACACCTTAATTTTACAGTTTATAATTTTTTCATAGGTTGTAATTACTTTTCAATCTGTTATGAACTTTTTTGTGGATTAAGTAATTATATAGAAGCCTAACTAAAACTCACATCACTGCAATACATCTTCTAATGCCATTATTGTCAAGTGCCAATTTTCTTGGAGCCATATTTGGTCGTAATACTATTATTCACTTATGGGTAGAAACTCTGAACCCTTCAATAATTATCGTTAACATTACAACTTTTTTTTCTTTTCTTTCTTTTTTTTTCTTCTTCTTTTTTCAAATTCAGTTCTGGAGATTCCTGAATACTTGTAAAAGGAGTCTAGAAATTCAGTGTACCAAATTCTGTGTTCTAGCTCATATGCATAAAGACAATCTTAAACTCAAAAGCCTAAAAGGAGTTGCTGCATAGTTTCTTCTTTGTATCTGTAACCTATTTAGTGTAGGGTTATATTAATACAAGTTTTAGGTGCATTTAGTAATTTTTCTGTTATAAAACTAATGAATACAAATAAAATATATTATTACATTATGTCCTATCGACATGTCTTACTAATTTCACATCTTTAATTTTGCATCTTGGAAAGCTATAAAATAATTTGATTTAATATATATATATATATAGAATCTGTTTATAATCTGAAAAACAAAAACACATTAATTTGATTTGTTTCAATGGCCTAACAAGTAACTATCTAACCTAACAAAAATTTTCCTTATGTTTTAACAATAAACCTTCATAACAAACTTTATAACAATAGCTTGCAAATAATATATTTTGTCTACCAGGATACACATGACAATTTGTATCCTGGTAGACAAAATATTATCAAATGACATTTACGATGAAAGATAGATTTAATGTTTCCACCTTGAGTAAAAGATTTATGGCTGTTATCACTCATATTTTACCACAAGTACATATTTCTATTTTGAAATCAAAATTTTTGTAATTTTGTAAAGTCTACAACCTAATCTAACTTTTCATATTTTTTTTATGATGTAGGGTGTGGAACGAGGTGCAAGAATGCAACTTGATTGTCTTGAACAGCGAATGAAAGCGCAAGAAACAGGAATGGATCGTGCTAAAGCAGGCTGGACTAAGGAGATAGCTCGATTAAAACATCTTGTCAAAGAAAAAGAAATGGTGATAGAACAATTGAAACAGGAAAAGAGGTACTAAATATTTTATTTCTAAATAAATACTTTTTACTAAAATTATTTTTCAACGTATAAAGTGTGTGGTAACATTGATTTGAAATTTTAATCTTATTTTTAATAACATTTTTAAATTTTAAATTCAGTTAAAAATATCTTAAAATATGAGGTATGTTTTTAAAAATAATTACCGTTTTGAAATTCTACTGATGCATTCAGCATTTGGCGCTTGAGTGCTGTGTAACCCCCACTTGTTTGCAAGCACAGACGCAACTACAGAATCATTTGACAGTGTTTACATTTATTTGTGAGTATTTGAAATGCCTCTTCCGATTGAGAATCCCCCCCCCCCCCCGACTATGAAATACATGCTGTGATTAGTTTTCTTAGTACTAAAGATGTGAAAGCGGCTGAAATTCATCATCATATCAGTGAAGTTCATGGAGAAAACATTATGGCGTGATGGAATGGTACGGAAATGGGTGAGAGCTTTTAAAGATGGCTGTACAAATCTGCGCAATGAGGAACGAAGTGGTTGTCCTTCGGTCATCACTGATGATTTGGTGCAGAAAGTTGATAGAAAAGTTAGAGAGAACAGTCGCTTTATGATTTGTTCGTTATCTTGATAGTTTCCTAAAGTGTCAAGAAGTGTGCTTAATGAAATTGTGACAAAACTTTAAAATTATCAAAAATTATGTTCACGCTAGGTTGTTTAATCATTTGGCAAATTTCAATGAGGATGATATTCAAAAGCTGGTTGTACAATACAATAAGTGCCTTAAATAGGTGAGAATTATGAAGAAAAGTAGATAAAAGTACAGGTTTTCATGTAAAAATAAAATTGTTAAGAAAAGTCTACTTGTTTTATTTTTATTTCAAAATGGTACTTACTTAAAAAATGTGGCGTATCATGGTGTTGAACGGTAGATATGTTGTAATTAAGTTGAGGCTGTTTTTTGTGAGGTTAATCCCTACAGAATAATAAATTTTAATATAGTTGCTGTTTGCTATGTATACAGTATTAGTGCTATTAAATATATACTATTTGATGCATAATTTATTTGAATAGGATTTTTAGAGTGACAATATTTTGTTTCTTATAATAAGTGAAATATTGTTCATAATTAAATAACAATGACGTAAAAATAAATTTAAATAAACATAAAGAATAAGGTAACATGTCAGAACTAACAAAACTTGATGAACTTTATTTTTATTAATATAAGTTAAATTTAATCTTGTGGCTTATTTATTTATTAAATTTATTTTTTAACTAGTAAAAATATGTTTTATTCACTAATAAACTGATTCTAGCCTTCATTATTTAGTCAAGAACTAACCAACCACTAAATCATCAATTTTAATTAATTATAGCTTTTAATTTTAATATGTGCAAGATTTCCTTCACAATTGAAATTAACTCTAGCTACTTCAGCAGTAAATGACATCTGCAATAAGTATTGATACATTTTAAAACTGAGAATGAACAGGAGCTTGTACTACAGAGAATTGTCAAAATAAGTTCCCCAAATTTATATATAGTTTTACAAAGTCTAGATATTAGATCATTAATGTTCATAAACTTAACAAAATCAAAATAACATTTACTTTTGGAATTCAGGACTGATGTAAATATCACTAAGTTAACTGTTTGCTCCCAAAAACTAATTTTGCATAGTTCATTTGGAAAAGTTTTCCTGTAGTGCTTAATTTTTGTATGTAAGATAGAAGAATGCAAATTGGAAAACCATGTTTTTATTTGCTTTACTATATTATTAATAATTTCATAGTATATTCAAAGATAAGGTAGATTTTTTTTCTCTTTGCGGTTTAAAACCAAAACACCTCATTTAATCATTGTCTTTAAAAAAATAAGAACATAAAATAGTTACTCCTAGTCGTCGAATACTTCAATAGCGTCAGAGTCAAGAGAGACCTGATAGCAAAGAAGGATGAGAAGGATCTAATCTAAAATTTGATGTAGAAAAAGGTGTAGATCCAGCGAGGTACCTGAGTGCCACACCCATACTCACTATCAGTGAGCCTCTGAGGGGTAGTAAGGTAGATTCCCACAATCATGTCAATCTTTTTTAGTCCTCGGCTCTGTATTATCTTCATTGTTTTCCACTATTGCTGACTTACGAAGTGTTTCAATTATATTCTGTCTGTCATCTTGCAGTTGTCAAATAATCATTATTAATTTTCTGAATACAATAAACAATATCTACTGTTGTTATCTGTAGATTATTGTGGTACAACACATCTGTATAGGAAAAAAACAATTTTTAAATATTTTAAACAGAGAAGATGAATGAAAATCAGCCATAAATTATAAAGATTCTTTTGCTTTTACAATTGAACATTGCCCAGAACTGTAAAAGAATACAAACGGTCAAATAGACAGTATACAGTATGTTATAGTCAGAGTCATTTCAAAAGCGAGAGTGTGCAGGACTGAGAAGTCTCACGTGGAGCAGTAATGGACTACATACCTGGAGCATCCTCACCAGACTACATCCTTCTTCCACCTTCAAGTCTAACCCTTATAGAATTTTTATAAAAATGACGATGGTTTTAAAAAATAAAAGTACTCTACCAAATTTTATGAAATCTTTAAAAATCCGAGGTATAGAGTTGGGCATTACATTTACCAGACATATCCTATATTTGTCAAGTACGCTTGTATTAAATATCCATAAACATTGTACAACCTTTCTTTCATAACCACAAACTCACACTTAACATTCACTATAGCAAGAATAGAGTCTGTGAAGTGTAACATTGCACAAAAAGCATAATTTTCAATTATAGATAACCCAAAAATAAATCTTTATCTCCATTCAGTGTTTATATATAAATAAGTGTTTTAGATAAATGTTATCTTGTAGAGTGGAAGAATAAATGTGAAATCAAATGCAAATTAAACACTAAATTAAAGTATGAAAAGTCTCTTGTTGAATGTATCATTAAAAAATAGTATAGAGATAGGAAGTTATAATTAGAATCTTTTAATTGGTCGCAGAAATTACTAGAACATAACACAAATTCAGATATCAAATAAACTCTGACCCTAACAAACTAAATGGAAATAAATGAGGTAATGGCAAATTTTTTGATTCTTAAAAAATGTTTCATCTATTTATTTACTAGGACTAAAGTTTATTCAAGGTCATTGAAAACCAAAAAAAAATAGTCTTGGAAAAGGCGGAAAATATGTTAAAAATTCAGAAAAATCTTGTTTTTTGAGACTATATCTGTGGGAACAAAATATGCCTAAGGTTTTTTTAATTGAAATGATTACTTCATCATAGTAGAACAAAAGAATATTCACAAACTTTCGGTCATTATAAAACTAAACTGTTCGCATTAGGCCATTTTATCTTAACACAACATACAGTTGCAATCCAACTCGGTTGTATTGCGATGTTTTGTAGTAAGAGGAAGAATGCATTAGATGTGAATACCGTTTTTTATTCTTAATATTTATTTGTAAATAATTAAATTTTATTATCAGGAATGATCAGTGGTTATAATTATATGTCTCTTTATAAAACATAGATAATATTAACCCTTTGAACCCCAGGCGACGATATATCGTCACCAATGAATTACATGAAGAACCCTAAAGCGAACAATTATATCGTCACCATATGGTATGCAAAAAAACCCTAGGCGCTGATATATCGTAGCTGTAGTTTTAGTGTTTTTAAACATGTATAATATTATTTTTCAACTAGCAGCGATTCTTTGATGGAGTATATATTATTCCAATTGAATTATTAGGAATTAATTTTTTTTCATGTTTGCTAAACACACTGTAACAAACTAGAAACATTGCTTCCTCTACAGAATTGTGTGACAACACAGTACACGCTTAGCTTACCTTAGTTGTGTTTATTTCTGTGGTGTTGTCTAATTAAGGTTATCTTTCTTCGTGTTTATATTATTGTGAGTTTTAGTTTTTGTGTGTGGTAATATTTGTTATTGGCATAGTTTTGTTAAATTTTTAACTATAGTAGGACTTATTGTATAAAAATGGGTGACGAAAATACAGTAAATAGAGTCAGTGAAGTTGACAGATAAATGGACAACTCTGAACTTTTAGATGATGAACGGTTGGAATATTCGGCATTTATTGATAGTGATGATAGTGACATAGATCTTACATATGAACCAGAAAACGATTCAGTCATTCTTGGTAATTGTTGATCTGCCTTCTTAACACAAGCAAGCGCTAGGCCTACTCCATCAATAGTACCTCGTCTTCAAGATCGTTTTTGTAGACATGTACTTAGTGACAGTTCTGAATTTTCTTCTACAGAAGAAGAGGAAGATAATGATATTTGGGAAAGTGTAAATGAAGTAGGAGGCCAAATTTCATGTACTCATTTGATTTTCATGAGTTACCTAGGCTTACAAATTGCCCGCCTAATGGAACAAAGCTGTAATAATATAATAATTTGGTAGAGAAAAAATGTTATTACATTTGTTTTAAAAATATCTATTTATTTTTCTTTAGATGAATTTACTATTACTTGTTGAGCGCCATTTTGTGGTAAAAGCACATAGACTTATTAAATTTACTCTTTTTTACCTTGGGTCATGAATTACGGGAAAATGTACTTGATACGGAAAATGATCATAAAAACCTCTGAAATAAAACATACATTTATTAAAAAGTTCTAATTATATTTTAAACATACAAAATCTAGTCAAGCCATTTTGCTTAACTTTCTCTAAAATAATTATTAGACATTAGTTTCATAGAAATTAAATATTAGTTCTTGTTACAAGTATTCACAATATTAAATTCAAAATTAAATGGTTAAATAGTTCATGTTACAAAAATAGTCTTTAAAATCAAATTTAAATTAAAAATTCAAACAATTCAGTTAGCTATTATTAACCAATGTCTTTTATTACATTACGACGCCATGGTTTAAACTGATTTGTCTCTACTTTCAGTGAGACAATACATTAATGTAAAGACATTAATGACCAAATTATAATGTACTATTTACGCTATACCAAGGCGTAACTTTGCACTGAATTTATAGTTTTAGATACAAGGTTAAATAAAAGTATCAAACCATGGAATATGCACTGGTCGTTGCACTAGATTTTCAGGCGATCAGCCTTACTGTTGATCTAACAGTCTACATGATGATATGTTAAAAAATGTAATGGCGAGCTTCTTGTTCTTGCTAGAACCGCTTGTGCATTCCCCCACTACTTCTATCTATCTCTTCATTGGTCTATACTGGGCAGTCCATTTATGACAACTTCATCTCAGATCACTTGATAATATTCAACCCTCTCTTAATTTTACTAAACACACCAATTTAGTTAATTTTGTTATAGTTATTTTAATTATAAAATTCTAAACTAATATTTTTTTATAAATTTTGCAAATAACACACCTACTTTGTTTTATCATTCTGAAATCCTGTCTGTCTACATTCAACTTTTTATTATCGTTCTTTGAACACAAATAATCAATACAATAAAACCTTTTACAATTTTATTACATTTATGGATTACTCACGTTACTTGTAATTAATTTCATTTCTCTTAAACAAATGTATCTTAACATAAAGATATCAAAATTGTGAACGTTACATAGTCTATTGATTTTTTTCAATCTTAGTCATTTTTCATTTTCAAAAAGTTAACTTTTAGTATTAACTTTTGTTGATATCAAAAGACAAATATACAAAGACAAATACAAATGGTTACTACAATATTTGTTGAGTACTTTATTTTTTCTTATTTATTCTGTAAGCCATATCTCATTCTACCTGTTTTTTTTAGATGTAGCATACAATTATAAAAAAGGTCATTAAAAGTTTGATACTTGATTTAGAAATACATTTTTATTTATTTATAGAAAATGATATTTAGAATGAAATAATATAGCTTCCCACAGATAAATTATTTCTTTTGTAAAAGTTTCCCAAAAACAATTTTTTTTTTGTGTGGGTTAAACAACATTAAATAGTTATAAATACTGTTTTTTGTATATTTTATTCCTAACATTTTGAGACCTCACTCATAAGCACACATATTAACAAAGTTATAATTTTTTAACCAAAATGCTGAAAATAGCCCCTTCACCCTTCTGGTATTTTTCAACATTTTTTTTTGGTAGTGATGTGTACGTACAGATATTGTAATTCCATTTTATTGGTCCAGGGTTAAAGGAAAAGACTCGGATGATTAAACTAAATTCTTAGATAATTCTGGGAAATAATTTTCATCAAGTGATGATTTATTTTTGTTGGTCAAGAATATTTGGTTTGTTGAAGATTAATAGACAGTCAACCAAATATGTATTTTTAAATTTTAAAACATTTTTGAAAATCTGTTACAAAATTAGTGGTAAAAGTCTCTTTCGTCATACGGTACAGGTATATTGAATGTAAAAATACGCTTTACCTCTTTGCCTTGTTCTTCATACAACAATGGAATTATGTTTCCTATATATTTAAACTCGAAATGTTATTAAATAGAAATTTATTGTTTAACAAAATAATAGTAAATGAGTAACTCAGGTGATTTATATCTGTGACTTGAGTGAATCGATGCTTGCATTGACCTTGGCTGGCCAGAACAATTGTGTTGTGTATGAGATCAATACCAAACTTCAGTTTCTGATCTCACATACAAATTTTTAATATTTAGGTGGTGGGGGGTGTAATTATACAGTAATTAGTAGCCAATATTTAACTAGGGATGGAATGATGATCATGCAGCCTAGTGTGCTGTCTGTTTTTACTCGCTAATTTAAATAGCGAAAAAGTTATGTGATAGCTTAAAAAAATCACATATGAAGTCCGTTTTAAGGCGCTCTGAGTAAAAAAAAAAGTGGTTTTTGGAAACATGTCTGTCATCTGTGCAAGTGCTCTGCAAGCCAAATGTGATGTTTTGGCCACAACTCCGATTTCTTTTTTACAACTTAAAATTTTGTAGCTACCATAAGAAAAAGCTAAAAATTTTATTTTTCTCTAAATCAGCTCAAATCAGTGATTTTGATCAATTTTGCTGTAAAGTAGCCTCCAAGAACCCAAACAAAACGGTTCGGTCTGTCCAAAAATTGTAATTTATGAGTTGTCGGTAATAAACGAAACAAATCTGTCATGATGTTGTTTTATAAAAGATGTATTTCTCAAAATCGGCATTAATGCCCGAAGTCTGTGTGCAAAATATCAATGAAAAAAAAAATAAAATATGGTTCAGGAATAATTGGCAAAAAACAAATATAAACTCTGACCACAATTAAAAACTTAATTTTAATGAAATACGATTTTCACCGAAGACACATTTATGTCATAAATAAAGCAAATTTAATCTCTTTTTAAATATTTTTTTCAATAAAATGTCAATGGTTTATTTTTACTTTTTACTAACATTTTTGCTTGGTTTTTATTTGGTTTTGGGGATCAGTGAGTGAGATAGTTTTTTTAAATGTTTTGTACTATTTAATAATACAATTCAGTAATACTATTACTACCACCACCACCAATTGTTGACGGTAAAAGTACATATTGACAAAATCATAATGTAAAAATAATATAATTTATATTTATAAAATTAGTAAAAGACGATTTTTTAAGTAATAGATGAGATGCAACATATAAATCTTTTATAAATTGAACTATTTTACAAAATTAAGACAATGAATAATAGAAATCAGTCATTTATGTGCTTATTATAAGAAATGATCTATATTGTTATAGGTCTATCTATTAATAAGTCTAAATAAATTATCTCTTGCAGATACATGAAATAGAGGATAAAAGTTGTGTATGGTTATTAATATTTATAAGATTCTGTTGTTACAAGAACCTGCTGGAAGGATGATACTCATTGGCCCATTTTTCATTAATTCAGAATTCTGTGAATGATTGAATTGATAAAATTGGATGAATGATTTTATAAAAAGTTTTGTAAGTAGTTATTATGAAAAATCAACAAATTTGTATTATATATATATTTATTTTTATTGTTCTTCTACAACAAATACAAATAATGGTATAAAACAATGAACCCTTTTGATAAAAATTAAAGATGTAGTCATAAATATAACATAGTCAAGTTATATAACATATATAACTTTATATATCTTTTTCTGGCATAAATAAAAATACCGGTAAAACAAAGCTTGCAATAATTAAAATTAACATTTCTCTACTCTCTGCTAATACTTGAACTATGGAACAATAACACTCCGAGGTAATAAACACCTAATGTCTCAGAATTGATTATGTTCAAATTTTGGTAAACTATGAAGATTAATATACTAGACCATTTCGCCAAATCGCAAATAAAAGAATACTATGGTTCAGAGATGTCTGGGGGAAAAAAACTAAAATGAAGTATTAAATCATTAAAAACTCTAATGTAATCAATTTCATACGTTTAAAATGTGTTTATAGCACATGCTAAAAACAAACTTCAGTCTTACTTAAATATATTTCAAGTTCTTCTTTTTTTTTAATCGGAGGACCCTCTTGATATCTCCTATAAGAAATATTTGGAGGGAAAATAAATAATAACAAGAAAAAATCTCCCTTACGTGTAAAGAGATGTTTTTGAAGAAGGACATTTGATTTTGTGGGGGACTGGTGTGTAAGAAAGTTACTTCACTCTTTTTGCACTATTTATTTCATCACAATGTAAATGGTGGATCCCTTTCATGAAGTTGGGATAAATGTCTATGTACATAAAAATAGATTATATCAAATATTGCAGTAGGTTTTCTCTCATATTTTTAGTTTATTTGGCACATGTTCACAGAAAGCATAGGTTATAACTGATAAATACACTTAATTGTGATCATTTTTACAAACAAAGAATTTATTATAAAGCTTTAAATCCACTGAATTTCATCTGATTCTCTACATATTTAAATTGTTTACAAAATATTTGAAGGCCTTTAACTACAGAGTTCTTTTTCGATTCTGCTGTCTTTGCATTTTAAATAACTTATTATGATAGAAATTGCTTTCTTTTCTCTCTAGCAATACTAAAGATGAACTGGAACTAGTGTGGCAAGTTGCGACTGCTGATGATAAGAGACTGAAGGAATCTGAAAGGATTGCTCGACTTTTACCTGATGAAGATGCATAAAGAAGATTTAATCAAACACTTTCTTGTCATAAGATCCTGGAGAAATATGAAGGAATTTAATCAAACCCTTTCTTGTCACGAGATCCTGGAAAAATCTGGAGGAATTTTTTGGCTGGTGCTGAAAGAATATTTTTAAAGAGTATTTAATCAAATTACTTCTAGTCATGAGATCATGGAGAAATCAGAAGGAATTTCTTGGATGTTGCCGGAAGAAGATATTTATAGAGTATTTAATCAAACTGCTTCTAGTCATCAAGTACAAATATTTATATACATTTTGTTGAGTAAAATTTGTTATTTGTTATACATTCAGATGAATTTTAGACCTAAATAAAGAATTAAAAAATATATATGTATGTTTCTTTATTTTTTAAAATCCATTTGGTGGTCAAAAGTCCTATTAATTTGATAATACTTCTTAGTACATGAGTTCCACATCAGATAATGTAGATTTTACGATACATCCTGTAAATTCTCTCAGCAACTCAGGATAATTTGAATAAGGAAAGCTGGATTGTTCATTTCTTGAGTCTGTCCTGATTGGACCGTCACATTTTTACAATCCAGAATTATGTGCGACTAAGATTTCAACTCCATTCAACCTCCGACACAGAGTGGCGAGTCTAACAAACCAAAACTCTGAAGATACTCTCCTGTGACTAAGTGTCCCTATCTAGTTCATACAGCAAATGTCTGCCGACTCCTTGGTAAGTGTATTTATGTGTATCTTAGGGGTTTTACTGTTGGACCATTAAAGAGATCTAGCATACCCCCCATTTCTTTATTACTGAGGTTCTCAGTAACGGTATCCTTTCTATGTCTTATGGTTACCATTAATTGTAAGAATTGAACAGATTCAGAAAAGATAAATCTTCCACTTCTAGTTGGTATTTTCCCAAAGCTTTTGTTTTTTTACCCTTTTAATGAGTAAGGCTAAAATCACTAAAGGAGTACTGTTGTTCGGGGACAGTCCTTTTGCTTAGTGCTTAACTGAGTATTACCATTCTAGAATGTTTCATGTATACATTTTTTTTAAATACTACAGGTTTTTGTAATACTGAGAGCATTAAAATATTATGATGTAATTTTGGGAAACGTTCTGGCAAGAAATGTATAATTAAGAGTGAAGTCTACAGTTCCAAGAAGAAATAGGGGAAGTCTGATGTGGATGTGGCGTATTAGGCACCTTAAGCAGGTTTACATTATGTCTCGTTTGAAATAGTCCCGCGAAAACTCTGCCAGTTGGTGTTTTATTTTATTCATTTGAGGTTGAGGTTTTCTCCGTGTAATGTGTTCCGAGTTTATAATCTAATTTTGAAGTTATTTAATGTTTTTACTTTTATCATTTAGAGTTGAATCATGTTTATAGTCTAGTTTTGAAGTTATTTATTGTTTTTACTTTTATCATTTATAGTTGTTACATGTTTTATCATGTTTGTGGTTTAATTTTAAAGTTATTTAATGATTTTACTTTTATCATTTTTATAGTTGTTACATGTTTTATCATCTTTATAGTATAATTTTGAAATTATTTAATATTTTTACTTTTATTGGTTACAGTTGTTACATGTTTTATTATATTTATAGTCTAATTTTGAAGTTATTTCATGTTTTTAGCTGTAGTGTTTATAGTTGTTATATGCTTTATCTAAAATAGATCAAGATTATAATAAATTAAACAGAAGTGATGATATACGTGTATTTACGATTTGGGTGAAGGTGATCACTGCCTTTATTAGCACAAAGCAGTGCCAAGGAACACTAGCTGTATTGAGATTACAGCGCTGCACTTCCCATGATCAACCCAAGTACCTGACGGAGAGAAGAGAAACTTGCAAATAAATGTTTCATCTGTCCAAACATACAAAAAGACCAAAAAAAGCAGAAATACAGTACATTTGAGTGTTTTGAATATAACAAAATTTAAATAAAGAAAAGAAAAATAATAAAGTAGACAATTATAATTAACTACAAAAGAAAATAACACTGTGATTACAAAAGCAGATAAGGGTAATGTAATAGTTTGAATAAAGAAAACTGAAAGGAAAATTGAAGAATTTATAAATAAAATAGCGAAAAAAATATCAAATAGAGACATACCAAAAAGAAAATTGTTTAAAAATCATCAAATTGTTTAATTGTTTAATGTTAAAGAATATAAATACATTAACATGAATCTAAGTGTTCTAATAATGAGATCAGAAGTAAAAATACATAAGAAAAACCATCCGATTAGATCAATAATAAATTAAAGAACTGCCCCAACGTACAATGTAGCAAGTTATTAGCTAATACTTTTAAAAAAACAATATATATATATATATTGTTTTTGTTTGTTGTCGTTTAAAGGCACAAAACCTTACTGTCATCACCTTATACATAATAAGAACATAAAATTAACACCCCTGGCTCTCGAATACTTTAATAGCATCAGAGTAGGAAAACAACAAAGTTGGTCAAGAGAGACCTGATTGTAAAGATGAAATAGAGCTATCTAACCCAAGACTACATGATAAAAGGTGTAGATCCAGCTAGGTCCCTTCAGAATTTATAGAATTAGTGTTTGTTTAATACTCAACCTACAAAAATTTAATTTAGAAAACAAAATACATCCTTTTCTAATTCCTGACACTGCGAAAGAAATATATCAAGTAATTTCTGGTTTAATGAATACAAGCGCTGTGGGTTGGGATGGTATTCCCATCAAGGTTTTAAAACCGTCTTCTTATTATATTTCGAAACCATTAACTTTTCTTATTAATCAGTCTTTTGAATGTGGTACATTTCCAAAAAAAAACTTAAATACCCTCTTGAAAAACCTATTTTTAAAAATGTGTAAGATGCTTGCACTTACAAACTTGAATTTAATTTAAAAGAAATGATTTTATTTCTTACCTAAGGTAGGGTTCAAACTCTGGTCGGTACTTACAAGTTGTTTCAGTGACACGTGATAGTGGTTCATACACAAAGAAAACTAGCCAGTCATTCTAACGCTCCATAATCGACGCCAACTTGCATCGCACCAACATGACTTACTCCAAGGACTATCCCTCAAGACTCCTTTACCAAGACTGATTCAAGCCAAGCTTCCTTCTTCCTAAGGTGACGCTACCACAAGGCATCATGGGATACATCTTACTTTTCCGTTCAACGGGGTATTTTGTTTCGAATAGCTATTTCATTACTCTCCATTAACCTAGAGGGTTTTTGTTTATTCGATTTACGCACACTTTTTTAATTCAAATCTTTTTCACTGTCGACATATTATTGTCTATGAGTAATCATAAAGTTCAATTGTCAATTTCATTGTTTAATACATTTTACATTTTAATTTTTATTATTTATTATTACTAACTTATTATTAATTATTGATTATTTATTATTTATTACTTATTATTAATTATTGATTATTTATTATTTATTACTGGTTGGAGAATGTCCCATGCTTACAAATGAGACAAAACAGATATTACAAATTACTGTCCTATAGCACTAGTCCCGCTCTTATCTATAGTTTTTGAAAGAGTAATTCTGAGCAGAATTTTGAAGTTCTTAAATAAATTTAATAACTTGACAGAGAGTCAATTTGGATTTTGAAAAGGTCTCTCTAAATAATCGGCTCTTTATACTATTTTAGAATCAATAACTTGCTCATTAGGAAAAAATGCATGTAGCATCTCTGTTGTGTCGCTCTCAAAGGCTTTTGATTGTGTCGACCATAGAGTTCTGTTCCTGAAACTTCATTATTATGGAATTCACAGGAATGCAAATGATTATCTGTGGTTCTACTTAACTTCTAAAAACCAAAGAGTTGTCTATACAAATTCTTGTTGATTGTCTGCTCATCATGGTAAATCAATTCTCGAGGAGTGCCCCAGGATCAATATTTTGTCCTTTGCTGTTTTTGGTCTATGTAAATGACCTGCCTTACCATATTGGGAAACCAAAAACTGCCCTGTTTTCTGATAACACAAGTTTAACCGTTTTTGGAAAGAGTGTTGTTGATCTTGAAGAGTCTGTCACTTCATTAATTAAGGCAGAAAATTGGTTCTTGGCAAACTGTCTAAAATTGAACAAAAATAAAACTCAACTAATTCGATTCCATTGTAAATAGTTAAAAACCAAAATTTTAATTCATCACACTGTGGCACACTGGCAAAACTTTGAGCACACTGTGGCAAACTTAAAAATTAAAATCAAACACCCCATACCACAATTTAATAAAACAAGGTTTATTTCCTTATGTACATTTCAGTAACATAGTTACCATCATCAGAGATTGTGTGTTTGTTTAATACTCAACCTCTGAAGATGGTAACTATGTTACTGAAATGTACATAAAGAAATAAAATTTGTTTGATTGAATTGTGGTAATGTGTGTTTGACTTTAATCTAACAAAGATATAGTTTATGCTTTATCAGTTACATGCCAACTGAATCAATTTAAATTGATTAACATCTTATATAAATCAAAAGTTGAATTAGACATGGGAATCCACTATTGCCAATATTACTTGAAATGTTTATACAACATTAAAAAGAGAAATTTACAGCCAACATCTTGAAGACATATAACTGTTTACAATATGCCAGATATGTGTATGATTCGCTAATAATAAAATATAACATCAAATAAAAAGGAATCAATTTAAAAAATTTCAGTGGTCAAAAAATAGGCCAATAATGTAATTTTTTTATATTTAAACATAAAAGGAATGAGAAACAGTTAGAATTTGGAATTTTTAGGAAACAAACTTGTAGGCTACTGATAATGCAATTAATGCAGATTCTAATCATCCAATAGAACATAAATCAGCCACCTTCTGATTACAATAAGAAAGAGTTTAATACTATCAAATAGCGGAAAACGATAGCTATAGAAAAGACATAATAAGAAAGCTGTTCAGAAAAATCAAAAGTGAAATTGATGACACAAGAAATGTCATTGAAAACAGAAAATATTTGGCTAATTTTACTTTCACAGGAAATGAGATGAATTAAATGAACTGTTTAAAAAAATATATAATGTAAAGATGGTGATGAACATAAATAATATACTTAATAATAGATTAGGCAACATAATTCAAGAAAATAACAGTTACAAAAAAATGGAGTTTATGAAATCAAACATGGGTGAAACGCAACATACATAAGCTAAATGAAGTGTAAATGTACGACAATTTAGAGAACACATTAGATTGTATAAATATGAATGAAAAGATTCAAATTTTGCATCATTGGATGGATGTGCATCTGTTAAAAAATATGCACATCCATCCAATGAAATGAAAAATTTTGTGTAATTATTACAATACTGTAGCGGCAGAAGGCAGTTTGAACATTTGAAAATATTCAAAGTAAAATTAAGAGGACAAACATAGCAAGATAGTGTCAAGCCATCACAGAAGAGGGTGGAGTTAATACGTAGAGAACAGGTGACGTTAGGTTATATAAGATAACTTCTTTGTGCGAGGAAGCAGTACGTAAATAACTATTGAGAATGGAGTTCATCTGAAACGTGTCTGTAAAAGTAAAGAGAATAATAATTGTGGCAGAAGAATGTACTCAAATTAATTAATTAACTCTTATCTTAAACTTATGAAAACTGATGGTCACTTGTCACTAACAAGTATAAATATTTCACCAACTGTTAGATTAGTTTGCAATTTGGAACAAGAAATACATTTCTAAAAATAAATAGTCATAGAGTTTTACATTACTCGAGACAATCTTTAGCTACATCTAGTAAAGATTATATATATCCAGTCACCTACTGACATTTAATCCAGATAAGTTATCCAATTTTAATTCAAGGCCTTTTTCTGCACTTACTCCTACAGTTCATTCATAAACAACAACATGTGTCAAAACCTGTTTCATGTCTTGCATATTTAATTCATCTTTGTTCAGTTACTTAATATAGTAAGCACATTTTAATGATATCATAATCATAATTAGTATGGATTCATGATTGTTAATATCATTTTATTTGTAAATATTGAAGCACTGGTTACAATTTAATTAATAGTATAAAACTTTTGTTGTAAAACTGAAATAATTGTTGTGGAATTGTTTATTTATTCATGGACTGTGTTTAGTGCTCTTTTGAAGACATGGATAATGAAGTGTCTAAAAGAAGTAAGTAAAAATATATATATTTATATTATATTATTTTATATCAAAATAAATTATTCAAAAAACATCGAACTAACTTTTTCACAAACCTATTTACACCTATTTACAAAGCCAAAAATAAAATTTGTCCCCATCTCCCGAAAATGTCTCTCTTCTAATTATAAGTGAGTAAACAATTTATATTTGTGTTTCTTGTGGAGATAAATTGAGTTCCTCAGTCCCCAACTTAGGTATAGAAGCTCCCTTATCAATTTTTTTTTTCAAATTTTATTTAAATCTCATTTAGTTATTAATAATACAGGTTAAGATTCAATTTAGTTGTTTGATAACTGTACTTGGCCATTAATCTTGTCACCAAAATTTGAACAAAATCATCAAATTTGGAAAAATGGCAACTAATACCTTGAGTTGAGCCCTTAGAGGTTTTTTATGGGTCTCTAGTAAAATTGTATTAAAATTATTATAGCCAGTATTAAGAAAATCATAATTTGGGATTTTTTATCTAACTTCCAAATTTTAAGTTATTAAAAAAGTCTCGAAATATGACCAAAATTGCCTACACACCAAGTTTTATAAAAATGGTTATACTTATTTGAGGTACAGAGAACAGACGGACATTATTCGCAAAACTACTTTTTAGGGCTCAGGTGACTCCAAAACGGAAATACGAATAAAATAGTAAATCAATTTTTTTAACATGTTATATAAGTTTATCATATTACTTATATGTAGTAAAATAAAATGTACTATTATACAGAGTGTTTAAAAGTTCTTACAGAAGCTGCATCTAAAAAACTAGAGGACTGAAAAGTAGTAGCTCAACCTGCCAGATAGATTCTCATAACTCTCAGGCAGTTTTTTACTAATTTGTAACCCAAATATAAATTCATATAAGTTACAAGCTATGAAGTGTTTTACTCAGTTTAATTTAATTACTTTATTTACATGAAAAACAACAAACAAAATTTATATTTCCTTTACCTTAAAAAAGCAAACAAAACGTTTGATTAACAAATTTCTTATGTTATCAGAACACAATTTCCACAGATAATATTGAAATTATATACAAAAGATTCAGAATTTTTTACTGAATAAGAAAACATAGTTTTGTCATATTTCAAAATTAAACAAAGATAGTAAATTTACAAAAAATAAACACAATACTAGAAAATCAACTACATTCAAACAATACTACTTTTTTATAGGTTTACAAGGCAATAACAATTGAGATAAAATTTGACTAAAATGTTCCTCCTAGGAATAAAAGTTATTGGTTATCATATCCCCATACATGCTACCAGTAAAAAAACTCAAAAATTACAATGGAGCTGTTATAAAAGACATAATTTCTCAAAATCGGCTCTATCAATTTCACTCAATTTTGTGTGTGGTTTAAAAACTAAAAATATGGTTATTATCGCCTCATAAAAAGAGCAGACAATATAAAGCTGTAGCTCTAGCCTTAGAATACTCTAATAGCATCAGGATTGGAAGATAACAAGAGTTGGTTAAGAGAGATGTGATAAGAAAGATGAAAGAGAGAGATCTAACCCCAAGACTAGAGTGTAAATCCAGCTATGGGTACCTCAGCATTACCACACCCAAACTCACTATAAGTGAGCGCCTGAGGGGAAATTAAAACTTTGGTGAAAGGTAACAGATTAATGATGTAAATGAATATACAAAATCACAAGTAAAATAAAATTACACTACAAGAATAATTGGCTAAAAACGAAAATGAATACAAATTCCATAATAAAACGAGAGAGAGAGAGAGAGAGAGAATTGAATTGAATTGATTTGCCTTTATTTAGGGGCGAGGTTAGGACTGTATAGTCCTCTCTACCACCTAACCCCAGCGAGAGAGAGAGAGAGAGAGAGAGAGAGAGAGAGAGAGAGAGAGAGAGAGAGAGAGAGAGAGAGAGAGAGAGAGAGAGAGAGAGAGAGAGAGAGAGAGAGAGAACGAGAGAGAGAGAGAGAGAGAGAGAGAGAGAGAGAGAGAGAGAGAGATTATGGGACATTTATTATAACTTTGATTTTTAAACTAGATATTTTTCATTTAAATTAACAATACTTTTATTCTTTCTTTAGGCTTTTAAACCATCTATGTGTAGTAAAATCTAGGTCAAGATTCATTTTTTATGATTACTATTTCTTGTACAGATACAAAATAAATGTGTATCGGAGATACCCTTGAAATGACCAACAGCATCTGAGAAAGAGTAGTATATAGAAAGTAAAACAACAATATTTTGTAACTTCGTTAAAATATTATTCAATGAACACCCTATGTTGCTATAATACTAAAATTTGAAATTGTTTTATTTGTAACATAGAAATACAGAAAATGTTGATTTTACAAATAAAAAAAAGGTTGTGTTATCAACAGACAACTGTTTTTTCTGATAATGTACTCTTTAACCTACTAATATGATAAACTATTAACACCAATTATTTTAAAATAAAATAATTATATTAAAAAAATATATTACTACTCAGAATTTGTGGTTCATGTATTATTACTATTAGACTATATTACACAATAATGGTTATCTTGCGGAAATTGCATGAAAGAAAAAAAACAAGTGTGATAAAGAGAATAAATAAACTGTACAAACTGGTAGTACTTGATCAATAAGTGCAGTTCTTAGAAGAAAATTATCTTGCCTTCAGTCAATAGCAGATACAACAGACTTACTACTAAAAATAATATATATAAAATTAAATCAGTCTACAGTATTCTACATCTTCTGAGTCTTCTGATACCCAATCAACACCCTTCTCTTATTATCTTCTTTCAATCTTATTTACCTCATGACATCATTTATGCCACTTTGTCAACTCTTAATTTAACATGTTTGAACAACATTACTTCCTAATAATATAAAATAATTGAAAAATACTAAAATTGTGAATCTCTTTTTTTAATAATTTACTGATGATTAATATTTTACATATAATAGCTGATTCTGTATATATAAAAAACAAAAATTAATACCGTAATTTTATAACAAAAATGCATGTACTGATTACCAGTTTTTTCTTCAAAAATTAATATGCTGTTAGGCTTTGTCAAGAAATGTCTAATTTTATTGCCCCTCCTTCCCTCCACATCTACTTACCTTCATACCATTATGTAAATCTATAGTGTAAACTAATATGCATTCTCTATTGTAATAACTTACAATTGAGTTTTCCTATCATTAATCTACTATACAGCTTGCATGTGGTTATTACTTTTTTGATTACTCATTAAAAGTGTTAATTAGGTTATGTCTCATTATGAATAATTTGTAATCACGGAAATGGTTTGTAATTGACTCCTAACGAATTATGAATAATGTTGATAAAACATTTTGTTTATGTCATTTGTGGTACCATAAGAAAATATGAATAATTTATTTTGTTACCATCTATCTGGAGTTGGGGTTGTTAAGGAAATCAAATTGGGATGGTAAGATCAATTCTACGTTACTCAAAGATTTTATAAATTTAAAGGTATAGGATCCTAATTTGATATTAAATACTAAATGTTCAAAGGAGATGCCTTGGGCTTAATTTTGTTTATGCATTTTCTTTAAATCTACATGTTTTATAAACTTAAGAGAAAACAAAAATTATTATTATTCTATATACTTTACTGTAGGTAGAAACCATTAGTTAGATCACCTTGGGTCCTTTGTGCCTAAATACAAAAAAAAAAAAAAAAAAAAATCAATTACCTTCTGCTTTTTTTGAAAAAAGTTGGCTATTTAATTTTAAATGAATCTACGAGTAGTTAGAGATTTTTGTAATTTAGGATGTTTGAATAAAAAAAAGTACTTTACCCCGAACTTAAAATAATCCTCTAGTAGAGATTAAAACCTTATGCTCCAAAAGAAAAAAAAATACAAAAAGGTGGTTGTAATAAAAAGGTAAAACTATTACTTGCTACAGTGAAAGTGAAAGTGGCTATCGATTGAGAAGTGGAAGGACAAGAGGGTGATTAATGGTTATATACATTTCTTCTGAATTTTTAAACAAGATTATAGATTGGGTAGATAAAAGGAGGCTCATATGTTAAAAGCCACTTTCGATCATAAAATACAACACTTTTATGAAAGGTGTTGATAGGGCTGATCAAATTCTCTGTGTTGATCATATAATGAATCAAATATAACCCTTGCGAGAGTAAAAGAACCAGATGGTACAAAAAATAGCTATTCACATGCTTTGTATGTTTCTGCTAAACTTGCTTAGTCTTTACAATATTTACATTGTTAAGATGTCTTTCTATGACTACTGCCTTGAGATTATAGGAGAATTATTACCAATAGTTATCCTCAAAAAATCCCACAAGATGAAAGTTATCAACATCTATACACGTGCCAGAAAAGAGGAAGAATATGACCACAAGAATAAAACCAAACACAAAAAGTGCAAAGTTTGTTACAGTCAGAGAAAGGTGACAAGACGAATGTAACCTTCATTCAGAGATGCCCAGGTTATGAATAAACAAGTGCTTCAAACTTTTTCATGACAATTTGTAAGAAAAATGGATGGTGGTTAGAATTATATATATATTTGTAAATATATTTTTTAAATGGTAAGTGTGATATTGGAGACTTCGTGCAGGGTTATTAGTGAGACATTGATTGGTCGATAGTAGTGCATTGGCGTGTCATGAACTATAATCTCACCTATCGGTGGAAATTTCTTTGAACATGTATCCTGCCTTTGTACAACCAAAGACTAGATTTAATAAAATAAAATATTTTTAGCATTTTACAACTTGTATTGTTTATTAATTATACTTATATTTTACTATTTTTTCTATTTTTATTTCAGAGAATGATGATGATACAAATGAGGATGAAGCGGAAGTTGAAAAACTTACAAAATGTGGACTTTGGTGTTTTTATCCTTCATTTATTCAATTCTTAGCCAGCAAGAAATCTTATGTACTAATATTTGGTATGCTTGGAATGGTGCAGTATGCTATGGACTCATACACAATAGCTACATTAAGTACTTTGGAGAGAAGATTTAAGATTCCTAGCAAGATTTCAGGTTTGTAAATAGTTTTATTTAAAAAAATTAAATATTAGATTTTGATCAAGGTCAACAATTTTGTCTTAACCTAACTGAACTAAAAATGCTTAAAACTAAGTGATCTTCCATTGGTGTATCTCAGGTCCTGTCCATAATTTTCTTTCCCTTTTTCTTTTTTTCCTTTACATCTTTTTACATTCTGCTTTTAGTATTCACTTTTCACTATTTACATTAAGTTCAAAAGTTTTGATCTTTTCTGCCTTCCTTTGATGTTGATCCTATATCAGTCAAGTTACACGGTTGTAAAGTCCATGACTTATGCTTTTAGATAAATCTTCGAACATCTTTCATAACAGTTTTGATCTAGACTTCCTTGTAAGTGTTCATTCCAAACATATTAGTTGCATCAATAATGTTTTAGAGTACTTTGTTTTGAAATTTTTATACGTTGTCTATATTAATTGGTTTGACACAGCCCCAGAAATCTGCTCCATATGTCCAGATTGGTTTTAAAATTTGCTTGAAGATAAGCAATTTATTATATAGGAACAGTGGGACTTCCTACCATTTAACCAATACAATTTCTTATATTTTGCATCAAGCTCTTTCCTGTTCTTGTAATAGTTGACACTGTTAAAAATTTTACTTTTTAGTTTGTCCGTATAATTTTTTAGTAATAAACATTAACATTTGAAAACGTGTATTTTTTCACTTGAAGGAAATTGTTTCTAGGTCTGTTCTGCGTAAAATATATTTTTTAATGGTTCATAGTAGGTTGGAATACGTAATCTGTTGTTGGGGAGGTATGTATATTATGAGCAATAATCCTTTGATACTAGTGCAAAAAAAATTTATAAGACTGTTCATGCATAAAAGGAGGAATGATTCATCACTGCCGTTATTTCAACAACTATCTATATTACCTCTTAGATATTTATATATATTTAGGGTTATGATAATTTTTTATATAAGGAGCGGACGCTTTTCAGATCTGCAGTACAGAAATGATTACTTGTATAGACATAATAACAAAGCTTTCATACCCAGAACAAAATTGACAATCTATTCAAAATTTTACTCTGTGGTCGCACCTAGAATATATAACCAACATCCAGAAAATAATAAAGCCTGCACAAACCTAAACAAATATTTAATTCTTTTAAAAAGCTGGCTCTTGGACATGTATTGTGTCGAAGGTCTGTTGGATGTTGTGGTATAGGAATACATTACTATTCTAATTTTGTTTGGATGCATAGATAATGAGTGTAAGAAATGTGATAGGGGTGTGGAAGTGTTTTTTATCTTAATAATTTTGTTTATTGTTTTATGTCTTTTTAATATGTTAAACTTGGAGCTAGGGATGTGTATATATGGGTATGAGAGAGAGAGTGTTTATGGACTATTATGGTATGTGAATGTTTGTATGTTACATATGTGTAAGTTTTTACCACTTTATGTTTATGTACCACTTATATTCACCACTTTATCATAGAACAAATTATTATTTAACAAGTTATAATATTTGTAATAAATATTAAATTCAATTTTAATTTATTAATAGTTTAAGTGCTCCTGATGGTCTCTTGACCTCTGTTTTTTTCCCTTTTTTTTCTCTTTTTACTTGAAATATTCAGCCTTAAAATGGGCAGACCCATGGAGGCTGCTTATTTCATTCCGTATATTTTTGTTTTTGTTTATCTTAAGTTTTTTTTTTTTTTTAGGATTTAGAAGTAATATTGTTTTTTTTTTCTTGTTTTTCTGTATTTTAACTTTATAATGTATTATTATGTCATATATGTCAATTTATTTGTTTTGTTTAGTTTATTGTTATAGTGAGCTTTATTTTTGTTTCTCTCTTTCTCAATCTAAATCATGTTTTGTTTGTCTCAATGTAATAAAAAAAGAACGCCTGTAGAGCTAAACAATGTTGTTAATGTTCAAATTGTAAAATATGTATTTCTATTGAAGCCGCCATTAGATAAAAATTTAAATGTTTATAAAAGCTGGATCACATTAGCTGGTATACCAATCACTGGTTGCTGGTGGCTACTGGCAGGTAGTAGACTACTAGAGTAAACTCGGTAGTAATGACAGTTTTCCAGCTGGCAAGATATTTGTCAGTAACTGGTGAAGTAGCCCATGTTCAATTTACCAGTCATCAGCTGATCTTGTGTCAGGCTGGCAGCTAACTTTCAACCAACTAGTCTGAATACATCATTATCCCACTAGTTACAGGTTGCAGTATCTCACTCAGTATTTTTTTTTATTATTAAAAAAACATTTTTAATTTTAAACCATTTTTTTGAATTTTTATAATTATAACTTTAAAAAATTCTGAACTGAATCTTGTTATTTATTTTAACCATTATAACTAGTTAAGTTGTAATAATTCTTCAAACAATTATTTCAAATAATTTTGAAACACAGAATTTATAAACATTTTTATATTTTGCATTGTCCTCTTCGCCATGTTCCCTTAAAAGTCTTGAGGAAGCTTTAATTTAATCTCTTCGACCAATTCAACTTTAAACGAACTTTATTTTTTTCTATCTATTTACTTTAATAATGTTTCCTCACAGATTTGTTTCATTTTATATACCTCTATACATAATACAATAAATAAATAAACTGATGAAAAATACACACTTTAATTAATAATAAATTAAACTAACGTCTCTTAGCTGCTTTCAATCTTTGAAAGACAATACTGTGACCAGCGAGTACATACAGGTTGCTCTACTACCAGCAAGAAGCAGCTGGTAATGTAGTGTAATGTGAACTTATATAGTTTGATAAGTTAATGGTTTTGATTTTAGCCCAATGATCTACAAATGTTGTTCAAATATACTTTTCTACAATAGCTTGGACAAGATTGTTGGTTAAATAAATAGGTTGGAGAATTTTAAAATGGTAGTCATTTAAAAAGATTTTTTAGTTAGATTATTATTTGCACAAAAAATCTTGTTTAATCTTTGCTTTAAAATGTATATCTAATTATGTCAAAAGATTTTTTTTTTTTACAATAAAAATAATGTAGTTATTGCCAGAAAGTGTAAAAATCTGTAATTATCTCTCTCAAAGTCAGAATTTTAGTTACTATTCATTGAATATGTTTGCTACCAAAAATATATACATATTATGTCAGTTTATGAGTATTATATTTTGTTATTTTGTATTTATTATTTTATTTTGGCATTTTTATTACATAGGCTACTTTTAATTGTTTTTTGCTTGTGCCAAATTAATTTTTTAAATCAGAGAATTAGTAACTCACTAAATTCTGACTGTGTGATACTAAAAATATGATGTTATCCTTGACACCATTTTGTTTGTCTCTGATGTATCTAGATCCACTTTCTTTTTCTGAATAAATTAATTTCTAATTATCAATAAGAATGTAACCTACTTTATAGGTTATCAATGATCTAATGTTGAACAATCCTTGTTGTTTTGTGCAGTTTTTAATTTATGTTATACAATTTATTTTATTTTAAGATTTATTATTATAAAGTTTTAGGTTAGAATTTAATAGGACACATAGCCTATTAGAAGGGTTAGATTTTGTATGGAAAGGAGACAAGCTTACCTTGGAAAATGGTCCTTGATATTACCTAATAGTACATAAGTAAGAAAACACACAGAAAAAACCCTAAAGTTTGTGACAATGTGAAAAGTCAGATTTTAATATAGACTCATTTGAAAGACGCGGTTAAGCCAAAGAGATAAGAGATTCAAATAACAATTTAAATTTAGTAACGTCATTTATAAAAGAAAAATGGATTTTCAAGACAACAGTATGAATTATTATGTTTAATTTTAATGTAATTTAGTTTGTTTGTTATGTTAAATAAATCATTTGTATTTTACGGCAGTGCGGTAAAACGTGGGAACAGTAACCGGAAGGAACGCTTTCGGAAGTAAGAATTTGCCTCATGGTAAAGTCAGTCTAAGTCCAGAGCTTGGAGGGACTAGATGTGTTTCTAAAAAGTCTGAGTCCAGCGTTAGGAGTGACAGGTTGTTTCTAAAAAAAGTCTAGATCAGAGCTTGGTGGAGAATGGTTGTGTTTTTTGAGAGTCTAGTAGAGACTAATTTAGCAGAAAATGGATAGGAAGTGATAATGGACGCTTCTAATGACAATGTAAACGTGTTTGAAAGTAATAGACTTACTGTATTCTAAGTGACAAACAATATTTATGAGAAAATTAGTATAAAGTATTTAATTAGACGGTGAATATAAAAAAAAAAGAAACTTAATGAACACTCGAATTTATAAGATTTCAAAGAATAAGAGACTGTGTACTGTAAATGAGTGTCTTAAACGGATCGTTTAGCACGTGGCAAAAAACTTTGTATCGAAGTGAACATTCTTTTATTAATGATGAATGTTATGATTGTCGTACAAAAAATAACATTCCTAGAGTGCTGGGTGAATATTCGAAACATGAACTTTTCAGGAAACAACGCTTGCTGTAATCTACAAGTCTCAGGACATCTGGAATTAATATCTTTGGACAATTTGAGTGCAAATGGGTGTTCTGGTATAAACACCATATGTTAAATTAGGACTAAGTATTTATATTATGTTTTGATATATTTTGCTATACATGTTTAAATTTTTTAATCTGTTTCATAAATATTTTAAAAGGAAATAAATTGATAGATAAAATAATAAAATTTTAATAATTGAAGTAAATCTCCATCTGAGATCTTTATAATGATTTAAATTTAAATAAAAAGTAAATTCCTGTTGCAACAATTTTATTGGTAAAAGTATTTTTAAAGATAAAATTAATTAATTTGAAAGAATGAAATAAAGGAAATATAAATTCATAATTTGTTATTGAAATTAAAAAGGATAACTAGTATTTATAATATGATTTTTTGTTGTTAATAATAATTTGTAGGATGTTTCTTTAATAGTTTAATAAATCTTTATGTTAACATTTCAGAGACAAGTGTTTTCATTAAATACCAAATATCACTGTAAGTACACTGTGAAAAGAACTTACGACCCCAGATAATTTTTCTTTCTTTTAAATATTTAAATTCATTCTTTTTTCAAAATTGGTATGCTAAAGCAAACCTGGCGCCCTATAGACGAGCAAATTAACAAATGAATAACATTAAATAGTAACTTCATCTCATTTTTGAATTATTACAAATGTCGCCGCAACTGTGGGCCTTTTTAGTCGAAATAAACAGTGATTTTGGTAATGAGAATTCTTGAAATCAAGGTAAGGACTCTCTTTATAATAATAAGAAAGATTCTTTTTTAAAATTTTTTGTGTTAAATATAGTAAGATAAAAATGGAGTCAGAAATTGTAAATGTAAATAATAGTGATGAACAGGTAGGGTTAGGAAATCAAAATTCTTTAAATAATATAGAGCCATTGGAATTTACAGGGGATATTTTTGATAATTTAGAGAAGGAATCGCAAAGTAATGAGCAAACAAATGAACAATTTGCACAAAATTTTTTAGATCAAGAAATAGGTAGTAGTAATAATAGTAGACGTTCAAGTGTGAACGTAAATAGTAGTTCAGGTTCGGATTTTAATGGATTTGATAGTGATAGGATTCTAAATAGTAAACAACAGTGTGAAGATATAAATAAAAAAATAGTAGAAACACCAGGGGTAGAAACTGTAAAGGAAAATTCAGATAAGGATTTAAGAGCTGAAGAGGTTAGGATGGATGAGAGTGTGAAAAATAATGATCAAGATTTAGAGATTAAGAGTATGTTAAAAGTAATGATGGAAAAAATGGAACAAAATAGTTTAGAAACAAAACAAAATAATGTAGTTTTACACAATAAAATTGATCAAGGTAGTCTAGAATTAAGACGAGATAATGATAAGAAGTTTGAATGTATAAATAATAGGTTTGATCAAAACAATTTGGAATTAAAAGAAATAAGTAATAAATTTGATCAGAATAAGCTAGAAATTAATAAAAAACTAGAGAATTTTAATATTAAACTTGAACAGAATAATGTCAAACTTGATAAGATAGATAATGACCTGAAACAGAGTAAATTAGAACTAAGACAAGATAATTTAGATTTAAAAGAAGAAATGTACAAAAAATTTGAAGAGAGTAGGGCAGAATTTAAAGAAGGTTATGTAAATGTAGAACAGGGCCTAAGACAAGAAATTAAGCAAACTAGGTTAGATATAGAAAATAATTTTGATGAAAAAATTGTTAAAGTTGAAATAGATATGTCTGACAAAATATGTAGCATAGTTAAGGAAATTGATAATGTTAAATCTGAGACGGAAGTAAAGTTGTTAAGTAATCAAATAGAAGCAAAAAATAATCTAAAAGTTGTTGAGAACAAAATTTGTAAAGAAATTTTAGAGGTTAAGAGTGATGTGAACAATAGAGTAGATAAGTTTGAGATGCAGCTAGGAAAAACGGATGAAAAAATAACGTTGTTAGACTTAGAAGTAGGAAAACAGAAGAATCTAGAAAAACAAGAAATTTTAGAGTTAAAAAACAATGTAGAGGACCAGATTAATAGCCTAAATTTAAAATTCGAAGGAGAGTTTATGCAAAAAATAAGGGAGAATTTTATCGAACAGGGTAGCATAAGTCAGGGTACTTATACAAGTGCGAACATAATTAATGAGACTATAATCCCAGAGTTTCAAAATGAAAGGTTAGAACCGCACCCGAAGGTATTTATAGAAGCTATAGAGACATTTAACAAAATAAATGGGGGACAATGGAAGATAAAGCTAGGTTGTTTAAGGAAATACTTTAAAGGTGAAGCAGAGTTATGGTTTGAAGCACACAAAAATGAGTGGGGTAGTTTTGAAGAGTTTAGGGTAGCATTTCTAGATAGGTTCTGGTCTGAAGAGAAACAGGAACAACTGAAAACTAAGTTATTGGTAGGAAGCTATTTTAGGGGACCGATGGAAGAAGTATTTAGATATGTGATGAGCCTATATAATAAGACACAATTTTTAGATCCGCCCATGTCTATGGATACATTTGTAAGACATATAAGTAGGAAAATGCCTGAAAAACTAGAGTTAATGATGTTAGCAGCTAGGCCTAAAAATGTTAATGACCTAGAAAAGTTAATTTTAAGTTGGCAAGAAAGTCAAAAGTTATTAGGACCAGATAGGACAAGACAGGGGGACAATAGGATGAATATGGACAGACCTATGTATAAAAATTTTCAACCACAGCAATTAGGACAGGAAGGATTTCGATTTAGGGCACCACCTCATTTTCAAGAGACAAGGGGAGAGAATAGGTTTAGGGGACCTAATAATTTTACTAGATTTCCACCACCTAATATGCAAAATAACAATAATAGGCCCATGTTAACAAATCAACAAAATTTCAATAGGGCAAATGGTAATGGTATGAATCAAGGTTTTAGGCCAAATTTTCAACAAAAGAGATATGATCAGGGAAATAAGGGAAATGGTAATAGACCACAGGGAAACCAAAATGGACAACAGTGAATAGGGCCCAAGCTTTGTTGTCTAAAAATCAAAATAGGCCTAAAATAGTAAATTCAAAAAATACAATTTCATCAATAATAACCAAAAGTAATAATAACATTAATGTAGACATTAGAGAAGAGTTGTTAAATGAAGAAAATTATAATAATGTAAGCATACAGCCTATAAAAGGAGAGTTAATTGAAATTGATGTGAAGATTAATAAAGAAGAATTTAAATGTTTAATTGATACAGGTTCAGAAATTACTGTTATGAATGAAGAAATTTATAAGAAACTAATTATAAATAATGATAAAATTTTGGAATTACCAGTATGTAATTTAACAATAGTAGGAGTAACAGGTGTGCGTAGCAAGAGGATTACAAAACAAGCTTTTATAGATGTAGAAATTGGAAAAGATGTAGTTGCAGTAAATTTTTTAATTGTTAGAGGTCTAAATATTGAAATGATTATAGGATGTGATTTTTTAAAACAAAAGAAGGCTCAGATTGATTTTGATGAAGAAAAGATTAAATTTAATGTAGAGGAGAAAATAATTCAAACAAAGTTTAGAAAACAAATTTCGCAAGTAGAATGTTATAAATTAAAATTGTGTAGGACTAAAGCAGAAATAAATTGTTATGATGAGACAGACTATGACTATGAAGAATTGCAAATTAATGATGTAGCTACAAACTTTTTTCAAGAATTTGATTCAAAATATTATGAAAATAACTATGAAGATGTAGAATGGACACAAATTGTAGAGAAAATTTTAGAAGAAAGTAACTTAAATTTAGATAGTGAAAAACGAGAATTAAAAACTGTATTAAATGATTTTAAAGAAGTATTTTCGGATCAGCCAGGAAAGATGTTAAATTATAAAGCTAAATTAAATGTAAAGGAAGATAGTAAATTTATAAATAAATCTTATGCAATACCACATTCAAAAAAGGAAGCTGTAGCTAAGGAAATTCAAAAAATGATTGACAATGATATAATAGAAGATTCAAATAGCCCATTTTCGAACCCATTAGTATGTGTAATTAAGAAAGATTCGTCCATAAGACTATGTTTAGATGCTAGGCAAGCAAATCAAATAATAATACCAGATCGAGAAGCACCTGAACAGATAGATGATATATTGCAAAGGTTTGAAGGAGTTAAATATATTTCTAGTATAGATTTGGTCAGTGGTTTTTGGCAGATAGAATTAGACGAACAATCTAGAAGATATGTTGCTTTTGTATTCAATGGTAGAAATTTACAGTTCAAAAGACTCCCTTTTGGTTTAAATGTTAGTACTTCATTATTTAAAAAAGGATTAAGTATGGTGTTAGGGCCTGAAGTTTTGGAATTCACAACAGTTTATGTAGATGATGTATGTATAGCGTCAAAATCGTTTGAAGAGCATATGAGACATTTGCGAAAGTTATTTGAAAGACTTAAAACTTATAATGTAACTATTAAAATAAAAAAGTCTGTTTTTTGCAAAAAAGGTATAAAGTTTTTAGGATATAATATATCAGATATAGGAATAGAGCCAGACCAAGAAAAAATTAAAATAATACAAGATTTTCCCACACCAAAAAATATAAAACAATTACAAAGTTTTTTAGGCTTATGTAATTATTACAGGAAGTTTCAACAAAATTATGCAGAGTTAACTAGTAAATTCACACATCTTTTAGGGAATAATAACAAAATTTGGAATTGGACAGAGGAAGACAGACATACATTTGAAAGAATAAAACAGGTTTTCTTAGAAACGATAATTTTACAACACCCTAATTTCCAAGAGCCTTTCTATTTAAACACAGATGCTTCGGATAAAGCTTTAGCAGCCGTATTGTATCAAGTGGACGTAAATAATGAACATCTGGTCATTGCGTTCGCAAGCAGAACTTTACAAAATAGTGAGATTAATTACACGGTTACAGAGAAAGAATTGTTGAGTATAGTCTTCGCATGTAAAAAGTTTAGAAATTATGTATTAGGAAATAAAACGACTATACGTTCTGACCATAAAGCTTTGACCTTTTTAAAGAACTGTAAATTAACACATGGTAGACTTCTGAGATGGATATTGTTTTTACAGGAGTATAACTTGGAAATTGAGTATTGTCCAGGGAAGGAAAATATTGTAGCAGATGTTATTTCGCGAACGGATCACAATGAAGTCATCAAGACAGGAGATGAACATTTAATTAAAATTTTTCAAACACAAATTGAAAAAAATTTAGCAAAACAAGATAGAATTTTAAGAAATGCCTTTAAACGTTTAAATTTGGAACAAAGTCAAGATGAATATTGTATAAGAATTATTAAATTATTAGAAGACCAATCTGTTAAATTTAATAAGTTAAGAGAATGTTATGTTATCTATAATGGTGTTTTATTTAAAAAGTCAAAGAAAAATGAAATTCACAAAATTTGTTTAACAAAATCTTTAATAGAAATTGTAATTAATGATTGTCATGAAAGATACGGACATATTGGTGCGGGAAAGTGTTATAAAATATTAAAAGGACTATACGAATTCCCAAATTTAGAAAAACAAATAAAATTACAAATTAGGCCATGCGATTTATGTCAAAAAACTAAAGTATCAAATATAAAAAATGAAGGATTAATGGTGAACATCTTACCCGAAAATGTATTAGATTTAGTAGCAGTGGATTTATTTGGAGAATTACCAACTGGAAGTGGTGGGGTTAAATATATATTTGTAGTACTGGATGTTTTTTCGAAATTTATAAAATTATATACTATAAAAAGAGCAATTGGGACAGTTTTAGTAAATAAAATAATCAATGAATATGTAAAGGAAATAGGGAAACCAAAAATAATTATAAGTGACCACGGTAGTCAGTTTCAATCACGAATTTGGAAAGAGAAATTAATAAATAATAATATTCAAGTTAGGCACACATCAGTATATCATCCTCAGTCGAATCCCAGTGAGCGTTGCATGAGAGAACTAGGTCGAATGTTTAGGACTTATGTACACAATAAACACACAAAATGGCCGCTTTATGTAAAATTTATAGAAAATTGTATGAATCAATCCATACACGAATCCATCAATGATAGTCCGTATGAAATTATGTTTAAAAAGGAGTGTCCGCGCATTTATAACCAAGTATGCAAATTTCCTCCGGGAAAAATAATAGATTTTGAAGAAAAAATAGTTTTAGCGAGAAGACGTTTGAAGTTAAAAGCAAATCAGCGGAAAAAATATCATGATAAAAAACTAAAACCAACAAAATTTGAGGTAGGAGATTTAGTTTTGGTTAAAAATCACTATCTGTCATCAAATTTGAGGAGAGAAATAAAGAAATTTTTCTTATTGTATCAAGGTCCGTTTAAAGTTTTAAAAATTAAATTAGAAAATGCATATGTGATTAGTACAATAGACTCTAAAGTAATTAAAGGGACATACAATGTCACTCAATTAAGGAAATATATTTCATAAATAATTAAAGAATTGATAATAATAAATTTTAACGTTAAATGAATAAGTTGATTTGAAAACAGAACATTAAAAAAAAAAACAAATTGTGTCATGTAAGAAAACTTTTAAGGCCAACTAGAATATTTGAAAATGTTAGATGAGAGGATCATTGGAGCTGCAAGATTGTTAGTAAAATAACTCTGTATGTTTGTGAAAGGAATAAATATTGATTTTACGTGACATAGATAAGGAAGTTGGTTCGAGGCAAAGATCCAGTGTAGTGTTGAAGAAATAATATTCAATATTAAATATTCAATAAAATGTGACGAGAGAGAGTTGAGATTCATTTGCAGATCGTATTGGAACCAAAAGGTCTTCATGTCTTATCAGTAGACAGATAAGGATTGTCTCATATCGAGGGGACTTGTTTATGCTTAAAGCAAGCCTGGAATTCCTTTGCATGACATTGCGACGAAATATAGGGTGTTGCCAAAGTGCTGTCTAGGAAAATAAAAAAAAAAACTTTTGACGTATAATCGAAAATTAACTTGCGTTTTCAAATAAAAAACTACTTAAATAAAGGAGAATTGGTTTTAAATAAAGTAAATAAGAACGAAAGTAGATTACTTAAATAACTTTAATAGAATTAAAAGTAAAATTTCTAAGTAGAAAACTTAGAATAAGTTTTAAAAATAAAATTTCTTTTTGAATTTGAATAATAACATCTAGAAAGGAATACATAATCAGAAAATCAACGATGCTAGTAATAAGATTGGTAAAATAAACATTATTTCAACTTCGGATGATATAATTTAAATGAAATTTTTTATGAATTTTAAAATTTTCTTCGAGTATGTGCATTTAAGGAGTACATGAACATTTGGGTGGATGGCTGAGCGTTTATGTAGTAATAATAGAATGTTTTATTCGCAAGAATAAGGCATTCTGGGACTACATGGAGAGCGTGTTGTGGAATAGGGATGTGTTTTGGGCTTTATCTTGAATTTAGTAGGGATATTGCATTCAACCACTGCACATTTCAACGTCACAACATGTTACTCTGTGTAAGAGTCTAAAGAGCAATTAGAAGTATGCACGGTATAAAGTAGACGGTTAGAAGAACCTATGTAGGAGAGGTTAGGAAGAAAAATGCATAAATAAGTGTGACATTATTACATGAAAAAACTTCATGTAATAAATTTTAGACAGATGTTGATTGAAAACAAATTGTAGGATATATAGAAGTGATCGATCTGTATATACGAGAATAAACCGGACGTGACAAAAGGAGAGTTTTTAAGAAATGAAGCAAAAAATTTTATAAAATTGTAAAAATGTTAATTAGCTGATTAGAATAGATAATTAGATGTAAAATTGTAAAACGATAAGTTGTATGTTTGACATTGATAAATATTAAGGATTATAAGATAAAATGATAAAAAAATTGTTAGTTTTAAGTGATTTATGATTTGAGAATGTGAAGAATAGTTGTGTGAAGTTTGAGAATTTATGTGAGTTTTGCCAAGACAGATAATAATAAAGTTTTTTAAGTTTTTGATGTTAAATAGTGAGTAAAGGAGGCTAAGTTTCTGTTTTTTAAAGGAAGGAGTAATAGATAATATAATATGAAGAGATTTTGATGAAATTTATAAATAAAATAAAAGAATTAACGATTTTTAATAAACAATAATTGAATTTGAAATAATAAATGATGTTAAGCAGTTATTTGATAAAGGTGTCTAAAGATTTTGATGAAATACGGTGTTAGCTGGGAAAGCAATGATAATTTATTATTTTTTGAAGTTTTTGTATTTAAGTGATTGATGACAAGGGAGATTTTAATGAAGTAATTTAAATGAAAGAATTTTTGAGTTTTTATATGAAGATGATGACTTTACAGAATTGTTGAGTAAAGTGGTATTTAAAATGAAGTTGTTCTGTTAATAAACTTTTATAAAGAAGGTAGTTAAGTTGCATTGATGGTTAATTTTTTAGTTTTTAAGAGGTTTTTTGAGTACTGCGATGAAATAAGGGAAATATACGACGATTTTAATGAAATAAAGGAAATATGCGACGATTTTTAATGAGATAAAGGGAGATTTGAGGAATTCTGCGAATAAACGACGGTTATCATGATTTTTTAAAGGAAGCTACGTTGAGATAAAGGGATAAATGAATGATAAAGAGGTTTTTTGGGGATTAATGCAACTTGAATTATTAAAATATGAAAGATAAGATGGAAATAATTTTAAGACAGGATACTGAAAGATGAAACAATTGTAAAGAGGTAATTTTGAAATAAATAGATGAGTTTTGTAAGTAATTTTATTTTTTTTTTGATAATAATGATGTTATATTTTGAATTTTAGTTGAAGAAAAGAGTTTTTTGTAATTGTAAAATCAGTAGCTAACATGTTATCCCAGCAAGATACAGGAGAATTGAGATTTTAAGTAAGAATAAATAGTTATTGGATTTAAACTAAAATAAATAATAATGTAAAGTCTGAATTGAAAAGTTTTAAAGTGAATTGAAGTAATGTTGAGTAATAAGTAAATAATTTTCGTAAAAATGTTAATTGAAAATGAGAGGTTTTAAATTTAAATTGTGTTAAGTTAAAAAATGATTTAGATGAATAGTGTGAGATGGATGTAGATTTTCAAAGGATGTAGAAATGTCGTCTTGGCAAAGAGGATGAGACGTAGAAAAAGTATATAGACGGCTGTCTGGGAGATAAGCTTTGAGTGACGGGATCCTGTCAACAAAAAATGTTGATGGAAAGTTTCAGCCAACGAGGTTGAAAAGGAAAATGATGATGGGTTTTATTGGATAAATAGAGATAAGGCTTAGCACTAATTGATTCGTATATTTTAATATTTATGAGTTATGATGACTCAAACAAACTGAGATAGTGAAATAGGACTTTAGCAAATAGATTTTATTTTTTTTTCAGGTCAAAAGAGAATCTTTCCAAAATAAATACACAAGGGGTATTTCTTTTTCTTGCAAGAGGTCCTTAACTTCTGAAATGAAATGTCTTGAACATCCATAAATTTTTTTCTCGATTTGAAATTTATATGTATAAAAGCTTTGTATTCCAATACCTGTATTGAAATACAAACCTTGTGGGGTTTTGTGACAATGTGAAAAGTCAGATTTTAATATAGACTCATTTGAAAGACGCGGTTAAGCCAAAGAGATAAGAGATTCAAATAACAATTTAAATTTAGTAACGTCATTTATAAAAGAAAAATGGATTTTCAAGACAACAGTATGAATTATTATGTTTAATTTTAATGTAATTTAGTTTGTTTGTTATGTTAAATAAATCATTTGTATTTTACGGCAGTGCGGTAAAACGTGGGAACAGTAACCGGAAGGAACGCTTTCGGAAGTAAGAATTTGCCTCATGGTAAAGTCAGTCTAAGTCCAGAGCTTGGAGGGACTAGATGTGTTTCTAAAAAGTCTGAGTCCAGCGTTAGGAGTGACAGGTTGTTTCTAAAAAAAGTCTAGATCAGAGCTTGGTGGAGAATGGTTGTGTTTTTTGAGAGTCTAGTAGAGACTAATTTAGCAGAAAATGGATAGGAAGTGATAATGGACGCTTCTAATGACAATGTAAACGTGTTTGAAAGTAATAGACTTACTGTATTCTAAGTGACAAACAATATTTATGAGAAAATTAGTATAAAGTATTTAATTAGACGGTGAATATAAAAAAAAAAGAAACTTAATGAACACTCGAATTTATAAGATTTCAAAGAATAAGAGACTGTGTACTGTAAATGAGTGTCTTAAACGGATCGTTTAGCACGTGGCAAAAAACTTTGTATCGAAGTGAACATTCTTTTATTAATGATGAATGTTATGATTGTCGTACAAAAAATAACATTCCTAGAGTGCTGGGTGAATATTCGAAACATGAACTTTTCAGGAAACAACGCTTGCTGTAATCTACAAGTCTCAGGACATCTGGAATTAATATCTTTGGACAATTTGAGTGCAAATGGGTGTTCTGGTATAAACACCATATGTTAAATTAGGACTAAGTATTTATATTATGTTTTGATATATTTTGCTATACATGTTTAAATTTTTTAATCTGTTTCATAAATATTTTAAAAGGAAATAAATTGATAGATAAAATAATAAAATTTTAATAATTGAAGTAAATCTCCATCTGAGATCTTTATAATGATTTAAATTTAAATAAAAAGTAAATTCCTGTTGCAACAATTTTATTGGTAAAAGTATTTTTAAAGATAAAATTAATTAATTTGAAAGAATGAAATAAAGGAAATATAAATTCATAATTTGTTATTGAAATTAAAAAGGATAACTAGTATTTATAATATGATTTTTTGTTGTTAATAATAATTTGTAGGATGTTTCTTTAATAGTTTAATAAATCTTTATGTTAACATTTCAGAGACAAGTGTTTTCATTAAATACCAAATATCACTGTAAGTACACTGTGAAAAGAACTTACGACCCCAGATAATTTTTCTTTCTTTTAAATATTTAAATTCATTCTTTTTTCAAAATTGGTATGCTAAAGCAAACCTGGCGCCCTATAGACGAGCAAATTAACAAATGAATAACATTAAATAGTAACTTCATCTCATTTTTGAATTATTACAAGTTTTGAAATATTTTGTAAACGCTGTTCACTTTCTCAATCAGTAGAGTTAAGAAGAAGACTGAGTGTTTGTAAACCTTATTATAAAGTTGTTTTTTTTGTTTTTGACACAAATTTTGTATTACTGTATTTAAAAATGTTTTGTATTTTTCTTACTTAAAGACATTATTATTATAATATTATAATTTCAAATTGGCAGGTTTTCAGAAGTTTATTCTTATCGTAGATCTAATATTAGCCCATAATAACTCGTTTTGTGAACCTACTAAATCTACACAAATTTAGACTTAGGTCATAGTAATCAAACAAGCCGATTTACAAATGTAATATAGTACCTGTAACTAGAACTAAACTTACTTTTTCCAACAGTTCTATACTTACAACGCTCCACATCTTTACAACTTAATTGGCTTAAATGTCGAAAAGATGTTTACACTCCTACAAACCAAAAAATGTATATTCAAATTATATGTTGATCCATTGTGAAATTGTGTGTACCTGTGTTTTCACTTAAATTCAGATTTTAATGTGTATCTGTGTATTACGAGTATGTGCATGCATGTGAATGTTTGAAAGTATATTGTGTTATATGCCTTGCCTTTTGTGTAAGATATTATAAGTTTTACTGTTTCTGTTTTTTTTTAACTGTAATAAATTAAATTTTACCCAAGTATAGCCTTTAAGGAAAAACAAAACCTAGTGGTTGCTATCTCTTCAAAAATGCTGATTTGTGAATTATCCATAGAGTAATTAGCCATAGAGTTGTTATACAGATATGATCTGTGTCTGTGTGTGTATGTGTGTGTGTGTGTGTGTGTGTGTGTGTGTGTGTGTGTGTGTGTGTGTGTGTGTGTGTGTGCATGCTTGCATCTTTGTGTGTGTCCTCTATAATAGCTAGCCTATATTATGTTTGGCTATTTAACTATTTATAAATACAATGAGAGTAATAAAAAGTATTTACAAGGCCTCCAAATAGAAACATTTCCAAGTCAGTAAATCTACAAAAGATATGTTTCTAGCTCAATATTGTTGTCACTTGCAATATCATTTGGTTCAACTTTTCTGAATTAAAGCCAAACCATGATATTATATTTTATGTAGCAATGTTCAAAGGATAAATTCAGCATACAGTACTATCTCATTCATCCGGACCTCATTCAACCGGATGTCCGGATTATCCAGATCGATCCGGAACAAAAAATAAAAAATTTAATCAAGGATAAAATAAAGCAAAAACCCAAAGTCACAAAATATTTTAATAATTACTGTATTTTGAATAATATTTTAAATAATATTTATAATATTTTGAAACTTTAAGCTTTTGCTTTATTTTATCCTTGAATATGGAGTTTCAACAAGAAATATCTGCTATTACATTAATGTTGATAAAAACGTGATTTCCTCAACACTACAGTGTCGCCTCGAGGTATTAGGGCGGGTTGTTGATGCACTGGGAAGAGAAAGTGGAGGAGCAATGACCTCTGCATCACCATCTCCCTACCCCGATGCGGCATGACAGTGACTTTGTCTATTGTCTATGCCGACGGGTAGTCTATCACGTGCTAGCGACCGGAATACATCATTACCATATCGTGCTGTGCCGTGTTTAGTTTCTTTACATTTTTGATCGGATACGGTTAATAGTAGCTAGCGACCGGGAAAACCGGGAAAGTCAGGGAATTTCAATTTTCTGGAAAAGTCAGGGAAATGTCAGGGAATTTTTTAAAAAACCGGGAAAAAATAAAGAATGCCTGATATTTTAGAAAGTGTAATACAATGACGATGCCTGTAACGGTCACAGAAATTAAAAACATGTGTAAATATTTCAGGTGTGTAAATAAAATGTTTTTCGTCATTTACAGTACATTGTGTAATTTCGTGTATTGTGTAAATTGAATGACTGTGTAAATATTGTGTTTTTTCATGACTTATAAATGGTAAGTTATCATTTTATATTTTGTTTTAATTATCTTTCTATAATTTCGGATTATCCGGATTTTTGATTAACCGGATCACTTCCGGTCCCAATTAGTCCGGATAAACGAGGTTGAACTGTATTTGTTATCGCCATTCCGACTATTGATTAATAATAAATATATTAATATGACTTACCGTCAACCATAGTCACAATTCTTTTCTTTTTAAAATCCCTCTACATCAAGAAAAAAAACTACCTAGTTAATGGCAGATTAGCTAAAACGACCGTAGTGCAATATTAAAAAGAAAAGAATATTGACTATCGTTGATGGTAAGTCATATTAATATATATGTTCAGGTATTTAAGAATATATATATTAATATGACTTACCATCAACGATATAATTTATATTTATTGTATAATATTAATATATTTATATTTTTTACTGTAAGTTGTAAATAATTTGTGTTAATTTACTGTTAATACTTATATATAGACTTGGGTAATACTAAATCATTAAATAAATCATTTATTATTGTATCTACAGTGCATCATTTCTTAAAAATGATATTTGTATAAAATGACACTGGGCCACACATAGAAACTATTGAAAGGATAACGTACAACATGCCGCGGACGGCAACCGAAAGCACCACCTCATTGGCCATCTTGTAGAATTTATGTTTCATTACCTCTATCCAAATTACAAGTAACGAATTCACATCATTTTCCAAGCTAAACCACCCTTACAACAGAGAGACAACTCCACAACCCAAGGAAACCAATCCTTGGTAATAATAAACACTTACAAAATTCAATAATTTTAGTATAAACTGGATGTAGTAGATAACAGCAGTTTTAAATATTAAAATAATTCTAGATTTTATTTAGTATCCAATAACAAATTAAAATTTAAGTTAATATTAAAGGATGTCCTTATAATGTAGAATCAAATGTTGCAACAAGATAATGTAATTTCACTAAGCCTATGAAAATGTGCAGTATTTCTTTACTAATAAATAAAACAAATAATAAAAATGTAATGTTATAGGATTTATTTCATGTTCATGGGATATTGGTACTTTTCTATCGGCAATGATAATGGCTTACATCGGAAGTCGAGGACATAAGACCAGATGGGTTGCACTAGGTACTTTTGTATCAGGTGTGTCTAGCTTGATAAGTGTTCTTCCTCATGTAATATATGGTCCAGGGGAAGATGCTATTGCTGCAGCGTTGCCTTCATCTTACAGTAATGTATCAATCGGAAAAGTTTTAGGTAAGTTTGTATATTGAATAGTTTGTATTTATGTCATAATAACTAATAATAATAAGTATCTTTGGTTTTTTAATGTTACTAAGTCAGTTTTAATGTTGGTATGTCTGTTCAATTGTATGTCTGTTGACAGAGCTGGCTCGGCGTATTTTGCCACCCCAAGCAAAATTTTATATGTATATTGTTATATTTTTTTATTAATTAATAAAAATATTTTCTTATTGAAATTAAATTTTCATTGAATGACTTTTGTATATTTAACTTTTTTTCTTTTTTTTTATTGAAAGCCTTTTATTTATTTTGGATTAAAATGAAATTAATTTATAAATCAAGATGTATAATTTCAAATTCACGTCTAGAATAGAAATTATTCTTATCCTACTGATGAGCTCAGGAGTAATCACACAGAGAATAAATCATTTTAAATATATATAAATTATTGATTGTTTATATTATATATTATATTTTTAAGAATCCTAATTATTTTATTAAATAAATAAACAAACAAACATTATTACTATATTAAATATATATTTACAATAGTAACGAGTTACAAAATTTACATTAATATTATTTTGCTGCACTTTTGGCTTACAAAAATTTTTCAATAGCAATTAATGCTAAACCAGATAATCGATTTTGTAACATGGTGGATCTAAGATAATATTTTATTATATTCATTTTTGAAAAGTTTCGTTCCAAAAAGGCTATTGAAATTCGAATGGTTAATAAGATTCGCAATGCAATAGCTATATTTGGCATTCCAAAATTATGTTTGGCGATAAATTCTAGTACGTTAATTGAGGATGCTTTTGGAACAACTAAAATTGATAGAATTTGCAATTTGTCATACATAGCAATCTCATCAATGTCAGAAGTTCATCAATTATAACTTGTAATTTATATTAATCTTCTATAACAACACTTTTTCTGCTTTTTAGTATAAAAACTTTAGAACGATCTGGTCTGACAAACACACTTTGAGAATTTGAACGATAATACTATATCAATATCTGTTTGTGCAGTTCTTTCGGTGAGTCACACTTAAGTTGCAGGGGAAAAAAATATGTAATTGTTAGAAACAGGGAGTAATAATATGAAAGAATGAACCTTGGGTATGAACCAATTACATAATTTTTATAGCATCATTACAAACTCTTTTTTAAACTATTTCATTTCATAACAAAATCATAATTTTTATGTTTTCAACATAAATTTGTGTGTTTAAAATGCCGCCACAAGCGGCTGCTTGGTTTGCCTATACTCTGTGCCAGCTCTGTCTGTTGGCTCTAATTAATTTCGAATAATGCAAATCTGCTGGGAAATGAAAATGAATTTATAGTTAAACTAACACCTACAATAAAACATAGTACAAATGAAATAAAATGATTTAATTTAGTAACTAATAAAATACAAATAAAGAAAGACTAAGTTTAAGGGAAACATTGATAATAGCCTATTAAAATTATACAATTAATTATGCTCCTATGTCATGTCTAGTGCTCAACCATGTTATTGACCATAATATGACATTAAAATTATTTTTTAAATAGTTCACTCACCTTGTGTAATGGTTTCTCTATTTACAGTATTTATAGAGAGTTCATGTTATTCACTTTGTACATACTAATTCCTTTCTAGTTATAACACAATACTTTGTCTGTACGTCAGGTAATGTTCCCCCTTCCTTCCTTAAACTGTTTCACCTTCCATTACTTCTTCTTCCTTTCCATACCAATTCCCTTCACATTTTAAACTCATGTCACAAATTATGTTTCTTTATTGACACATATTGCTTATTTATATGTATATGATACAGCAAGTAAAAGATGAAATGGGCAACAACTTTGTGAATTAGGATTACAACTAAAAAAAATTTTAATGAATGATCAGTTGTTATTCAGCCCTTATGATAACTGCAATTTTTTGTCATGGTTTTAATTGAATTTTTTAAATACAATTTAAATAAAATATTACTGTGTCATTTTATTTTAACCCAGTTATAGCTTTATTAACTGTTCGAAATCTTTTTATTCAACTTTATGTTTACTTTTATGATTTTTAATAAATACATAATATAGATAACTAACAAGAGATTAATTTTATTTCATGTTGAAACAGTATTAGAAATTTAATTTTCGTTTAATGTTGTTCATATTTATTATAGTTTGGATTTGATCTAAATTGATATTCTACTTGCTTGTTTAAAATTCTGAAACATCATGTTTTAGCCCTAGTTTTCTACTTATGAAATGAAATTTTTTAACAACAATATTATTCTTTGAGTAGGCCTAATGGGTAATAAATATAGAACAAAAACTGACAGTTGATTGGCAATTTCATTGTTCATTTATTTGATTTACAATCACAAATTTTCTGAACATTTTGAAAGTTGTTTGATTTTTTAAAAAACATACATAACTTAAAATATTATTTGCTCCATTACAATTTTTCAAATTGTTAGGTGTAATAATCTTGTATTCTGTAAATAGATTAATGTAAATATATAGTATGCAAGATAGAAAAAAAATTCTTGTTTGTCTAGTGAAAACCATGGAATATTTTGTTGTGAGCCCCGAAACTGTACAAATGTCCGTTGTATAACGAATTCAAGTGGCTGGAAGATAGAGTGGAAAAATCTTTTACATAGTTTTTTCAGAGAAAACGCACAAACAGTAGGGTAAAACATGATTTAGTTTAAGCTTTCAAGTTTGTCTTGTGAATATTTTCCTCAAAGAATTCATTTTATATGGATATCAAATCAAATTAGTTTAAAATTCCTTGTCTTTCAATATTTCTGAGAGGCACCCAAACAACATTTCTAGTTGTTTTTTTAAAAACATATCTTTCCTGTATCTTGTAGAACCAATTAAAATAGTTCAACTACTTTCTAGGCAAGAGAAGGTCCTGGCTATTTAGATTTTAAAATAAATTTATTTATTGCTAACAAAGGAGATAGACGTGAACCCATAGCCAAACCCTCTGACTGTTCATAAAAATTGTTTTGAAATTGAAATTTTTTTTTTAAACATACATCAATAAGATCCATTAATTCTATACTAATACAGTGATCAACCTTAGATCTATTTAACAATAATTCCACACTTTTCAAACATTCCTTCACTGGTATACTAGTAAATAAACTCAACATCAAAGGATACAATTTTAACATTAGAAGGTATATGCACATCTTTAATTTTATGTACCAACTCTAAAGCATTTTTTATTCCATATTTTGTATTAAAATTAGAGGTTGTTTTTAAGAAACCACTAGTAAATTTCGCTAAATTGTACGAAGGAGATTGAACAAAAGAGACAACTGATCTTTGGGGATATTAGCCTTATGCAATTTTGGTAGACCATATAATCTAGGTGCCAACGGTTTCATTACTGGCACCTTTTATGGCACAGTTGTTGATGGTAAAGTTTGGAATACAGTACAATATCCACTCATGGGAATCAAATAAACCCTGCTTATTATGTTTCTATCTACCTGCTTCCTCAAAAATGAGTAGGCCCTACCATCCTCTAGGGTTTGGCAAACGAATACCTAGAAACAATCTTGTTAGAATTCCATTTCTAAAAGTGTTATATTTCATACATTTTTATTTTACCTGTGATTTTAAAAACATAGTTACGTTCATCCCATTAATTTATAAACAAATTTGTCACCCTCCCCCCTTTATATAGAGAAGGGGAAATCCTTCTCGGACTTTGTTTCACCTAAGGCCTCTCCCTAGTGTCGATCTGCATCAACGAAAACCCCTCCTCTCTTCATCGATTCTAACCCAAGTTGTTAACCTCTAAAAAATGGTAATTTTCCGAGACTGCTTAAAAATTCTTATTTGTTTATGAACAATGTGTATAATCTTCCTAGTTTTACTAACAGTGATTTTTTTTTTTTAGAATTGGTCACTGTATACAAAGGGTGACTTAAAATGTAATACAAGTATAAAACGACTTGCATTTCAAATGACTATTTCATTTCGTGTTTTATTTATCCTGAATTAGTTTATATTTATTTTTAGGTTATCAGATGGTTACTCTGTGATGTACTATTGTTATAATATATGCATATTTTCTTCTTTCTGTTGTTTTAGTGGATAGTTCTTCAATATGTGGGATAGGATCCCTAGAACAAGAAGATTGTTCAGAAGGCAATGATCACTCATTAATATCAGCATCTATCTTGGTCATGTCCAATTTATTAATGGGAGTCAGCAGTTGTATGTATTGGACACTTGGAGTGGCATACTTGGATGATAACGTACGTAAGAATAAAGTGGCTTGGTTACTTGGTAAGTAGGATTTGTTTTAGATAATAATTGTAGTGATTATTAAAATAGTTGGTTTAGGCAGCACAGGATTTTCCAGCTACTTATGGGAATATTATAATTTTAATTCAGAGCTTTAAAATATATTTAAATGTGAATTTTAAGGTGCTGATTTAACATTTTGTGAAAGGTAGTCAATGCCCAGCTCTTCTACATGGCTGTCATATGTCACTTTAGAATGAGACATTTAAACATTTAGTCTAACGAGTGACTAAGCTTGTCTATCAGACAGAATTTAATATTTCTTTTTGTAAACTTTTGCTTTTTGTGGCTTTGTTCATCATTGCCTAATGAAAAAACAACAAGGTTCAACAAATTGCGACCCCTAGACCTATACTCTAATAACATCAGGATTGCTAAAGTTGGTCAAGAGAGACCTGATAAGAAAGTTGAAAGATAATGATCTATGAGAGGTGTAAATCCAACTAAGATCCTTGGGATTGGGACACCCATTCTCACTATAAGTGAACCTCTGAGAGGTTTGCAAAAATATAAACGGAATAGATTTAGCTATTCTTTGGAAATCCTTCTATGTATCTGAACAAAGAAAGTAAGTATAGTTTGACTGTATAAAAAAGTTTTACGAGATCACCTTTACTTAAAACTTATTTTTCTCAAGTATTGAGATGTGTATCATAACAAGTGACCAATTTCTGTAATTCTTTATCATAGAATAAAAATCAATACGGCTGTAGATTTTAGATGTTGTGAGGGTATAAATTTCCAAATAAATTTTCAATGTAGGATTAATTACTACATTCTGATTTTAAACTTAAATTTATTCAGACATCTGTCCTCATTTGTATATATATTTATTCTTCTGTACAAATTTATAAATGTTATTTCGTGAGTATGAATCAACTCTTGCTATGAAGTAAAATTCCTATACGAGAAAGATGAAAATGGACGACATCCTAGGACTATTTTGAAAGCTAAAACTACATCTAGTAACCTAAGAAAGGAATCTAGGACTAAAAAATGTAATAAAAAGAAAGAGTCTAAAGAAAAGTACAAAAATAGGTAATTGTTTACTGTAGGTAGCGCCCCTATTTTAATATATATATTTCATTATTTTTGTACTACATACCTCTCTTTATAAGAATACAGGTGAGCCTCGTTAATCCGCATGTACGGTACTCCGAACGCCGCGCTACTCTGAACGGCCTTCAGTTGCCATTTCTTAGAATTCCCATGTCACAACAACGGAAACGTAAACAAAGTAAAGAATGTACATTTTTGAGATGAGTCACTAGTCAGGTCATTTCACTGTTAGTACAATACGTTCCGTCATTGCGTACAGTTGCGAGTGCATTGTGCGATAGTGCGGTTACATTGTGGAGTGATTTTCTTTGTTTTTCATGATGACAACGAAACGAAAACATGTGACTCTAACTTTAAAAGACAAGTGCAAGATTATCAAACGACTGGACAATGGAAAATCGACAGTGTTTGACATTAAAACTAAGAGGGATAAGATCATATGTCACTGTTCTCGTACGGAATGCGGTCCGGGAAAGCGACAAACTTTGAGAACTGTTGAAAATGTGGATGTTGAACAAGCACTTTACACATGGATAGTTCAGCAAAGATCCAAAAACAACATGCTAACCGGTGACATTATCGCAGAAAACGCTAGATTTTTCTACAGAGAAATGATGGATAATGATAACTTTCGTGCAAGTAACGGTTGGGTGAGCAATTAAAAAAAACGGTTTGGAATCAGAGTGCTGAGTTTAACTGGAGAAAAAGTTTTCGAGTGATGAAAGTGCATTTGATATTTTTAAAGAAGAATTCCAAAAAGAAATCTCAGAAAAGGGACTTAACCAAGAACAGCTTTATAATGTAGACGAGTCGGGCCTTTACTGGAAGTCACTTTCCAGAAAAACTCTTGTAATGGCAGGAGAAAAGGAAGCTCCCGGGCGGAAAATCAGCAAAGAACGGATAACGTTTTCCCCTTGTTCTAATGCTGCAGGAACTCACAAGTTGCGCATGGCACTGATAAGGGAAAAGCAAAAACCCAAGGCCATTTAATAGAATAACATCTTGGTCCTCTTTGGAACCTAAACACTTATCTCACTGTATCATCCAGTTGTAAAAACAGCTTGCAAATTTATCTTTTGGAATCCCCATCAACTGCTTAGTCATGTTCTTCTTAATTGTGTTGATTGTCTTATATCTCTTCCCTTTCAATGATTTTTCAGAGTCACAGGGAAAAAAAGGTCTGGGCTATGGAGGAGAGGGGAAGAGCAACTAGGTGTTTCTAGGTTTTCTATAAAAAACCTGCACAAGATGTAATGAACGGACAGATGTATTGTTGTGATGAAGTCCCAGCCATCACTTGCCTACAATCTAAGCCATTTTATTCTTACTGCATCTCTCATTTGGTCAAGAACATTTGTGCAGTACTTATTAATCATTTGGCTTGGAGGAAGCTATTCATGATAGATAACATCTTCATCATCAAAAATAATGTCAACATGGCCTTAATGTTGCTCTGACTTTGCCACATCATCTCCGAACATTGAGAACCAGGCGATTTCAATTTGAAAGACTGAGCTTTTGTTTCAGAGTCATGAACAATACACCTACGATTTATCTTCAATTATGACTTTTTTGAGAAAATGTGAGCAACTGTAAAAAGTTTAAAACAAATTGTCAGCAACTATAGATGATATTCCTACTGCTTTCTTGACAAAACCCGGTTATTGAATTTTAATGACCAATATCCAGCGTCTGATTCACACAGTACAACTTCTTGAACAGGGTCCATATTATAAAGGTATAAAACTCTTTAACAAGCTACCCAAAATAGATAGAAGTTTGCCTTTTGGTGCTTTTAGTAATCAAATTAGAAATTTTTTGCTTGAAAAGGTTTACTACTTCGTAACTGAGTATTTAGAAGAGCCAACTTTGGAGTTTTTATGTTAATTATTTTTTTTTTTGGTTTTCTCATTTCTATTTTGTTTTAAAATGGTAAATGGTTTGTTGTAGAGATGTTACGCCAATAACATAACTGCTACTTAGTAGCTGCTATTCTAAACAAACAGATTATACCTGCTACTCTATTCTCTAACAAAACGTGTTTGATGTGACTCGTGATTGCAGTCTTAGTCTGTTACTGTTAGAACTGTTTATGTGTTTCGTTATTACCGAAAACTCCGAATTTCTACAGGCACTAGGCCCATTATGATGCAATGCAACTACCTTACCTGCTATGCCCTGCTACTGCTACCAGCTGAAAATTCAAAGTTGTAGATTCTCGTTTCTGATTGGCTGTTCAGTAGCAATAACGGTTAGAGAATTGTTTTGTTATATGTTGGAGGTTCAATTTCTGATTTTCTGTTAGTGCTATTTACTACTCATACTGTGGTGTGTTGAATATACAGTAAACCTTTTTTTAAATAGGTTTTGGTACTGTTAAAATTTTACAAAATGTTAAAGTTTTGTTGCTTATAACATAAAATAAAAGCATGATGTTATATGTTCAATATGTTTCATTTTATATTAATTATTTACTAACATTTAAACTATTATTTAATATTATCAAAATCTGGTAACTATGCATTCTACCCTGGCCTGAAATTTATTTAAGAAAATTGTCATTTTTTTTACTACGTACCTTATTTTGAAACAATTAGATCATATTTGATGTTGGAAGACACTTTTGAAGTACAGTACTGAAATATATTAGTTTACTAAGAAATATAATAGTATGGGATCCAAGTCTGGTGAGGTTACCACAAATGGTAACCTTAAAAACGTTAATATGTATTCACTCGACAATTTATATATTTATATAGTCACCTAACCAGACCTAATAAAACAAGCAATCACACATTCACTAACTTAACAAATGTAGTCATTAATATTAACTTAGGCATTCGTAACTTGAGCTAGATTTCGTACTTTTATATTTCTTCTAACGTAATTTATTTTGGTACTTCGAAAGTGTCTTCTGACATCAAATATGATATAATTGTTTCAAAATAAGGTAAGTAGTAAACGATTTAGACAATTTTCTTAACAAAATTTCATGTCAGAGTAGAACGCATAATTACCCAAAATCCAAAGTAACTTATTTTTTATGACCAACGTAATAATTTATTTTAAAAATTTTTATGGCAATACACAAAAACAATTGTATAGCTTATACACAAATAATAGTTACCTTACCTATTGTTTATTTGCCTATCAACTAGAACCTAAAATTAAGACACTAACAATAATTATAAAATATGAATACATTATTTAAATTCTGGTTGTTTTCTAATATTTAAACACATATTTGTTTTTTTTCTTTTCCAAGATTTAGTTTTACACTTTCCACATTAATAATGGATATGGCTGTTAAAGTGTTTTTGTGATCAGTACTTTTGCAATAACGCTAAAAACAAATTGCAGTTCATCAAATCGCAGTAACAGTAAATCATGACGAAAAATAACAATTATTTTTCGGTAGCAGTAGCAGTAAGAACTGTTACTTTGAAATAACGACTAGTAACATCTCTAGTTTGTTATATGTTTTGTTTTACGTAATTGTATGTTTATTTTTTTATTATTAGTATGTAGCTTTGAAAACTCACTTATTTGTATGACTCTATCCTGGACCAAAACAAATGTATTTAGGAAATTAGATAAATAATATAAGAAATTTTAGTCACATGTTCTTCCATCAAAATCTTTGGAACAGTAGTTTTTAAAATGTCACTTTCTATTAATTATTCCACTAACATTTGCCAAGTTTTGTGAATTGCAAAAATAGTTCAAAATTTTTACGTTAACGAAGGTCTTTCAAATTTTTTTCTGGTTGTTGAAGTCTTTCTAAAATGTCTTCAAATCCTTCTGAATAGTTGTCGCATATGCAGGTTTCGTCAAAATTGTAAGGATATTCCTTAATCTACAGCCACTAAGAATATGACAGTAACACAATATATATATTGTTATTTAATGATATCTGACAACCAAGTGAATGTAGTTTCACGTGTATGTTAGTGTTTGTTTACAAATATGCAGAAAAGCCCCTGATTGGCTGCGACATTGCATTGAAGCAATGCAAACTGTTCTTTTCATATGTAAATGAATGGATATTTTCCGGACATATCTATGTATGTATGAATTTAAAATGAACACTTATAAGGTGTGCTGTGGGTCATGATAGATGTTTTAAAAATTGTCTGACAAACATAACTATGATGAATTAACTTTTCTTTCCACTCTGCAGTTTCACATACAAACAAACCAGAGTACATACATAGGGCTAGATATAATCTAAGGGAAACACACAACTTAAGCTTTTCAAAACGTAGGCTTGCTCATACTACTGAATCATACAACAATTTCCTGTACCATCCTCCACAACTGTTTTCCACAGAAAATTTAAATAATAACAGAAGAAGGGTCTTTAAAAAAATAATTAAATCAAAATAATTTTTATTCCTAAGAAGAATTCAGCCATCAATGGAATAACAGAATATTTTATTTCTTTTTCCTGTTTAAATGTTTAATGTTTGTTTTACTAATGTATTTTATATAGAAGAAGGCTTATACAATGAATATCACCTCCTGGTTACTGAATAAATAAATAAATACTTGCCATTCATTTCAAAGTATTGCTTGACGGCTGCAATAAAATGAAAATTGGGTAATTAAAAATTAATTTGAATTAAACCTAAAAATTAAAAAAAAAAATCTTATAGATTCACTCCCCTTGTAAATTCAGATTAAATTAAATTAATTAGTTTTATGGCTGATGACACAAAACTTTATATATTTATATAGAAATTTATATATTTCTTGCACATTTTATATTTCAGCAATATCTGTTTGTTTACGTATGCTTGGACCTACATTTGGAAATATTCTTGCTTCATATGCCTTGGAGTTGTACATTGATCCTTCACTAACACCTAGAATTACTTCCAGTGATCCAAGATGGATTGGGGCTTGGTGGTTTGGTAAGAAAAAGAGTTAAATCACTTAGCTATAAATGAATGTTTAACTATGTAATTTGTATATAAACAGCGCAGCCTTGCTTGCTTGAAAGTCGGGCTAATTATATTTCAAACATAGAAAGGAAAATCTATAACCACATCATTTACTAAGCCATTTGATATTTAGCTTTCTAAACTAACATTCAAAATAGATATAAACAATAATAAAAGAACAAAAATCATAAACATTCTTTAATAACTGCATGAATATACATTGTAAACACATCTGTCATTTGTATCAGTTAACAACAGAACAATTAATGTACCCTCAAGGGATCACTTTAGTGAGTAAAGGCTTGGAAATCCCGAGGGTAACTAGCTACCTTTTTTTCATGTAGCCTTGGCTTATATTTCTCTCTTTATGATCAGGATGGTTGTTCTTTTCCGACCCTGATGCTAGTAGTATGTATTCGAAGGCTAGGGGGTTTTTATTTTATCTTCTTTTCTAATTTTTTTATAAAGCGATGATGATCAAGAGGTTTTTTGCCTTTAAACGAGTAATAAAAATTATTATTAATATCCTACCTTTTTTCTTTTCTTTTTTTCATGAATGATGGGTAAATTTCATAGACAATTGGATGCACTATGCTGAGTATGCTATTTATAGTTATACTATCCCGAGTTGAATCTTACAGTTGTGTTCCTGAATGTTTTTAATTCCTGTACCATGAGTTATGAGTTTTGGGTGAAGGGAGAATAGTCTGGTTTATAGAAGAGACATGGCATGTGGGGAAATACTGTAAGTTCCCACTGCTGCAAATGTAAACATCACACATTATTTTATTAAATATAATAAAATGATGATTAAAATAAGTACATGAACTTTCTTATTGTTAAACTGTATGTTGTCATTGAAATGTAAACAATATACTGGAAAGTATAGATTTCCTCTTAATTACTAGTAAAAATTGTTAAAACTTCGGAACAACTGTAATGAATTTTAAATGTTTTCAATTCTAATTAGTCAATGCATTATCAACTGTGTATACGAGAATGGGCAAGCCTTTTTTTTACCAAATACAACACCTTTACAAAAAAATTTGTCAAAATTTCAATTTTATATAGAATTTAGTGAAAATAATGTCACTTAACAAGTACACTCTGAAGAATCACATGGTGTTCAAGTTTTTTTAATTGTTAAATTTATAAATGTTGAAAAAAATATTTTCTAAAAAATGAATAACAAAAAACTCAAAAATTCTCAATTTGAACTAATTTAACACCATAAATTTATGTTATGAATTTTTGTTGTTGTATATGTCTTAAGAGTCCAATTAATTTCAAACAATTTAAAAAAAAAATCACTTAAATTGGTTAATATTTACAATTTTTATATTAGTTTTTATAAAATGTGTCAGCACTTGTGTTTTGGAAAGCATTCCGGGTGTAGGAATTCTATAACAGTCTAACCTATCATCATTTAGGCCTAGACCTAAGTCATTGGTATTGTTAAGAGAATCATTGTTTACATTATCACTATCAATAATAAGTACATCACCAGTTTCACTGTCCGAATCAAAAGATAAATCACTTTCACTGTCTTCATCCAAATATTTGTCAATATCTGAAGTGTTGACACTAGGCCCTGCCATTACACTGCTTGTAACGTAACCAACAACACAAATATTTAAAATATACGCTAAACTAATATGAAAAAGTAATAGAACTGAGTAAAGTAAACAATGTAAACATAATAAGTAACTAAGAAACTAATTTAACTGTTTAAAATAAACACACAACTTAAGACCACTAACAAACAATGACGCTGCAATAAACATAACCTCCATAACCAAATGCAATCGGCTGTGAGCTTTGTAGATCGACTTCAACTTTAAAATATCGATATAAATTGATGTTGAAATATTCCTTTATTCTTTATGAATAGAACCACATAACATAGAGCGCGATCTGTTAGCTAATACTTAAACTACGTGCAGTTTTATAGGGTACCGATAGATCGTTACTCTGCCCGTTTTAGCAAGTATACTGGGTGACGATAGATCGTTACCTTGCCCGCGAAAGGGTTAATAATATATGTTTAATAAAATAACAGGTTCAGTTTCAGAAAAACAAAAAAGGATTTCTTATTTACCACAATACCATTTGGGAGTACACTTTCAAAAGAAACCATGACCCTGAGTATTTTTTAAAGTTAATAAAAAAAATCAAAATTTTTAACTATTCTAAATTGGTGAGCATAATCATACCTGGCACCCATAAGCTGAGCAAACTATTTTAATTTTTTTTTAAATAAATTAAATTCAAACCCACTTTTATTATTTTTACACATATCATCATCATCATCATCATGGACGTAATTTCAGCAGATGTTTTCCACTGAGATGATCCTGTGCAGTGTTTTTAGACAGACCAGGAGTTTTGTGTGTACCCTTCTTGCCACACAGATCTACAATCACCTATCTATTGCAATGTATCTGTTACAAAATGCTTAAGAAATTGTAATGCAATCCAGAATAATCAACAAGGCTGATCCTGGGCATTGTGGTGATTCTGCCACATACTGCCACTCTGATGCAACATCTTTTCACAAACTTTGACTACGAACAATTTGATGTACAGCCCAGAAGTGATTTTCATGTGTTTCAACATCTGAAATACTTACTTGCTGGTTAGCATTTCCAGAAAAGCAACAATGTCACACAAAAATAGTCAATATGTAGTTTGCATTGCAGGCAGTATCTTTTTTATGATGAAGGAATGCAACACCTGGTTCCTTGTTTTAATAAGTACTTCAATAATGGCGGAAACTATGTAGTGTAACGTTTATACACCAATTAGCAATAAAAATGGTTTAGAAGTATTTTCTACTTTTCCTTAATAAACCATCAGATTTTTTTCTCTGGAGGTTCTCATAAAATATTACACTGCTCTATAAATAGTATTTACTGAATTATTCTATTTTCTTCTTACTGTATTTCTTGATGACAAAACAAACTAAATATGTAATAATTATCCTTGTATTATTTCAGGTTGGATACCGTTTGGAATAGTGAGTATTTTACTGGCTTTTGTAGTCGCATTGTTTCCTCGTCAGTTACCCCGGGCTGCGATGCGTGACAAAGTATCATTTGATAAACTCAAAAGCAAACATGCAGTCACAATATCTATTAAAGGTCTGCTATAAATTTTATTTATAATATATTATAGTTTTTTTAAAATTTTATGGAATTTACTAATTTAAAATATAAAATTTTATGGAATTTGTTATCCTCGGCATAGAAATTCAAAAAACTGTGTCTGTAAAACTTCAACTGATCCTACACTTAGAAATAATGTACCACCATTTTTGATCCAATGTGTGGTATTTTTTATGTGCGAATATTAGTAAACGATGTAGAAGTCCCTGTTATTGCACAATTTTATTATAAGTCGGTATGTTGGCTCGGCTTTAATAATCATTGGATAAGTTCATTAATCAGAAAAAAATAAATTATAATTATCAAAATTATCTGTTTTAAAATTGTTTTTATTAACCTTAGAATGTCCATTAGACTGGAAGTAGTAGCCATGCCACTTACCAGAGCCATTCAACTAAAGATATATTAATTAAGAGACAAATATTTTAAATTTAATATTAAGCCCAGTGATATTATATGAATCACAATGAGCCAGGTTCCATTGTAAAAGTAACATTCTAAAGTTTTAGAATTTTGAATTCAAAACCGTTATTGGAGTGAATTTTCATGTGTAAAAGAAATTTAATACAAGTATGTTGCAATGAGCACTCATTACATTACATTTTCTTTTATTATCATTAAGTACAATATACATGCAAGTAATATAATATAATAAATATAGTAATGAAATACTTCAAAAGTTCTACAATTCTAACCATTATAGTTTAGCATTAAGCAATCGAAAGTTATATAAAAAGAGGGGGGGGACATTAAACAAGACTTTGGAATAACTATATTATAATTTAACAATAACATAACTTACAAAAAAGAAAAACAGAGCTAAACATAAACTGTATTAAAACTAGTGAAATAAGAATTTATAAAAGAAACTGTTCTGGTTTTTAAGATATTTGATAATGATGGTTTGTTCATATTATTATTATTGTTTAATCGGACATTTGCCATCATTTGTGTATATAAAAACTAATACACAACATTTCGAGAGTATAAATCAATTCTTGTTATCAAGTGTAAAACCTAGAGCATAAAAGAGAAAAACACTTTTTCTCTTTTATGCTCTAGGTTTTACACTTGATAAAAAGAGTTGATTAATACTTTCAAAATCTTGTGTATTAGTTTTTATACAAGTATACAAATTATGAAAAATTTCTGAATTTACCCGCAGATGACAAAATATGTTATTTTTAATCATTTTGTCAACAGATAAAATTTATTTAATCAAATCGGGGTTCACACAATTGAAAAGTCTAGTCTATTTTATTTAAATATCTTGCTTTTAAATCTTTGTTACATACAGTATGTAACAATTATGAAAACTGGAATTTTTTAAAAAGAGATAAATTTAGATACATTTTACTTAATTTATTGTTAAACATTCAAAAAATTTATTGGGCGCCATTCTGTGATTTTAAGCACAGACACTTGTACTTTAAAAAAATATTCAGAATTGTGGGCTGTAGGAAAATGTACTTTAGAATCACAAGACAATCCTTAGTTCCTGGAAATATTCAAATTTATAATTCTTTCGAATACTTACTCCTGAAATACATACATTATATATTTTCGTATTTCAATAATTTTCTACTATGAAAGTACTTCCTTATATTAATACCTTTTATTAAAATTTTAACAAATATTATTTAAAGAACACAATGAATTTACAACTAATAGAGGGTTGCAGTATATGACTGTCAAATCTATTTTCGACGTTTTCTATGAAATTGAAAGAAATTATTTGTTTTGCTTTTTTTTAAAATATTAAATATGCAAATTTCTCCAATTAAAATATTTCTTTAATATAGATTTATACTTCAAATTCGAATATAATGAATCTATTTATTCTGTTCAATTATATTATATTTTTTATGAAGAACTTATGCACCTGATACCAAAGATGCAATCACTGATTTTATTTTAGTTCAAGTTAAAACTGTTTTATTATGAATAGTTCTTTTTTGAAAGTCACTCTCTCGAATCAAAGTAAAATCTGAGGCGATCAGCCTAATGAGAAGGTCTCCGTTAACTGAGAAAAAGCCTAACGTGACTTCTCTCCTCCATAGTTGTACAGCTAGCCCACTACAAGAAGCCTTCTGCACAGGTCCGACTACGAAATGCTGTAATTGATGGATCTTAAGGGCCAGTTGGGGATAACATTACAATTAGATCTATGCACTACTCATTGCACTCACTTAATGTGTTTTTAATTTATGAAAAAAAACTATTATTTCTTACAATTAGTTACTTATTTATTATAAAAGTTTACAATTATATCTTAAAACTATACATTTATTATTCAATTATTTACAAATTTCATTTATACAACTCATTTACACATAATGCTATAACATTGACCAATTTCGGAAACTCATCCGTCCGTCAATACGGGATCTCAATATACGATTGCATTGTGAGATATGATGCAAGTCTCTTAGGCCGTATATCACTTACTTCATATATTGAATCAAATACTAACACAAATTTGAGATCCAAAAATGTGAAACGTTTCAAGTTGGTCATGTATAGTCCTTTATTGTAGCATTCAACTAGCAATCTAGTTGAATGTAATCAATTATTTTTTCAAACTATTTATTTATTGATATGTTAATAAAGATTTCTATGTCATTGAAAACAGGATATTCAGATCTTATTAATTATTGCATACAGTGTTTCGAATTACGAATAAGTCATACTTCTGCATCAAGTGAAATCTTTGCTTCTGTCACCATATAAATATTTATCTGATCAAATTTTAATTTGTCTTCTTAGCACCTTGCAGTTGCTAGATTTTAGTTACAGAACTCATTTTTAACAACAACTCTTCAGGAAATAGAATAAGAGCAAAAACATATTTTCCTCTAACATTACTGGATGTGTATTGAATTACAGAACAATGCTCCACAACAATGGAGCCATTTCTAACACTATACCATATTATTATGCCATATACAAATGGAGGTTACTTTCTGGATAGCACTTATCCAATGGTAATAAACGCCAAACAAAAACTTGCCAAACATAACAAACTTAAAACAATTCTATTGAAAAGTTTCTCTTGCATCAATCACTTTGCTTAGTATTTGTTTTTTTTCAGCTTCATGGTATATTTATTATTTGTAATTTTTTATTTCTATTTGAGTAATGAAAGATACTTAATTTTTATTGCAGATTTTAACGAAGCTGTAAAACGTTTGCTCTCTAACCGTATCTTGATGTTAAATGTATTGAGTTCAGTATTTTACATTTTTGGATTAATGGCTTATTGGACATTTATGCCTAAATATATTGAGACACAGTTTAGAACTACATCATCTGAGGCCAGTCTTGTAACAGGTAAGTAAATTTGTGTACAAACTATCTATTGCACTGAATGTGGTCAACAAAAATCTGATTGTAATGAAACTTACCTGTCTTAATTCTCCTGTTAATTTTATTGATTTAACTCCTCTGTAAATTGCAACACTTAAATGTTTTAATTAAATCCAAGGAATTATGTTTTATTGTTTAGGTCCATGGATCATTTTCAGTGTTTAAAACTGATTTTTTTAATATCAGATAATTTTCCATAGTGAACAAATGTTTTTTGAAACTTATTTATTAGTTCAGGATAAGGTAAATCAAAAAATTGGAGCATGTCCTAGAAGTAAGAACTATTGTGCCATTATAATATATCAGCATAAAATCATAAATATATAAGGATAAGAAACGAAAAATGCTACATACAATTTTTATCTAATTTTTAATCTTATAACAATATGATTAAATTTTTATGATTTATAACTATATAAAAACTTGTAAAATGTATCTAAACAACAGCATCAAACACATTTTTTTTCCAATCAGGAGCTGTTGGGTTATTATTTACTGCTTTGGGTGTGATGGTGTCAGGTGCATTCATCTCCAGGTACAAACCACGACCTCGAGTGCTCGCTGCTTGGAATGTATTAACTGAATCTCTCGATGCTATTGGTATAATTTCCTTTGCTTTTATTGGTTGTTCTGTGAACGATCTACATGGTAGCTGGAATGCTGATGGAAGGTAAATATAATATTCATTTTAGTTTTCAGTCTACTTTTAGAATTTCAGAAAGTTTCATAAATCATTTTGTGATTATTCTCATATTTAACTAAAATAAGAATAAACATGTTTTTTAATAGCTCTGATAATAAAATGTACCTAACTAAAACAATGGATTAATTTAGTTTAGATTTTGTATGGATAGGAGGCACTGGCTTACCTTCCAAAGTCATCCTTGGTATTACTTATTAGTACACAAATAGAAAAACATAAAAAAAACCCGAAAGTTTTGAAATATTTCGTAAACACTGTTCACTTTCTCAATCAGTAGATAATATAAGAGAAGACTAAATTGTTCAATGAACAAATATACTGATTGAGAAAGTGAACAGTGTTTACGAAATATTTCAGAACTTTAATGTTTTTTGTGTTTTCCTATTTGTGTACTATTAGGTACCAAGGACCACTTTCCAAGTACACATACAAGACTAAACTAATATGCTAAGTGCCCTATTAAACTCTATCCTAATGTTTTAATTTAGTTACAATAAATCATACGGTCTCAGATCTTCACTATTTCTTCAAAAAATTGGTCCTGTTAACTTGTGTAAAAAATTTGTAATTTTTATTTTGTGTGTTTACATGTCCTCATAAACACCCATCAAATTTTGTTTAAGTTAATAAAGTTTTAGCTAATTTAATCATCCACATTATTCTGATAAGTGTTGAAAACATATACCTCTTTTGAAATAAAAACTCTTAGATATTTATTTTTAATAAATCTTTTTTTTTTTTAAGCCCCAAAACTACAAAATTAGTATGTAAGATAGACTGTTTGTTTGAAATTTATCTAGTGTATTAACTTTAAGTGAATACAGTGAGCATATAATTATAGTGTGGGAATGACGGAATTATACAAGTTCAGCCATCAGTGGTTGGACATGAGGACTCACATTGGTGGAATGACACATGTATACTACAAAGCCAACTTTAAAACAACTAGTTCCCAATCACATTTCCAATTATTATTATGGAAGAAGAGTTGTCAGGATTAAGAAAAGTCCAGATTAATAGGTTATGAATTAACACAGATTTAGTATATATAAACGAAACACAACAAAATAAAATAATAAATAGTTTTAAAACAATAATATCAATTTGTAAAAAAAAAAAAAAAAAAAAAACCCCAATATAAAAAGCAAACATTAATGAAATTTCTTATCTTAAAGAAAATCATGTACTTGATAATAAGATTTCTCTAATAACAAAAAACATTTTTATTTATTTATTTTTTAAAATAAAAAATACTTTAAAGTTTTTAAATTCGCTATTTAAATAGTTATAATAAGTGATAGACTGATTTAAAAGATTCCTTCCCTGAAGGCTAAGCCTATCTATTGGATACATCAATCTAATCTTTTATTATTATTATTAATTGTGCTGTTTGTAAAAAAATGGCTGATAGATACTAGTAGTGGCAATGGTCAAAATTCAATAGCTCAAACAAATATTCTGACAGCACAGTTAATAACTTAATGTTTTGAATAATGATTTACAAGAGATACATTTTAGTTTGGGCAATAATATTATAAGAATTTCAAAATACCACATCCCGTATAATGTTCCAAATACCCCCTCATGACAGAACAATTGTTAACTCTTCCCAACAGTTATTGAGTCTACCTTCGTAACATATTTCACCATTTCATCATAACTTGTTTATTCCTTGAGAATACAAATTCTATACATATTTTACTAATAACAAATAATTACCACTTTCTGTTCTTGTAAGAAAATTTGTGTGAAATATTATACGCCCCCCTTGTCGAAAATATAATTATTCCATGAGGCACCAATTCTATATCAAAATTCAAAATTTGTTACCTTTCCGACAACTCGTTTTTGTTATAAACAAAACAGGCAGAAATTCATACAAACATAACTAAAAAATTTAATGGTCAAACTAAGTTCCTTAAATGACACTGGCAGGAAGCTTATTACAGTAGAGTCTCGCAAACTCGGCACTCGATAACCCGGCAGTTCGGATTACTCGGCGCACCCGACGGGGAAAAATATATTGCTAAATCAGCGATGTTCGTAAAAGTTCGGCAGATCCCAAAGCGGGCATTAACTTCGATCGCTCGAATCGTTGATGCTACTTTTCCCACGTTAAACTCGTCACAAAGCTTTTTTACAGATTCCCCTCTGTCAAGTCTTTTTAACACATTTAACCGCGTCTCAAACGAAACCAACACACGCTTCCGTTTTCGTAACTCGCTCATTTTTATTTACTGTATATACTGTGCGTAGATCAACCCGTCAAAGAAAACTGAAAAGAAATGTTATATTATCCATAATGTATACTAAATTGATTTGTGGAAAAAAAGCGGCCCATCAAACGTTTTTGCAGGTGTATGTCTGCTATACCGACGGGTGCCAATGCCGCAGTGTTTTTACGCCGCTGACAATGGGATACCGCTATCGACAAAGTCGTTTGATATCGCCGCCGCTTTGGTGCCGCGGTGTTTTTACCTCGCCGACAATGGGATACCGCTATCGACAAAGTCGTTTGATATCGCCGCCGCTTTGGTGTTTCAATTACAATTTATTTTTTGCCCTTATTCCCGGTAACCCGGTATTTCACAAACTCGGCACACTTCCGGTTCACATTACGCTGAGTTTGCGGGACTCTACTGTATAAAGAAAGATGGGATGGAAGGAGTAAAAAAAAATTCAAAAATATAAGGCACAAAATATGACTTGGATATGATGTTTTGAGATCTTTTGTTGTGTATAAAAATTGGTAATTAGGCTATTAAAGTTAATTCAATTAAAACAAAATTAAAACCCTAACCAACTTTTTTATAATAATATTTTAAAGACATTTATGTAGAATAATTTTTAATTTTTTTAAGTATGGTGTAAGATTTTAAAACTCCAATGTTATATCACAATAAACTTTAGGATTAAACAATAATAATAGGTTGCACTTTACTTCTTATTTAAACGAAGTACTAGTGATCATTTTTAAATATTAAAGTGAATGATTTTAATCTAATTTGTTATGAAAAATGAATTTTAAATTTGCTTACCTTTAGTTGGAACCTATTGGCAGATTGTAACTCTAACTGCAACTGTGGGCCTACTGTCAAGTATGAGCCTATTTGTTCATTTGATAAAACTACAACCTTTTACTCACCATGCCATGCAGGCTGTACCAACACGTCTATTATTAATGGTACAAAGGTAAGTTTTGTATATTAATATAGTATTATATATAATAAGAGAGCAGTGAGATATATTCCAGTTTAAGATTCTAAAAATAAGATTAAATTTACATCAAAATTTATTTTATTATTTTTGTTTTGAGTCTTTTAGGACCACTATTTATTCATTTTTATATAGCTAATAAGACATAAGAAATAATATTTTTCATTCTTTTTTTATATAATAAAACAACTACAAATAAAAATTTTACAAAAAATATAGACAAATGAATTTTTTTTTTAAATTTGTATTTAACAAAATATCTAAAAAATATAAATAGTAACAGTTATATAAATATTTTGTAATATAGTGCCTACTTGTGAATGAAATGTTAGTCTTTTCAAAAATTTCTGAAAAAAACTTTCTTTTACTCTATTTTTTGGCACAATAGGGTTAACCTATAGCACCTTAGCATGCGTATGACAGGATTTCACGTAACCCTCAACTTGACTGGTAACATGTATGACGGGATATCTCGATTCAACACTATTTGACTTCTGCAGGTATTTTTAATTCGCTCAAAGTCTAATAGAGTGCAGGGAAATATCCTATTGGTATAATGTGACACTCCCACTACGGTATTTGTTCTCGATCACCTGTCGTTGGTCTTTATTTGGCTGTTATAGCAACCAGGCGCCATTTTGTGTCCTGCCCCAGCGTGTATAACGTGATTTCTCATTCTACTACGACTGTCAGTTGTGAAATGTTTTGTGTCAGCGTTATAACTGCTACAGCTGTTCATTGTTGATTTGTTTAGGCTGTATTATTGTTTATATGTATATTTAGTCTATATCAGTAATTTTTTTGATGTCCTGAATATAGGTAATTATTATGAGCAGTAGAAAGATATTTTTGAGACGGTATGTTGATTTTTCTCAAAATCTTTTTTTAGTAAAATTTATTTGTTTGATGAAATTCAGGTTATTTTGAATTAATAAATAGTAGGCCTACATTTATATAAAAAAAATAGTATGATTTGTTTGTAAATATAAAAAAAAATATATAATCTGTTTCATAGGGTGGTCAAAAAAGTGAAATTAAGTATTTTTTCTTTTTTTAGTCTGTAAAAAAAATAAATAAAAAAAAAATTTAAAGCCAATCTACATTTTTTTTTACCAAATATATCTGTAAGGACCCACAATCAAATAGAACTTTAAACAATTAAAAAAAAAAAATCCTAATAGCACGTTATGAGTAAATAGCCTAAATTGTTATTCAGCGTGCTAAGGGGTAAATTAAGTAAAAATGTTGTGAACTGCCATTATTTTTGTTTCAATTTAATTTCAATTCCACAAAGTACCAACCGTCAATTATTTTTAAAATAATACATATTATTTAAAGTTTCAAATTATTTACATAGATTCAATATTAATAAAATGTAATTTAATTAATCCTGGCTATATTAGTAATTATTATTATTCAACATTCACATTTCCCTTTAGATGAACTCAGTATTTATGGATTTTAAATACTTTAGTCTTAATTTAACACCAGTTTGTTAAAACACAATGTTTGTATGTCCCAAAACTACAAAATAAACTAAAAGATTACAATAATAATGTTACAGAATTTTGTTGCAACAGATATTAATTTTTTATGATGTTAAGTTTTAATTCAACAATTGATTAAATAGTTACAAGCTGACCACATCAACTGATTATTACTTTTAGATGTACACAAACTGCAGCTGTATTCCAGACACAGGAATGGCTACCGAGTCATTCTGTCCTACAGATTGCTTTAACAGCTTTGTGTTTTATCTTGTATTACTGTGTATCCTTAACTTCTTTGCAGCAACAGGACGAGCAGGCAATGCAATAATTCAATTCAGGTAAATAAATGGTTTATTTTATTTATAAATCTTAATTAATAATACTTGTACAGGGTGATCAAAAAGTCTCTGTGTATCTCATTACAGTATAAATGTCCTTCCCCTTCTCCCTTAGTCTCCAAACATTTCTTGAAGAGCGTGTCCATGGTTCACATTTTGAATATAATTACATGATGGCCATCTTAAAATGATCAACTGTGTGAGGATTGTCCAAAATACACTAATTTTTTCATTGCAGTTCAGAGAAAAAATATTACATAGAAAGATTCAGAGATCTTGGAGACCTAATATTTTTAGAAATTATTATTTCCTCAAAAATATAGCCAAATAGTGGTATAAAAATATGAGTTGTATGAGCCATAGTTCCATTCTGCAATACAGGTGAAAGTACATCTCGACAATTTCAACTTCTGTCAAATGCATAATGAAAGGGTACCTAATATTGTCACATATTCCTTGGAAGTTGACAGCCACAGAGAAAGAGGGGGAAAAAGGATCTGGCTATAGGCTTACATGACATTCTAACATGAATACCAATCTCCTTATCATATAGTTGTGGCTCATATATTTCATGGTGGTTGTGTGCACACCAGACATTTGAATTTATAGTATTTTGTAGTCTGAAGTGTTTCATCATAATAACATGATTGGTGAAAAACGTTTGTTTATTTTAAGATGTGTCGTGTTTTGTGTTGTGTTATATTTTCTACATAGTAATGAAGCTTATTAGCTGATAAAATAAATCTGATGATGACAATTTGATTCTCGAAACTTTTTATTATAATTTTAATAATAGGATTGTAGACAGAACTAAAAAAGTTAAAAATAGATAATACATATCATTCATAATACAATCCTTGTGACTTAGAATTGTCATGTTGTTACAAAATAAAATTGATTGATTGATCTGGAACCAAGATGGAACCAATTTTTTTGGAATATCTTAATCAACTTTCACATTGCTTTATATTGTGGCACCTTGGTCTCTGAAACCTGTTTTCAAATTAGAAAAATATTTTAATTTCATAATTTATTAATTCACTTCCTTACTAGAAGAACATTTTAATAAATTTAAAAACAGTCCAAGACAACTTTAGAGTGATTTTCTGAGTTCAGTAGTCATGAATAACAACATAAATTTTGTTTCCTAAGTGCATTCTAATTTTTAAATTTTTAGACAAATCTCTTTTTATATAATATTTTTAATATTATTTTTAGTAATATAGTTATTTACTATATAAATATATTTTTTAGTGTTTTAATTAAATAAATTAGTATTTTTGTTGGTTTAATTGTATTGTTTTGTATTTTATTTTATTCCTGTTTTAATCAATTTATCTTTTACACTGTTTATGGATGAATGTTTATTTATTTTTTTTTTTGTATCAAAATTACTATATGACTATTGTAATAATTATTGTTTAATCGTTTGGTTATACATTAGAGTCCCGTTAATCCGGACTAGATGGGACCGGACCCTGACAGGATCATCGAAAGTCCAGATTAATCGTAATTGGCCTTAAAATGCACATAACACAAGTTTTAGATTGGTAAAACTAAAAAAAGTTTTTTCTTTCTCTACACTTAATTTTAGTTTTAATATTATTGTATATATAGACCTAAGTTTTTAACCTACAAACTGATGTAGGTTTATCAAAATAAAATATCTTTGTGATTAAAATTCAAAATTTATTGATTGTACAGTACAAAACAAACTGTGCATTACTTTTAATTAAGAATTAAAAAAGAAAGAAACGTTTAATTATAAACAAGACTATAAAATAAAACTACAGTGCTGTACTAAAAACAAGAATAATGTTATTAGACTCACTGGAAAAAGACTGTAACTTTTTTTGCTTTAAAGAAGACCAATATAGTTTGGCCATGCAATCTTGTAGGTGGCTCAAGGTCAGTAGCTCAGCAGATGATATATCATTTTGTTTTTGAAGTATGTCATCAGCTTCTCCATCATTGAAGTCATTTCACCATGAGTTGGACCCACTGGTTCTTCTGAACTGTTATTCTGTTGCTGTTTCCAATCCCCGCTTCCATAATTTCATCTTCGGTTAGTATTTGATGACCAATATCACTGTCACTCTTCATCCACTCAGAAATTTAATTTTTTCAACATCAGCACAACTCCCTCCAACTGTTGAAAAACTTGAACAAAGTCAGTGTCATCATTTGGAGTTGGTTTGTCTTTCATCTTGGTTTTCTTGTGGGATGCTAGGCCACAGTTCAGTTCAGAGTTGATAGCTTAAGTTCTTCCCACATATACGAGTTGACGGCTTCTGCAGCCAAATAAACAAGATTCTTTTTTATTTACTTTTTTTAAGATGATCCATGAAGTTAGCTGATGGGTCCACTTCTTGTTGTTCTAAAAGAGACATTATCAATTTTTCCCTCTTTCGCCGTTTTGTTTCTTTAATCACATCTTGGTCTATTGGTTGAATCAAAGCTGTGACATTCAGGGGCAGAAATTTCTGTCAAGACAACCACCCCACAGTGGCAGTGAAAGCAGAGTCCCCTTTTAATTTTTCATTCAATTTGAGCACAATTGCTTATAACGTTGGACCTGATAGCGGAACACCCTGTTCACGTTGTTGGCAAAACCAAACATACAAAGCCTTGTCTAAAGTTTCATTTTTTTAACGTGCTTCTGTTGTCACATCTGTCTTTGTTAACCATTTTGGAACAAAAATCTTCAATTTCTTTCTGTTTGTGTTTCAGTCAGAAACAGTTTATTTTCACGTGACTGAAAATAGAACAAAAACTCCGATTTACGCTGGTTTTTTTTTATGCTGTTATAAAAGAAACCGTTTATTTGCTATTTTGAATACAAACACTATAGTGTAAAAAAATATATATTATTCTTGAATTACTATGAAAGTAATTAATTAATCTCTCATAAGTTTTAACATCTTAACATTATTTTAAAAAAACAATATATTACGCTTTACAAAACAAGACATCAAACAAATGACAAGTTCAAAATTGAAGTATTAAACAAATTTATAAATTATTTTTAAAAAATCACATTTTATTTTATATAATAATAGTTTATACGTGCTTTACCAAACACATGTGTTTGTTAAAAAACAAACTTTTATTGAAAAAATCACATCCTTTCCTTGTTGTAGCTGCATGACGTCTTTTCATCACTATCATTCCAACCGTTATAGAAAGTTAATGTTTTCAGTTCACATTTCTTACTAATAAGAACACGTCAATTGTTCATATTGTAAAAAAGAATAATTAAATATTCAAATTGTTTTTATTTTAGATGAAACACAAAATAAAATATAGTGTCTATGTCCGTACTTTCCGGGTAACATACATTTGCTAAATAAGGAAAATTAATAAATCAAATACTTTCAGTCTTAACTTTCATATATGATTGAATCTTTATCACATTATATTATTACTAAAACAGTTCACTTTTATTGTAGAAAACACTTTTAGTATACATTTTCTTTGTTCTACATCGGACACTATTACATAAGCAACACGCTCTCACTTTGAAAGTTCTATTCAGTCTAAATGTTCGTTTTCTAGATTCAAACGTAACTGAATTATTCAACTTTTAACATTTTTTACTAAAGCAGTTCATTATTTTTAAAGAAAACACTTTTCTTTCTACTTTTTCTTTGTCCGTGAGTGGACACGGCTGTCCAGCCGACGTCCACCCGCCTTGAAAGTTCTATCCAGACTAAATAACTGCTGTCGGCGGTAAAAAACCAAGTCCTTGGCTTCTTTATATTCAAAATATTTATACTGCACTTTTTAAATTATAAAGTTTATAATCATTCTAATTATTACATTACATAGAATAAATTTCTCTGATCATTTACCATTACTCACTTAACTTTCTAATTTGGTCTTTTTAAATTTATTCAATGAAAAACAAAATACGTTTCTAGCTTGACTCATTAAGTCTAGACGTATACTCCACTTTCATAAAAGATCAAAGTATATATTCCATTCTGTTTAAGATCAAAGAACTTTAAATGTTCACTATTACAATAATTTTATTTATATTTATCACTTTTAAACATTGAATGATGCAAATTATTTTATTTAGTTTATATTAACTACTGTAATTAAATTCTGTCCAGATTAACTGGATGTCGGGACTAGCAGGGTTCGGATTAGCGGGCCTCTACTGTAAATGTCCTAGGCTCAAATAAATGTAATAAAGTAAATTTAATTTCAGTATTTTTCTTACTCACATATACATAGTACGAGAAAGTTACGTGATGAGTCAACTGGTGTTGAGTTTTTTTGCTGAAATAAATATCCTTTCTGAGTCCATAAAGCGATTTTGTGAATGATATCTGTCTATATACAGTAGATGCTCTTTTAACTGGCATGTTTGGGACCACAGCCATTCCGGATAACCGATTTTGCCGATTAATCGAGCATATCTATTTTTAAAGGGAATACCTAAGAAAATTAACTCTATACAAACCCAAATGAAAGAAACGCATATTTGACATGACAAGGTTATGAAGAAAAACACAGAGTACAAAATGCTGAACATTCCTTTAATTTAATTTAAAGTAATGTATGTATAAAAGTGCTAAATGACGCAAAAATTAATTGTAAATTACAGTTTGTACATAAAATCAAATCCAAATCAAATATCATATGTACTCTACATTACGTTTAGTTAAGGTTGTACACAGTATGTACTGTAAACTGGTCTTACGAATGAAAATAAACATGAATGTGTGTTAAAAAAAGTTTCTGATGTCACATTGCTTTCGTGATTCGGATTTCTTCATCAAAAATTCATTTCAGATTAAACACAAATTTATAATTTCTGTGGAGTTGTAGTTTTTATTGGATTTAGCAAATGTTATAGATGTATTTAATGCATCAGTAGTTTCTTTCCACGAGACTTTAGGTGCACGAGACTGTGCTGACAGTTACATCACAGTACTGCACTGTACAATACTGTAGTATAATATCGCGTCAGACGCAGACAAACACTGGATGACTAAGAAAACGGCGTGCGCAGCCCACTGCAGTGGTGGGAAATGTCAGTCGAGGCCTGTGAGCCGCCCGAACATAACCGGAAAAAACCGACAGTGAGTGGCTCGGCTGATGCTGGTTAGTAGAACATGCCGGTTGTTAGAGTGCCGGATAAAAGAGCGTCTACTGTATCATGTATAGTCTGTGCAGTTCTCTACAGTCTAAATGAGTCTACCGATTTCAATCAGAATATTTATATGGACATATTTTGGCTATATCATGGGACTTTTTTTTAAAATGTGCAATAACTCAAAATTGGGGATTACCTGTCATAAGACAACAACACAACATTTCAATTTTCTCAAAATCACCTCTAACGATTTTGTTCAAATTTTGCTAGAATGTAGCCCCATTAACAGAATGTATTGATCACATCTCTCCAAAAATGCCCGTGCAAGAAATTACAGTAAAAACAAAAATATCTTCCATGAAGCTGTTAAAAACATTTCTCAAAATCAACTCTACCAATTTCATTAAAATTTTTGTGAAATGTAAAGATTAATGACTGAACTAGTCTGCAGAATTGAAAATAATAGAAAATACTGAACCACCATTATTTAATGATTTCATCTTATAATATTTATGAAACAAAGCAAGTTTAGATCTTATTTCTACATATATATATATATTTCAGTATCCATGGTTGATTTTCACTTTTTTACTGACAACTAGGCCTACTGAACTGGCATTTTTGGTGACTAATAATTTTTTTCGTTTATTATTTTGATTGTGAATAGACGTGTGAGAAAGTTTGTGCGATGTTTTTGCACTGTTTATTTGTATTTTTGTACAGAAATTTACTTGTGAGAAAATTTCTGTACTATTTATACAATTTACGTTATTCCTTTAAATTATTATTTTTTTTAATTTTTTTTTTTTTACAGAGCAGTTTCACAGGATGATAAATCAATTTCAATTGGTTTTGCAGAAGCATTAGCATCAGCTTTAGCCTATATTCCTGCACCTGTGATTTATGGAGCTATACTAGGTAAATCTATAATTTTTAATATAACTGTATCAAACGTAATGATACTATGTTGTATTTGTGTCAAATAACATGTAGTTTTCAAATGAGGAATATTTTATTAATATGATAAGAGTTACAATGTCATGTTGAGAAACTATTGCAGATAACCCCTTTGTAATTGGTTCTTAAATTCTCCATTTGTTACTAAGGATCGACAGTTCTACATATCTTAGGAGGAAAGTAATCCTGAAGCTAGTACCTCTATAAAAAAAGACATTGCAGATTGGTGAATTATTAGATTTCAGTGATGATGAATTCAGTTATGATGAGTCAAATGATAAGTTATTGTACACTGAAGGTGAAGGCTCAAGTAGCAACGATGAGACGGTAGTAGAATTTGAAACCTATACAGAATTCCTACCATCTGTTTGAATGCCCAAGACCACTTGTTTATTTCCAACCAATACTAGTATTATATAAAAAGGTTCTGTCATATAGAGAAAATTGTAACCTAAATTATAATTAATAAGAAAATGTATACAAAGTGTATTATGGCACCTTCTTAATATATTCAAACTAGATGTTAAATGTATTGTTTGTGATATATTTAGATAGCTTTTCTATAAAAATGTTATTGCAGTATGTCGATTAATTAATGTGTGTTAAGGGGGAAAACATATTACTGTAGCTCATAACTAAACTCTTGACTGAATAGATGACAGTAAATATGTTAAGAATAAAATGACAATTAATTGTAAAAATAGAGTACAATAACAGTAAATGTTTAAAGGCCAATTGTAAATAATGATAAATTATTTGTTATAACACCTTGTCAATTCACAGTTACCAAACTTTGTCATTGTGATCATTTAAAAATACGGGGAGCTGTCTTTGAGTTACCAATCGCCACACGTCGTGCGACAAATGTAACTATTTAGAGAACGTGGGTTGAAATTTACTTAAAATAACAAATTGCCCAACTTTGTGAGACAATTCTGATAATTTACTAAAAGGGGAGAAGCTAATAATGAAAGAAAAGTAATAAAATGTTAGGCACCATGGCAAGTGCATATTTGCCAATTTTAATTTTGAATATTAATCTTAAAGGGTTGTGAATTCTTTTGAAACAGTGTACTTGATGGAATACTGTAATGGAATGTAGAAGTCTTTTATACTTTTAAACAAACATCTTATTTAATTGAACAGAAACACAAGAACATAATATATAAAAAAATTCTACAATTAGTCAATTCAAAATTTCCTAAACTAACAATTACATAGTAACTAAAAAAATATCAATTTAGCATACTAAAGCTTTCAGTAAAGAGACTTTATCATTTCTCTTATTTTCAGGATTATGAGTTTGAGCCTTGTTGAATTGAAATATTTCAAACTCATATCCTATTCAAGCTTGAAAATATAGTAAAATTAAGAAATAAAAAAATATATAAATGTTAGTTAGGCCTAGTTATGCCTATTATCAATATGTTTTCAAGTTAATTATTCTAATATTTATAAAGTACAAAGACAACTAGAAAACTACAGACATTCATGTTCTTATGAAATAAAATAAAATACAGAAATCTTTTTAATAAGTTCATTAACATTAACTAAAACTAATAAATACTGGATATATCCTGTGTCTTTTATTACAAACGTGGTTATTGCCATTTATATCAACAACGCACTTATACCGTAGCCTTCGAAGCACATGGCAAGTAAAGGTCTGGGCCCTATTACACACTCCATTTCAAGTTTTATTTTCTATCCAACATTTTCTATTGTCACTATTGTTGGTTCAATGTAGGAACATTGTCTAATTTACAACATACATGATATTATAAAGAACACTCAGTTTTTTATTTGTTGTTTAAGACCGAAAACTATCTTACTCCCACCAACATGTGGTCGCTCTTTATAAATCGTTTTCTAACCACATTCGGGTCATTTTTACTACAAACCAACTATCGTTGACCATATATATGACCTCCAGCAATACAATTGTTCACTCTAATCACTATCAGTGATACATAACTACACTTTTTACTTGAAAATCGTACTTAGCCATCTTAGGCGACTCACATTTCTTGAGTTCTACTTTAGACTGCCGACTGACGCAATGTCTAGTTACCGCTCAAAAAATCTCTCTGGAATAAGTCACATCTCTCACTTCTATTTCATTTACAATAGTTCTTTTTGTTCTACCTATTTAAAGACATCACATATGTTTCTTAGATTATTTCTGATTAATTACATCTTCTAATATTTTGTCATTTCTTATGTTATATAAAATAAACGTTCGGACTATTTCCTTTCGCGCACTAATCCCATATAGCCTACTCACATTTTTTCTTATTTCTAATACAACAATTCTTATTCTCTACTTATCTCTAACTACAAATTACAATTTTCTAATTACTTTTCATCATTTATATCTCTTCGAATTTTGTTCTTTGTTAAATTATAAAAGATCATTTTTGCAGACTATTTGGCTGTTTGATTCTACTTGCCGTTACTTCTGTCATACGTACCCCCATTGTACATTGTGCTTAGTCCCTTCCTTATTCAAAGATCTGTTCTCTATTTCACAAACTAATAACACCCAAAAATTCACAATGTTACATCATACGGAGACAAATTTTAAATTAAAATATCAAATTTTATATTTCTAAAATACTTTACATGTTTCTAAAATTCAAATTATATCTATTAAAATATAAATATTACTTGAAAATTAGCACACAAAGAAATAGGCAAACATTTTACAAATTTTTTCTCCTCAAAAATATTTGTTATATTTGTTGTTAGTTATTTGTTACTGTTGTTTAGCTATTGCAAAATGAAAAATGCCATATGTAAATAAAAATTCATATGTTACAACAACCAAGAACAGCCAATGTTATCATAGATAGTTTTAAGAGTAAATTAGTAATAACATAACTAATTATGTTGAAAAGCATGTATGAAAAGCAACTTTTCAAATGTTGCTTGACTACCCCCTTCTAAGTATATAATATATATGTAAATTAGTTGAATAAAAAATCACATAATGTGTAGGGTTTCAGAAACAAAATGCTAGTTAAAAAACATAGATCTACTTATCCACCATTAATGATAGTTTACAAAAAAATATATATCTTTATATCTCGCCGTCAATGATAGTTTGTTAAAAACATAGTTGTATGTATTCTAATAATATTGTGACCATATTGTCAGTTGAGTGTTGTTTTCTTGAATATTGTACTGATTTCAACATCTGATTTAGAGATATCACATTTTAAAATCATGTTAAGACAAAGTAAGAATTTAATTATTTTGAACAGAGTTAATTTGATCAGGACGAAATTTCCTGATTTAGAGTGATCAATAGGTCACTAAGAAACTTGAATCCCAGTTTCAAACTTACCTCCCATCTAGATTCAGGAGGTAGGGATATTTTCATTAATCAGAGGTAAACATCTATATCGTTCATATGAGGTGTGTTCACTAAATACCATTAGGCAGTATAAACCCATTTTCAATATTCAAAATCTTTAATTTTACAAAATATACCATATTTTATTATCTTATACATATTTTCTTTAATTTTAATGAATTTATCATAGCAAGGGACCAATTTCTGTATTTCCTTGTTATAGAAAGAGGCCACCTGTGAAGACATCCAATCCTCCATGGCTCTCTTCATCTCATTTTTGATTTGAAAGAAACCTCTGGAACAGATAAAAGATACTTGGTGCTATATGGAAAGTGATTTCATGTTCTCATTTAAATTATGGGATGAGATTTTGAATTCAGTTGAGGATTACTATGAAGCACTGAAACTTTATGACTAAGCACGCCACACCATTTGTTCTGGATTGTATGACTGTTTCTTTAAGGTATTACAATAGGCCTTTCATTGTTCTACCTTGAGACAAAAAGTAAATCAGCAAAACACACTTTCTGCATCAAAAAATGTGCAAATCATCTTGCAAGTTGACTTTATCATCTTCAATTTGTGTCCTTCCGCTTCATAAAGTACATGCAATGACATGTAGGTTAGCAATGATAAAACTAAGTACATATTGACAAATAGACAAATGCGCCCAGTTAGAGACCTGGAGATTGAAATATATCTCAAGAACAGAAGAGTTTAAATACTTAGGTATCTTAGTTACAGTGTATAATGAAATAACAAAGGATATAGGGGTGAGATAGGCAGTATAAAATAGATGTTACATGGCATTAAAATCTACATTCTGAAGTAGCAGTTTGCAAAGATAGGTAAAATAATCCATATGTATATAAATGTACTAAGGCTCATTGTGTTGGCTAGGAGCTTTGGGGAGATGACAAAGAAAGAGGAGAGTCAGCTAAGCACATGGGGAAGGAACATAAATAGGCAAATATATAGTCTGGTGATAGAATGAGAAATGAGGGTTAATGGCAAACCAAATAACTAAAGATTTATACTATCAATTGTAATTCGTGTAGTCATGAAAGCTGGGAGATTTCATTGGTTGGGATATGAGTAAAAAATAGAAAATGAAAGTGACAAAAAACCATAAAAAGTCAGCCAAGTAATGGCGACTGAGAGTAAAATTTGGGAGGCGATGGATGATGTTCATAAAAATTTGAGAAGTATAGGCATGAGAAAATAGAGACAGCAAGCTGTTGAGGAAGAAGTGGTGATGTGCTTTTACACCTAGAGCTGTAATGTTACAGTTCAAGATAAGGCAATGAATCAAATTTGGACTGAAAAAGTTCTTGAAATTTTAAAACTACTGATGACGACACATAAATCATATAATGTATTTTATATGTATTTTTAATTTTGTTTAGAGAATAAGAAACTACATTTCATCTCTGTATCAAAATGAATGTAGGAATCAGTTGCTTCTTTTCTGGTGTCTTTATAGTATACATGATTTGATGAATTGTAAATGTTTGTTTAGATTATTCCTGTATGGTATGGGGACAGACATGCGGGGACACAGGCAATTGTTGGCTCTACTATGATGAGACAATGCGGTACATCCTCAATTTTACATCTGGAGGCAAGTAAATTAACGTTGTTATCATTGTTTTTAAATCAGTACAGTTAGTGTACTATAATTATTATAATTAAAAATATTGCTATTCCTATTAATAGACCATTGTTATACCGGTAATTCTGAGCAATTACTTGGTCAACCCCAAACTTTTTCATATTTTACTACGGTCATAAGGATGTTCTCAGAAAGCAAGAAACATATAATTCAAGGCCCGCAAGGCCATCGTACAGGTGCGATATCAATGCTGCGATATGAAGCGGTCCTTTGAAATCAGTTCTAATGGCGTCGTGTTCCGGTTTCAATCCGTTTACCAACGAAAGGTTTGACCAGGTGGTTTATATATATATAAACTCCTATATATATAGCTACCTGGCCAAACCTGTCATGATAGCCTATATAATTATCTCGCAAAGTAAGCATGGTAATTCCGAGCAATTACTTGGTCAACCCTAAACTTTTTCATATTTTACTACGATAATGTAGAGATGTATGTGAAACTACTATTCACTGACTCGATTCTATTCCAACAGTTAAACGTGTGTTTTTCTTCATTTAACGTCATCGACCCGCCACATGTTGGACACACTTTGGTACGTTGCAAAACGCCGTGTTCGTACAAAAACCGTGTTAACTTTTCCTGATAATGTAGAGATGTATGTGAAACTACTATTCACTGACTCGATTCTATTCCAACAGTTAAACTTATGTTTTTCTTCATTTAACGTCATCGACCCGCCACATGTTGGACACACTTTGGTACGTTGCAAAACGCTGTGTTCGTACAAAAACCGTGTTAACTTTTCCTGATCTTCACTTAAAACCGTGAAACTAAGTAACGTGTTCTCACACCCGTCACATAAAAAAGGATTATCGGAGGAACCACTAGCCATAACGGTACTGTCACAACTGGCCTTCCGCGCGTCTCCCGCAAGCCACTGTTATCGCGTGGACTTTGAACCTTCTTATCGCTCGGCAACCTGTACGATGGCCTTGCGGGCCTTGAATTATATGTTTCTTGCTTTCTGAGAACATCCTTATGACCGTAGTAAAATATGAAAAAGTTTGGGGTTGACCAAGTAATTGCTCAGAATTACCGTTATACCTACTTATAAGTGTGTGAATATTTATAATATTATTTATTTGTAATTACATTCACATAACATGCATTATATAGATACATAGGTGAATTGTCATATTTCATATTACACTACGTTACATGGATTATATTATTACAATGGACAACATCAAAATTACAGATAAAGTTAGACAGAAAAAAACCACATAATTAGTTTAAAACTATAAAATTTAGTCTATACGAACAATCTATAACACAATAAATAATTTTTAAACCTATAAATTTTTATTTTGAACTGTTGCACTATTAAAGGCAACACACAGAGAATTTACTTCCCTACAAAAGTTTGAATACATCAAATATTCACCGATTGTGTAGTCATTCTTTTCTAACTGAGTTGTTTTTTATAATTTCAGCATATTTTTAACATCATCAGAAAGTTTATTATATAATTTCATCCCGCTGTAATCCGGGCTCAGCTCAAATAGCTTAAGTCGGTGTTCTGGATAATGGATCAGTTCCTGTCACCTAGTATTGTGTGCATGAACTGTGGATACTATTTTATATTTGGTTTTATTATTATTTATAAAACAGCATTTCAAAAAAATAAATATATATATTTGTGTGTGCATATGTATAATGTGTATGAATATACCCTATATGTATATGTGTATATACCCTATGTGTTACATATTGGGCTTGGCCCAATTTCACTCAAATTTTATTATAAGAATAATAATTATCATGACATTTTACTAGTCATCTTGTATGAATTTATATCCTCCAAAATATAGTTTGATTATTTTTTAATTAGGATTTTCTATGATTAGGCCTTTCACATATTTGAAATTTCTCAAGAAATTTTCATTCTTCTCAATTTTGGAAACTTATATCATGGAAACTATAAACTTGAATTTTTAAGTTTAATTTTGTTCAAAAGTTGTATCTCACAATAAGCATGCAATCAAACCCTTGATCATATCATTTTGTGAGAAGTGATTTAGAAATTTCCAACTGTAAACTGAATCGTGCTAATGATTTTATTAGGCTGTTAGTACAAGAAGCTCGAATTCTTTCCATGTTCTCTTATAATTTAGATAGTTCCCCTGGTAACTTCCCTTCTAAATCATTTCTAAAAAATTATAACCACTGATGTTAGTCTTATCTGAAGATGTGTTACCACCATAGGTTATATATATATTGTTGAACTGTAACAACCAATTTAGTTTCAACAAATCAAATCACACTGTTCATTGTGTTTCAATGGTCAGTGAATCAGCACGTTGATTTCTGTTGTAGTATCTCCATGATACTATCGACTCCCGGTCCAAATATAATCTCGTTCAAGATCACGTAGGAGTGCTAATGTTGATACATAGATTTTAAATTCTCATCTTAAAATTTAAAATTGAATATATATTATGATATATTTATTCACTCAAATGATATTTTACATTTGTCACCAATAACATTACTTTTGAAACTATTGAGTTTTTAATAGTTATTACAGTTATGGTTATTATTTATACCCAAAAATATATTTATTTACTAGATTGTTTATATTCTTAGGCAGTACAATTTTTATTTGTTTTGTTTCAAGTTTATCTTAATTTGTTTATTGATCGTTTTGTAGGCTTTGTGATAGTTGCAGTGTTATTTGACTGTGGAGTTTGGTATTATGTCAAAGGATTAAAAATATATGATGATGAAGAAGAAGAAGAGATGATCAAAATAAAAACTAAAGTCACAGATGAACAAATAAATGACCAATTACTCGGTGAAACATCAAATAATGCCAACAATGTACCTGATGAAACTTAGCTACAAATTTTACATATTTATAATATAATTCTCTTCAAAATACAATACAAATATCTACAATATATGTATAATATACTTGTTTAAATGTTTAACTAATTAATTTTTATATGATGTGTCATTACGATATTTTTTTTGTATATGTAAGAAAATATAAAATAGAAATACAACTAACAAAAATAAAATCTTTGTTATTAAACAAACTAACATTCTGTTATATTTTGAATATTGATTTTGCACACTTAACTTCCTTCTGGGAAATTTTAGGCAAAAATATTATCACAAATTCATATTTAATATACTTTGAATCACGAGTAAATGAAATTTCATTAAAACTTATTGAAAAACAAAATGCTAGAATTGTTTTGTCGCCATTTATATTTTTTAGAGCACATGATAAAACAAATTTTTATTTGGGGATTTGGAAACATGTACAAATTAACCAATATTAAATTTTATCTCATCACTTCAAAATAAATAAACTGTTTGGTATTTCTGTTTTGTCTAAAAAACAAAAATATCTTTTATAAACAAATTACAACATTAATTTTTATACTATTCAAATATTCTATAGGCCAAAAAGCTAGCAAACTGCCATCATTATAATTTGAATCGATGCCACGGATCCATCAATTTAGCCCTAGATTGGACATTGATTAATCAGTTCTTTGTCATAAATAAATCACTAGAACACTGTGGTGATAGTATATGAACACGGAAAAACCCCAAACTACAAAATAACACAACTACACAAAACTGTATAATGCATTTATATTACCTTATGTACATTTCGATAGCTCTGCTATCGTCTTCAGAGGTACACTACATACTAAATTCGACCTTAGGCGACCTTGACATGGTCAACTACTGTGGTTGGCTAAGAGGTTAGGTAGTATATATTTGTTGTTATTGTATTTAGTATGTAGTGTACCTCTGAAGATGATAGCAGAGCTATCGAATTGTACATAAGGTAATATAAACGCATTATACAGTTTTGTGTAGTTGTGTTATTTTGTGATTGGGGGTTTTTTCTTGTTCATACTGCTCTTTGTCAGTTAAGACTTTAATCATAATATCCAGTTTTTTTATTGAAACTCAAAATTTGTTCTCTTCAATGCACAATTTTATAAAATTGTACTCAGTGTGGTTAGTCCCCTATTCACAAATTTGTTTTCCAATATTGTGTGAATGACAACCAGCATATAAGTTATATAACAGTTACACTTGTAAAGCTATTTTCTCACAAGGCGAGTTAACATACCAATTAATTATCAATTCATAAATCACTATATAAAAAACTTACAAACCAGTTATAAGTTTAATGGTTTTGATCTTTCCCACCTCCAATTTAAAAATCTTTCATTTGATCCAAAGCAAGCAACATTATGGATATAAGAATAAAATATTGCCAGTAATTTTTACCACCTGTTATCTAGATCTGGTCTAACTTTCCCTTGATATTTTGGGTGAAAAAAAGAGAATATCTACAGCCTTTTTCCAAAAAAAAAAAAGAAAAAAAAAAAAAAAAAGTTGCCACCGTCTTCCAATAGTTACTCAGTATCTAGTATAAAAAAGTAGTAAAACTTTATTCTTGAATTGACATAAAAAATTAATATTGAACTCAAGATTTGAAACGCTGATAAACGTGTTTAAATGGAAATAATATCAGATAACCTACACTGAAGTTTTATACAATGAGTTATGGGTAAAGCTTTGCAAAAATTCTCTGATTTTAGTCGTGTGTTGACAGTTTATCAGTTTATCCACTTTTATAAATAGAATCAAAGGAAAGCAGCAACAACAAAAAATCTGTCAATTCAAGATAAAAGTTTTTCTATTTTTGTATCTGAATTATCTGTAATATATTAATAAAATATAATAATTATAAAAGTAATTAGAGAAAAGAAATTCTGTTAATATCTTGAAAAAGTGGTTGGGAATATCCACAAAATGAAAGCAGTTGCAAATCATATAATTTTAAGATGTTTCTGAATGGAGGATTTCAAATCTAGAATGCTTAACCTAACTACACACTACTTGCTTATGAGACAAGCCACTTCTTCCTAGACATTACAACTCTTTAGTGAGCTGTAATAGAGTGTCTAGCTTTTTAGTACCTTGAAATGAACCAAAGAGGTAAAATTAGTTTATTAAAACTGATTTTTACACATAATCATCAACTTGATTTAAATAGTGTGATAGAGTAAGTGATTTATCTGAGAGTTGAGTGGTTGGTGATTGCATATTAATGGTAGTGAGAAACAATTCCCTTTCTTAACACTTCATTAATTGCGGGTGAGCACCACACTTGTTTTCAAATTCAAACCTATACCTTTATGTTGGAAATTGCTTTTGTATCTTGTGGTGCTGTTTAGCTGACATATAGTGAATTAGGAGTGTTGGAACTAAAACTTCCAAGGTTAACATCAACATCTAGTTATAACATTCATTGTAATTACTGTTCTAATCAGCTGTTGTATTACTTAACTCTGCATTTATCCACGATCAACCACATGTTTTTTGTTTTTTTTTCGTACTGAACTTTTCACATATTTTAAATTTTTTCTCTACATTTTAAATATAAGTAGTGATTGTTTAAGTTACTTAGAGTTCATGTTATCAGCTCGTTGAAGATATGTGATGCACAGATGGTTTTGCTCCCGAATATTGTAGGCAGTTTTGTCTTCTGTTCAGAGCTCTTTGTTTTGATGAAACTGAGAGGCTAGAAAGGCTGTAGACAAGCTGGCAGCTATGTGAAAAGTTTTTGAATTTTTCGTTCAACAATGTGTAAACAACTAAGTATTGGCGAATTAATCATAGTGGATGAAATACTTGAGTCATTTCATGGGAAATGCAGTTTTAAGTCATGCATAGTAAATACAAGAAGCAAGTAGGCTATCAATTCCAAAATATAGGAGTCTATTTGCCTTTGTCGAAGAGTGCACATTGGTTTCCTATCTTCCAAAAAAAGTATAGGAACTTAATTTTGATCTCCAGTATGCACAATCAATGAGAGAACAGGAGAATTTTTTCCCATTACATGTGTTATTAAAAAAATAAATTGTAAGATAACAAATTTTATTTCAATAATTACTACTGAATAGAGGCCTGCAATCAGGTGAGCACTGTGCTCACCCACAACTGATCATGTCACTATTTGACTGTGACAGATGAAGGGACTATCTTATATTATATACATAATTTTCAAGTGTGTGCATCCTGGATATAAGTGTGATAAATACCTTTATAATTGACAATTCATTAAAAAATAGTGCAACAATTAATGACAGAGGAGAGATTTTTAAAACGTTAGTAAAGTCTATGGTTTTACTAGAAATTAAACTGTGTTTTAAATCAATTTTATTTCAAGGGATATAAAAATGTCCATCCAAAAAGTCTTTAAAAATTAAAAAATAACTAGCAGTCAAATGCATTGCTGAAAATTTTGCAAAATATTTCTTCTACTAAATATCGAATGACTTCATATTTGAGTTATAGAGTGGTTGGTGTACTTTTGTCTTGAATGTAGTATAAAAGTATGTAAAGAAAGCTATGATGGTGCAAGTAAATGAACATTAATTTTTTTATTCAGAAAACCTCCAAAGAGTTGTGAATAATTTTAAGAAAATTTAAAATATAAATCACTACTTTATTTTCAGTCTAAAATAATCCTTGTTTCCTTTGCATAATGTTTTCATCATAGCAAATGTGGAAAGGAAAACCGGACGGTTTTAGACTGAAAATAAGGTATTTACATTTTTTAATTTACATTAATTTTATGTGTAATAAGTTTTTTACTTTATTATAAATGTGTATAATTTATTTCATTTATTTTTATGTAATATATAATCTTGTTCATCATAACAATTTCATTATATTTTTCATCTTTTATAAAGATATAATTCTTAAGTGTGTATTATAATATAAAATAAATAATAATATTCAACTAGTTTCTTTTATTTATACAAATAATACATTTAAAAAAAAAACCCTAAATCAAAGTAGCTACTTGATGCTAATTTTTGACTAAAATTCAAATATCAATGTAAAATATAAAAGCAGTGTGTGAGACTACACATTGCTATACAGTATACATATCAAGAGATATCAGTAGTTAAAGGTAATATACAATTAATTGGTTGTTACGGGCACCTTTGTAACAATAGAAAATTGAGAAGTCTAGCTTTTTTTTTTCTTTTTTTTTCTTTTTTCAATGTCTATCTAATTAAGTTGGGCACCATTTGTAATGCTTTGATTACAAAAAAATAAATAAAAATTAAAATAAAATTTTTTAATTTATAACTCTAAAAGTGAATACTAATATTCATGGGTCATTCTTTATAAAAAGTATACTAATTAGAATATTGGATAAAAATATAGAAGTTTTTTTAAATTCTGAAATGCACATTATTTATTTAAAAAACTTATTGTAGCAAGAGAACATATATGAAAAAAAAATATCTGTAAAGAATTATTACATGTAAAACATCCTACATATATATTTTATATCTAAAAAATCATTTTTTTAAAAAAAAATTATTTTATTAAATTCATTAAATTTATTTAAATTAGTTGCAACATGGTTCTTGAAATAAAATTTAATAATGTTTTGAAAAATTATTATCCTTTTAAATTTTATAAAAATATCATTTATTTATGAATTCATATTAATAAAATGTTCAACTAAAAATTTTTATCGAGGAAAATCTTTTATGTTTAGAGATTTTAAAATTACATTTAAAATAACATAACATGTCATTTATAAAGAGACATCAAACAAAATTTAAAAATTCAACAAAGTTATGTCATAGATAAATCACATTTTATTTTATATAATAATAGTTTATACGTGCTTTACCAAACACGTGTGTTTGTTAAAAACAAAATTTTATTTAAAAAATCACATCCTTTCCTTGTTGTAGCTGCATGACGTCGTTTCATAACTATCACTCCAACAGTTATTGAAATTTAATGTTTTCAGTTGCCATTTCTTACTAATGAGAACACGTCAATTCATCACATTGTGAAAAAGAATAATTAAATATTCAAATTGTTCTATTTTAGATAAAACACAAAATAAAACTTAGTCTTGACGTCCGTACTTTCCGGTGTAATAATAGTAAAAAAGAGGGAGTTGACTTTATAAAACAAAGAACAGAGCACTGTGGTGGCAATATATACACTTTCAAAAGTCCCTTACCACACTTGGGTAAGATTCCCACACTTGGTCTTTGTTAATATTCCCTCTGAAGATGACAACTTTGTTGTTGTAATAGCAATAAGTGTCTAATACAAATAAACATTTTACTTTTGACAAAAAGTTTGTTTTTTGTTATTTTGTTTATTCCCAAGTGTGGTAAGGGACTTTTGAAAGTGTATTTATAAAACAAAATTGCTTACTGATTAAAGTTGGGCGTCATTTGTAATTTAATAATTACAAAATAAAATAAAATAAAAATAAAAATTTAAGGTTTAAAATATTTAAAAAATGTTAAAAAATATTTACAACAGATTAAAAAAGTAAATAATACATATGGATTATCTATATTTGTAAAAAAATAATAATGAAAAAGTTGCAATAAAGTATTATTTTATCATAATAACTAATACAGCAAAGAAACACTACAAACTGAGACTATGGTCCACATAGTCAGAATAGACAGAGTTGAGTTAGCATTCAAAAAATGTATCTCTCAAATGCCTAACATGCTGTGGAACATCAATTACAAATTTAATTTCAACTGCAAAGCTTTATATATATATATATATATATATATATACAGTAAAATTTGGTTATAACGAGATTCAAGGGACTGATCAAATATGCTCGTTATAGCCGAGTGCTCGTTACTTCCGAGTTGCCTCCTCGTAACGGAAAATTTTGATGCCGTCATAATCTAATACAAAAAAATACATACCATATGCCTAAGAAGAAGCTGTTATAAAATAAATTGAATTAGAAATTTAAAAAGTAAAATTAAAATGAATAAAAAAAAAAATTGTAAAAGTGTGACTGAAACTTACTAGTCATCGAGGAAAATGTTATAAACACAACACAATAAGTTCTGTCACACGCTTTTGGTTACCAACTTCTTTTATTAAATATAAAAAATCATTCTAATAAAGCCTACTTACTGTATTTTTCTTTATTCTAACAGAAGAGGTCAGAACTTAATTGTGCATACTAACTAATTAGCCTTAAAAAAATCGTTTATTTTTGTTTGTTTAGTGGTCTTATTCCTGTATTCATCAAAACAGTTTTGTAATTTATTCAAGTGCTCCACAAATTCATCACTTACATTATTATTCTCACTGAACTCCGTTAATTTTTTAAAGCATTCTTTGGCGTCCTTCAACTGGGAGAGTAGTAGATTCATCTTCGTTTTCAGATTCAGCTTCACTATCACCTGCACGACTATGGGTTATCTCAGCAATAATGTCGTCATCAGTCGGAATTTCTGATGTATGCACGTCATCATCGGCTGTTGCGAAGTTATCTATTGAGAATTCTTGAAAGGTTGGTGTTTCTTTCAAGTTTAGAGTTTTAATCCATTCTGAGTTTGGTATATCGTCTTCTTCATGGTTATATTCCGTCGAACTATGGCGTGGAATGAGACCGGATTTTTTAAAACTGTTACGAATTGTTGCTTGTGATCCGTTACACCAAGCTAACTTCATAAATGTAATAGCATCTAAAACCGTCATTTGCAATTCTTTTTTTTCTTCCATGTTCTCAATAATTTTTAAAAGCATTATGCCTATAGTGAACTGCGAATAACCCCCTGATCCATCGGCTGGAGTTTTACCGTGGTATTAGGTGGTAAAAACACAAGATTTATATGTTTTATGTTCTCTAGTGACAGATGAGCGGGGCAGTTATCAACCAATAATAAAATTTTTCTGTTATTTTTCTGCAATTCTAAATCCCATTTACGAATTTCTTGCTCGAAAATAATTGAAGTCATCCATGCTTTAGAATTTGACACATAATCAACGGGAAGTTTTTTTACATTGCTAAAACATCTCAGTTTTCTTGATTTCCCTATTACTAAAAGTTTCCGTTTTTCTGTCTCAGTCGAATTCAAGCATAATAAAACGGACCTTAGACTGTTTCCCACCAATATATTTTTCACCTTTAAATTTAAAGGTTTTGTCTGGGTTTAATTTATAAAACAAACCGGTTTCATCAGAATTAAAAATGTCCTCTTCATTATAACCTGATTTAATAATGTGCCATTTATCATTCACCCAACTACTCACAATTGAACTGTCTACGCTATTAGCTTCTCCACTGATTTTTGAAAAAAACAATATCGTGTCTGTTTTTAAAACAATCTAACTATACGTTGCTACAAACAAAAACTGGGTAACCGAGTTTTACAGCGAATTTTACAGCCTGCATTTTTAAAACTGGACCACTGATAGGTACATTAAACTTCTTTTAACTTTAAACCACGATAAGAGGGCGATGTCTAAGTCGTCTTTTTCACATAGCCGGAGTTTCTTTGCTTCCGTGTGATTTTTTTCAAAAGCACTTTTAAGTTTCCCCGATTCTTCCATATTGTTGATACAGTGGAAGAAGATAGGCCATGTTTTTTGGAAACGTCTGAATTTGATAGGCCTCGTTCTAGTTCCTGAATAATTTTTATTTTATCAATCACTGACAGCTGCTTCCTTTTGACCCCCGACATTTTTCATTAAAAACCCAGAGTTAATTGTACACTTTACACAGTAGTTTTTTTAAAACAAGAAACACTAAATTTAAACACATTCACTGAACACAACTACTGTACTGTACAGTTCGCTAGTTAATTACTATTGTAAAACTTTCATGGACTAAAACTTTTATTGTAAAAATTATGACCAGGCCTATTGAATGTAGCTCTGGGGATAGGTCAAGGAAAATTTATACGCCTCACTGTTTAACAAGTGTGATGAACAATAGAGTTCAATGAACCTGTTTGGGCAGTTTTGACGATTGTATTTTCGAACTGTTCGACGACCAGGTATAAAACGTTTGATCACCCTTCAGACCTGCCTTGAACAAGTCTTAAATAAAATGTCACAAACTTTTAAGTACAGTATAAAACATACTGTAAATGTACAACTTCCTGTACTGTATTTCATAAATTAAGAAATGGAATTTCTCATGCGTTTGGGAGTATTTGGATTTAACTTTATTAAATTACAGTAAGAAATATTAATGTTTAATAATGCCTGAAGGAAGAGGCAAAACAATCGTTACATAAAAGAAAAACAAAAGGCAGGAATGTGAGCTGTGGAATTAATATTATTTATTTATTAAACTGGAAGTTGTTGATAAATCAGTCCACCTATTCTTGAGATAAAGCATGATATACATACATAATTCTGATAATAGTTTGAAATTTTAAGGCTTAAAATATTGAGATGCACTATTTTTGATACAACATCAAAATAAGATAAACACTGAATTTAATTTGACAACATGACAAAACCAAATTTCGGCCAAAAACTTCCATCTCCCTAAGTAATTTTATCGGAAAGAATTACTAAGTAATCTAATAATAATTTGTTCTGTCACTCTCATTATCTCATACTTACATCATAAATTGTTTGAAAAAGACATATTTAATACTTCCTACATCAACAGTTTACTTATACTGAATTATATCCTATCTTGCTGCACAATTTTTAAGCAGATTGAAGGCCATGAGTGAGCTTTATTGTTGTTGCATAACACTTTTGTATTTGCGTCTAATGAATGTGGGTTTCAATCAGCATGAAGGAAGACCAGCAAACAACTTTAGTAAGTACCACAATATTATTTGTAATTTTATTGATATATAAATATATACATGCATTTGTTTGTAAATGAACTTGAGTTTGTGTATATGGATATGAATTATAAATAAATATAATGTAAATTAATTTTTGTTCTATTGTTAATCTTTCAAATCTATTTGACCTGAATAATTTGTTATAACAAAATGAAATATATTGAAAGAAAAGAAAAGATTTACTATTTAATCTTTTTCTGTAATATATATATTTTATTTTAATTTAAAATTCATAAATAATATATAGTTATTTATTTATATACTCTAACTGAAAGAGTAAGTTTTATTATTTTTCATAAAAATAATTTATTATAAGCATTAATATCAAGTAATAATAAGTATCTGTGTTACTTTTTCATTCTATATACTTTTTTTTTTTATCACACCCTGAATATTTAATCAGTTACTTCTAAATAATGAGCAGAGTCTAAAAAAAAAAGTTTTGAAAAATAAATAAATTAAATGATATTTGAAGTACTGAAATAGATTTTTCTATTTGAAGTTCTAATACAGACATAATACCCATCATATACAGAGTGTTTGACCATCCATGTAGCATATATACCAAGCAAATGAATCAGTTTAGACACTTAATTTCAACTTAAACCCCACTATATTGGATCAGAAGAATCTAGAGAAAATGTTTATTTTTCAAAACCCAGTGCCCCATAAGGCATATTTTGGGTTTGTGGGTGGTTTTTGAAGAAATCGAAAATGTAAACATACTTTAAGTATAGTAATACCAGTTTAAAGGTCTTTTAAAAGTAAACAAGAGATTTGACTTACTTTCCCCCGTTTAAAGATGGCAGCCATAAACGTACAAAATTTTGACTTTTACAAGTTCATTTAATGCCAAATGATGTTATTTTCAAACACCAAAACTTTATCAAAAATTGCTGATGAGCCCTTTCAAAGAATAAGTAATTTGAGTACTTTATTACAATTTATCCACCATTTAAAACATTTAGAATTTTAGATAATTGAAAAACCCTATATCTAACAAATTTCAAATAGCAATATTTGATTTTTAAATTAATTATAAGTTTTTCAATAATAATGACTAATATTTATTTATTTGTTTTTTACTGACACTTTCTATTTATTAACAAAAAAGGAACCACAAAACAAGTATTATTCAGTTTTAAACTGTTTTTTGTAATCGTTGGAGATATGAGCTAATATCATTTAACTTATGTTTACTTTTGAGATTTTCCAAATGTACTCCCACCCACAAAATATTTCTTTTGGGGCACTAGGTTTTGAAAAAAAAAAGTTCCTTAAATTCTTCTGATGCAATATAGCGGAGTTTTGGATGGAACCAATTGTTTAAACTGATTCATTGGCTTGCTATAGATATCACACAAGTAGTCTGATAAGTACATTATAACCAGAATTATCTTGATAATTGAACCATGAAGCAAAATACTGATAAACCAAATATAATTTTAAGTTTATCTAGTTGTTGTCTATCTTCACAAATACTGTTCTCTCTTCTATTAAAGTTCACTGATTAATTGAGCAGTTGAAAGACTTTAAAAAAATAAATTATTGATGAAATCTGGTAATCCTCCGTAGAGGCAATGCTAACTTAGAGATGCTAATTTTGTTGTATTTCTTTTCATTTTCTTCGTTGTCTTGTGGATTAGCGTATATTTTTATTTACAAGTTTTTTAATTGTTGTTTTATTTCTGTTTTAGATTTCAATTTAAATGAAAAAATTTATTATTTTTTATGTATTATCTGTGTTTAGTTTCTTTATTTGCAATAAAATTTGTTTTTAAGGTTTCATATAATTTAATTGTATTTTTCCTCAGTTTTAATACAAAAATTGTTTGTGTTCAACTATTTTAATTTTAAGGGTTGTGTTAAAGTATTTGTGAATCACTTTTGTTTTTCTTTCTTTTTTTTACATTATTTCTATAATACAAAATAAAATTTTAATTAAAAGGAGTATTGTAAAGTGAAAATTATTGTGATATGAAAAAAAAAAAATTAATTTCCATAGAAATTTCCATGTTTTGTTTAACTTTCAAAATATCAGTCTGTATTATGTTTGTATTTTGTCTACCAGTTCTAATAATATAAGTTCTATAATTTTAGTATAATTTCTCAGAAACTGGTAAACCATTTTTTTTTTCAAAATTGGTGACTAGGGGTTTTTTGAACCCCTATTATTGCATGTAAAATATAACCATAGTTCAAAATTTGTTGTACCTGTCATAAAACAAAAACACAAACATTTTATTTCCTCAAAATAGGGTCAAGGTATTTTAATCAAATTTTGTTGATGTAGCCTCTTAGGACTCTACTAAAGTGTATTGATCATAATCTCCTCAAAAATGCTGGTCCAAGTGTTATTGGTAAAAGACCAAAAAATTCCAACAACACTTTTATAATGTAGTTTATCTTTGTTAACTAATTTTAGTGTTGTTAAAGTTTTATATGTTGTTTTTAATTTGATTTGTTAGTTTTTTGTTAAGGAGCATCTTGTGCTCATTATTTGTTAAGGCGAAGACGGCAATGGTTTTTCACCTTCCAAAATGAAACCCTAATTTTTCAAAATTCGTGTAATAAATTTTTATGAAATTTTAGTGAAGTATGAAGATCACTGATATAAAACAATATGACAAATCACAATTAATAAAAATTACAGTTCTAGAATAAAATAAGCCTTGACAGCAATCAATTAATTATTATGATATATGCATAACGAGTTAAAGGCACAAAACAAGTGGAAATAATTTATTTAAATAAGAAGAGCCACAAAATTTGTTATATGGTAACTCCTAAAAAGGTTATCTGGAGATTTCTAAAAAGGTTATTTGAAGACTCCTTTATTTTGTTAGTCTTAAAAAAGTTTGGATGATCCCTTTTTATTAAAATTACTGCTTTTTATTAAATTTTCAATTACTGATTGTGATATTTTACAAACACCTTTATTTTAGCGTAGCGTATAAATTAACATATTCTTTGTTGTAATGTATGAGTTATATTTTGTATATATTATTTTGTTTTAGGAAAATAATGTCGATGAATCGGAAGAAATACATTTTGAAAAGCAAACAAGGTGTGGAATTTGGGGATGTTACCCTTCTTTTATTCAACCCTTAGCAAGTAAAAAGACATATATTCTTGTATTTGGATTACTAGGAATGGTTAATTTTGCAATGGGAGCTTACACAGTTGCTATACTGAGTACGTTAGAGAAGCGCTTCAATATCCCTAGTAGAACTTCAGGTTTGTGTATGAGATTTGTTACACTGTTTATAATAATTTATTGAAATTAATTTAGCTGAATATTTGATAATAAAGACTCTTAAGTGCTAAAGTTAAAATTTTATAGGAAGGCAAACAATTGTTTATTTTGATCAAATATTAATAGTAATTTCAAATTTATCTGTAGATAATACACCTACGAATCCACTTAATAAGAAGGTATATATATTACCTTTGTTCAGTCATACCGACTGCAGTTTTAGTAAAAGGCCATCATCAGAATTACAAAAAAACACAAACACTACACAATTCATCACTCCGTGCTGAGACAGTTTGGGATAATACCAAAACTGCTCAAGTCTCAAAAACATCCAATAAACGAAATAAAAAAAGAGAAGATTTTATAGATATGTTTTTTATAGTAAATTAAAATAACTAGTACCGACAGGTTGACCAAGCCTATACAACTCTATTCAAGGGTGAGAGTGTTCAATGATGAGTCATCTGCAAGCATCTGGACCGACTTATTAATTAACTGACCTGTCCAACATAGTAAAATTTATTTTGTAAAAGTTTTAAATTATTTTGGATTATAAATGTTAAGAGTACCTAAACATAGTTAACTGTATTAAAAGAATTTTACTACCATTGTTAGTTTAAAAGTTAGAATTAAAAACACCAAGAAATGGAAAAACCAAAATCCAAAAAATAAGAAATTCAGAAAACCAAACTTGGTATAATAAAGCTTAGTAGGTATAAATTCATTTTGCAAAATATTTTTTTAAAAATTTATAAAGATTTCTTTGATAAAAATGCCGTCAAATATCACTCTTAAGACGTTTTTCTCAAATATAAGAAAATTTAAGAATGTTTCGAGGATAGAAAAAACAACAATTGATAAAGGGAATAAAGAGAAACACTTTTGGTAAGTTTGGTCAAAATCGGCCAAACCGACGATGAGAAATAAAATAAGAAATTTAAATCGAATGTTAGCAGTTTAAAAGTTAAAAAAGACAAATTTTATGATACAGTTAGATTAACCAGAGGTAATATTGTAAAGTTAAATCAAGTATGTATTTGTTAAAATGGGGGGGGGGGGCTTTCTAACATCAAGAAAACATATGCCAAAAGATGAAACTTGGAGGTTGCACATCTTAAATAAAAGGACTACAAGGATAAACCAAGAAGATTATTTCTTTTCACGACAAAAGCAACAAGGAACTGAAGAAAAATCGTCGAAATCTCGAAAGGATCAAAAGTTGGTCATCCGAAAATACAAAAACATTCAAACTTGAATAACTCAAAAAGTTATGTTTCAATAAACATTGTTTGAGATTTAATGTAACCTACAAAGCAAGAGGGGGAAATAGATGCTTTCAGAGTTTCCAAATTTGCAACCAAATTAGAGTTATGGCGAATTAGAAGGAAATTGTTTAAAAACCTTGAGCGACAGGTACGAACATGAAACAAAGTTGATCACGCATCCCCACTATGCAGTTAGGAGGCGGAAATTCTGCCAACATCAGACAAGGCAGACCAAAAAATCAAAAGGGGTAATTAAGAAATAGTATGGAGGAAATAGATCGACAAATAGATGAAGGAAGCTTAAACAAAATTCATCACAAGATATCACTTCGGACCGAGTTGGGAGTTCCTACGCTAGAAGAACGATAGAAGGAGGCATTGGGAGAGAATATTCAACCGACACTACTCCGACTTTTGGGATCGTCTACCTGCCTTGACCAACTTGAAATCATTGAGGAACAGGACTGACACAGCCTTACTACTGAACACCATTCAGGAACCGAAGCCATTTTTAAACGTACCAAGGTACCCTATTTGAATAAGCAAATATTCGCCAAATAATTAAATGAAATTTAAAGACATAAAATAAATTGGGAAAGTTTTAAAATATTTTAAATTCAATTTTCTTTTCTTAAATATCTGCTACTCATGGTCAATTGAATAGGATGTTAAGTTAATATTGAAATAATACATGAAATTTAGAATTTTAGTCTTAATTTGTACTTGTTTATTATTAGAACATAAGAGTAAACAATAATTGATAAAGCTTTAAATAAATTTCTACCTAATAAATCTATTCTATTTTTAATTGAAATAAATAAAAGAAACTTGCTATTTGTGTTATATACGTTTTAATTTGTTTTTGATTGAATTTTTGTTTGTGTATGATTAATTGGATTTCTTGTTTGTTTTTATTTCAATGTAGTTTTAAGTATATTTTGAAAGATTAAAAATAATAGTTTTGTAATTGTTCTGTTTTCAATTATACTTGATTCATATCATTTCGATATTAGTTTGATTTATAGTGTATACTATAAAGATGTTAATTTAAATTCAAATAACATTTGATATTTTTTAATTTGAACTTTAAAAATGATTTAATTGAATAACTTTTTATTTTAATGAATTCAATTTTAATATACAGTGTCCTCCCGATTATCCACAAAATTGGGTGGCACAGATATCACAGATAATGAAAATCGCAGATAAATATGGAAGAATGCTATAAATAAAGGGGAAAAAATATAATAACAAAATAGTTTTGATATAAAAACATTTTAATATACATTTTACATGAAATAAAAAAGTGTAATAAACGAGACTTTTTGTAGTAAAACAAAAGAACAATACAGGAAACACATTATGCTACACTAGTATAGTACTGCAATTTATATTATCTGACACTTTTTCAAAAAAATCAAACATTGTTTTTTGTTTCTTACTGAGAAAACACCGTCTCTTGATTCTTGATTGAACTTTTCTTAGTATCAGTCTTTCAGCTAACTGCGTGTTTACGTCTTGTTCCTCTAAATACTGGAGCAGTTCATTGATGTGTTTGCAAGGTTACTTCGTGTGTCAATCGCCCATGCACATACGTTCCTTTTTCCTCTTTATTCGCCCCCTCTTTCTTTGTATCTTATTTCTTGGTCCATCAGTCGCTCGAATCATAGCTCATTAGCATCACAGTCCAACCACTCTAGACAGTAAGCTTATCTCTACTGCACAACTTCGTTATTGTAATTGTACTGATTGTTACCCGTACTAAACAAGTAAAGAGAAGCGTAAAATTTTTTTACTTATTTTTTCTCCAAGACTTGCGGATAATCCGAAGAAGGTTTTTTTCATTCTTATGTGACTCATAGAAATATTATAAACAAGTTTTTCTATATTTTGCTAACAGAGATAATATTTGTAGACAAAATAAAATGTATTATGTTATATTGGTGATAATAATTAATTAGTCAACTAGGCTTATTTTATTTCTTGAAAAAAAAAAATGAAAATTTTTTCTACCCTTCAAACTTACGATTTTAATGAAATGTCTTCTTATAAATACACAGAAAAAAATCTTTAAATAATATCTCACATTCAAGCACTCGAACCAAGAATGCCAATGTGTTTTAAAGATATCAATTATACACACAGTCCTTGATTTTTTTTTACTTTAACTACATTTAATAGAAACATAGGTTTTAGACTAATTAAAAATAATTCCTTATCATTGTAATCCATCGAAACTACATAAAAATATCCTACAAAGTTACATTGTCACCAATAAGGAACTGCATGAACATCAGTGATCTCACTATTCAGGAAGTTGAGGTTATTGTTTATGGAGTTATTTATGTGATGAAGACTTCCAGACAGAGTTATTTTGCTTTGTCATTCCCAGATTTGGCCTGAATTTTGTGGATTCATTCCACAACACAAAAATGGAATGTAAAACCATTAATTGAGCAATACATTGCTAAAAATGGAATGGACTGAACCTATGCTTATCCCCACCATACCCCCCCCCCCTATGTACACAGTGGTCTTGCATGACCATAATCCACACTTTGTTATTGATTTTGTCATTTTGGCTTGTTGAGAGGGTAATGGAACGTGAGTCACTCTTCACTAATGTGTGACCATTGTTGGTCACTCTTAAATTATATAACACTGTTTAATTTGTGTGATGCCTATGGGATTGTCTCTGAATGCCTGATGAAACTTACAAATGGTTTCCACTTGGGTATCCAAGCTTGATGCAAAATTTATGAAATACCATTCCCGAAGTCATTTAACTGAAAATCAAATCAAAGAAGCACTGAGTAAATTACACAGATTGACTGCCAGCAATTGATGCTCTCTGCAAGTGGAAAAAATCACAAATCTGCACGAACATTACTAGCACCTTCCACCTTCATTTCGGAGGTCACCTCTAATGTTTCATTTGTTTCAACAGACAAAAATTCAGGTTAGCTACTTTATGAAGAAACATCATACTAAGAACTCCAAGTTTTTTAGATAGAAGAGTTGTGTGTGACTAATGTATATCTAGTTTGCTGTACCTCAGATTTGGGATCGCCAAGGATGTACCACATTCAAGCGTAGTTGCTTGAAATACTCTATATCTTATAGAGTAAAAGATATATTGAGCAAGAAAAACCAAGCTTACTGTATAGTTTTATGTTTTACATAAAGTAAGTCACAGTTTTCAATCAAATGTTTACCTATTTACTTAGCTTTACTCATTGGATAATATATAGGTTATAATAATAGAGTATTGTGTTTTGTTTTTGTTTTAACAACATTTATATTTCACAATACCGATTACCTCATAGGTTTAAAAAAATAATTGTTGGGTTCTTTATTATTATTATTATATCTCCTCACTGATCTCTTTAAACCTTTCATGACTCTTTCAGGTTTAATAACATGTTTTTGGGATATTGGAACTATATTATCATCTGTCAGTATGGCCTACATTGGAGGTCAAGGACATAAAACCAGATGGGTTTCTCTGGGAATGTTCATAGCCAGCATTGCAAGTTTTGCTCAACTCTTACCCCATATTATATATGGTCCAGGAGAAGATGCAATAGCTATAGCATTTATTAGTAACCAAACTAGTGCCGACAAAACAGGTAAATATTTTTATAATGGTTTATAGAACCTATTTTCTTAAATTTGTAAAAAAATGACACTGTTATATTCCCAGGTCTAGGTTTTTTATAATATTGCTTCATTTTACTTGCATGGCAATGTTTTTACTCACAAAATAATGACTTTTTAGGGTTAAGCATGGAGAAATCTACCAAGGAATAGAGAATATTTCTCTTAAGTAGAGTGGTGGATTGCACAATTGAATATGGTCATGTTGGTTTGTAAGAGTGTTCATAGAGTACAGACGTTTTAATTGTGTGGTTTTTGTTAGGAAGTAAGTTAATTTGATCGGTTGCACTCTTTCGGCTGAATACAGGTCATGACTGCCTGGCAGCTCACTTGTACAGGATAAACATAGAACAAACATTTAATAATTAATGTCCTTTTTTCAAACCACTTTTAAGCTCAAGTTTTGTTTTCTCACATTGGTGAGTATATGACTAGTCCGAAATTGATGTCAAATGTCTTGCAGATATATTTGCTTTGAGTTAAACAAAATATGATTTTCAAAATATTGGATTTAAAAACTATTTTGGAAATTTGGCTTCTATGTAGTCCCTAACATTGCAGACAATAATGTTGCAATTGAATTACAAATATTATGTAAATATAATTAGAGATACAATTAATTTGTCACTTGTCAGAAACCCCAATCCCAAATATTTACTTCTATTGTATAGATTATATTTTTGTGTTTATATGAATTGTAACATATTATGTATTACAAAGTTATAGTAATGTTTATTTTGGTTGTAAAACCTTGAACTTGCAGACAATGGTATAAGGAAATATCTCTGCTTTAAGTGATAAATTATAAATTTTTGTTATGAATAATGGTAAGCCTAAAACAAAGATAGGTTAATGTTAGGGTACACATTTAGCTTCTGTTGGCGGTAATAAATCAAACAAACAAATGATAATGAAATTCCAAGAAATTTCTGATATTACGAATCACTGCAATTATGCATGTCACTATCTATATTTTACTAAAAAATTTTTATCTAATATTTTAATATTTATTAGCTATATTTCCATAGTCCATTCTCTATATTGAGCAATTATCATGGCAAAGTTGAGGCTCAAATCCGTCAAAAGAGCATTGATCATCATCCCAGCATATGTTTTAACATTCTCTCAAATCTGTGTCGGTTATGTTGTATTACAACATTAAAAGTCACAATATTGTCTAATTTTGTTAAAAGTTAGCACAAATATAGTTACCTACAATAGCTTGGCCACGTTAGTTAGCTATAAAAATTGGTTTATAAATTTCAAAACGCTTGTTCTTTAAAATAGTTTTTTTTGGGAATTAAGATGTAATTAATAACATATAATGATTAATTAATATTATATGCTAATACACTTTACGTGTTTTGCTTTTATAATAGTGTCTCTATTACTGTCTATTCAGAAAAATTAAAGTTAAACATTTAGAAATTTAGTATTGCATGAACAAAGTTTTAGCCCACATTCAGAACACACATTTATAGGCCTTACAATAGCTTATTTTGTGCAACATAAATAACTGCAATCAACCCTCAGGGGCTCACTGTGCGGGTGTGGCAGACCCGAGGACCTTGCTAGTTCTACACCATTCTTCATGGAGTCTTGGGTTAGATCCTTCTATTTAATCTTTCCTTAACAGGTCTCTCTTGACCAATTGTTCTTCCCTTCTAACCCTGACACTTTTAGAATATTCGAGGGCTATGGGTAAAATTATATATATATATATATATATATATATATATATATATACTAATTGTGCAATGTTTTTAGACAATATGAAATAGGTACCGCATATGAGTACAAATTTGGATTTGTTATTTGTTTAAAAATCAATTCTTTCAAATTCACAATGTATGTATTTAGTTAATAAAATAGTTCTTAGATATAATTAAACAAAAACAAAAATTAAATAGTTATTAGACTTACTGACTACTGTATATAGGTGATTTTCTGGTATTTTCTGGAATGATTAATTAGTGTATAATTAGTTTTTTGTCTTTACTATATTATACAATCTTATGAGTTCATTGAAAGTTCACTAAAAATTTATAAGGAGTTTAAAAGTTTTTTTAGCTTCCGAAAATGTTCTGATGATTAATTATTTGTGATTAAGTAGCTCACTCACTATTAGTTCCTTCTATTTTAAATTTACTATTAATGAAGTTTACTTTTTCTGTCTCTTAATCTCAGGTTATTGGTTTAATTAATATCTAATCTTGAAATAATTGCTGGAGCACTAATTTTATAAAACTGTTGGTGTCCTGAGTCCAATGGTGTGATAATTCTTATTGTTGTCTTCTCTGGCTGCTTAGTCCTCTTACTCCTTTATTATTATTCTTTTAATTTTATCTTCTTTCACTTCACTTTTATTTATTTATTTACAAAATGATTGAAATGGCAGATGCTTTGTGAAATGGGCTATGTAATGGATTTCTTGTGATTATGACTATATTTAGTGAGGTCAGTATTTGAAATTTATGATATGAGCCCTGAGGTGATTTTCATTTATCTATTTTCATAGCTGAAATTCAATATTGTTATAGGGTCTTGATTTTATATTGTTTTCTTTTTTTCATAACCCGATGATGATGGAAAGATTTTTTTTTGCTTTAAACAATAAGAAAAAAATAATAAATATATGTAATGATATTACATATAAATAAAATTACATAAAATAAAAAATCTACATTAATCTTTCTAGTAGTCAAAATTTTAATTTCAGCCTTAATTGATTATGTAAGCTAAATTTTACTAATCATTGAATGTATTTATTACTAAAAAATAAAGAATATAGAAGATACAATTTTCATATATCAGCTTTGAAAACTAAAATTATAGCATTCTTTGGGAACTGTATCATCAGATCAAAAATTGTTCTAGACACAGTCAATTTAGAGCAGATATCTCATTTTCAATACATATGTTGTGATATCACTTATGAAAATGATGGGGATATTAATAATAAAATAAGTTGATAAGTGCCACAATTAGGAAGCCCTTTGAAGGAAAACAATAAAAGTAAAACATCTAAAATTGTATACTGTAATATCCTCCTTTATGGATTAGAATGTTGGATGATATAAAAAAGAATTAAACAAGTGGAAACAGAGGAAATGAAATCTCTGAAATCTGTTAAGTGCTGTACAGGAATAAATGAGATAAGAAACAATGAAATCCATCAAGAACTGTAGGTACAGACAATATATCAGATCAGATGTCGTTTTATAGTCACTGATGGCGGGATCATGTTTGGAGAATATCGGATGAGAGATTCCTAAGCTGGCTTTGAGTTACAAACCTAATGACGAAGGAAATACAGGAAGACCAAGGATGAGATGGAAGGCCAGAACAGGCAATATGCCTAATCCAAATAATAGAAGAAAACCTAAAATCGAAAGTAGGAAAATTTCAAAATGGCAACCATTTGAAATGGTTTTCCAGAAGTTTCTTCTTAACTGTTGATCTTACAATAGTATATATTAGCTCATTCTGTACAGGTGGATGATCTACACATAAAATAGAATACCAAGGCAGAGGTCATCAATAATTAATTACTAGAAAAAGTTGTGTCATATCATACCTGACATATTACTGCACGCTAAGTTCGTTATCCACAATGACATTTTTTATGACTTAAATGCTTTATTGTTAGATTAGTTTAAGTTATTATTGTATTCAAGTGTTATTATTATGTGTATGTTTAGGAGATATATTGTGAATATGCGTCTAAGGATAAACACATGATAAAATTCCTGCAAATAACATAAGACATTTATAGGAAATATGCTGCCAATTTTTTTAAATTCTTTTCTTTTAAATAAAAATTACTAATAGTGTCGACATATGCTTTTAATACAAATGGTTCTCAGAATTTTAAATTTGAAGGAACATATTTAAACCACTTTCTGAATGAAATCTGTCTGTCTCTTTGTCTACATACACTTTTTTTTTTAAATTTCAGAATGAAAATATTTCAATGTCGGGTCAATATCACTTTTGAAGTTAAGGGTGAGATAAGCCTAATTCCAAAATTTCATGTAAATCGGTTCGTAGTAAAATATTTCTGAGATATAAAGCTTCAATGACTGGACTAAAAGTGACAGCTTTTTGGTTTGCTCTGTTGGCACACCTGTCTGAAAAATAAATATAAGTTCCGGTTTAACAGATGTGTACAGCTGGTTTTTTAAAGGTGGGAAACAGTGTCCAGAACTGAGACACACACACAGGTAAGTGATATCTAAGCATCTTTAAAATTTACAAAAATGTTTTCTTAGAGTAATAGCTTAAAAACTACTCCATAGATTATGTATTAATGGTAGTATCATAGTTTTGTGATATGTAGAGCCATTCATTATTAACAAGTGCAAATAGAGGTTAGTACTGAATTACTAAACTTAAAATTTGTACACACACTTTTGTAAAAAAAAAAGTACAATTTGGGGGTGACTTTGTATAAGAATGTTACTATACTACTATAAACACCTAATAAAAGTGAATTTTACTCTGATTTCATTGTTTAAATATTGGTTTGTTTTGTTTCAGTTTCTTGGCCATACAAACATGGATAAATACAAGAAAAAAATTGGTTGGTAACTACATGGCAGAAAATCTCGCCAAAGCTATAGAAGAAAGAGTTAAAGAAAAGTCTTTATGTTATATAAGTAAAAATTATAACATTCCTAAATCAACAACTGATAATAAATCAAAAGGGAAACATGAATCTAATTTTATGGTACAGTGTGTTTTATCAGTGGAAGAATAACTTAAGCTAACTCAAAACATTATTTTAGCTAGTACATGGGAATATCTATGTACTGAATTTGTTATAACGTTGATAGTTAAATCTTTCCTAGACAATAATGGCCACATAAAATAATTAATCACATTGAGAAGAAGTAATGAAACCAATATAGGCTTAATGACATTTAATATGTTGACAACATTAACAACAAGTTTTAAAAGAAAAATACAATTAATTATAATAGTTGTGATACAAAACATGCATTTAAAGAATGTCCTGCTTGGGTAAAGATGTGTTTTAAATGCACAGGAAAAATCATTTTGCACTATATTGTAAAGCCAAACAAGTGAATTTACTACAGGTAACAGCAAAACAAGATTATGAAACTTAGAATTTATTTTATTTATTAGATCTCTTGATACTTTTATTGTTGAAAACTGAAACAACAAAATTGAAAATTGAAGTTAATATGTAAACTTATATAAAATAGAGCTGGGTTTGTATTTAATATTAATCTGATTTTTATAAAAGAGAGGAAAATAATTTGCTCGACTATGGGCGCCAGGTAGCGTTAGCTTACCAATTTTGAAAAAGGAAGTTAATTGTTATTATTAAAATTTCTCAGGGTCGCAAATCCTTTTGAAAGTGTACTTACAGTGATTCTCGGTGAAATAAAAAAATCTTATTTTGTTGTGCTGACACTGAACATAATTTATTGAATTAAGATTATACATATATATTCATGACACATTTCTTACCGCTAATTAAAATCTCTATGTTTTTTAACTTTAAAATTATTTTGCCTTGAAGAGGCTTAAATCCTTTTTTATGACTCTATATTAATAGTTGCAACTTAAAACAAAATATTTTTTATAGTGAGTTCTTATATTCTCACGTAGCAAAGATTATATTTATATTAAAATGAAATTAAGTACTTTAAGTTTAATAGTTGCTATACAAAAATTATTCATTAGAATAAATTAAAAAAGTTCATACAAAAAGTTCTTTTTTTATACAAAATTATTATGAAACTGTCAATGATTCTTTGTTACCGCATAACTGTTCCTGTAGGCTGAGAATGTCCTCGTGGTGAGTTCCTCTCATCTTGTATTGCAATCACTTTGTAGACTCAATTTACACATCCGATGATCAATTGTCCTTTCAAGCTCACAGTGTTATACAAAAAATTCATCACTTTATTGAGAGTTATTGTCCAATACTCTCTTCAAACACAAACTACGTCCTACCACGTCAAAAACTGTCTCTAAACTCGTTAAATTATCACCATTCAATGTCCTAAAACTTCTTTTAGACCAAAACATCTCTCACTGACTCAAATGTCACAATAGGACTCTACTTTAACAATTTTCGCTACATTTTGAAAAAGTTTCTCTATACCAGAATACGTCTGATCGCCTCAGATGCTCCCTTAAGACTGGAAAAACCACATGTGTCTTTGTCCAGCTTCAAAACCAAGCGTCCTATTTAATATGCAACGTCTGCTAGAAATTTTCTCACACACCTAGCAACACAGACACGGTTCAAATTATTTTGCCTATCACAATACAAATACTACCTAAATATTTATTACAACTTATAATTAATATTTTATACATGACATCAGTATTTTGGAAACCTATATTTAAATTTTATTACCCTAGTTTTAACATTCACATTGAGTCATTCTTTTGACTTTTGAAGTCCCCCCACCCATTCAATTTCAAAATAAATCTTAATATAACCATTTTTTTGGTATCACAAATATACAATTGGATACATGCAGTGGAATTTTGCAAATTAGATTAAACACTGGTTTTATAATTTACCATTAAACTATTTTAGTTAAACAGATGAAATAAACATGAAAAAGTATTTATAAAATCAGATTTATTATCTTTATTTGGCTAGCTCAATCGGTTCACAAATACATATCTGAGTTGAATCTTACAGGTTTTGTTCTGTTTAGAAGAGACCCTATCATCCAATACTTGAAGAACCATGGATAAAACTAGGAGGTGACATCTGTGAATTTAAGAGAAACAATCATTTAGTTGTCATAGATTATTTGTCAAAATTTCACAATTAGTTTTGCTGAAAGGATAAACATGTACAAGTGTTGCAATTATTACCTTTAAATCTATATTTTCTAGACATAGAATTCCTCATGCGGTTGTTACAGACAATATACTTTTGACACCGCTAGAAGTTATATAATTTGTGCCAAAAATTGGGGATTTAAAATGATAACTTCCTCTCCTTATTATCCTTAATCAAATGGACTGAGGGAGAGAATGATTGCAACTGTTTTAAAAACAGTGAAAAGTCAGGCACAATATCCATATTTAGGGATTCTCAACTTTAGAGATTCTCCAATTAATGGCATTGAACTCACACCACCAGAGATGTTAAAGAAGATGAAAAAATACAACAAAACTATCTACTTTTACTTCACATATTAACAAAAAAGTCATGAAGATGCCATCATCAACTAAAACGTTGCCAAAATTATCAAAACAAATGGTACAGAAGTTCAAAACATCCTCTTTCAGAACTGTATAGTAGTAATGATGTATGTAAAAAAAAGACAAAATTTGGACTCCTGGAAAAATTATATCACAACATGAAGCTCCTCATATGTTATTAAAAATCCTCTAGGCTCAGTGATTAGACAAAATCGTCCTTATCTCAACAAGAAAATAATCGAAAATATTAAAGTTTGGAAAGAAGAAGTAGAGGAAGCAAGGAATGAGCCTGATTGTCCTGATTAAGAACATGAACTACATGATTCATTGAACTACATGAACAGGTCAGTTATTCTACTAGATGCAGATTACTGAAGTGTCTTGTTTATCTGAAGGGCTACACTTTAAAATGAAGAAGGAAGATTTTATATAATATAGTTTTATAATTAAATGATCTGAGGATGAGATTGTTGAAAGGTTTGAAAGGTTTGAAAAAGAAGAACCAGGCAATTGAACTGTATTTGTTGTTATGGTAATAAATCTCACTTAATAAATTAATGTTTCTTTTAATCAATACCTATACTTCAACAATTGTAACATTAATATTTTGAATAATTGAGTTGGAATCTGATATCTGTTTTTACCTAAGTAATTGCAAAGTAATGGGTTGATCAAATGAACTAATTTTTTATATTTTTGAATTTAAATTGTTTCATTACAGGCATGTTATATTACAAGAAACAATATAGAAATAAACTTAATAAAGTACATGATTTAAATTAAGTAAATAATTTTTCATAAACATTATTTTATTCTACTAATATGTAACACACATCAATTAAATGTATAAAATGTGCTTCTATACAAAATTTTATTTGTGTCAAAGTAAATAATTGTAACTTTATTTTTAATGCAGTTGACAGTTTGTCGATGTGTGGACTGGGTTCCTTACAAGAAGAAAATTGTTCGGAAGATAGCTTAACAACAATGCCAGGCAATATACTGATGATGTCCAACTTTGTGATGGGCGTGGGAACTTGTATGTATTGGACACTTGGAGTTGCGTACTTGGATGACAATGTAAAAAAAAATAAAGTTGCTTGGTTACTCTGTAAGTAATGTAATCAAAAATTAATGGTAAACAGCAATTAATAAAATGTTATACAGTAGAACCCCTCTTAACCGGTCTAGTCGGGACTGACACCCGGGCTGGTTGCCCGTTTGGCCGGTTATTCAAGGTTCCCGTTAAACTCGTCACAAAGCTTTTTTACAGATTCCCCTCTGTCAAGTCTTTTTAACACATTTAACCGCGTCTCACACGAAACCAACAGATGCTTCCGTTTTCCCGTTTTCGTAACTCGCTCATTTTTATTTACTGTATATACTGTATGTAGATCATAACCAGTCAAAGACAAGAAGAAAACTGAAAAGAAATGTTATATTTTCCATAATGTATACTAAATTGATTCATGGAAAAAAAAAGTTTTTGCCAGTTATGTCTGCTATACCGACGGGTGCCAATGCCGCGGTGTTTTTATACCATGGAATACTGCTATCGACAAAGGTTTGACTCGCCGCTGCTTTGGTGTTTCAATTACAATTTATTTTCGGAAACTCTCATCGAACCAGTACACTACGAAATAGGCCGGTTAATCCGAGGACCGGTTGATCCGAGGCCGGTTAACAGAGCTTCTACTGTACTCCTAAAACAAAGAGTCTACAAACTTTTATAAATAGAATTTCTTTGAAACATGTAAATGAATGAATATTTAAGACAAAACTAGTAATAGTAAAAGATTGTATTAATTATATATGGCATCCTAGAAAAAGGCATATTCATTTTGAAAGATTATAAATAGACCATATAATAAGTAATTTCAAAGTTTTAAATCCAAATTAAAGAAGACAAAAGTAGAATCTTTTAAGTTTGCAGAGATATTTGATCTGATGACCATTCTGGTTCAGGCATTACTGATAATGTAGAAAGATGAAATTGTAAACATCATGAACCCTATGTTAATTTGGGTTCATTCTCTTTCAATTGCTGTTTTTAACTCATTGATTATTGCTAGTTTTGAACTATAAACTTTATATTTTACACATCCCTATGTAAGAAGTCCAAAATTGTGAGATCAGAGGTCTCCAGTAGGTGATATTGTGTTGATTAACTGAGCTATTAAACTTAAATGTGGCCTTAACAATTCAGACAATTTTGTTTGAAACTGTGCATCTTCTGATTATTTTTCCAAATACTGTACCATTCACAAAATTCAACTATCTAGTTTGAATAATCTTCATTGAGGGAGTGTAAGCTAATTCCAGAATAAAAATTTTCCGATTAAAATATGTGACGAAAGCTTTATTTTGGGATTTCTGTCTCATGTAACACTTGTCAAAAAAGAGAATCTCTTGGAGATTGGTGGGATCTTTCCTGCAGCTCTGTTTTTCTTGTGGGTCTGGCAGATGACAAGTCTTCTGGAATTCTCTGCATGGGCATCTTTAACAGTTCAATCTGCTTCAAATTTATCTTTTAAGCAAGTAATGGCAAATCGTGTTGGTACATCTATATGAAACTCTCTTTTAAACATTCTGACACTTCAAGGAGCACTTTATACTATTTTTTTCATTCTCAAAGCTTATTATTTTTTCTGCAACTAGATTATCAGTTACACTAGTGAGGAATGAAATCATGACCAAGTTCAGTGTTCTAAAACTTTTGTAATAGGGTACATTTTTGGATGTTTAAATTTGGTCTGACTAGAAAAGTAGTTTGACTCAAGGCAGCGGATAGGAAATGTATTCTGTTAAAGAATATAATAATAATAAATAAATAATACAAACAAATAAAGAGGGTAATTAGTACTAAATGGTCAGAGAGGTTTGTAAAAAATATGTTAATAATAAGAAAACGTATATAATATTAGATATAAGAGAAATATGACAACAGTGTAGATGTGCATATAACTTTAATAAATGTGACATCAGTGTGTTGTGTGTAAAGGGGGGGGGGACAATGACAACGCAGGACAGTTCAGTGAAATAGATGCTTTCAGAGAGGCCAAGACGTGGTGTTCAGTGATATAGATATTTTCTCAGAGACAAGATGTGGTGTTCGATGAGATAGGATGTTTTAAAGACAATAAGTTATTTTTTTAGAGGAGAAATCAGACAATAAAGTGATTTTCTCAGAAATGAGACATAAATTTGAATAAGTTACATTTTAGAGTGAAGGGATGTTATCAATAAGATATTTTTTAATAAATGTGATGTGAATTCAAATGACGACATGCGGTTTGAACAAAGAAACAGTTTAAATTGAATGAAAATTTTAAGTATATTGTACAATGTAGCTTCAGTGATTAGCATGCTTGGTATGACATGCTCAAATTGTTTCATAAAAACTTAAACATAAAAATAACTGGAATTTACAATCTATTTTAATACCATTTGGATAGAATATTTTGCAGAGCGTGGTTTCAAATAAAAAATAAATAAAAAATTTGTTTTTAAAAAATAATGATTATAAACTTTGATATAAAACATTCATAAGTTGATTTTATTAGATTTGATGTTTAAAGAATAAGTATTTAGTAAAAGAAATTTGGTAATATAAAAATAATGTAAATTTTAAGTATATTGCATTTTTATATATGAAATGTTTTTATTTTGAATTAGGTTGCAACCACAAAATTAATTATAAATTAAGTATGGATGAATTATAACTTATGATGTTATAAAAAAATGTGATGATTTATTTGATTTATGTTTTTTCAGGAAATATTTTAACTTGTATGCAATCTATACTATTTTTCCTAATAATTAAATGTACATTTCAGAAAATTGGATTCTGTATTTTTATTTGAAATTCTCCAGAGTATACTTTATTAAAGAACTTATGACCCAATTAGAAATTTTCTATGCTCTCTTCAAAATTATTTCTTTTTCATTATATTTATTTTGTTTTTGTAATAAATGTTACAAAATGGCGCCCAACTTATTAAAAAATTACAATTAGCACAAGCAATGTGAAAAAAGTTTGCCTTTTTATTTAACTATTATAATTTGTATACATTTTTTTAGACACAAGGAAATTATATAAGTTTGAGATTACACATAATAGGTTACAAAAAAGTAAAAACTTGGGATTCAAGTTCTGTTAAATAGATAACAAAATATAATAATTTGCAATTTGTAAATTAAAAAGATGAAAGAACTACATATATAACTTAACCCTAAATGTATCCAATATAATGTATTTGTCAGAATATTTAAAGTTATTCTCTAAAAGTTATTTGAATTCATTGAATCTAGCACTGTTCCTGCCCATTAATTTTAATAATTTAATGTACTCACTTTAACAATACAGTGGTTTTGTGTGAATATGCGTTTTGTAGAAATTGAATCAAATTTATGAAAGACATTTTTTATTTCATCATTTATTGAGGCATTGCCATTTCCCATATTTAAAAATTTTCTTTCATGGAACACTTCCTATTATCTGGAGTGTAGACTTACACTCTATTCTTACCTTTAATAATGCTTCAGTTTTTTTTTAATGACGACAATATTTTGTAATAATTTTATTTCATGACCTAACAATTAAAACTGAAGGCTTGAATTTATTTATTTTTATTTTATACTAGGAATAATTTACTTTAAATTGTCAGGCATTAGCTTGTAAAAAAAGCAGAAACACTTATTTATTTTTACTCTTTTCTTGGGTTGTGAAATTCGGGAAATGTACTCATATATGAAAAATGATCATGACAAACTTCTGAAATACATACATTTATTAACAAAAAAATTATATATATTAAACATACATATTTTGGTTAAGCGGTTTGCTTAATTCCCTCCTGAAATACTTACTTTTTTTTTTTAATAAACTAATTGTAGAACAAGATTGCTGTAAATGACAAAATATTTTATATTTAACGTATACATAAAGTTCAAAATTCAAATTTCAAGTAAGAATTCATAAAGTTCTTTTTCTTATTTAATTCACTAATAGAAAATGTCTTGCATACACTTACTTATGAGTCGGAACTGAAAGTTCATTTTTACTCAAACTCTTTGGAACAATAGTTTTCTTATTTAAGTTATTTCAACTGTTTTCCTTACAAAAGTCAAAAATAAAGCTATTAGTCATAGCTTCTGAGAGTAAAAAGTTTGATTTACTAATTGTTCATGTTAAAAATATAAAAAACTCAATTTTACACACATACCAAGTACGTAATTTTCACTGATTCTACTTTAAAGTTCAAAGTTAAAAAACTGTTTTCGGTACTGAATTATACAATGGGGATTGATCGTATCTCTGGAAGATCAAACAATCAGCTTATGATGGAGTTCGAGCGTTCTTAAAACAGAACCATTCTTCTCGGAGACCCATTAGCTAGTAGTCCATATTTTTTGATATCTAGGATCATGCATTTCCCCACTACACACTTTCCTTCTATCTGTTTTCTGATTGGTTAACACTACGCACTCTGATTTCTGACAAAACTATTTCCAATTATTTTACAAAATATAATTTTTTCTTAATTTCATTAGACATACCAAATTACTTATTTTATTACACTTATTAAATCTTAAACTAACATTTCTTATAAGTTTTCCAATTGTTTTTAAATCACACACGTATATTATGCTGTAAGTTTAACAATTCTGAAATCTCATATGTCTGTCTACATTCAACTTCTGAATTATAGTTTTTTGTCTTAGAACGCAAATAATCGATGCAATAAAATCTTTATGATTTCATAACGTTTAATGATTATTTGTGTTACTTGCAATTATTCCATTTCTCCAAATCAAATATATCTTGATATAAAGATCTCAAAATTGTGAACGTTACAATTTCTGTAATCTAGTGTTCGAAAAATGTGTAACAAATTGACTAGACTATCAAAATCTAATATTGTTGCAAAACAGTCAATTAATACAATTATAAATTTCATTATAATCAATTTGTGGTTTTGGCCACTATATGTTGAAATGTTGAGGAATTTTATTTTGTACCAAGCAACAAAATTGTGTGTTAAACCCTAGAGTTCGAGAAAAACTCAAGTTGAGAATTTAGGTAATGAAACATTTCTAAAATATAGTTTTTGTTGTGAAATTATGTTTCATTATTTATTAATTGAAAAACATTCAGAAAAGTGATAGATGAATTTGGTTTGTTTCAGCAATAGTCATGTTCCTTCGTATGCTTGGTCCTACTATGGGCAGTTTACTTGCTTCTTATTCATTGCAGTTGTACATTGATCCTTCTTTAACTCCTAAAATTACTTCTAGGGATCCAAGATGGATTGGTGCATGGTGGTTTGGTAAGTATCCAAATAAATCTAATATCTTTAAGCTTTTTTGAATCCCTCAAGTTATAATAATAATAAATGAATTTTATTTTCTAAAGTTACGTAACAAAAACATTGAAATAATACATTCAAAATAAAACAAAAATAACACTTAATAATTTGAGCAGAGAAGAAATTATATAATGTATACATAACATTAATTATTATGAATTTAGAAAGAATATTGCAATATAAAGAGACAAATTAAAAACAATTTTAGAAGGCCTATTATACCACATAACGTAAAATACATTTACTAATTCATTTGAGTATATTCTTCTGCCATTCCTACCATTGTTTGAATTTCTACTGACACATTTCGGATTAATTCCATTTTCAAAAGCTGTTACGTTAAGGAGTCTTATATACCTAAGTAACCTCCCCTCTCCTCTAATTATAGGCTCCGTCCTCTTCTATGATTGGTTGAGACCTTGTTGCTATGCTATGGGTTAATTTCCATAATTCACTGTTTCAATTACTGTTTCACTGGTTTCTTAACCAATATTGTCCTAGCAGAAATTTATTATCACATTAATTACATAAAAACCAATAATTGTCATACCTTTAAACTATTTTCTACATAGCTCTACATTTTGTATGCACTTGTCATATTGTAACACAAGTTTTTCTATACTTTCTTCATTAAACATTACCGCTTGTGTTGTCAACCATTTGGTAACATGTTCTTTGAGCTCGTCATCATTGTTGAAGTTTTGACCACCATGGAACGATTTCAGGTGGAAAGAGAGTTGGAAGTTGCTAGGGGTGTGGTCAGGACTGTACATAGAGTGGTTAAACTGAGGATAGTCAAAGGTCCTATAAGAGTTGTGTCACTATGAGGATAGGTGACATATGAGGATAGGCATTGTCATGAATCAAAACAATATGGTTTATAAGCATTCATTGGTGCTTATTCTGTATTAAACACTAAAATTTCCATTGATTGTTTCATCTTGCGGTAAAATATCCACCAGTAGAATGCCCTGTCTTTTTCAAAACACTGTACACATAATTTTTCGAGTTGTTGAGATTTCCTTGGCTTAAGTCTTTGTTGGTGTTAAAGTGTGCCTCCATTCCATCGATTGTTGTTTTGATTAAGGGGTTTCATAAGAGACTGTTAGGAATTATCCTTTATTAGGCCTAGGTTCTTGACTAACATAATAAAATAATTATCCGTGTTTTAGTTTTGTACTCAATATTTATTATATTATTTATCTACTCCAAATATCATTAATATTATCTAAAATATTTACCATTAAATTGACTCTCTTATTATGCTAATATTAAATATCGACCTATATTATCAACTTAGGGTTTTTCTTTAATACATTGAAATCAAATTACATCTATTATTACATATGAACCCAGAATGATTCCAACTGTTGTTCTTTCATGAATTTCAGAAAGACAAAAAAGAACAACCTAATTTGAACAAGAAACAATAAGAACATAACACAAAACCAACTAGTAACACAACAATACATAAATATAATATACAATAGGAATAAACATATTTTATTCCTATTCACAACGAAATGATACTGAATCCCAATACATTCAATGATGATGCAGCACTGAGTTACTTAGGAAAAACTAAGAAAGATTTAGAAAGAAAAATGCAGTCAGATTTGAAATCTCTTAGGTTGTGATTTGGTAAAAATAAACTAGTATTAGTAACAAAAAAACTAGTTAAGTAAATTTTTGTATGGGAGGCAGGCCTAAATTTAATAATAAAATAATATGTAAATGTTTAAGTTGTTTACTTGAAGGAAGGAAATGTAATAGTGTTTTGATGTTTATGAAACACAAGTTTATAAATCAAATATTTAGGAGTTATTTTGGACAGGGAGATAAACTGGAAAGTCACCTTCTGAAGATAAAAATTAAACTGATTGTAGATATTTAATTATTTTATTTTCTCTTTTCTTTAATACTAATAGTCAGGCAAATTAGTCATTGAAAGGATATTCTTGACTAATAAATATATTAGATTCAATTTCTTCCTTTATTTTTTAATGCATTTATTTAGTTTTTAAATTGCATATGAAGGCCACAGGGGAAGAACTTGTTAAGTCACATTTCAGAAATTTATCAGGAGAGCATTTTTTAAGTTTCAAAGTCATAAAACCATTATATTATTCAATTTTTTCAGTAAATATAATTTTCCCCTGAATCATTCATTAATTGTTTATGCTTTAAAAAAAAAAAAAGGTATATTTTTCAATATTTTCACAAAAAATATCAATTTTTTAAAATTTTTACTACTGGACTTATCAAGTTTTCCACCAGAAATAAATAAATTAAAATTAAAATTTCCGGGTTTATAATGAAAATATCATTTCATTTTATGTTAAAATATTTTACTGCACACAAAAGTTAAGATAGTACATGAGAATAATTATTTTAACTAAATTAAAGTCTTCTTTTTAACTGTTTTGTCGTTTCGTTTCAATTATGTCCCGGGACTTGTCAAGTTCTTTCCCTGTATCAGATGGACTTACCAAGTTCTTCCCCTGTACGGCATCATTTCAAATGCCCATAGCTCGTGACTTATCATGTTTTATCCCAGGATGCATTTACTAAATTAAAATACTTCAATAATTCTATACAATGGACCAAAAAAATGGACTTACCAAGTTTTTCCCCTGTGGTTCTTCATATAAGATATTGTATTAAGGTTATACATTTTCAAATGAAGGGGACATTTTCTTTTATAATTGTTGTAGAAATTACAAGTTTTTAAATTTATATTTTGTGATGGTGTTACTATAAATTTATTTTCCTTACAAATTAATATGTATAATATTAATAAGTATTTATTTTGTTTTGTTTTGTTTAAACTTTAACTATTTTTTTCATTCTGTACTATATCATCATTAGATTTATGGCTTTAAAAAAATATATTTGCTAAAAAAAAATTAATATTGAAGTGATAAGTGGTATTTTTATTTTGTTTTACAAAGATTTTAATGTATTTAACTTAAAAGTTAGTTATGTATTTAAATTAATTTTTTTTTAAAGTTAAATATATATTCCGATTATATATTTATGTGGTAAATCATAGTTGTTAACAAATAAAAACAAAAAACATATAAAAAGAGGTTATATTATTTGTATTGTATTTTTAGGTTGGATCATATTTGGATTCATAATCATGATTTTTGCTTCTGTCTTTGCATTATTTCCTCGTCAGTTACCACGAGCAGCTGAGCGGGAGAAACTAACACTAAACAAATTATGTGATAATGATCCAGGAATTACCAAAAAATCTATAAGAGGTTGTAGTTTTATATCTATGTTGTTATAGTTAAATTAAAAAAGTTATTAGTTTTATGTCATGCTTTTAATTTATGGTGTAATTAAGCTAATAGACTTTTTGGTATTAAGAAATACAGAGTCTACTATGGCATTAATATCCATGAAGTAAATTGATAAAACAAAAGAAAACACAAAACCCAAAATATCAAATATTGTTGAAGGATGGTTCACTTTTTAAATTGTCATATGTTACAAACACAAATCAGTGACTGACTATTTTTTATACACTCAAAACTAAAGTAAAATTAACTAAAACTAATAATATAAACTGAAATTAAAGATATAGGTGGAGTGTTTGCATCAACTTGGAAATTTGGTATAAATGGTGTTCCTCAGAGATCTGTAATACACATCTTTTTGAATTTTTGAATATTAGTAATGGAAACAAGAAATATAGAAGAAGCAACGTAATTGGATGAATGAATATAAATACGGTAACGTAATTGGTTCTAAGAAATGGGAGAGGGATAATGTCAATCGAGTAAAAGCAATGGCAGTATTAAAAAATGGGTAAATAAATCATAATAGATATCCAGAAATATCTTTTTTAAGGAAAATAATGTCTAGATTTAATATAGAATTAAGTATTTGAATGAAATTTTGTCTATGTAAAGTGAAAATGTTAGTTACCAAGCAATTATGATTTAGAGACTATTTTTTCATGAAAAGACGTATGTGAACCCTGTTGTTAGAATCCAGCGTGCAACATGTTTCCCCCCAGTTCTCCAGTAATCGTCGTTAGAGTCAGACGTATTATCGTTTATGTGAAATTTTAGTAGAACAATGGAATGTGTTAAAAAGATGGTTTAAAAGTGAAATCGAGAAGTGTTAATCAAAATATAAAAAATTGTAATATAGTGTCAGCCCAGTTCATAGGCAGTCGTCACGAGAGTTAGACAAACTATCACTTTCATGAATTTTTATTAGAACAATGTGATTCGTAAAAGAAACATATTTATAATGAAGTTAAGAAGTGTTAAATAAATTATAAACACTGGTAAGTCAGTTTTTATCCCAGTTCCTAGGCAGTACTCACAAGAGTCAGATGTGTACTCTTGTAATGTAAAATTTTATAGAACAATGGTTTGTCTGAAGACGCTTTATAATGAAGTGGAGAAACGTAAATTAGTTATTTAAAGTATGGACGTTCAATGACAATGTGCTGTGTGGTGAAATAATCATTTAATACTATAAATGTGAACAATAATTTTCATAAAGACAAAACGGACAATCAATTTTAACACGTGATACAGCCTGCGTGTTTTCTTTGATATAAACTATTCGAAAGGTGTTTTTGGTGAAAAGACAATAAGCTATCATTAAACAACCTTGCCATTTAAAAAAAAAAGAAAGAATGCACATGACATTTTATAAATTAAATACAAAATAAAGACAACCAGCTTCAGCTCAGTATGCAAGAAATTGGCGGACTTCGTTCAGCAACCTAGGGACAGCTTTTCACGAGGGAAAACTGGAATCTGCACCACAAAGTGGTAACATGTATAAAGACAATACTAGTACAGCTTTGTAAATAGGAAAAAGTCAATATTGTTTCTTTTTTGTCTTATAAGAATATAAATTGTGTAATTTTAAGTTTTGAGATCCTTTTGTATTAATGAATTTAAATTTTGTTTTTTAGACAAAGATTGTCTATCTCCAAGATTCAAAATTTAACTTCAATGGGTTAATCCAAAATAATTATAAACACATAAGACAAAAGATACTTATGTAGTAATCAATTTAGTAAGAGTTGCAACTATAAAAAAAAATTAGAGTCATTCAGTAAAAAAAACTTCAGTCTCCTTAAGACAATGATAATGTAATTAAGATTTATAAAAATTTCAATAATAAGTTTAAATGACAAATTTATGTATATGTATACTTTAAATGTTGTTAATAAACATGTTCAGTTTCAGAAAGATGCAAAGGATTTCTCATTTACCTTAATACCATTTGGAATACACTTTTAAAAGAATCTACGACCCTGAGCATATTTTAAAGTTAATTAAAATTAAAATTTCAATTATTCTAAATTGGTAAGCGTAATGCTGCCTGGCGCCCATAGAACGAGCAACTTATTCTTTTCTTTTTTATAAAAAATAAATTAAATTCAAACCCTTGTAATTTTAATATTACTTCAGATCTGTGTTGTGTCCAACATTTTTTAAATTTCATAAATGACTTGGCAGATAGTGTACAAGGTTGTTTATATGTGTTTGCAGATGATACAACAGTTTTGATATAATAGGAAAATAAGGAGAAATTAATACATGAAGTATAAATGAGATAGATGATTGGCTATCTGTTAATGGTTTAAAATTGAATATAAATAAGACAAACATAATGAATTTTAAGACTTCAACATCGAAAGTACAATTCAAAAATACTTATTAATTGAAAAAACTGATGCTAGATTTTTGGGCGTACAGATTGATCACCATATAAATTGGAAAACACATATAAAGATTCTAATTAAAAAATTAAATATACCGTTCAAATGAAAAAATTTTTAAAATGTCACAGGTATTAAAACAAACAAAAAAAGTGTAGGGTACCGGTACTGCAGTTTTTTCCCCCCCTCTTTTTTTCGCAAATTAAATATGGGATTATACTCTGGGGAGACTAAGGAAGCACACAATATTTTAATGATTCAAAAAAATATCTTAGAATCATGTTAAATAAACCTAAATTTCACTCTTGTAAAGGATTATTTAAAGATTTCGAAATTTTAACGTTACCATCTCTTTATTTATTTGAAGTCTTATGGTTTGTCCACTGTTACAAGCATTTGTTTGAAGAAAATTGTGTGCACCACTATTATGACACAAGAAACAGAGAAGCAATGTTGTACACAATTCACAGGCTTACCCTGCTGGAAAGGAGTCCTTTATATAAGGGCATAAAATTTTGCAATCAGTTAAATTCTACATTTAAGATACCGTACTAGAAATATCACTATTAAAAAAAAAAAAAACTTAAGCAACTGTTGATGGAGAAAACATATTATAACACAAATGATTTCCTACAAGATAGGAATCTTTTTTAGTGTGTAATGTCTTTTTAAGTAAAATCTGAGAAATTATCAATCATGTATATATTTGTTACTATTATGATGATTGCTTTTGTATGGTATTGTTATATGTGTGAATGCAATGTGCTCATTTGTATATATGTGTATTTTTAAAGATATTTAATATTGTACAAACTAAAAAATATATATAGACGATTAATGGACTGATATGATCTATTGTGACTAATTTTATTCTTAGTCATGTAATGTTAAATGAATATTAATTATAATACTGTAATTATGTGTTATTTGGGGACCTGCTGCATTGATTGTCTCACTGTTATCAAATCAGGTGTAACGCAGTGAAATGAAAGAAATAAATAAATAATTAAGCCTCTTCTCCCCTTAAAGTAGTAAAAGAATAGATGGTCAGGGGGGTAGATTCTTCTATAGGTGTTTCAATAGAATATTTCCTACTTTGTTTTATGCCGAATCATGCATCATTTTATTGTAGAAGTAGCTTATTTTTGGTATTAACCATGTGACAGTTTTTAATATGTCAAGCACAAGTAACAATTGACTGTGAGTTTAATATTAATATGAATCATGTTAGATAAAATAGGAGTTCAGGAATGAATAATGTTCCAAATAATGTTTGAAATGGGTGAATAATATCACATTTACACTCATCCTACACAATGGTGTAGGAAGAAGGTGAATGTGATATCAGTTTTGTAGGTAGTGGGTGTAGACCTAACTTTGAATTACTGACTCATTCTGTCATTTGGGGTGAACACATGTAAACTTTGCTAAGCATGATTTATTTGAATTAGACTACAGTGTAAAGGATGATTTTCAATTGAGTCACAAGAAATAGAATATTTTTATTTGCTTGGAAGAAATTGTTCATTTACTAACAAACCAAACTAATATATGATATTTACATGAAACAGTGGACAACAGCCCGCTGTCGGAAATTTGGGACTAATCTAGCAGTGGCTAAAAAATTATTTTCCAAGATTAATTTTTAACTTTTTAAATTAAATATTTAGAATTATTTTAATAACTTGTACTAGATATAAAAATTAAAAATAAAATTATTTTGTAAAATAAATCAACAATTCAAACTGTTAGAATGAATAAATAAACTATAAAACTTTTTTCTTTTTTTTTAATGTATTCTTATTAAATGATTTCTTAATCAAAATAAATTAAATTATACATCAGTTTATAGCTGAAGACTCATCTTTACATGCATATATGTAATATTTTGGTAGTTATATGGAATAGTTCAACACAAAACTTTATAAAACAAGGTAGTGTTATATAAGTACCACACAAGTAGGTAATCATATACTGATAAATAGGGTGCAATTGAACTTGCACATATGGTTTTAATACAGTCCTCCATTGTATATGATAATTTAACAAATATGAACCTCAATTGACAATTTTTGATTTATTTAATTATTATAGTAAAAATATATAACTTATTATAATTAGTTATCTTTTAGATTTTTACGGAGCCTTGAAACGATTAATGAAGAATCGGATCCTCATGTACAATTCGCTGAGTTCAGTATTTTATATGTTTGGATTCATGGCTTATTGGACATTCTTGCCTAAATACATCGAGACACAATTTCGTTTGTCAGCTTCTGAGGCCAGTCTTATAACAGGTATGTAAGCACATCCTCTAGGCTTGCTCTAGGCTTTGCACATCCTCTAGGCTTGCAAAGAATACCTTTGTTTAGAATACCAGACATATCCAGTGGGTATGATCTACAGAGATCTAGTTCTTCAACAAATGTTCTAAAGTCTAAATAGCCAGTATCACTTACCTTTTCTCTATCTGTATAGGCAATCAGGATCTTAGAGTCTGTCCAAAAACAGGCTTCCCTCTGCCCACTCATGTTATTTCGCTATTAAATAAATCAGTTTCATTCATTATCATTTTTAACACATTGATTTTGTCCACAATGACTTACTTCACATATATTATTAGATTTGTGATTAAAATTAAATGGAAATTTACATACAATATATTATTATTTACAAGAAAAAGTTGTTGATTTCAAAATATTATTATAATTTCAGGGTCAGTTGCCTTTGTCTGCACAGCTATGGGAGTGATGGTGTCGGGTGCATTTATTTCCAAATTTAAACCTTCTCCTCGATCTCTTGCCGCATGGAATGTGTTTGTTGAAATTATGGATGTTGTTGGTGGAATCTGTTTCAGCTTCATCCATTGCCCAAAAGAAGCTCTTCATGGCAGTTGGAATAATGATGGAACGTAAGCATGTTATATTTTATTTGACCTATTTTTATTCTGGCTTTCTATGTAGTTGGTTTTTATCTTCTTCCATTCTTATATCGGTAATTAGGAAGATTTCCAAGTTATTAGAGTCAATATGATTTTGTTTTTCTCATCAAATTTAAACACTATAGACAAATTTATTATGAAGCGAAAGTGGAAATAAAATTATATGAAAAGAGAAGGATTAAACAATAGTTTTTTTTTTAATTTATAAAAATTACTAATAAAATCATATAAATTTACTGAACTTTAAAATGCTTTGATAAGATTTAAAATTTTATTTTTAAAATGTGATATAAATTGTTTAAAATGTTAATAGTAAATCAGACGTGTTATTTTACATGTTGTTAGTCAAAACTATAACATTTTATTCAGAAAAGTCTAACTATCATGTTTGTACTTATATAAAATGTTCCTGTATTTTTCATGGTGAGTGTCATCTGACCAAAAAATGGTTTTATTTTTTATTTTACAAATATTCAGTCTTATCAAATATATAATAAATATCACAAAAATATAGTTTTAAAATTTCCAATATATCCAAAATGCACACCATATAATTAGATCCACATGTAAATATAAAATTACACTTTATTACCAAAGTATAACAAGAACACAATATAATGTTGACACATTAATTCGGAAAACTTGATTAATATACATTGAAAGTGCAATAAAAGAACAGTGCACAATAAATTAGCCAAAAGGTATTAAACAAAACAATACAATAAACACAATAATAATAAGTAAATATAGAGCTTGACTTGTGAGGTAGTATACTTAATAGAATAAAACTTGAACACAAATTTTCACAAATAGTATGTTTATTTATTCAAATGCATTTCAACGACAAAGTAGCCATCTTTAGGGATGCATGAGCTACAATAAGTAAACTAACTGACATTTACTAATAGATAGCTTTTAGGATTTAAGGTTAATTAAGAATTTAAAATAGAATTAAATTAGAATCTGACAGTTAAATATTTTAAGTCCACTCGATAGATACCAAAGTATGAGCAATAATTGTGACAGAATACAAAAGTTAGGTAATTGCTTGGCTTGTAACTATCCAGGACGTCACAAATAACCAAAGGTATGTAACCCAATGTTGGTAGAAAATCGAGGTCAGATATAGCAGAGAATTATTGATAGTCAATTGTCAGCATCTGTAGTTGTCACAAAGTTGCCGGAAACTTAGAAGAGACTGGACCAGTGGGAGATTGTACCGGAATCCAGGGTAAATCCTGTAAATGTGACCAGGGTGCTGGCATGGGAGGAGATTGCTAATTGAATAGAATTTAGGATTTTAAAGGATATTAAGGAATAAATAAGGACATGACATCCCAAGGAGTCACCATTAGGAAATTGAACAACCTTCATGTGTTGTAATAATTTTTTTTCATGTGACCTAACAATTAAAATTAAAGGCTTGAGTTTATTTATTTTAAAATTTTATTTTAATTTTATACTGGGAGAATTTACTTTAAATTGTCAGGTGCCAGCTTGTAAGAAAAGCACAAACACTTATTTATTTTACTCTTTTCTTGGGTCGTGAATTTCGGAAAAATATACTCATATATGAAAAATGATCATGAAAAACTTCTGAGATACATACATTTAGTAACAAAAAAATTATATATATTAATCAATAAAGAGATCTATGTGAAAGGCCTTACGAAAAAATTAAGGACAGTATTTCCTCAAACACGCTTATAACCATGGTCTTGGTGCAATTCTGTTACAACAAGAACATGGTGGAACACAAAGACCAATTGCAACAATTTCAAGAAGTTTGAATAAAGCAGAGAGCAATGTAATTCATCAATTGATAAAGAAGGTTTGGCTAATATATTTGATCTGGATAAATTTTATACATGTAGTTGGCCGTATGTAGCTGAGTATGTGACCTTGCCCAAGGAATGCAAAGTGCACTGGGAAAATCCATGCACCTCAAAAAACATTGACTTATTGCTCAGACTATTGCATTACTCGCCTCTTATAGCTCAATGTGATTAGTTTCTATTTTCTGTTAATATCAGTTTAATCAGAACAATGTGATTCATAAAAGAAACTTTTTTGATGAAGTTAAGAAATGAAAACTACATCAAAAACATTTAGAAATTCAGTTTTAAACCTACAGTTCATAGACAGTTTTTATAAAGGTCAGACGTGTATTTAGTGATATAAATTTGAATAGAACAATGTGATTTGTACAAAAGACGCTGTATAATGAAGTAAAGTATGTATGTTCAAAGACAAAGTGTCGTGTCGTGAACAACCATTGAACATTGCTAACGTGAACAATAATTTGACAAAGACAAAACGATTCGTCCAGTCATAACACATGACACAGTCTGCATTCCTTTGTTGCATGAACTTTTAGCAAAGGGTGTTTCTTGTGAAAAGACAGTTAGTTATTATTAAACAACCTTGTTTAATGAAAAAGGAAGAAATAATGCAGTGACAACTTGTAAATCATGAACTCAGAACAAAGACAACCAGCTCTAGTTCATCATGAGAAAATGGCGGATCTTCCTTAATCAAACTATGGACACCATTTTGTGAGAAAAATTTGGAACGTATGCAACAATGTGGTAACATGTATAAAAAACAATACTAAGATAATTATGTTATAAATTTAAGTTAATATTTTTTCTTTATATATATATATATATATATATATATATAAGTTATATATTTTTGAATAGTAAGATTTCTTTTAGATATACCCTATAAAAAGAAGCTAAATATTTCTTTTGGACAAGAATGTCTACTATTAAGAGTCAAAATTCAATTTAAATGGATTAATCCAAAAAATGACTTTGATAATGAGATTTAAGGCAAAGTAGAACCTTTCTTTAAAATTTTTAAGTCTCTTAAGACACAGACAAATTGATGAAAAGCTAGAATTTTCAATTTTAAGATAGTTACTAAGGATAAATTTGTATAAATTAAAATTTAATGTCATTAATAAAAAATGTTCAGTTTCAGAAAAATAAAAAAGGACTGCTTATTTACCAAATAACCACTGCAAAGTACACTTAAAAAAGAATCACGACCCTGAGAATTTTTATTAACCCTAGAAAGCTAATCTGTTCAAAAGTTACATTAATGCTAAACTATCGTAAATTTCAAGACAGGTTAAAAAAAAAAATTAAAAATACTTCTGGTTACAAAATTGAACTTTAATGAATACATATAGTCAAAACATATCACTAAAAACATGTTTGCGGCAAATTTACGCATTTAAAAGTCTTCGACGCAGTCGACACAGTACTTTCCGCGATGCTCAGCGCAAATCGGTTTGTTGCAGCGGCAGCATTATACTGTTGTCATCCTTCTCTTGACTGACGGGCAAATCCCACAAATTGTTCGTGGTAGGTTTTGAGGAAGGTCATGGGCCCTGCCTGGCACCGGAACTTTCAAGATATCAGCAATAGATTGGCGGAGTTTACGAGTCAAAGTTGGGTATTGCAACCACTGTTGAAGCCATGGCTCGATAGGGCTCTGGCGTATTTGCATGGCAAACTTCCTTCTTAACAGTGGTTTCTGACCGCTTTTCACAACATTAGTGAAGTAAATGACATATGAATTTACAAGAATAATATTAAGCATGCCATAAAATACGCACAAAGGCCACCTTTTAGTCTTACGGCTGCACAACATTTGGTCCATCGTATCAACTGCCCCTTTGTGGCATTGTAGGTCTCGTTTACTTGAGGTTACTTGGATACTTGATCGATTACAGGCTTTTTGTGGCAAGTAGATAGTAGCAAAACAATTTTTGAACTTTTCACCTTGTAAGAAACCATGGTTTTAGGGCCATCAAATCAAAACGGTTAACGGAAAAATCCAAACGTTAAAGCTAAACTATCGTAAAATTTACGAGCGACTAACTGCGGAACTAAATTGACAAACTGCACAGAAACGCGCCAAACACTGACTGACTGAGAGGCCCCAGTGCGACACGGAACTGGACGGGCGAGTCCATTGACGCAGGTTAAGGGGAGGAAACTAGGCAAAAACAAAACACGCTCGTAATTTTTACGATAGTTTAGCTTTCTAGGGTTAACAAAATAATAATTGATTTTTTTTACTTTTTCAAAATTAGTAAGCTTTAAGCTTCCTGGCGCCCTTAGCTGAGCAAATTCTTAACTTTTTTATGTTTAAAGTCAATTAAATACAAAACCTTCTTTTTTATATATTTTTACAATATGAACACATTACATAAAGCTTTGAACATATTTTTTTTTTGGTGAAATGAGGAATGATGGGTAGTTTTTGTAAATTTCTGTGCTAGCTATGATTACAAAAACTTATTCTCCATTAGAGCTAATATTACAGATTTATCTTATTTTAACTGTATTCCTTTATCAGTTGGAATTTATTCAAAGACTGTAACTCTGCTTGTGGCTGTGGTCCTGATGTTAAATATGAACCTATTTGTTCTTTGGACAGAACCATGACTTATTATTCACCTTGCCATGCAGGCTGCACCAACACTTCTATAATTAATGGAACAAAGGTTAGTTATTATACTGTTTAGCAACATTATTTATGTAATTATTACTACTATTATGAAATAATTTTATGAATTTTTATCCCTATTTTTTAGGTAAAACTAAATAATGAAAAGCTTATGTTGGAGTATGGTAGATAAATATTGTTTAATGGAAAACTATGCAGGTTTTAATATTTTTACTATTTTAATTTTGTAATAATTTAATTACAAAACTGCTCCTAATTGTGATTATTCTTAATATTTCAATAAAAGTTGAGCACCATTTTGTAATATTTATTACAAAAATAAAATAAAAATTATTACAAAGAAATACTCTTGAAGAGAGCATAAAAAGTTTCTCTGAGGTTGCAAGTTCTTGAAACAGTGTACTTTTGAGAATTTTAAATAAAATACAGAATCCAATTTTCTGATTAATTAATTATAATAAACATTTATAATAAATTTCATACAAATTTAAAGTATTACCTGAAAAGACAAAAATACATAGAACATCACATTTTTATAATAATCCAAAATTATAATTCATTAATATTTTATTTATTATTAATCATAGGGTTGCAACCTTATTTCAAAATAGAATCTTTCATAATTCAAAATGCAGTATTCTTATATTACACAATCTCTTTTACAAAATATTTATTTTTTATTATTTTTTTAAAAAAACATCTAATCTAACAGATCGACCAATCAATGTCTTTTAATAATAAAATTCTTTAATCATTATCCTCAAATAAAATATTTTTCTTTGTTAAAAAACACATGTTAATTCTGGGAAAAACATACTATCCAAATTTCATTAATGAACTGCAAGTTATAATTATTTTTATGTTTAATTTTTTATAAAACATAATTTAAGCATGTTATACCAAGCATGCAATTATACACAGAAGTTAAATTGTACTTATTAGACAAAACTTTCAATTTATTCACACTACTTCCTCGTACGATCCACATGGCGTATTTCTAACACATATACCGTCTCTCTTTAGAAAATAACTTGTTCAGTTTTACATTTCACTTTTCAAATAACCACGATTGTCTACATTCTCTTTTACTCAAAACATAATTTTCAAAACTCACATAGTTTTTCTTTAAACACAATACTTGTCCTTTTTTGAGAACGTTTTCTTCCTTCCGCAGTATGGCTTTGTCTACATTGTCATTTTTCAAACCACGTCTTCTCTCTCTAAAAGTTTATTTCTCACTTATTCAAACTAAGTCATTTAATCACATAATTCTTCATTAAGTAGAACTTCTAGTCCTTTTCTTAAAACACTTTCTTTCTTCCACGGTTCGGTTTTGTCTCTACAAACATACTTATTACTTCATACGTCTTACCTCGCTGTTATTCCCAGTAGCATTATCCCACTAAGATACTTTGGCAGTTATCTCAACATATAGAAGTATTTTATTAAGACTAATAAAGGATTACCAAATGTCTAAAGCTGTGACCATATCGAATTCGAGTAATGCAAGAGCTACACTCACTGAATTTATAAAACTGCCTACTGCGAATAGTTTAAGAGATTTACTCGCAATAATGTTATTAACCAGAGTATCTTATTTATTTGGTGATAAAGCTTGAGTCTATTTAAACGGGTTTAGTAATATCCAAATAACAAAATTTTTTGTTGTTTTAAACCTCACAGGTTGCATGAGATCACACTTAACCCAGTGAAAGTTGGTGTGATGGGTGCCATATGTAGACAAGATGGAATCATTTTACCAATTTTGTACAACAACTCTTAATTCATCTGGGGGATACATACATTATTAATCAATTTGTAGATATGTTTGAAGATAATGAACATTATTGTTGGTTCCAACAAGATGGTACAATATCTTATACCTGAAATTAAACAATAGAGATGCTTAATGATTTTTTTTTTATGATAGATTAGTCTTTTAAAAAACAATGACACACCTTACTCATTGGACTTTTTTGTGAGCTATCTGAAGGATAAAGTATATACCAACAATCCTAGAATGCTACTGAAGTCAATAGTGTCTAGAAACATGTGTCTTCGATTTGATTTGAAAAAAGGTATTTTTTTTTAAATTAAAGATTAATTTAACTAAAGTTCATGAGGATTATTAATAATTTGAAATTTATTTTCATTTTATAAAAAATTATTATATTTCAATGTTAATATTAAATATGAGGCATGTTTTTTTTAAAAGTAAGGTCTATTTTGAAATTAAGAGATAAAAATGATTTATTATAACCAAAATTATCTACATTTTTCTTTATTTTTCAACAAAATCGCCATTGATTTCCATGCATTTTTAAATTAATTTTAACAGGCTCCTTATTCTATCTTTGTAAAAGTCCACCACCAGTTTCTTGAACCACTTAAAAAATGCAAGCCTTCAGTTCATCCTCTTTTTCAAAGTCTTTAAATCAAAGTAATTTCTTTAAATGCAGAAACAAGTAAAAATCACTTGTGTGAGATTAGGACTATAAAGTGGGTGGCCAAAAATGTTTACACTAAATTTGTGTAACAATTGAAAAGTTTGACTTACTGTGTGCGGTAGACTATCATTTTGCAAAAATCCGATCTCCTGGATAAAAAGAAATGTCTTGTTTTGTATAGCTCAACTAAATTTCTACATTGTTTCATATAAAATCGATTGATAAGGTGTCTCTCTTATCCTTAAAAAACATCAGTGGCCGTGTTTTTTTTCTTCAATAACATAACATTTTGCATAACTTCTTTGCTTTTAGAGATAATGAGTGTTACCATTGCACTGTTTTGATTCAACATTTATGCACAAAACCCAGGTTTCATATCCAGTGGCAATGTGTTCAACTTGATCCATTCCTTTGCAAAATGCTGCTAAAAGTGTTCTAACTGAAGATTCAAGTTTCCTTTGTGTGTGTCGGTTTTCAGAACCTCTTTGGCACACATTTTTTCAATGAAGTTTCTCTGTTAAAATGAATATAAAGTAAGTATTTTGGAACGTTAGGAGAATGGAAAAAAAAAACAATTTGGAAACTCTAAATTGATAATTGTAATGAATTTTTGCATTCACTTGTTTCACTAAACTATCATCTGTCATTTCTGTTGGTAAATGCTATGGTTGTTCATCCATTGAACTGACAACTTATAAATATTTGCTTTCACTCATAACTTCTGGCCCATAAACCTCATCAAGTTGCCTATAAATTTCAAAAGCACAATTGTTTTTTGTTAACAAAAAATGTATCACTGCATGAACTTTACAATAGGTAGGATTATTAATTGTACGACTCATTTTAAATCACTCTCATACCACAAAATTGCATATCAAATATGGGAAAATGGCCAACAGCTGGGTATTATGTATATGGGGTAACACAGCACATGCATCCCGCTTCATTGTCACATAATTTTTAAATGGATCAGGCTTTAAAAATCAACCTCACACATTTTCTAAATCTAACTAGGAAACTTTTGACAAAGTAAAACATTCATTGTGACAAAAGTAAAATGATTGTGTTTCTAATTTCAGATGTTCACTAATTGTAGTTGTATTCCTGTGTCTGGAATGGCTACCGAATCATTTTGTCCAGTTAATTGTAAGAATAACTTTTTTATTTTCGTTGCTATACTTTGTGCAGTTAACTTTTTTGGAGCAACTGGACGAGCTGGAAACACAATTATTCAATTCAGGTAAAAAAAAACAAATTTATTTAAGTTTTCAAATAATGTTTCAAAAATATTTGTATAGTTTGTCATTAAAATAAGTGTAAACTCTATTGATGTCTCAATTACATATAGAAAATATAAGATACAGTACTACGAATAACTTCTAACTACTATGTATATCCATAGTAAAACCTTGAACAGAGTCCCAATATGCATAAATCCCATACCACTCAAAAGGTAACATTCTTTACTTCCCCATTTATGTATAGATAAACAGTTACAAGTATTACATTTTTAGGAGAAAACATTATATTTATTACGAACTGTGTCAACAACGAGACTAGAATATTAAAGGTCAACAAATTAACTTAATTAACATCAGATAAATTTAACACTTCACAGTTGATGTTTATGTCATTAAAAACTGTGGTTCTTGGTTTGTTATCTGAATATCTAGCAAACCCTTTTATACACCATTTCAGTTTACACTCTTTTATACTCATGTTATGAATTTTCGTTTTTTGACTTTTTATCTGACTGTTATTTTTAATTTTACGTTTGATACATTCATTATGAAAACCATCTGCAATATTATCTTGAATCCTTGTTGCCTTTCTAGAGTTAACAATTATGAAACTAAATTTCAACAACGCCATAAGCTTGAATTAAAATTGAGCTTGTGGAGTTAGGAATAGACACTATTTTGAAGCATTAACCATTAATGTTAAATGTTATTGAATGTTGCAGATCTGTTTCACCGAAGGATAAATCTCTCTCTATTGGGTTTTCAGAAATGTTGTTTTCTGCATTTGCCTTTATTCCGGCACCTATATTCTATGGAGTACTCTTGGGAAAGTATTTTTATATATAATTATTATATAATATTGCATAATAGAATGTGTTTTGCAAGTTCTCCCCCCCACAAATATTTTAGTAAATAATTGTCTTTAAATTTCATATCATAATTAATTAACCGTTTTCATTTATGTTTAATTTAATTTTTAATAAAGCTTCTCTAAAATTAGTAAAAAATGTATATTAGTAAAAAATATACGTCTCAAATAGGCGTCCAAAAATGGCGGATTGGCAGGGGGTATGGGGAGGGGACATTGGGAGGGGCATGGGGCGGAGCAAGCGACGGAGGGCGGGGCATGGGGAGGGGCAAGGGGAGGGGTGAGGTTAAGGGCAGGGCTTAAGTCATGTGGTTACCCCCACCACTTTGGTTCTCAAGTGCCCCGTCTCTACTCAGATGTGAGGAATCGTCTGTTTCCAATATCATGTCCTTTTTATCTGATGAGATTTCAGTTTTGGTATAGCTTATAGTCCTTCCTACAACTTATCACATGACACTGAAGCAACTGAAGTTGTTTCTGGGTCATTTGATAAATGTCTGAGCATGCTATGTTATTAATTTGTTTACTTTATGAAGAATCTATAAATTTTCCCATGAGTTTTAACATTTTAAAAGTAGCTATTTACTATTAAGGGTCACCTGGTTCTCCATAGGATTCATTTGATTCACCCTTGTACGATTCATCCATTGGCACAGATTAACCTTAGGATTGCCCTAAGGACACTTGACACTTTAGATTGGAGAATGTTTATTGACCTTCTGGTCTAGATCCACTGTGTTTAGTTAAAGCAAGGTCACCTCGAGCAGGATGCAGCTTTTCACTCGCGCAGTGGTCCTGACTGTAGCTTCCTCAGATGTAGATGTGATTATCATCATCCTCTACTACCCCTCTGGAATTTCTACCCTTAATCCCTTAACAGATATATTCACTAAAAAGTGACATCAATTTTTTAACTCATCATATAACTTTCTCTGTACTATGTATTTATAGAAAAGTAAAATATTCTCAACAAATTAAAATTTTAAGGAATTAAAAATAGTTTTTTTTGTTATTTTGCTTTTCATACTCTTAATTTTTTATAAATGTTACTCAATTAGCACATTCAATACATCATTTTGCCTGTAGATGAATGTCAAGATATGTTCATGTCTTGTAGATGATAGTTTTCCATTTTTTGCCAAAAGAACATTGACACATTGTTAGTTTTATTTTTCACTGACATTTTTTCTAAACTGTAAAAAACACAAAGTTCCAAAAAATATCTTCAGTAAAATTTAAAACATTCACTAATCGATTTAAAGGATGGAAGGGGAACATCACCACCACACCTACTATATTATAAGATATCATGAAATTTAAAATTATGTATAGGATTGAAACAATTTAAAATATAAAAGGGAGAATTAGTTTTGAAATGCTTATTCGATAAAGTTTGGCACCATTTTGTAATATTTTATTACAAAAAAAAAAAAAATTATTATGAAATTTATCACTCTTGAAGAGAGTATAAATATCTCTGAAGTCGTAATTTCTTTTGAAAAAGTGTACTTAGTAGAATATTGAATAAAGTACAGAAATCTTTTTTATTCTGAAATGCACATTTTATTATTAAAATAACACAATATAACACCTGAATACATATAAAGCAAATAATACCTGTAAAAATGAAATTATATATATATATATATATATATATATATTGCACAATATTACCAAATCAATTACTTTTCACTTTTGAAAGTTTATTTTTAGTCATCAGAAACTAACTCACAATTTTTTATAACAGTACATGTAAAACAAGTCTTAGTTTATCAAGAAAACACTTTCTTTCTATATTTCCATTTTGTTAAGACGAACATATCTATCGATTCAGCGTGCTTACCCTTTGAAGGTTCTACAGAGACTAGCTTGCTTTTCGGTTTAGGCAGTTAATGACAAATTTTATGCTTTGTCTACAAAATGTTTACACTGCACTTCTCTTATGATTAAGCTTATAACTGTTTTAAATATTAACATACTTACAATAAATTTCTCTGATCATTTTGTACTAATTATTTTATTTATACATTTATTCTTTATTGATTTTATTCATAAAACAAAATACGTTTCATGTATGATGCATTGAGTCCAACGTATACCCCATTCTATTTAAGATCACTGAACTAAAAATGTACACTATTACAGGCTGACAGACGAAATGTGATTATTCTAGAGTTAATTAAGAATAAACCAGCTGGTACTTGCCAGGCATATTGTGCCTTTTTTTTTTTTTTTTTTTAAATTGATGTGAATATAACCTTATTATACCATTTATATTTTATAATGTATTGCTTAATAAGAACTGTTGAAATTATATTTTTGGAATTTTAGATTACACATGCCTAGTGTGGGGACATGTTTGTGGTGAGACAGGCAACTGTTGGCTTTATTCCGATCAGTCTTTACGTTACTTCCTCAACTTTACATCTTCAGGTTAGATAGATCTTACTAAAGTTATAGTATAAATTCTTTATATTATATTGAATTATTTCAAAATAATATGCAATTACAAGTGCCAAAATACAAATCAGGATGCTGGTTAGATTTCTTTTACTGCCAGATAGTGTTATTTATAAACATATTTCAATAAATTGAAAACTATAAAGTGTTTATATTATACTTGTTAATATATAAAAAAAAAAAAATTAATCCAACAAATAAAATGTTTCTATATTTTTTATTCTAGAAAAAGTAAATTTTTTTTTTAATTGCCTTACACTTACATTACACAGCTTTCACAAATATTATCCAATTTTGTCCAAAGATAATTTTATAATCTGTAGTCAAATATATATACTTACCTTAAGTTATTTAAAAAAATTAAACGAACAAAAAAATTCAAAAAATTCCCATAAAACCAAATTGCTTGGATTTTTGTTTTGTACATAATATAAAAGTTCGGTTCTTTAGCCATCGAACATTAACAAAAATTATCAAATTGGTTAAAAATTGAGGGAATAGTAACGAATTAAACAAAGGCATATCGTAATCATCTTAAAATCAAAAACTGATAAGACAACTAATCTTGGAACAAACTATCTGAATGTGCCCTTTATGTTTAAGTCAAATATTTGTTTATAGCACTTTTTTATTGTTATTACCCAAATTTAATTATTAATTTCATTGTATATTAGGGAGTCATTCCTATAAAAATTGTAATAATGCTATTTCCTTCTCTCTTCTTGTATTTTTGCCTTTGTCCTATTTTGGTAGTTCAACTGTTTTTATCAATAATCAGACTTAGTAAATTCCTCAAGTCTATAGTAACAATCTTGACCTAGACAACAATTCGCTCTTCAACAGCAAAAATCTATCTTGATTATAGGTGTAGCAAAACAGAAAACTGCTCCCTTTTCCCCTCCACCAGAGGATGAAGGAAGTGAGCAGGTAGCACTATAGTGTTTAAATGGAATAGTAATATGTCACTTCTGAGAATGATAACTTTAGATAATATACATTTGGTAAACATATAATCATATTATTTAAAAACAGAAATGTTTTACATAGTAAATGAAACATAAAATAATGCAATAGCAGTATTAAATTTTGTAAATTACCCAGCCATCTCCTCTTTTATATCAAGAGAAATATAACAAAAATAAACAAACGAAACAAAATGTACAATAAATTCTCACAATTACAGATTATTTTAGTTTTGGAAATACACCTACTGTAATTCATGTAAATCTTAATTATTGACCAGAATTATATTACAAACCATCTAGAAAGTTAAAATTTGTCTGTTTTAGGTTTTATTATGGTGGCAGTTTTATTCGATTGTGGTGTCTGGTATTCTGTTAAGGGATTGGAAATTTATGATGAAAAAACAAAAGAAGAGATAATTGATTTCAAGCAAGTTAATTCAGAAGAAAATGATAAACATTTACTTACAGAATTAATGAAACCAACTAACAGTTCTAATTTAGATTCTTAAAGTGGAAAAAAGTTTGTGAAGCAAGTTCAAAACATCACAATTATTAACAATATTTTGTAAATATTATTGACAAGATATTTAGTATTTTCCTTACACAATTCTTGAAAAAGATTTCATATAAGTAAATTCACAGTTAAATTAATTAAGTTTTAAGTTATTTATTTCTTTGTTGCTTTAAAAAGTCCATATTTTTTAATAAATCATGAATAATAAATTATTTTACATTTAATTTTTGATATGCTAGTTTTATTTGTTGACAAATAATATTTAACCCTTTTAAGACTATGATATGAAATAAATCAGATCCATGTTGCATTAGCAAAAAAGACCAGAATCCAATAAATCAGACTTTTGCCTTTTCTATATTATTTTTCAAATATAACATAATAATATGTTTTAATTTATTTATAAAACCAAAGTTAATACAATTGCAAATAAAACTACTACTTAATATTCAGTGCTGCCAAGAGCCATGCTAGGCCCCGGGGAAAATTTTTTGCTTAGGCCTCTCTGACACTCCCTACTCATCACCACCACCTATAAAACTACAATATTAACACTTTTTTACCAACAAACTAAATTTTCTACTATAGTGTTTTACTTACTAACCAGGGAATAAATCTATATTTACTGTTGGAGTAGCATTCTAAATGGTATTGCAACTAAGAAAATATAACCTAACCTAGAATCTTCATCCACAATACTGCGAACACATCCCATTGCAAAACTGTGAAATATCCTTAGGTATTTAGTCAAAGCAGACTAAAAAAGTAAAACTCATTGCAAAATCTTAACTTAGTACATCCTAACAATTGTTGAATCATTCTAATGATAATAATATTAAAAATTTCAAATTGAATTTAATTATTTAATTTACCTTTTTAGTTGCAACTCTGAAATTGAATAGATTTTTTGTTTATTTAAATGAATTTACGTAACTAAGAATTTTAATCTTTGAATATAAATCAAGTTTCATTAAATTATATATTTATTAAAAAAAGACTTTATTTAGACTTTGAATACAGGACATAGTCTCATATATTATGACTCGAGTCGTTAAGTCAGAAATTATGCTTAACATTAAAGTATTTAAATCATATCAGATACAAACATAATTTTAGAATAAGAGTTTTGACGTGGATACCAATCACGTTTCTTCTATTTTAAAAGCACATTATCTTGAAGACACTTCACTTCGTTCTCCGGAAATGTCCTGCAGCCTCGTGGAAGTTGATTCTGTCCCTTTGTTCCGACGCTGACGTCGCCTTCTTGTTTTACAAAGTTCATTTTCCGTAGCGATTTATCTCAAACTGTTCTCTATTAACACATTGCGGTTTTGTCTATATTTCCCGATTTAATCATCTCACTTTTTATCGGACACGTGGAAGCCATTGTTCTCACCATATTTATAAAAGTTCACTGTCTTGAGACTTAAAATTTGTCCAATCGTCTCAAACTCCCTCTCCCAACTACTAGACATTAATTAAATTGTTCTCAAGTTCAAAAATCACTCAAACATAACTACATTGTTCTCAACTATTTCCTATCAAAAATACGTCTTACCATCTACTCACTTCAAATGTTCCCTTCCAACTGCCCACTCTCACTCACTTCACAACCAAGCGTCCTTTTTTCAGAACTATTTAGTCAGCAAATCTCAATACGTTCACATTTCTGGTCACACGGACACTGTCCAAATCATTTGCTTGACGACAAGTATTGTCTATTTTCACAATACAATATCTCACTTTAAAATTTATTATACCTTATAACTAACATTATCTGCCTTAAATTTATATTTTGGAAATCTATTAAATTTTTTATTTCCCCTGTTTCAAATATTATTTACAGTCATTAATTTGACTTACGTTGTCTTTTCTTTAGACCAATTATAAAATTCCCTGTTTATTTTCATGTTTCAAATCTCAAATCAAATATTTCTTTCATGTCAAAGCTAAAGTTAAAAATTAAGGATTACATACTTCTTTTATGATCCCATTTTAATATTATTTTTGTTTGGAATTATCATTCTTAATTTTACATGATTATACTTGTTATTTACTAAATTCTTAATAAATAGTATTCAATTATGTGTAAATTAATACAGTAATAATTTGGGGAGAGAATGTGAGTGGAAAGCAAATAGACATGTTATATAGACTGTATCATTTATTTTAATGCTCAAAATGTTTTATTGTAGCCGAACATATAATATAGAATGACCTACGACATCTTCCGACAGAAATAAAAATAAAAATGTGCCTATCTTATAAATAATGATCTACTATGTGTTTTGTGGAAATCATTGAACAATCTCCTTTAGTATAACTAAATACAGAATGACTTACAACCTGTTTAGGGAAACAAAACATAAAAACATATTTGAACAAGTGGCTCAACTTATAAATTAAAATGGGATAGAATTAATATGTTTAGAGAGAAAACAAAAAATAAAAATTATATTGTAGCTACTATAAGTTAACTACTGCTTAAAACGAGTTACAGCAAAGCTTTCCTGGCCTTTATTTTCTCCAAAAGTTTGAATTGTAGGTTCAAAGTTAATGGTTCAATTTATAAAATTCCAAGGTAGACAACCTTTACTGTCCCATTGTTGACCTGAAGCAGTTTTTTATTCTACTTAAAACACTAAAATATCTTTCTGCCTGGGCAACAGAAAGTGGTAAACTATAAAATATGTGCTATGCTACACAAACATTTGTAAATAAGTTTGTAATTTTCAAGTCACTAACTTCTTTAAAAGTTTAGATTTTGTATGGATAGGAAACACAGGCTTACTTTGGAATGTGGTCCTTTTTACCACATCATTCTGCACAAACAACAAAATCCAGAAGTTACTCAGTTAAAAAACCGGACAAGCCGTAAGAAATAAAACCGAGGTTTAAAAATTAATTTGCGACAAATGTAATTTAATCTACATTGGACAAACAGGAAGAGTATTATATCACAGATTTTTAAAACATTTACCAAAGAAGAACATTGATGGAAATAAATAAAATCATCCACAATACCTAATAGATAACAATCCTAGTTCAGCGGATTTTGAAACCATTGCATATATCCAAAAAAGGCAAAATTATGGATGCTATCAAGGAATATGAAATATACAAAGCCTTTAAAAACAATAAAAATCAACTTTTGAATAATCAGCTTCTTTTTTTCTGATTAAAAAAAGAAGCTCTATGATTCAGCTTTCAATATACAAGATAACAAAATTTCAGATAAGTATTGTCATAGGTTTACACAACCATGAGATGGCAGTTGTCCTTAGACCACTACACGGGGTACTCCCAATGTTAAATATTTCATATGTTATAAGTATCTGTGCTTATGTGTATGTTAAATGTTTTAATGATCTCAGAAGAGTGATAATTATCTGAAGATGGCAAAAATATTCGAAAAACATCAGAAAAAGAACTCACATAACGGACAAAACAAAAGTAAGTAAACTTTTGAAAAAAACAAAACAAACAAAATATATAAATAATAATGACATTACTTTTGAAAGCTCTGATAAAGATTTGTAATCTTTCTTTGCCTTTCTAGGTTTTCTATTAGGAGGAGCATTATTAAACTCTGCAGTTTGGTACCATGCTATAGGACTACACATTTATGATGAAGTTGAAATTGAAGAAAAAGTAAATTTATTACTTAATAAAGTTATTCAAGAAGGAAAGAAAGATCAAACAATGACAGAGTTAATTAAGGCTGACTGATAGCATCAATTCTGATAAAAACTCAAAACAACAATTTAAAAATTAAGTTATAAATATTTGTGATTTTATGTATTATTTAAAATATATTATGACTGTAGACACAATCATTGTTATATAAGCTATATATATATATAAAACTTTAGGGTAAAATTAGAGTGACATACAGACAATTAATTATAGATCAATTATTATAGTGATGTAAAATGGGCAGTGATGGGGAATGCAAATTACATTCAACATATTATTTACAATAGCAACATTTTATTATATATATATATTGCTGTTTTTAGTTTCTCACATTTAGTATAGAATAAGTTATGTGAAAGTTAAAAAATCAATGATTAGTTTTTATAGAAATATACATTTTAAGATATCCTAAGTCACAAAAGAAGATTTTTAATTACGTTTATCTATTGCCTGTGTAGTGCCTTACAGCCTAAACAAGTGGACATATTTGATCAAATTGGGTATGTAGCCATAATATTGGTTATCTCCAAGTCTCTTTTAAATTGGTTCAATAACCAAAAATTTAATGTTGCTCTCATAACATCAAAACTAAAAAATCTTATATTCTCATAATCAGCTTTAACGATTTTGAATTAATTTTGCTGAGTTCATATGGGTTTCTTTTTCAAAATTACTAATGAACCGATATTTTATTTTACTTGCAGTATGGCACACTAGTTTTGGTTGTAATCTACATATTATACCAAAATTTTATCGAAATTGCTTGCATTAATTGTAGGATATTCAAGCGTTTATGATGTTATCTTCCTTTCCTGTATTCCCATCTATCCTAGAGATTTGAGAATAAAGAGTCTATTTTGCCTGAGGTGTGACAAAACAACTGGATATCCTCCCCCCCCCCTCTAAACAAACAATTCAACCTATAACAGATTAAGTTTGATAAAAATTTGCAAATTTTTATTCTCATGTAATGGTACTCATTACAAAACATATTGTAACTCTATATGATGATGAAAAATTACAAAGTTTACATTTTAACTTTAATTCTAGATTTCCAAAAATATTTAATATTCTCATATACGAGGCCCATATATTTATGTGTAAAGCTTTTTTACAACTTCGAAGTTCACTAGCTTACCAAAATACCAAAATGAATAAATTGAGTGGAGGCTGTTTGATATGTGCAAAGCTAAAAGGCCCATCACGATTAAGTCCTGTCACAAGAGTAGTAACTTGAACAATTATAATATTTATAAAACCTATGTAAGGGTTAATTTTTATGACAGGGGTAAATACATGAAGGTGTGATAAACTTGGTTTATGTTTACTTTACTTTACTCAACAATTACACCTGAAAGTTTTTTTAACAAATATGTCTTATTCAATAAAATGTTATAATAATTTAGACAGTCTGTAATGTCATTATTTACTTTATAATTAACTTTTAACATATTATAATTATTTTATCTCAACAATTCTCCTAATTAGTAATAATTGCAGTAAAAATAATTTTCTGCAGGCCTACTTAATCAATATGAGAGAGTAAAATTACTAAAATTGAAAAATTCTGTTTTATATACTCATATGCAGGGCCGGAACTAGAAGATTTGTCAAGGGGGGCAAAGATCAGTTTGCCGCCCCCATCACCCCTCCCTCCTCCCTCCCCCACTATTAAAATACAATACCTCCGTAAGCTATTTTTTACATGCGGTAGTTGAAATTACACACCATATGTATATTATGAAGATGTTTCATTTATAAAAAGCATTTATTTATTACATTAATACACTTATACATGAATAATACAATTTTTTTTTTTGTATTTGTGACCCAATTGCAAATACGCAAAAAATTACGTCATAAATGTCATTTTAGCTTGGTCGTAGGTTGTAGAGCAATACATAGATGACGCCAGACATCATGCCCAAAAGCACTTTTTTGACCCAGAGGATCTCAAAACAGATATTTCCATGAATAACTTGGAAACAGTTTTTTAACCCATCACAACTTTGTATACTACATAGAAATGAAAAACGGAAATGAAAATTGAGTATTTTACAAAATTTATAATTTTGAAGTCACATGGGTATTATTATTACACATCTGTTTTACTTAAAACAACAAATATGCTTTAATTCAAATTTATCAACTCCCACTTCATCCAAATACAAGAACTTTCAAATAATTACAAGTGGTCTATTTTTAATGCTTACAAACTATACACGTTCCTGTTTTGGTGTAGGTAATGGCTATTATAGTGGAATGATTCAACTATGGGAATCTATGCATGAGTCAACTACACATTAAGGTATGTACACTGTTTCTGTTACAGTTACAGGTGAGATAAAATTTCTTTGTGAATTTAGTCAGCTTGATTGCATTTTAGGCATAAAAAGTTATTTATTTCCATAATAATTTGAGTTTTAAGAGATATTTCATTACTACATAAATCGTTCAACCATATCGACGGTTAAAGATTAATTTTTATCTACCACAGGTAAAATTGCAAAAAAATGATACATCTATAAAAAAACTGAACACATTTTTTCTATATTTATACTTCCAGGTATTATTATATGGATTAGAACATCCCTAAAATAATGGTTAGAAATTGATTTACAGAGAGGAAAATAGGTTGGAATTTATTTTATTTTATTATTTTGGTAATATTCTCAATAGGCTACAAAAGTATGAAATATTATTTTTCAAAATAAGGCTATAATTGTTCTAAATCATTTATTTTTCTAAATTTCCTGTAACCTAGTAGGTAATAAAATATTCTTAAACACTTTAATTTCTTACTTGTGTTAGGCAAACACTGACTTTAAGGTCACTTATTTAAAACTGACCTAACTAATATAATAATAGTTATTTGATGTGAAGATATCAAAATTTCCAATTGTATTATTGATTATTTAAATTTTATTTTGTTATTATCAAATAATTAGTGTTGTGAAAAAACAAAACAAATAAAACATTAAATTGCCTCCATTGCAACATATTCCACCATTATCATTATAAACTATGTTTAGTACAGTAGAGTCTCAGTTATCTGAGCTTTGGTTATTCGATCTTCCGAATTATCTGACCTACCGGGGCAATGTCCTGTAACATGATTTTACACAGTAGGCTGTCGCGCGAGGCAGCCCCTTTCATCACACCTGACTGTACGCAGCAGATCCCCGCGCAAGGCAGTCCCTTTCCTTTACCTGACTGTACGCATTATATTTGCATGCCAGGCGACAGATCGGTGACCGCACTTTCTCTTTGTTTTGGCACGCTGCATACCACCCTCGTCAACCCCGTCTCATCTGCTACCTGCCACTAGTACTCCTCAGTCCTCAGTGCTTACGTAGCTCTTTCACTGAGAGGACGTGTTGTGCATTGTTTCCTTGTTTCGCTTCTGCCGTTTTGTTATACTGTTGTGTTTTGATTTTGTCATCTCTAAAAGTTGTGGTGATGGCTTCAAAACGTAAAAAGGTGGTTGTGTCAATGGAAGAAAAACTGAAAGCCTTGAAGAGATTAGCCAATAGTGAAACTTTATTAAAAGTGGCGCAAGATTATAACGTTGGAAAAATAACAGTAGGAGACTGGAAGAGGAATCGCAATGAAATTGAAAAATGGTGTTCTCAGCAAGTCACGGCAACTGCTTTGAAAGATCGGAAGACGATGAAAAAATGTGAGTATGAAAAAGTAAGCGAAGCTTTGTACCTGTGGTTTACTCAACATAGAGATAAAGGTGTACTACCGATATCAGGACCAATCCTACAAGAAAAGTCCTTAAAGTTTCAAAATGAACTAAACGAAGGTGAACCTGATTTCACAGCTAGAGTAGGTTGGCTCGATATATGGAAAAAAAAGATACGGAATTCGGCAGCTTAATATCTGTGGCGAGAAGCTTTCAGCAAATTCTGAAGCTGTTCAATCGTTTAGGGATAAACTTCATACGCTTTTGGACAAGGAAAGCCTATCAGGTGATCAGATAGTATTCAACTGTGATGAGACTGGTCTCAATTACAAATTGTTACCAGCGAAAACACTAGTGTCAATGGCCGAAGTGGCAGCGCCAGGTTACAAACTTAGCAAAGAAAGATTGACAATTCTTGCATGCAGTAATGCCACGGCAAATATGAAAATGAAACCGGCTGTGATAGGCAAGTCAAAAAATCCAAGAGCGTTTAAGAATGTTTCCAAAAATGCTTTACCAGTGAAATATTACAATAAAAAAAAATGCTTGGATGAGCTCAGAAATTTTTAAAGAATGGTTTTTTAAAGAATTTGTGCCACAAACTGAACAGTTTTTGAAATCCAATGCCACGGAAAGCAATATTGCTTCTTGACAATGCTACGTGCCATCCTGATGAGGACTAACTTAAAGAAAAGGAAATAAAGGCCATGTTTTTACCTCCAAATGTGACTTCCTTATGTCAACCTATGGATCAGGGGACCTTAGAGACAATGAAGAGGAATTATCGAAGAAACCTGCTTCCTTCTTTAATTGACGCCATGGACCAGGGAGAAGACATGGTAAACAAATTGCGTCATCTTAATTTGAAAGACGTGGCCCAATCATGGGAGAGTGTTGGAGCGAACACCATTTCTAAATCTTGGAAAGTTTTGCTCCAAGAGAATGAAGAATCTCCGGATGGTGAAAATGTACAGGAGACCGAACCGGACAACAACAGCCTACTTCCATTGTTACAACAAGTGCCGGGTTGCTCAGATGCAACAGAAGAGGACGTGAATGAGTGGATTGCCCAAGATAAACAATATGAAGTGACAGATGAAGAAATAGTGAACATGGCAAACGGAAAAGGAGAAGACGATGAAGAGGGTATGGTGTTGGAGGAAAGTGCACAGAAAGTTTCGCACAGCAAAGGACACAAAGCTCTAGAAATAGCGTTAAAGTATGCGAGCAGCTGGAGGAAACATCGTCTACCAAGCTTTTACTTCTGGGGAGACTGCAAAATTTGGCGGCCAGAAAACAACAAACAGTGGGCAATCAAAAGACAATCACGAACTTTTTTATCCAAGATTAGGTTTAGTCTCGTAGTTCACTGCATTGTATGTGAGTATGTACCTACTGTAAAACATGTTTTATTACTTTGCCGTAAGTGCATTTTGATGTTTTAGTGCGTTAAATTCAGTTATGTTACTTGTATTTGAAAAGATTTCGATGTGCAAATAACAAATTTTCAACGTCGTTTTTATCATTTTCCATGTTATCTGACCTTTTCGCTTATCCAACCTTGCCGCGGCTGGTTTAGGTCGGATAATCGAGACTCTACTGTATTTACCAATTTTTATCTTTAAAATACTAATAATTTCTAAAATACGAATTTTATTTTTTTAAATACTATAATAATTTTGATCAAATTTTTTATGATTACTATGCAAAATAATTGTTAATAATAATTGGATGTTTACTTTAAAAATAGGAAGTTCTTTATGGTTGTATTTAAAAAATACAAACAATCAAATAAAATAATTTCCAATCTTTAATCTCTATTGGCTTGGTTGGTTGGTACATAGAAATAAAGTTGCACTGCTTTCCTGTTTGTACAAAATGAAGAATAAATCTGATAATGTCAACCAGAAAAATGTATAACTTTTGTTTTTTGTAAAAATAATGTTGAAACATTCATAGTTTTAAAGTTTCTTAGAGATTAGTATTTCATGTCACTGTTGACAGTATTAATGTAATATGTTTAATAATATGCTCAAAAGTGTACTCACACTGCCTGCAATAAGCCAGAGATATAATGTTATCAGTGAACCTGGGTGTGTTATCTGTATTGTATTAGTGCTTATCAAAATGGCATAACACCTTAGCCAACTTTTCTACTTAGCTAAAGGTAGGTTTTATAAATAAATACTATAACATAAACCACAAAGCTGGCTGTAATTTTTAAGTTTTAGATTAACCCATTTACAATTTGCTGGAAACAGTAATCACATTACAATAGAAATAATTTATAAGTAGGTCAATCATATATGAAATTTGACACATTTTTCTATGTTGAAATTTTAGGTTAAGTTTTTTCCAAATTCCTAACATGATGTTATATCCTGATAAAATTTTAAAATAATACTTTTATGTTATAACACCATTCAGACAACAACAAAAATATAATGGAATCATGAAAACCAAAATAACAACAAATAACATTCATGTTATTATTATTTACTTTTAATTAGCGTATATTGTTTTACAGTTTAGCAATACATTAATGGTATAATATAGATACCATATTCTTATATATGTTAGTACTTCAAAAATAGATTATAAACTATATTTTTTATAATTAACAAAATAATACAATGACTAAACCAAGTGCTGATATTTTTATCTCTATCTGAATAAAATTGGTTTACAATAAGACATGAATTTAACAAAATAATTTAGTGCTACAAAATTTTTATTCAAGTAATCGAGGGAGTCTTTAATTTTTTGTTCTTTTCTTCCTTTTTTTATAAGATGATAATGAAGGAGAGGTTCTGGTTAACAACAGGAGGGGGGGGAGGGTATCAGCAACTCTTTATTTATATTCACAAATTATAATTTATTTTACTCCACATCTTAGATTCACTTTTACCAAGAAATATTGTTGGTGTGGTTTTTTCAATTGTTTACTTTTTATGATTGTCTTCATAGTTACGGGTTTTGGGCTTTTCCAAGTATTATGCCCATATCTTAATATTTTAGCAACATACAAGTAAAAAATTTGAGCAAAAAAAGTTTCATTACATAATGGAGAAGAAATTATTTTGTGAAAATTTGCAGAACATATTGTTATTATTTATAAAACAAAAGAAAAAAATTGTATGCTTCTGAGAACACTATTTTTAACAAATGTCTGAGAAGACTATTTTTAACAAATGTCTTTTGTATGTCCATGGTATTTCTATCACATGTTATGAACAGGTGGACCAACTAACTCAAAATTTGAACGTTTGATGTAGAGCTGATTTCTACAGAATAGTTAAAAATTGGACAATTCGAGAAATAAGGGCAAATATATAAGGAGAATGATAAATTATTATCACATCATTTTCATTATTATCAAAATTTTGGAGTGTGATATATGGAAGATGTTCCATGACATTTATTATTACATTATACATTATTGCAAAATCATTATTCGATTTTAGTTAATATTTATATACTGGTGAGGTTGAAAACAAGGGATAATGCAACAAAATTTACGAAAGTTAGTATTTAATCCTTTGTTTTGTGTGTTTTTTAATGAAAATTTTATATTTTTATTTTTTGAACAGAATTTAACAATTTGTACATACCTGGTCCTTGGTATGTACTTCCAAGTTACAAATACACAAATAATTTGACTTTTTTAGTCCAAATACATATATTGAGAAATCATTCAAGATTTACTTTGTCATCCCAAAATTATTAACATAACCTTTATATAGTGACATATTCTCATTTATTCATTCTCATTTACAGCTGTTATGAAGATAGGTATGGTAGACAGAAATTTAATGCAAATATTAAATTTTCTGCAAGATGAAGACACAGCTTCTAGAAATCATAGTTCTGATGACAGCATGGCATCTAGTGTTAGCAACAACACCATGTCCATTTCCTTGCCTTTGTAACATTCTGGCTGTCAACTGTTCATCACAGCAGTTAAAGTCTTTCCCTATGTACTTTCCTTCTAATGTAAGTAATACTATAAATCATTCAACTAATGTATTGTTGTTTATTTTTTTAGTATTAAATTATACAATTTGGTTTTGTATTATTGTGCTCTGTGTTCATTCTCTGAAGTTACTCTAATTTTTATTTTTGTTTGTTACTTCTTTCTTTACACAAATTGTACATACAAAAATATCTTTTGCTCCATTTTTTAGTTGTTGAAAAAATAATTTTACATGATAACCATTTTGAAATATTTTAAAAATAGGGTCCCAGAAAAGATCATCATCTGCCCTGTGAATTTATCTGTAGACCAAAAATTATGAGCATGTAAAATAATTGTAAATTTAGGAAAGTTATTGAATGCAAAAATGAGAATCATTTTAAAGTAGCCTATGTACAATTTTGTAAAAACTTATGTTATCACTTACAGAAAAATAGTACCTATAATTAATATGATGTAATTAAAAATTAGTTCAGCAGGGGGAAAATCATAAATCGTGAGATAACTTACAAATTTTGTTATTATAGACAAGCATCAGTGGACAGAAATTTCATATGTGAAAAATTCACGGCAATGGCATTTTTAGCATTTGCAAATTATAAGTGAAAATCATGAATTCAGAAGAACACATATCGTAGGAAGTCATATTAACATAGGGCCATAAAAAGAAGCAAAACATAAATTCATAATTAACTTTAATGATTTATCATGATTTAACATATTTTGAGATACCAGAAATATATATTTTTTAAATATGTTTTTAAAGTTATTGAGTAAATGATAAATGGTTCATGTCGTTTAATCCAGCACTTATATGAAATCCAGTTTGTTTCATCCAGTCTGTATATGAAATCATTTAGGACATTTTGAAAAGTGATTGTTTTTTTTATAAACAAAGGAAGGTGTATATCAAATAAAATATTAATAATGCACAAAATATTGGTTGTAACTCAGCTATTAAAACTATTACCAGTAGTAATAGTAGATTGTGAGAAACATTTAAATTTTAAAAGAAGAAAGGAAATTTATTTCAGAGTGGAAAAAATATCTAAAAAATAATAATAGGCCTACACTGTAACTAGAGCCTTATATTACAATTTTTAAAACCACTCAAAGATAATACAGTACTTAATTATATAGGTATTTTCTATAGATCAGTCTACAAAATGGATCCGATAAAGTTAAAAAGCTTAATCATTATTATGTAAATTTATCATTTAATCTATGAGCATTTTCCATACTTTTTCATCCATAGGTACTTAGTACACCATATGAAAAGATATAAAATGTCAATAATCAACATTCATTTTGCATTCTTTAAGAAATATCTATTCTGGAATCCTCTTTGGAAAATTTGATTTCATAGAAGGGACAATTTCTATTGTACGGTAGATTTGTGAGATCAACTTTTTTTATAGTTATTTGAATTTTAATTCATTATTTATACATATATGTTCCAAACACCCACAAAAAAGACAATAATTTAAAAAAACAAATAAGTTTTCATTGAAATCCATCAATAAATACAAATTTTTTAATAATTTTGATTTTGTTAATTTTATGTGGACTTGTATTTCAAGAACAAAAGAAACCAAATTTAAAATTAATGGTCCAAACATTATGAGTTTCATAAAAAACTAATGATTAATACAAATGTTTATGAAGTTGGGACTTCATTTAACAACCTCATACCGTAATGTTGACAAAAACATAATAATTTTTTGTTTGGTACTTCTGCTCTGTGTAATACTTTGACATTTTGAAACTTTCGGACCATTTGTTTTTGAGAAAATGTGTAACAAAAGTGCTATAAATGGACAGACTGTGACATAATTCTAGCTATTTAGTCATTTGTCACTATTGTTAACGCTTTCTTCTCTGAAAATCTCTTTCCAAATCTGTTAAAAGTAGCTAAACATATTCCTATTAAGAAAAGAGACAAAAAAAAGGCAATAAATATAGACCCATACTCTTGTTACCAGCTGCAGTAAAATAGTATTTGAAGCAGCACAATAGCTGCCCTTCTGTGTGCTTAAGGTGGTAATACTGGGCAGCATTCAGAGAGTAAGCCCACTATTAACCTTAATAATTCTTAATTACTGAGCATTGTGAGTTGTTTACTCTTTTTTCTAGAAAAATCAGTACACTATTTATACTGCCTGAAACTATGATGTTCTCTCTAATAAGTGGATTGTTTCCAAGTCTTCGCAATATTTGTAATATAAATACTGAGTAGGTACTTCAAGAATTGAACAGGTCCTATAAAGTCAACTTTTAAGACTTCTTCTACAAGGCAATCTGGTTCTTTGTTTTCCAAAATTTCTTCATGTTGTGGTACTTACAATTAGGTAACCTTGTTGTTTTTTGTCAACTGGCTTTTGGCTCAAAAGTATATGAATTCAGAGCCTTAAAGCTGTATGGCAGTCTGACATAATATACATCATTACATTACTGATACCTTTCTTAAGGTTCTCCCTGATGCAAGTTGTATTGCATGTATCTCTATTTAGAAAATAGTCTGGTTTAAAATCACGAACAACTCATTATTTTCAAGCAGCATATTGTTCTCTGGTGAGACAAATTTTTATGTGAATGGAAAAGTTAACCACTATATTGTTGCTATATTGGTGCAACAGCAACCTACATTGGTTTACTGACAGTTAATGCAAGGTGCTGGTAAACAGATGGTTTGGTGTGGCATATCGTATTATTGGACACTTTTTAATTGAAACCAACCTATTACAAGAACTCATAATGCTAAATGTTTTTATTTAAGAAGGCCTATTTCCAAAATGGTTCAACTAGGATGAGGTCCTCCCATGTCATTGTTCACGAGTGCCTGATGAACAGTTTCCCAATGCATAGATTGGACGACAAGGCACTGTGAAGTGGTCAGAAAGACTACCAGATCTCACTCCCCTAGATTTTACCTCTAGAGACACCTTAAAGCTATGGTTTATCAGGAAAAGATCCGAGACATTGTCATTTTAGGCAATGTATCATCAAAGCCTGTGCATGACTGGGAATTCAGATTGTACAATCCTTGGAGTGAAACATATCAAACATATTTTGTAACTTGTACACTGTAAAAAAAATTATATTTGTGTTCTAATAAATGTTATCAAATTATAAGGTTTGCTAGTATGAAGACTAGTGGAGTACCCTGTATATATACACCAATTTACCTGTTTAAGTAAACCTTCTTCCAAATCAGCTGGATTAAGAATTTTCTTCTTCTTTTTTTTAAATGTTTTTACCGTTGCGGGTTGCAAGTAAATATTCTAACCATCAATTTTAAAAATTAATAAAATTTCAAACTTTCAATAAATGTAATAAAAATATTATGTTTGTTAGTCCAATATTTTCTATAGATTTGTAGTTTTAATATGTATATATAGGTATGTGAGAAAGTTTGTGCAATATTTTTGCATTGATTATTATTTTGACTATGTATGGAGAAAGTTAGTGCAATATTTTTAGTGGATTTTTATTTTTAATATATATGGTCCAACAGACAGGAAGTCTATGCAGATTTGGAAAAATTCGAATTTTTGTAAAAAATGAATTTTGATTAATATGCGTAGCTTCAGTAGTCCAAGTCGGTTTTTTTTTCTCTGGACTGTAGGAAGTTATCACTAAATGTGAACCTTTATTCAATGATCTTTTTCAAACTGCTTCCCTAGCTTAGAATAATAAGCAACTATTGGAACTAATTTTATGAATTTAAATTTATGAAGAAACTGGTTTTTAGGTTGTCTCAGTTTACTTCTCAAAGTGTACTTTTGATTGCTCCTTCACAAGTTCTTTCTATCTTGTCTCGTTTATAAGTTACGTAGCTCTAACGTTTAAACTTTTTCAAAAATTCTCATAATTCAAAGAAATTTAATGTAATCAGAAAAACATTACAAATAACAAATAGAGAATAAAGTTTTTTGAAAAAATTAATTAATAAATAGTTTTTTGTTGATAAAGGATAAATTTCAAAGTGCATAAAACCAAAAATAAAATTAATTTTGAACAATATTCTAAATCAAATTAATCAGTGATGTCAAATAAAGGGGAAAATGTTGATAAAAATAAAATTTTAATTATTTTAGGGAGGGGAGATAAATTACATAATAAAGGAGATAAATAATTAAAATAAGGTAACAATGAAAAATGTGTAGAAAAAAAGTAGTATGTAGAAGAGAATAAGTGTTAAAACTCAAAAATTTTAATTTAATAATCTAAAAAATCTCAAGTGTAAGAAGTGTTCAGGTCCGAAAATCGTCAAAGTATGTTGAGTACAAGTTTCATGGTGCGGGAATTTACTTTGTTAGAGACAATACCCAAAATAAAGTGACGTTCAAAACCAAAACTATCAAATTGTGAAAATAAAATTACTAGAACAATGGGTTGTGATAAGAAATAAAATTTCTCAGGAACAAGAAATCTCATGGGGATCAATCAAAGTTCCAAAGATGCACCAAATCACCAGGAATATTAAGAACATTGTCTGGAGGAAATACGATAATCCTGAAGGAAGATATGGAAGTTTCCATATAAAAATCGCTAAAAAATATAGGAATAATCAAAGAGCATTGCTACTGCACAGCGGAATTATTTAACTAAAAAATGACGGGGCTTGCGGTAGAGCAAACAATACCCAAACACACTAATAAGGTTAATTAACTGAATTAATTTGGTAAGAACAAACAATCCTGAATAAATAAAGTAGAAACACTTAAATTAAATTAGTAATTAATATTGAAGCAATTTCAGACCAAAAATGGAGAAAACAAAAAGATAAGGACAAAATATTAGGTACGAAAATGAAGCAGGGTAAAAGGGAAATTGTTGGTACAAGAATATGTTACTAATAGGGAGAAAAATTCAATAAAAAAGAATGCATGAAAATATCATGACCCTCTCTCGTCTAAAAATTTGAAAGGTTGTAAACCGTTTTGCTGTCCGTCGATTTCTTGAAAAATTTTAAAAACCCGCAAATGGTTATAAGGTATCTACAGGGTATAAGTTGAAAATATCAAGTCATCGAACAAAACCACGGGTTTGTGCAATATTATTGCACTGATTATTAGTTTGACTATGTATGGAAGTCTGAGAAATTTAGTGCAATATTTTTCGTAGATTTGTAGTTTTAATAAGTATGGGTATGTAAGAAAGTTTGTGCAATATTTTTGCACTGATTATTAGTTTGACTATGTATGGGAGTCTGGGAAAGTTAGTGCTAAAAGTTTCTGATAAGATGTATAATTTTAAAATATTATTGTATAATAATGTAGGCCTATACTAATGATGACCTAGTTGGTTTTGTGAATTTTAATCAGAAACTTTCCATTGGGGTTTTTAAAAACTTTTTGCTACTTTTTTTAGGAGAACATCAGACTAAAATTTTATACAATTTTCACTGAAGTTTTGTTATTTATAAAAACTGTTAAATTTAATTTATAAAAGTGTAATCAATTATAAGATGTGTGGTACAGTGACTGATATTCCGAAAGGGAATATGGAGGTCCTATAAGTAAACAATAGTGGGGTTTTTGTTTTACTAGTATTCATTAAATTATAAAAATTAATAATAGATTTCTCTTAAACATTGGATTACTCTACTAATTGAAACACTGGACAACACTTTAATAACAACATTTATTTTAATTAAAAAGACTATAGTTGGAAAATCATTACAACACTTAAAATATAGATCAATTGAATTAGAGTTCCTATGAGTTCATTTTACAGATTACATAAAATGTTAAAATTCACTTTGCCTAGCCTAGGCTCAATCAGTTATCTCTTCAAATAAAAAAACTTTAAAGTTCATTGTGTTATTTTACACACACAAAATCTCGAGATGGGGCACTTGTGCTGGCTTATTATTTTTTATTGTTCTCATTTATAGAAACATTTGAATTTAAATAATTTACTATATACAGTTCAAAAAAAGCTTTTCTAAAACTTGTAAGAGAAGATGATTAAATATTCAAATTTGATTCTAATATTTCTAATCCAATAAGTTATACTTAAATTCAATTTAATTATTTATAAGGAGTTCTATTTTCCAAATAAGTTCTTAAATATTTATATTGGAGTTCTTACCAGTTTTTACTGATGTATAGCTCTCGATAACAAAAAATTTATATTTATCTTTTAAAATATTACGGGTATAAAATTTTAACACATCTTGCCTGTTTACCAGCTTTTCGTCACTAAAAATAAATAAATAAATAAATCGCGGCCCTCACATTCTTCCCAGCTTTTTTTCAATTCAAAGAAGACTACTCCTTTCTGGGCTCCCATTGGTAGTTGGTCTAGTCATGGGTCACGGGGTGTCTTGTTGTCCTATGTCACTCCAGCAATCTGCTTTCATTTGTCTAAGTCTAAGCGTATCGTCTAGATCTATGGCGTACTTTAATATTTCACCATTAATTTTATTATTTTTATTTGATTTAAACCACATTTAACTTTTGAAATTTACTTTGAAATATAAATTATTAAATTTTGAATAATTTAGTTTATTTATATGACTTTAATAATCTTAAATACTAAATATATTGGTCGCATCTCCCACCTTAGCATGTATGGGCTGAGGATTATCTTATTTCTATCAACTTTTAGGTTTTTAAATAAACATGGTTACACTACTATCCGAATCTAACCTATATTATTCCTACGTTAAATTTTAGTGATATTTTGCTGTTCTTTTAACAAATTATAAATATTTTTCTTCCAAAATGATTTTATTTTAACCTTACCTAGAGTTAATCCGTTGTTTGTGATAGCCTAAAATTTTTATGTGTTTACATTTATCATAACCTAACATAGGCTCAGTACTATTTACTTCTAAACATTTTGAATTAATTATATCCAGTACATTGTAAATTTGGAATTAAAATATAGTAGCCTATACTAAACCATACTATGCAGGTTTGTTATTTATAATTTAAGGTGAGTTATTACCTTTTTGGTTACTCATATGTCTTGTCTTTAGGCTACTATACTCTTGGTAATTTGTACCATTATAGTATGTACATTTTAAACAATTTCTCAGAAATAATAATTTTGTATTTTGTACCATGTTTTTAAACATTTCAGTTAACCATAGTTTGGATAAATCAAGTTTTACTGTATTCTGTTTATTGGATTTTTAAACAATACAAAGTTTAAAAAAATAGTTATTTCTAAGGATAGTTTGTTGACAGAATTAACGATAAATTTTTGTTATCATGAAAACAAAATATGAGTTTATAAAAATTAATAGTAATTATGGTATGGAGGAGGACCTCCATTATTGTTAAAACTTGGTCTATATTCCCATTTATTGTACATGTTACGATTATTATAATCATCTGGAATATAACCCCTGTTATTTTGTGGGTTATTATTATAATACGTTGAAGGATAATATCCACCTTTAGATCTTGAATTGTAGTTATTATCACTTTTTGGAGTGTATTGCTGATTAGTATTGTCAATTTTATCATTTTGATTCTGATTATTTACGGAACGTTTTTCTATTGTATTACTGACTTATGTTATTATCTTTCTTCTCATTATTATTTTGTTTATTACTTGAAGTAGTTATACTTGGAGTTTGTTGAGTAACTTGATTTGTATTTTCATTTTGGTTGTTTATACCATCTAGAATCAATTCCGTCATATCATTATGAGTGGCCATTTCATAAGGGCGACACTTTCCCACTGCTATTAGCACAAACACTAACAATAGTGATGTAATCTAGAAATAGAATTAGCTTGTTAATATAATCTTTAGATTGATTAATTTTTAAGAATATTTATATTGTAACACTAAATAAAGATGAAAGTAGAGTTGAAGTTTCATAGAATATAAGTAGAGTTTAATTACAACTGAAATACATGCATTATCTCAATCAAAATGTCACAATTTTTTTGTACAATTGAAATTTAAATGATTTATAAGTTTTCCCAATTTTATAAACAACTTCCACTTTTGATTATTATTAAATTTTAGATTCATTTATTGAAACTATAAAATAAATCTTTGTTATCTAGTTCCTAGGTTTTTAGGTAGAAAATCTTCGTTACTCTTACTTGGTATAATAGTTACCATATGTATACAGCCATTTAATATAAACAAATATATACTGCACCTAGGACAATGGTGACTTACTATTCTTTGGATATAATATACTTATCCCTTCCATTTTTAACAAAGTCTAAAAAATTCACTTTGTGAAACGCCTCGTTGTGTTCTTGTTTATTTCTTTGATAGTGTGAAATCTTGCACCTTTTAAAGATGATTTTACTTTTGGAAAAGCCAGAGGGATCAGGTAGCGAAATTTGGATTGTAGAGAGAAGTGGTAAGGTACTTGAGTGATTTCATAACAGGAATATTGGTACAATAAAGCTGCTAATAACCACCTACCCACATGCCCTTGAACATTTTCTTTTTACTACATATCTAACTCAGCGAAGAACATCAATGTAGTACTCATTATTAATTATTTAGTCTGGGGGAGCATACTAATTATAGACAACAGCTTCACATTAAAGAAAACATCACTAACATGCCCTCCCACTTTGCAACATCTTCTTCAAACGTAGAGAACAATAGAATTTCTGGAAAAACAGCGCTATTGTTTCAGGGTCGTGGTCATGGATCTCCATAATTCATCTCCAGTTGTGATCTTTTTGAAGAAACATGAGACTTTTTGTAGCTGTTTGAAGTAAGTCTTCATCAACACAACACAATATTCCTTCTGCTCCCATGATAGATGCTGTGGAAGAAATTTTTCCATCACATGTTTTGTGCTAGTATCCTACATCAAAATCTTTGAAATCTTTGCTTTCTTAAATCTCTAGATCATTTTCCAATTCTTGCACTATCAGTCACTGATTTTTGAAGATAACAGCCACTACTTGTTCAACATTCTCAGGTGTTCTACTTTTTGAAAAAATCAACTTGTTGTTTAGAAACTTTTAAATAAATTCTTGGCCATCTTTGAAATGTTTGTACAATAATTTTATCTCTCTTAACCATCCGAGTATTTTCTTCAGCGTAATTTTTAAGTTTTAATCAAAATTTGGCGAATATTTACTGATCCATTCTTCATCATTATGACAGTCACACTCATTTGAACAGCCAACTGTAAAATCTAAGAAATGGGATTGCTCATGCATTTGGCCCCCTTTGATTGGCTGCCAAATTAAAACAAGTCTGTGGAAACTGTGCTTGAGATATTAAAAATGGATTGTTACTTTCAGATCAAACCTTGTATAATGAAGTGGAGCAATTGTTTAACCATACTAAAAATTTTAAGAAATAATCAAGTTTTAAATGTTAGCAGCCAATAATTCATAATGAATCTTATGAATATGATTCAATGTGTTTTTACTTTTTTCACATGCTAATTATTTGAATTTGATTCAATGCTAATGATTATTAACAAGTCTTGTATTTCTGGCTACATCATAGAGAACAATTTAGTTATTTGTTATGCATTTGCACAATTTAGGAAATAAAATAGGGCATCTACTCTATATTACCATTCTTCTCAAAAATGTTATTTACTGTCAACTACATCAGTAATTTCATTCATAATTGTTTCCCATTACTTAAAAAAAACTCAATTAAATTAAAGACAATACATTTTTTTTTTTTTTTTTAAGTATTACAAGGATTGATCAAAAAGTATTCAAATTTCATTTTTCCAAGTAAAGCACAGGAAGTGAGCTCCAGTGGGGAGATGAAGCAGATGCAGATGTGTGAATTTATTTACGTGTATACTCAACCCTCTAAATTTCATTTTCCAGGAAATTACAGAGTCAATATCTAACAACAAATAACAGAGTTTAATTTTACAAAGCCAATATCTTCCAAATATTGATTCAACTGTTTGATTAATAATAAAAAAATTGCCTATGAATTGTTGTGATTCATAAGGACAATGTACAAAAATTATTTAGGTATAATCAACTAATGTTAATTTTACAAACAGTCAGTAAAAGATTAAGATATTTTAATTACAATTTATATCTACAAATTCTTATCCTATAAGAAAACTCAGATTTGTACATCTGTTTATATTTATTACCCATGATTAAACCACCATGCATGTTTGTTTCCTTTCTAATGTTAGATAAAATATCAAAAATATTATTCTAAAACAACTTACTAGCTTGTAAAACCACATCTTGCTGTTGAAGAAGAGCATTTACTTTTCAAATTGACTTATATATTTCCTCTTCCACTGTGATTTTTAATTACATTTTTACGGTGTTTTAATTTAACATCAAGTACAATTATTCAAAATTTTCTGGGAAAAAACAGACTATCTTACTCAGATTCAATCAAAGAATCAAACTATTTATAGAATCGAGTTTTTAAAATAACCTGCATTAAATTTCAATTTATTTAACCCAATATTTCATTCTTTTAGATATTAAATGATTTAAATTACATTTCAAGTTGATTTGATTTGTACAGGTGCAAAATTAGAAGTACATCAAACAGTCTGTAACTTTTTAATTAATGCTTATCACCATTAACAGTAAATAGAAATGTTACTTGTTAGGCGCAATCACACTTTTGTAATTTGCTAATTTATGTAAATGAAAGTATTTATAAATATTTAATAAATAAAAGTAGGCTACATTGTAAACTTGTAATAAGATATTCTAAAGTCCCACTGGCCTCTTATAAAATTGTAATGAATATAAATAAATGACATTTGGGGAATTTTATAGAAACTAAAAAAACTATCTCTTGACATAATACAAATGTGGGAAAAGTTTCAAGAATTACAGTGTTTTATTAATACTAAAGGCAAGTGACATTGGTGAACTAATGATGAACTGAAATTTTTTAAATCAGTTAATTCTTGGTATAGATGCTACATTAAAATTATTTAATTTGTCTGAATGGCAAATACAAATTAATGTTTTCTATTTTTAATTTGTGTTGTTAGAGTACAAACAAAAATTGTGTATACCGTACTGTATATGTTTATTATTATTCTTCCTCTTTGTTATTTTATTTGTTACGTTCTTCTTACCTTATGTAATTCTTACTGTTATGTTATTTCTTTTTATAGTTATGTATAACAGAGTAAATAGTTAAATATATAGCTTAAAAACTAAATTAATTTCAATAGGTTATGGGTTGAAACAACATATCTACATTTTAAAGGTTTAAGGTACAGTTTTAAAGTCTAATCTATAAGGTATGTCTACGCAAAATCTTCCTCAGTTAAGTAACAATAATTAATCACATTGGAAGTTTAGAGATTGGTTTACTCAAAGAAAGAAATGTCAAGGAAGTAGCCTTGACAGAAGTAAATGAAGAAGTTAAATTCAAACGAAAAACCAACGATAACAAGGTTAAATCAATAATAGTTCAGTATGTTACTGATAGGGATCTGGAGTACATTAAAGATAACATGACGACATTTGAAATGTTCAAATCTTTGAAAAACATATTTGAGTAAAAAAGAGCATTTTAACCAGATTATTTGTGAGAAGAAAATAGCTTACTTTAAAATGTGAGAAAAATACTAGTCTACAGGATCACTTTATGAAATTTTATAGTGTAATAATGGATCTTAAAGTTACAGGAAGTAAATTAAATGAAGATGACAATGTAAGTCACATATTTTTAACAATACAGGAATAGTAATACAGGAATAGCCAGGAATAGTAATGTCTAACATATTTCTTTTCATAGATGAACAGATTAAATTGTTAGTTGCCCCTGAATCCAAAATATAGTTAACAGTGCCATCAACATTATCTTTAATTTCGGAGGAAGTTAGTTATCATTGGTAGTATCGATAACTGATTACTACCAATGATAACTATCCTTAGATTTTCTTCAATCATAATTACATTTACAATGATGTACTGCTCAATAGAAGTTACTATTTAAAATATTTGTGATGTCATCCAAAACAATCAATTTAAGGGGGAAAAAATACCGCATATTTATTCAAAACTAACATTATTGTTGTTTGTAAATATTTCCATATGGTACCTTCAAATGAATAAACAACCTAAAACTATCATCTGAACAATGAAGTATTTATCGAATATAATCAAACAATTTTTTTTTATAACTGATATATATATATATATATATATATATATATTAATATGAACATAAATTTTTATTATAAGAAACAACAATATTTTTACAATACATTTCTTTTGTAATAATTTGTGAAATTATAAATACAGTATTTTATTTTAAACATATTGGTACGTAATAAAGGAACATTAGTGATTTTCAACATACCGTCTGTCTGACATCAACGTCTCTACATTAGAACAATTATTACAAAAATTAAGATAGAAACCTAAAATTTGACATAAAATTTTTTTGAAACCTGTTGAATTTAAGAAAAATTTGTAAACAAGAATTTTAAACAGTTCATTTTCTATATCTTTTGAGTAATTTAACTTAAAACATGCTGAAATTAAATATATGATATATATATATATATATATATATATATATATGAAATTATATTAAAAATATGATAATTTAAAACAAAAAATAACGAAGTTATTACAAATATAGTAATTTATTTGAACTCTATCTTCTCTAGGAAATTTTAAATTCACTTATTTCTAATAATCTTAGTTCTAGTAATCTAAAAACGCTTACTTTCCATCTCTACTCGATTTCTTTTACAAAATTTGGGTTCAAATTTGGTTAACACATTATTTATGTTAATTTTTACAAATGTACCTAAAACAAGAAATCACCTCTATCAAGATACTATAATGTGTAAGATAAAGAATGTTTTGAGATTATAGCAGTAAAGTTACTATGGTTTTGTATACATTATTCCTACTAATTTCGTAAAATTTGACTCCCTGCTTAGTTTGTTTTCATATTTTTCTTTACTTATTTGTTCATTACAAGTTTATTCTTTTTTAAATTCTCAGAAATAACAATTATATACATTTTTATCCATAATCGTTTTTACTGTTAAGATTAACTAGAGTTCAGATAAATTAGGTTTTATTGTATCCTGGTTTTGAATTTTTAAGCTGTTTAAAAAATGTTCATTTCCTAGAGTAGTTTCTTGACATAATTAATATTATCGTAAAATCACAACAAGATATTGGATACTTTATAATAATTAATAGTAATAATAGTGTGGAGAATGACCTCTATTGTATTTATATCCACCTTTATTGTTCATTTTATGATTGTTATAATCACGTGAGTGATGACCACCTCTCTGTTGCTGTTTTTGATGATGATGATAATCATCAGCATAATATCCGCCTTTATAATTTGGTCTGTGATCATAATAATCATGTGAATGATAATGACCACCTTTATGAGGTTGTTTATGATGATAATGGTCATCATAGGAATGTCCACCTTTATGTTTTGGTTTGTAATCATTATGATCATTTGGAGAATGTCGATGTTGGTCTGGTTGTTTTTTATGATTTTCACTTTTTGGGGGATATTTTGTAGTGCTTTTCTGTTTAGAATTTTCCTTTTTACCTTTTTCTTCTTGGTTATTTAGAGAACGTTTTTCATTTTTATTGTCATTATTTTCTTTCTGATTATTACTTTTTTTGCTACTTGAAATAGTTGTTGATGTTTGTTGAGTAGTTTGAGATGATTTTGCTTTTTGGTTGTATTTGTCATCCAACATCAACTCTGTCAGATCAGAATCAGTACCATCTCCATAAGGGCTAATAGTATCAGCAGACTTTCCCACTGTTATCAGTATAAACATTAAAATCAGTGATATAATCTGAAAAATGAAACACCTTGTTTATAATCTTGATATTTATTTATTTTTTAAATGATTATGTTTTTTGTGCCTACATTAGAATGAATCTAATGATACATTAAATGTAAGTATGAGACGGCAAAGATCACTTCCCTTAACTCATTAAATTTGTCATTGAAAAACTGAGTTCTTGATAGACATTTATTAACATATTTCTACAAATAATACATTTCTGTAGAGATTTTCTAAACTTTACAAAGAATTTCACTATGACATGTTGCTTCACGCTAACAGTTAACATTTTTTGTGTTTATTATTTTTTTTATAAATTATAACATTCTCATTTCTCTTGACAAAAAAAATCCATGATTTTCTTATTAGATTTTGAATCAAAAAGAAGTGGATGATTAGATTCATATAATTAACTCATCTAAGCCACTGACCAAAAAAATGTGTGAAATAAGATTTGGTGAAATCAGTTCGGTACTTTATAATTAAACTATATGGAAATGAAGCCAGGAAAGGTATTCACGAAATTCCTTTATTAAGATTGTTCTTATAACTAGGTTTTACATATTCTTGATCTCGTGGTAATTAATTGTTTGAGATGGCACAGCTAACTATCACAGTTTTTGTTGTGTATTCAACTTAATAACTATCACAAATTCTTAAAAGTAATTATAAAAAAGATAACAACATGATTTACAACAGATATTCTAAGACTAGAAGGGAGATTAAGGAGTGAAAGGATTTGGTGATTAGTGAATGATTTTACACTGTTGGTGTAGATTTCGAAGGGATATAAGTATATTTTAGTTTTTATTAAAATAGTGGCTGTGTACGGGTAGATAGTTCTTAACAATTTTCACTCACCAAGTTTCTGTTGATGATATTATAGTTAGCAATGTTCGTGTCTGAGTACTTCCATAGATGAAGCTATCCAATATCTTGTCGACCTGTTTTTAGTGTCCAATTTTATTTATATTTCACTGTTATAAATAAACTTTTAGCACCGACTCCAAATTCAATCTTGTTGCTTCCCTCCCTGGTATATAAGTGCCCTCTCCAATCTGCCACAACCTTCTTCTTCCTCATCTAGTTTTATTTTTGTTTCTTAGTTTTTCTTCTTTTTTTTAAACTTCTTTGTCTTGTTTTAATTTTTTTTTTTTTTTTATAATTTGATGGTTACAATTTGATTTGAATGTTCCTTGACTAATGTGAATGAAGATGGGTTTTGATAGTGGTCAGGGTCTTGTGATTTATGATATGTTACCCTGAGATGATAGTTATAACTAGGATTACAGTATCATTATAAGAAAGAATAGCTAGTAAGAAAAGTCCACAATATTTTTTTCTATGCTAAGATCAATCTAAAAACAAATTTAATTAAGGTCAGATATAAAAATAATGTTAACATATTTTTACTAAATCTTTCCCTTTAGTTAATGAAGAAGCATTATTAATTAGTTTGTGTTTATTTTTATATTTATCTCTCGTCATAATGAACCAGATTGAATAAAAATATTTTATTTGTTGATTTTCAGAATGTTTCAAATATTTTAAATTTTTAGTTAAATTTGGAAAGCTTTATAATTTGTTTTGGTTATTGTATTATTGTTACTTCAGTCGAATTGTGGATTCTTCTCACTTGATTTATTATTTTTTTTCCTTTTTCTTTCTTTCTTATTTTCATGCAAAACAAAATTTTAATAATAATAGCACCTTGAAAATATTGAAGATAAAAACTACAAATAAATATATTATTTATTTATAAACTTTTTATTTCCTATCATTCCTTAAACACTTTACGCCATTTTATATGAGCCTGATTTTGATTGTTCTAAAAATTATAGTAATATAGTCAGTGTGTAAAAAATTTACACTTTGCTTGCTGCATGATTTTGAGTTGGCAATACTGTACGATTTAGGCTACCAACTTTTGCAATTTTCCACAACTTGTTACTGCACAGACGTTATAAAGATAAGATTGTATTTTGTTTTTATTGAACAATTATACATTACTCTTAATATTTTAATCTATTTAATCTTTATTTATTAAGTCAAAACCTACTGACTGATCACGAAAGCTTTGGATCCAAAAAGCCTAGAGTTATGAATTGTGTAAGGGGTAGGTCTGTAGACGCGTACTAAGAAAGGGTTTTGAAAATGTTCCACTCCAAGGGTGTTTTTTACTCCTAAAACAAGTATCATATCTTTGTTATTTATGGGTCGATTTTGATATCATAATTGGCATGTTGCTGTATTTAGGGATAATTTATTTCTATAGCACCACCATTATTAGGATTGTGCTAAAAACAAAACTTCATTACAAAACTATCTCTACTATCCCCAGGTGAAACTGGGGTCATCAGTTAGTAATAATATAGTTTAAAGATTGTTTTATAGATAGTCTAAAACTTGCTTAAATATTAAGATTTTAGGTTTTCAGAAAATTGTCAAATTATATTTTTGTTTATTATTATTATTATTTTAAGAATAAAAAATAACTACATATATGTTAATTTTTTATTCAAAATATAAACTTAACAAAACAATACTAAACAAAATAATAATACTAAAAATGTTAAACAAGATTACAATCCCCAACAATAGATTACACATATACAAACTTATTATTAATTACACTTTAATGTCTATTGTGTACTAAAGACCACATGGTACATACGTAGTGGTAAAAATAGGAAAGGTTGAAATTAAAAACAAAAATTGGAAAACACCAAGGCAAGACAGAAGAACAATGTTTCAATGTAATAATAATAAATTAAGGGATCTATCACAGATAGATTACACACATTAATCATATATGTACACACATTAATCATATATGTTATACAAAAATAGTAACTACAAAATTTATGTCCCAGAAAAAAAAAAATAGTTTCCTCTAATGAACTCCTTCAGAGGTGGGAATTTTTTCTGAGAATCTAACAATTTTCTTGTTTTTTGTTTACATGAACTATATTTCATAAAATCAACAGTTCAAAATACAAATTAACCAAGACTGTTATTATTGATAAGTAATTTTTATTAATGAAACAGGGATTTTTAAAACATTGTAAAAAAAAAAGAAATTGGTCAGGGATACCTACAGTTAAGCATAATAACCTAACCAATACATATTTTAAGTACCTAGTAGCTAACAGTTTTAAAGATTATTTTACAATGATTGATTTAAAGTTAAATCTACCTAAAGTCAGTGTTAATACCTTACAAGAGAGTTGTACGGGTAGAGTTATAAATTCTGTTTATACGTTTAAACCTGTGAGGTGGAAATTTTTTAAATAATTAATTTAGTAAAGAACAGAAAAGCCATTGGTTAGGATGCTATACCAATTTAAATTTTAAAAGCATCTGCAAGTTTAATATCTAGTCCAGTTTTCAGATATAATAAGTTAAAGTTTGGAAACAGGAATTTTCCTGATGAACTCAAATTTGCTGAGATTACGCCTGTTTTCAAGAAAGGTGATAAATCAGAAATAAGTCATTCTTACACTGTATTAATCTTATCTAATAATTCGATTTTTTTTAATAGTAAATTCTAGGCTCTGTAAATAAGTAAATGACAAAAAGCTATTTTATCCTTCCCAGTTTGGTTTTAAAAAAAAAAGATTAAGTACTGGGGATTCCCTCATTCATTTTGTAAATGAAGTTGCAAGGGTCTTCAATGGGTCATGAAGTATTCCTGGTGTTTTCTTTGATCTGACCAAAGCTTTTGATTGTGTTGATCATGCTTTTTTGTTGGTGAAATTACAGGGATATGTTATTCGAGGTAGTTTGTTGTTAATTCATTCATATTTGCAAAACTAAAAACAGAGAGCTACTATCTAAAGGGATAGTGAAAGGTTGTGATTGGGTTACAGATTGGGATTTAATATTCTACGAGGTATTCCAAAGGTGTACCACAAGGTTTTATACTTAGTCTGTTGTTGTTTTTAATTTATATAAATGACATTTCTCAAAATACAAATTTCGAATGAATATTATTTGTCGATGAAAAAACTGCAGTTATCAAACAAAACTGAACTAAAATTTATCAATTGAATTTTCTTGGTTTTAAAACCAAATGGAATCAAGGTTTAGAGGAAATGGGCTTCTATTAATTTTTGGAAAAACAGAAATAATAAAATTTTAAACAAATATATATTTACAGACAATAAAAATGGCATTCTAAACTCTGTGAGCTCTCATAAATTCCTAGGTGGATATATTGATGCCTTAATTGGAAAGGTCGTTAGAATATCTTTAAGCAAATTTCAACAAAAGCCTTATGCTTTCTATATTTTAATGAATTGTTTTCTACGATGTACCATGCAGATATAAAATCATTGTTGAGGTATGACATTGTCATGTGGGGATATGAAACTGGTATGAAAAGTGTTTTACTTCAAAAAATAATTTTACGGGTAATGACCAATCTTTACCACAGAATTAGTTGTATGCCATTTTTAAGAAATTTTAAAATATTTGCTTATATATATATACAGTAGAACCTTGATATAACGAATGTCAGGGGGATTTGTAAAAATTCGTTATATCAAGGAATTTGCTAAATCGAGGTTCGTAATATCGAGGTTATGCCAGCCAATATTTCGTTATATAGAGGTTCAGAAAGTACTCAGTTGTAATAGAGTCTCAGTTGTAAACCTCTATATAACAAAATCTGCCAAAACTAACCTTGATATAACATTCATTATACTGTACAGTACTGTATGTACTATACGTTGTAGTAAACCTACTGTGCATACTTGGGTTTGAAATAAATCAATTTACAGTACATATTTAACAACCAAACAATGTATTTTTACATTTTATTTAAAATATAATACAGTATTGTTTTAAAAGTGAGTTTAAATAAAAATTAATGTAAATCAAAGTGGAAAAATAAAAAAATAACCGTTCTGTACATTACACTTCTGCGTTTTTGTTCTGATTGTCCTTGTTAAAAAAATCAAGAATCGTGGTTTGTTTACCTGTTATCCGAACAATATCCAAAGTGCAGTCTAGTTCGTTAATGGAATTGACAACACTCTCACTTAAATAGCCCTTTTTCCCAAACACATCTTTCAAAACTTTGAGGGCCGTGCGGGCGTCTTTGACCGTCGGGTCAGGTTTAACACTTTCACTATCTTCCTCTTCACCACCTTCCTCTTCATCTTCTTTAGGGGCCGAAGTTGGAACCACAGAAGAAATGATGTCATCTTCAGTGAGTTCTCCACATACAGCTATGTCATCGTCAAATGTAACAAACTCGTTAAAATCTATGTCTTGTACGTCGAGCGTCTCGATAACGTTTTCCCAATTCACTGGATCCTCAGCGACATCTGAGGGCGACTGATTTGAGCTATCGTCTTCGTTTTCATTTGGAACTTTGAACCCAGCCTTTTCGAAACAATTTGAAATTGTTCTTGGCGTTACTTTATTCCATGCTTTAGATGACATCCACATTGCATCCAATACATTTATCTTGGTTGGAGTTTTCTGCTCGATGTCGCCCAAATATTGTCTCACTACTTCTTTCCTGTAATTGGCTTTAAATGCTCTGATGATACCCTGGTCGAGTGGTTGCAGTTTTGAAGTTGTGTTCGGAGGAAAAAACTTAACCTTTACATTGTCCAGCTTTGGAAGGTCACCATGTGCAGTACAGTTATCTATGAAGATGAGAATTTTCTTCTTTTTCTTTTTCAAATCATTATCCATATTCTTAAGCCATGCACTGAACACATCACAATTCATCCACGCTTTGGTGTTGGCAATATAATCGGTAGGGAAATTATTTACATTTTTAAAACATCTTGGCTTCTTCGCTTTGCCTATGACCAGGGGTTTCAGTTTGTGAGTTCCTGTGCTGTTTGCACAGAGCAAAACAGTAACACGATCTTTGCTGCCTTTTCCTCCGTGACATTTATCACCCTTAAACGATATGGTTTGATCCAGTAAACATTTGTAAAAGAGACCGGTTTCATCGGCATTGTACACGTCATCCGGTGGGTATCCCTTGACCAACTCCATAATTTTGTCCTTCCATTCCGTACAAACACTTAAATCAACACTTTCACTTTCTCCACAAACTTTCCGAAAAATTAGTTCATGCCGTTTTTTAAAGTTTTGCAGCCATCCATTACTTGCCCGGAAATTGTCATGTCCCAACTGTGCTGCAAACTGCAGCGCCTTCTCCTGCAGAATAGGCCCCCCCTATAGGCACATTTTTGTCTCTACACTGTTTTAGCCATTTCAAAATGCAGTCTTCAACGTTTTTCAACTCACACGCTTTGAACCGTTTAACTTTTGAAGAAAGTTTGCTTTCGTCTTCAATTTTGTCTTTATTTTTTAAAATTGTAGACAACGTGCTGGGAGGAATGTTAAATTCTGACGCGATTTCCAATTTCTTCTTTGTTGCATTTTCATCCACACATTTTAAAATCTTACGTTTTACTTCGAGTGTCACCGCACACCTCTTCTTTTTGTCCGTCATCCCTACACAACAGAACAACACTAACACGACACAGATAATGCACACACCCTCTCAAGTAGGAAGATAAGAGTACACTGACCGGCAACACTGAAACCCCGCCCATAGACAAACAATAGAGGAGGGAGGGGCAGGCCGCCATTTTAGGCTCATGTCTGGACACGTAAAAATTCGTTATATTGAGGTTTTCATAGTATTTTCTTCGTTGTATAGAGGTATAATTTGCATTGAGTGTTATGGAAAGTTGAAAGGGATTTAAAAAAATTCGTTATATCAAGGAATTCGTTGTATCGGGGTTCGTTATATCAAGGTTCCACTATATATATATATATATATATATATATATACACTAGAAGCTCATTGGACAAAAATTGTTTTAAACACGCTATAGTACTAAAAACAAAGAAAATTATAGATTTCCATATCCTCCTTTAAAATTGTTTGAGAGTAACAACTGTACATGGATCTGAAATTGTATAACATATTATCAAATGCTTATAAATCTTTAAATAAAATATAACCATAAATATAGTTTATTATAATGTAAATGAATATTTTCCGAGTCCAATCAGTATAAATAATGAAACGTAAAATATTTGTTGAATTAAGATATGTTTCTAATATTTTAAGTGAAAACAATTATGATATATATAAAGTCAGACAATGCACCTGTTTCTGTACGAAATATTTTGTGCAATAAACAAATCTAATCTATCTTGTTATATAAAATAAAGAATTTGTTGCTTATGAAATACTACGTTTCACAATTTGATGTATTTCACTTGAACGATCAACATAACTTCATTCTACCATTATTTTTTCCTTATGATGATCGAGTCTAAATGAAATATCAAGTCACAAGGCAAGGTATTAAAGATCTGATATGAGATATACAGTAAATTGTTATTTATACTCTCAAATTTAATTCAGAGTTTATGTTTAGAATAATATCACCAAAGTCAAGTTAACATCAAACTAAGTACGACTTTGGCAGTAAGAATCTGACTGGAACAATTATATTAAGCACAACGCTGGTATACAAAATGTTAACATAATTTAGTAAAAAATATACAGGCTAAAAATGTTATTATAAACTACTCACTAGATTGTAAAGCCTCATCTTAGTGGTAAAGAAGAGCATTTACTTATCATGTTGGCTTATTTATTTCCACTCCATCTGTAATTTTATAATTATATTTATACAGTGTTTTAATTTAACATCACATAAAATTATTGAAAATGGAAATAAACAAATATTTTGCAATACTGGTATTCAAAAAGTGCATTTTATAGCATGGAGTTGTTATAATGATCTCTTTTTAATTTCATTATATTTTTCTTGAAACTAATAATTTTAATTATTTGTATAGTTGATTTGATTTATACAAGTGCATAATATTAAATCAAATCAAGTCATTAAATGATAATAATTTCTAGACTGATCAATTACAAATGAGTCAACACTCTGTGGAGTTTATTACCAAATGTTCAGCAAATAGAAATATTAGGTGTTAGACACAACCATCTTCTTGTCATTTGCTAATTTGTATAAACAAAGGTATTTATAAATGAATTATTTAGTATACAAAAAGTTGTAGCAGAGTGTCCAACACACCCCACCCATGTGTTAAACATTAAACAAAAATAATATTCACCAACAACTGCCGAAAAATGTCTGCCGAAATGTAATTTTCTTTATTACTATTCAAATGTGTTTTTATGGGAAACAAGGTACAGTAAGTAGTAGCTTACCAATTTTAAAAAGTCAATTTGCTAGCTTGTGCCACAAATCTCTTCTAAGAGCAAATCATAAAAAAAAAAAAAAAAATTTAAATTACTAATGTTCGTCAATGGCCATTTTTGTTTTTTAATTATTCCTGAACCATAATTTTCATTCATTGCAATTTAACATACTGTTTTAGGCCTATTAATCTTCACAATTCACCAAAATTTTGTCAAAATTAATAGAGCCAATTTGTAGAAATTGAGCCTTTTTATCAGCTGTAGGTATATTTTTATTTTATTATTATTATTATTATTTTTGGTTTTTACCAATAATTCCCAAATTATCATTTTTGGGGAGATGGTGACAAATATTTAGTGTTTGGGTCCTTCATAGTATCTATATTTTATCAATTTTGATAAAAATTATTTGAACCAATTTTGAGTTTTGGACTCATGATAGCAACTACAAAATTTCGAATTATCAAAGAAACAAAAAACCTTTTGAGATATGGCCAAAATCGAATAAACAAATCAGGCTAATTATTTAAAGTGTAGACTACTGCACAGATGACTGGCAGAAATAGATTGAGCTAGATTATCTCAAGAAATCGATTGAAAAGTCTTTATGAAAATTGTAAAGTGGCCAAAAATTTAGAAATTAAAGAATTCTATAAAACATACAAAAAAAATTATAAACGTGTGATTTCTGCTGCAAAATCTTACGAGGTCAGTAGACAAATTATTAATTCAGAAAATTTAAGTAAAACTATTTGGAAGGTTATTAACGAACAGCGGAAGCGAACTAAAAAAAATTAACAAAGATATTTACCCTTTCTATTGACTACTCTGATCCTTTTAGTATTGCTCAGTGTTTTAATTCATTATTTAGTAAAAATTTGATTGAGGGTTTCAATTTACCTGTGGATGATGTTAGAAAAAATGATAGTTCGATGTTTCTTTCGCCTGTGAGTGTTGGTGACGTGTCCCGAGTGTTTAGGTCATTGAAGAATAAAAAAACCATGGATATTGATGGGCTTAGTACATGGCTCATTAAACAGTGTGTCGAAGAACTTTCTGAGCCTCTCTCGGTTTTGATAAATTCATCTTTCTCCACTGGAATGTTTCCATCTAGCTTGAAGTTAGCTAAGGTAACACCTCTGCTTAAAAAAGGTAATGTAAAGGATATAAATAACTACAGGCCTATATCTGTTATGCCTGTGTTTAGTAAAGTTTTCGAGAAATTGTTTCTGGAGAAGTTGTTAAACTATCTGCAAAGGTGCAAAGGTATCCTGTATGAAGGCCAATTTGGTTTTCAAAAAGGAAAATAGATGCTATAGTCCAGTATAGAATATATTGTTGAGAGTCTGGATGGTAAGAATAAAGTTTTTAGTGTGTTTTTGGATCTCTCTAAAGCTTTTGATTGTGTGGACTTTGTAACATTGCTTGTTAAATGTGATAAAATAAGTGTTCGAGGATAACCATTGTCATGGTTAAAATCATATTTAAATAATAGAACTCAACAGGTTATTACTGTTGCGGGTAAATTATCTGACAAAGTAGAGTTGTCAAGTGGTGTCCCTCAGAGTTCAGTGCTTGGCCCAATACTGTTTTTAATTTATGTAAATGGTATTTCATCAGTACATGTGGATAAACTAATTATTCAGTTTGCGTGATGACACGACATTGAATGTTCAAGCAGAATCTTTATATGACTTGGAGCAGAGGGCTTCCTCACAAGTTAATGCTATTAGACAGTATCTAAGTTGCAATGGGTTATCTATAAACCCTAGTAAGACTAATTATATACATTTCAATTTAAAAGAATCTTTTAATCCAAAACTTAATATTAGGTTGGATGATAATGAACTAAATGGAGTATTTTCAACAAAATTCCTGGGTCTCTTCATTGATAATAAACTGTCATGGAGAAATCATATAGGCTGTATATGTGCTAAAATTAGTAGTGGTCTCTTTGCGCTGAGAAGTCTGAAACAATATTGTAATGCTCAGGTTCTTATAACAGCGTACTATGGGTTGATATATCCTTTTCTAAAATATGGAATTGTTTTGTGGGGAGATTCCTCACTCCAGAATGTGACTAGAGTATTTGTTCTCCAAAAAAAGCCATTAGGATAATTGGAGGACTTTCTAAATTTCAATCATGCAAAGAAAATTGAAATTGTTTAAGATTTTCACCCTACCTTCCATTTATATACCGTATTTGAAACAAACCTTTATTTTAAATTTAAGTGTAAGCTCGTTCAAAATAGGGCTTTGCATGATTACCATACTAGAATGGCTTGCAAATATCGGGGTAAACAGCACAGGCTAAATTTATTTAGTAAGTTACCTTTGTAATACCAAAAAAGTGTTAATTAAAATAGAATAGTAAAAGTAGCTGGAAATCGTTTAAAATTATTTTGAGAGGGGGTAAATGAGTCGAAAACATGACTAGTAATAATAATTTAAAGTAAGGGGAATTAAATTAATTAGATTTTCAAACTAAAGTAAATAACAATGTGTAAATAAAATATTAGTTGTAATCAATAAATAAATTAAATAGATTGTGTGTGTTGTAAATAATTAGTCAAAGGAACTCGTTGGTTTGTTAGTAATATGAACAGTGTATTGCAGTGAATTGTGAGAAATTTTATCACAACGTCAGCGGGAATAGTGGGACAATCTTTGTTGCTGGGGCTGTAAACCCTGGACCAACCGGATATATGAAATTCACCATGCGTTTGCCCAGTCTTAGAATAGAGTCTGACAAGGTGAGACCTATTGAAGTGAGTCTAACAAAGTTTTTGTTAAAAAAGTGTTTAGTCAGTCTAGTTGGAACTGTGGTCGAGTAAGGAGCTTTGAGGGGTGTGATTATGTAAAAAAGTCTTTGTCAGTAGACAATGGTGGAGTGAATTGAACTTGCTTAATTCTAAAGAAACTGTAAAACATGCAGTACGAGTGTTAATAGAGTCTTATTTTCGAGTCGAGTCGAGAGCCTAGAACAAAATGGTCGTTTTTTAAGAGTATGAATAGAAAAGCGTGCCGAGGATAAAAATGTGCTTTTGAGTCTACCTAGAAGTGTTAGAATGAACTATTAATTTGATTAAACGTTTCACGCGTAGAGACAATAGACAATAAACAATTAACGAATGCGTGATAATATGATAGACTATTGAGCAGATTTCTTTTATAAACATTCGTAAGAAATTGCAAATATGACTTCGCTACGGACACGAGACGGCATCCTAGGACGACAAGGACAATTTAAATTATAGGAAACGTGAATATGTTCTGGTAACTTGTGTTAAATAACACACACGAAAATAAAGTTTATATGAAAAGAAAAGTAAATGCTTTCAATTGATTTTATATTCATAAAATCGTTTAATTCAATTTTTGTTGCAACATAGCATAAAGATTTAAATACATGGAATAATAAATCAGTTCTCCTTCAGAGACAAGTAAGAAAGATAAATTCAATTAACTAAAATAATATTCATTTTTATTATCATGATATGTCTGTATAAAAATGTTACTGTATAAAAAGAATTTGTTTATAATAAATTCATGTTAAAATTTCAGTTCAAGTGTTTCTCATTCTAAACCAGGAATCACTGAAAGTACACTGCAAAAAGGAGCCACACCCTGAGATTAATATAATTAAATTCAATTAAATAGTTAACTTTTCAAAATTGGTAAGCTAACGCTTCCTGGCGCCCTCTAGCTGAGCAAAACTTTTAAATAAAAAACTTTAATAAAAATAAAATCTTTTTTTTTTATCTTAAGTAATAATTTCTTTGAAATAACCGTCTGTTATTTTACAATTATTACAATTATCGCCCAACTTTTGGGGCTGTTTATGTTTAAAGTAGTTTTCCCTTGTGGTAATATTTTCCAATTACAATTATCGCCCAACTTTGGGGCTGTTAATGTTTAAAATAAGTCTAAAACAAACTTGTAATATTTTACAATTATTACACCTTCGCAGGCTGGGGCGGTATTTATTAATAACCTTCCTCCAGACTTGCTAGATATAAATGATTATTCATGTTTTAAAGGCAGACTGAGACGACTGCTGTTGTCTGGATCTTGTTACTCTGTGGAGGAGTTTGTGGGGCACTGACAGGGGTGTGTGGAGCCTCCATGTTTCTATCTTTTATATTTATGTGTGTTATTTTATTTTAATGATTGACTATTGTTCGGGGCTTTGTAATGTTGTTCGTGGTCTTGATCATATTTTATATTTTGTTGAATTGTGTATGGTTGTATTTTATATTTTTTAATTTAAAAAGAAAAAAAGTGAATTACGTATTTTGACACATGTATTATGGATTTTGTATTTATGTGTACATTCTGCTATTTGTAAATTATGGGACCTGCCTTATACAAATGTAATATTTGTCAAAAAAAAAGGATGAATACATAAAAATAATAATAATAATAATAATTCCAAAATCACGTTTTGGCCCCAGGAGAACTCAAAAAGGATATTTTTTTTGTGAAAAACTTGACATTGATCAATCACATAACTTTATACTATATATGTGCGAGTAAGTAAAATATTGATTTCAGTAGTAAGTGTTAAAAAAAATTGATTATTTACTGCTGGTGATATTTACTGGTAGTTAAGTAGGTATAGTTTGAGTAATTTTTACATCTAACCATATTTTTATTCCTGTGAGTTTTTAACCTATAAATATAAATATTTTTTCTTAATATATTTCCAGATAGACTACCTTGACTTGTCAGATAATGCAATCATGTTTGTTCCAAACTCACTGAAGGATCTTCAAGACATTACTGTTCTCAATCTAGCTAGAAACAACCTACAGGAGTTGGTTACCTCTAGCATAGCCAACCTACATAAATTACAAAAACTTGATTTATCCATGAACCGAATACCTAATACATTGAACATTAATTCATTAAGTAATAACAATAATTTATACTACTTAAATGTATCAGCTAATCCAATTCGAGATTTAGGCAATAGCTGGGAAACAGTTTTACACAGTGACTCAATATCACATCTAGATTTATCTAACTGTGCTTTAAGTTCAATTAGCAATCATTTTGTCTTCAGTGCTCTGACTAATTTAACTTATCTTAACTTATCAGGAAATCCCTTAAAAATTATTGATAAAGTTGCATCACTGACATTGAGCCACTTGGACTTATCTAGCTGCAGTTTATATTACTTGCGTGATACAACATTTACAGATTTACCAAATTTACAAGATTTAAATTTATCGAAAAATTCGCGTTTAACAATGCTCACACGATACCAAAACCAAATGTCTACATCTTTATTATATCTTGATGCATCTTACTGTGCTTTGGATCAAGTTGATATCCAAGGATTTCCAAGTTTAATTCAAGCATCTTTAAAAGGAAATTTAATAAAAACTTTGCCTGATAGAATTCTACAAAATAATAAATATTTAACCAGTTTAGATTTATCTGAAAATTCAATTCATCATTTGGACAATTTTGCTTTTACTGGTGCAGAATCTTTATACGTCTTAGATTTATCAATGAATTTTTTATCAGACTTTCATTGTGAAACATTCTCAGAAACACCTTTTTTGAGACATTTAAATTTATCTAGAAATGTTTTAAAAGTTCTGAAAAATATCACAGCATCATCATTGTCATTGTTGGATGTTAGTAAAAATGATATTGAATCAATAATGCCTTCATCTCTTACAAACACACCAGAATTAAAATTTTTGAACTTGTCACAAAATTCAATTGAAATGTTACCATTAGGTTTACGATCAGGTTCACTGCAAAACTTAGATTTAAGTTTTTGCAGAATATCTTTATTAAATGAGCTTACATTTCAGAACGTAACATCACTCAGGATTATAGATCTATCCGGCAACAGGTTAACAAACCCAATAAAACAAGATTTATTACAACATGTACCAAGCCTTATTGAATTGAATTTAATCAATAATCCATGGCAGTGTAATTGTAATGACCAGGATTTAAAATCATTGTGGAATTTTTTAACAGAACCACACAAAAAAAGTAAATATTTAAACAAATTGACATGTCAATTCCCTGAGAATTTAACAGGAATAACTTGGGAAGTTTCCTGTTTTAAAGAAATTGATACCGACAAGCATAAATCCCCATTTCGAGAGAGACCATGGGTTTCATTGTTAATTACTTTTGTATCTTTGTCCTGTATATTGTCAATAATGATTGTGATTCGTCAGGCTTTTCAAGTACGCGACATAGAGAGAAGGCAACAAGAACTCAATGAAGCAAGACTTCACTCAAGTCATGCTCGTCGATCTAGAATAGCTGAAAATTTGTATGAAGAACATTTAGAAACAGCACTTCGACGCTCACAAAATGAAGTACAACAACGATCACCAATTGCTGAATTATCTAAGCTACCATCATATGAAGAAGCATTACTGTTACCTAAGCCTTCTAGTAGCAAAGATCTTCAAAGTCTTGTGGATAAATATGAAGGAACAGATCGTTTTGAACATCAATATGAAAGTCTTGATCATATACGACCTTCATCTTCACGTATTGAAACAATGAATGAGAATGTATTAATATCAGAGGAACCATCAGAACAACAAAATGAAAGAATAGAACATCAATATGTAAGTGTTAATGAAATTGAGCACTTGTCATCATTAGAGAATTTAGCTGACACGGATGTCCAACGACATCATTACGAAACTATAAATAATCAAGGAAGAACACCACCAAGATATTCAGAAACACTAGAAAACGAGAACAATGAACAATCATACAACTTGGATGAACAAATAGTAACAGTCGAGTCAATCCCACGAGGCCATACTAGTCTTACTCCTATTTTACAACATTCTCAAAGACATCGCTTTGCTCCAACTAGATCCAGAGCATCTTCTATCGACAGTAGTTTCACCATTATAGACCCTAACACCTTGCCGAGGTCTAGTGAAAATGTATGATTATTCTATATGTATAATCACTAAACACTAAACTTTGTGTGTAAGATGTTACTACCTTAGAACTAGCATTCATCAATTTATTAACCATACAAATCTTTTCTGTAGTGGCATGTAGGAAAAATCAACAATTATATGATTGGATTATATGATTACTTTATCAATACAACTGCTATTAATTTGTATCATATCAACTTAAAACTGGTACCAATTGAAGTGTAATTTCGTAATATATACACTTTCACTAGAGCACACTTAACTGTGTGGAGTTATAGTGATGGAAGTAGCATAAAGTTATATGATTTTGTTGAGTGTATTTCTATCATGACGGTTGCTCAATCCAGTCTAGTTTAATATTTTCAGTTATCCTTGGGTGAATGCTTTCAGTTACTCACATTCAACCTTTTGTGTCTTTGTTTACATGTTTATACAGCAGCTCCAAGGTCTTCCCCTTTACCTCTTTCAAATAATAACCATGCATCCAACATTTTATTTTAAATCTCTCTCTTGTCCATCCTATCAACATGACTCACAAAAAGTACCTATTTGTTTTTATGAAATTAACAATATCATTTTTTTCAATATTTTCTTTCATGTTACTTCTCACTTTATACCATTAATATGAATGAAACCATAAATTCTCCTTATTTTATTTCTTTGAAAATCTTGTTTTAGAACATCTGCTTTGATTCCTGTCTTCTTATTTGTAGTTTTATTATGTACATATTTTTAAATATATGTTCTTATATGGGGTATTTTATTTCTATATAACAGAAAAGTTTTTATAGATTTTTTAAAACAAAATGATTAAAAAATATGGATATATTTTAATGGTTTATTTAATTGGGTGGTTAAAAGACTCATGCCATAATTCTCTACTTTTTCACATATATATATAATAGACATATAAATAGTATATTATGGGTGAATAATTATTTTAAAATTTTATACAAAAACTTTTTATCTAGTAATCATGGCATAAATATAGCTGAACTAAAAAAGCTTTTAAATTTATATTAAATCAAGGAGATAAAGTTGTAGTTGTAAATTGGAACAAAATATATGAAAATTGCAACATCTACACGTAAAAGATCAATGCAAAATATTATGCTGAACATCTTCACCTTTTTTATTTAATGTAGTTAATTTTAGCTACAATTCATCCCTCAGAAATGAAAACAAAATCAACTTTAAACTTAAAAAAGGGTTATGGCAGAAAATGGACCTTAATTCATAAGTATAAGCTGTTCTGGTCACAATTACTCTCAAAGGAAATCAAATTTCAGCTATGTAAAACCCATATTAGACCAGTCGTAGTATATGGATTGAAACAGGGTGTCTAATTATAACATACATTTTAAAAATAAAAGTTTTTTGAAAGAAATATATGGAGAATATTTTGCTACATTCATGTTAATGACGTATTGAATGTGATAAGTAAGCTGGAAAAAGAATCATTATTGGACAGTAAAAGTTATTGTAAATTATATAAAAATAAACAGGTTACTTTGGATGGGTCATGTTGTTGAGAGAATGGATAAAGGAGATGGGTGGTTATTTGATAAGAGGTGAAGAGGAAGGTCTCAAAGTCGCTGGATAGACAAGGTCAAAATTAGATGCAAGAAGTTTAGATGTGAGCAACTGGTTTTATCCACTCAAGAATAGAGAGAGAGATGAAGATTGCTGGTTCTGTAGGCCAAGGGACACATCAGCCTGTAATGCCGGGACATAAGAAGGGTTACAAAAATTGTACACAGAAAAGCAAATGATATAATGATACAACACATTTATTTTTCAATTTTTAAATAATTTCAAATAAAATACTAAAATATATAAAATGTTTCTATATTTAATTAATGTAATTGATAGTTATTTTATGAAAACTATATATATAAAGTTAAGTTATGATAACATATTATGTATATGAATTAACTTTAATATTTTGTCTGTAGGCTAATACAAAAAATGTACCAATAATGAAAAAACGACAGTTAGTTCTAGAGTTTATGTGTATAAACAGAGAAATATATATCTTGTTAGCAACTGTGATGCTTATAAGTGCTGTAATTTTATTATTATTTTAATTTATTATAATAAATTTAAATCAAAATTTGTATTTATATAAATTTGATATTTTGTCTAATTGATAAGTTAAAAATAACTATTTACTCCGCCTTATTACTATTCATGTTTCATAATATCAATAAGTTTATAGATTTTACAAAATAATGAAATAATTTATAAGCTAGTTTAATATCACCCATTGCAAATACCATGACTACAAAAATATGTGAAATAATATATAGAATACATATTTTTTTTTTTTGACTTTGTAATGACTATTAGTTATTTTATTTAGATGCGCTCTATAAAACTATAATAAGTGTACAAATTGTAAATATTAGTTTTAAATATCAAATAATTTAACATACCTTTATAATATTATATATTTGATTCTGAATTACAAGTATTCTATTTTCTAGTATCCTATTTCATTTTGAAATCAAAGATCAGTTTAATAAATCATTCCTAACTTAACACAAGACTTTGTAGATATTTACTCACTACACAACAATTAATTAATGAAATCAACTTAAATATTATGTAAAAATTATGTTAACTTTCTTATGAATCCATAAATAAAGCCTTAAGAAAAGAAAACTATTTGTCAACATCTTTGCGCTTGTGTCAGAGGATTGGACCTGACATAAAAATTGTCAAAATTCAAAAATACTTATATGTTGGTTCTATGCTAATTTTTGGTGTTGTAGACTATTACCAAAAAAATATGTTTTAGTTTTTTGATAACTCAATTATTCTTTGAACTACAACAAAAATTAACATTTCTTTTGTTATTAAAAGAGTAAATATTTTGTCTCTTGTACATTATAACAAACACACAGAACACAATTGTCATAAAAAATACGCCTAAGTATCTTAGGATACTTAGGCGTATTTATTATGAGAATTGTGTTCTGTGTGTTTGTTATACTGTATAATTTTTCTCATAAGTCAAGCTCAACATTTAATATCTTGTACGTTATTTAAAAAAATTATTATCTTAGAGAAAAAAATTACAAATCACCAAACCAAACATTTTAAATTGTAAGACGAAGTTTGATTCTTGGTAAAGTGGTAAAACGAAGCATAAAAAATATGTATAGCAAATTTTAACTCGAAATCTTAATAAAATCTAAAGTTATATATATTATATATATATATATATATATATATATATATATATATATATATATATATTAATGGACGACAGGCGATTAACAAAGGATTTTTAAACATATTCATATTCTTTACTTTGATGCTCTCAATTATTTCCATAAGTTAGGACACATATTTTTGAAACATCCTGTTTATAAAGTCTAGACTCAAATATTTTTTGTAATGATAAGATATATAATTGTTATTTTTTACCAAAGAGTAAAAATTGGTATACATTCCGAAATAAAATCTGCAAATATTGACCAAATTTATCATATAGTTTATATACTCTTTAAATAAATGAAAAAAAATGTTGCGGAAACTTTCTTAGACAATCATACATAAAACATATTGGTAAACTAACCAAACATATTTCTTGTAAACTTTCCAAAAATACCAGTTAGGTAGGTAGCCATCTATCAAAAAGAAGTGTGGGTGCTTTTAAAATTTTTAATATATTGTAATCAATTTGAGCTATATAAATTAAATTTTAATCTAAAAAATATTTATAATCCTAATTAATGTTCCAAACTGAAAGTAAATGTAATTTTTTTTTTAAATCAAACCGACAGTGAGCAGGGTTCTTTTGGTTCTTTAAATTTACTTGTGAACTTTCTTTTTTTGAGAGGTTCGATGTGTTGATTTGATCATAAACCTACACATTTAACCAAATTTGATTTTAGCAGATATTAGGATATTCACACCAAAAAATCTATAGTTCATTTTGTCTTTTTGACGATAACTCCTTAACTGGCATTTTTGTAAGATGGTGACCAATTATGTTTTGTTAGAATTTTTACTAGTTACCGGTACATAATTTGATAACATCAAAATAATTTGTTTTGATCTTACAGCAGATATCCTCAATTTTAGAGTTATAACTAAATAAATGGAGAGAAAAGAGAAAAATATACCAAATTTGTTTATTATCTACTTCTTTGTGTAATACTACACAAATGACAGTTGTACAGAGGTCCAAAAACTGCTTCTTTCATCCTACATATCTCAAAAAAGATTCAAGAATTTCCACCATAAATCCATGTTGATTTTTTTGATGCATCATGTAACTTTGTTTATTAAGATTATGTAAGATGTTGTATTTACTTCTTGTTGTTTAAAACGCAAAAAACCTTGTGGCCATCATCACCTTAAAAATAAAGAAGATAAAATTAAGACACCCCTCGAAAACTCTAATAGGATCAGAGTCAGAAGAGAACAAGAGTTGGTCAAGTGAGACCTGATAGGAAAGATAAAAGAGAAGGGTCTAACCCAAGACTACATGAAGCAAAGTGTGTATCCATCCATGAGAATGCCACTCTCGTATTCACTATAGTGAACTCCTGAGAGTATATTATGAAAAGTAAAAATATAGATGAAATCATTTAATAAATAGGTAGCTAGTTTCAAATATTATAACTGGTTGTTTTAAAAGGGCATTCAAAAGTCCTGAGTGAAGTTGTAAGTCTCCATGTAATTTTTGTATCGGTTATCAAACTTTAAAAAATCACAGCCGACATAATACCAAAAATCACTCTTGTAAGTTGTTTAAATCATAGACCATAAGTATAAATCCCCAACCATCAAATTTGATTGTGATTACCATATCCTATAATTTATAATACTGGTTAAATAAAACTATCTAAATATAACAATTTGTAAGAAATGTTAAAAAAATATACTTTATTTCAGAAATAGGAATGGTTGGGATTTACAAAAAACTACCCTCCAAAGATAGTTTCGTAATTATTATAAATCCAAGAATAAGTGAGTAAGTATAAATTTTAAAATCCCAAACATATTATGCTAGACTAAGTTTTTTTCCTGACAAAACATACTAGTCCAGATTATAATAATTCTAATACCATTTGTATTTATTGTGAGAAATTATTGATTTTTTGTGTTAAAATATGTTAGCTTAGTACCAAAGTGTTTATAACTTTGATTTGTGTTGTATTTATATTTATGTAGTATTGAATTTTTATATTGTTTGATTATAATTTTATGTACAAGAAGTAAATAATGTCTAGCAGTTTTCTTGATGTTAATCTTACTTAACCATATTCCTACAATATCATTTTGACAATGCCTGAGATAATATCTTTAAATAATATATCAGTAATCTCTAAAAGCAGTTTATTATTTGACAACCGAAAAGCTGAAGACCATAAATCTATATTAACGATCATCGAAAGGTAGTAATACTTATTGTATTGTATTTCCATATAAACATTTACATTGTGATTCTCAATGAGTTCTCTTTACTATCTTTCACATGTCATTCTTTTAGATTAGGTTAGACTTAACTTGCATTTACTGTTAGTTTATTTTGGAATATTAGGAATTTGTAAAAATATATAATTGCTCAAAATGAGCTTGATGTAGAATTTTTCACTCTAAATATAACTCACATTCCCAATTTCAAACAAAAATTTGCCATAGTAATTAAAAAATTTTAACTTATAGTATTCTTGGTAATATTGGCTTATTCTAAATAAAAAATTTTAATCTAATTTCCTAACAAATTCCCATCTTCAATACATATCCAAAATCCACTAAAGACTTTGATATTGTACAGTCAACCCTTGGCCACTTGATACTAGTGATGTGCCGGAACAGGTTATTTCAATGAACAGTTCCCAACTGTTCTGTTCACCAAAAAGAATAGTTCCGTAAGCCTGTTCCCAAAGAACAACTGTATTCTAGCTATTATTGCTTTGAACAACAATAAGTTAAGGAATCTAGTTGTTCCCTTAAAATGGGTTAACTATTAGGCCGCTAGTTAGGAAACTAGTGAAAATAAAATGAAAATTAACCTAATCACTAAACGACAATGTTAATAAATTAATAAACAACAAAATGAAAATCTATTAACACTTATATTATTTCATAAAGATACAATGTGCTGTAATATAATAGGTTTTACACTGTACACAGTACACACGTATAAATAACAACAAAACTAGCAGATGCAAAAAGTTAAACTAAATCTGAATACAGGTAATAAAGTAGTGATGTGCGAGTTCGAATTAAAATACTCGGTGATTCCGAGTATCAAAATCCTCGGCAGAGTCCGAGTATTAAAATCCTCGGTTTCGAATTAAAATACTCGGTTAAAATCCTCGTAACTAGGAACAAGGAGGTAATATGCGAGTCATAGCGAGTATCCTCGGTGTGCGAGTATCCTCGGACAACGATATTCGTTAGTGTTGTGTCAATTCCAAACAAAATACTCGGTGTTTCTACTTTGGTTGCATTTGTTTCTAAGCTGATTTTTCACTACACATTAATTAAATATTACGATTTTGAGTTATAATGATTTAGATTCGGTAACAAGTTCAATTTAAAGTAACAATAATATTCATTTATTTCCACAATAACAAAAAGTAAATTAAATTATTATTTAATTGTAATTACTTATATTTAAATAAATATTTATAGGTTACCATCTTTATAAAAAATATAGTAAATTAACTTATTTTAAATAATAACTAAATTATTAATGTTGGTAATAATTGTACTTACGTTTAATTACTGAATTTGTGTCGAGGCAGGATAACATTTAATTACGTATTACAAGTGTCAATCACATATTGTTTAAAAAAATAAATACTTGGTGGATCAGTCTAACAGATAGAAATATAACACACACACACACACATATATAATGCGCATAATCATTCTTCGCAGATACTCGATGTCGAATTAATAATACGAGTATTGAAATCATTCGAAGCCGAGTATTGCGAGTATCTATTTCACCCGAGTATCAACATCGCTATAATAAACTACTGAATACTAACAGTGAAATGAGCGGAAAATTAACATTTAGACTTCTCAGAGCTGAACAGGTGATGCAATTCTGTGACACTTTGATAAATTACAGAATAACTGAACATCTTGAAGTGAATATGAAAGAAGTGATCACTGAGCAGTAACAACGTAGCGAGAAATGGGAGTGGAAATGTTGGGGATTGGGAGCAAACCAACAACAAGAACAGACTGCAAACTAATCTTCTGTTCAGTTGTTCTTCTTGCAGAGCGGAAATGTGAGCATAGAGGTGTGGGAAGCATAGGAAGTCATCAGAAGAACAGGGAATTTTAAAGAACTGTTCTCTTATTGAACAGTGTAAGGTGTGGAACTGTTCTTTTAGAGCCATTCCTACTTGGTACAGAGGATCTTTTATGGACTGAATAATTTTCTAACTTTTTTGTTCAAACCAGGACCCAACTTGGTTTCTATGCAACTAATAAGGAAACCTCCAATGGAAACTTCTCATGAATTCCCGCTGTTTAGGACTTAGCTTATTTCTGATTGGTCAAGACAATTGGAGGATTAGATAGTGCTTCTTTGTCAGACAAGTACAGTATTTACACTGAGTAACAACTATAGTGCTTTCATGCTTGATTTAATACTCTATTTAGTACTGTTTAGAGAATAAGCATCAGGCTTATCTCTATAATCACAAACTATTTTCAAACATGTCCATGTTAATGAAGCATGTTGAGTTCATCATTAACTCTACTAATTAGTATTATTACAAATATCGGTAAACCGCAATATTAGTTTGCCTCATAACTATGCCAAAACTAAATACAGTTGAAGTGCAATAATATCACTTTGAAGTGTAATAATCTAATTGTTTATATAAATTGTGTGTCTTGTGTATATAGGTTTCATCTGTGTTTGAACATAATATGAATTGTGTAAGTTATAGTCTACTGTCTCATGAACTATTATATCATGAACCATGTAACAAAATTGCTCTATTGCTCCAGAAACAAACTATACGAAGGTATGAAACCATGTTTATTGTTTTAGATATAGATGATCAATTTAGTTTTACACAGGACAAACACATAACTGATAAGTAAATTGTCAATTATATTTTAATTAGGGCTGGTTCTCCAATACAATTTTTTTAAACTATTGTTCATATATAGATAATATTGCATACTATTTAACACTGGTCGTCCAACACCGGATTTAACCAACAACAACTGTAATATTATTGCTATGATAGTTATCGCTAGTAGAGATCCGGCCACTTTGGCACAAAAATGGTGGGGGTACCCCCACCCCTCCCCCACCCCTCCCCACCCCTCCCCCTTTGCCCCTCCCCCTTTGCCCCTCCCCCTTTGCCCCTCCCCTTTGCCCCTCCCCATTGACCCCTCCCCATTGACCCCTCCCCTGTAGGCCCCTCCCCTGTAGGCCCCTCCTACCCCTTCCCCTGCCCCTGTAGGCCCCTCCCACCCCTCCCACCCCTTCCCTGTAGGCCCCTTCCCTTCCCCCATTGGTCCCCCCACCAGTGACGTATTGTTGTCGAGACACACACACACACACACAAGACGCCATACACGCATGACGTCATACACTTAACTTTTTTAATACCTGTGGGATTCGAACCTGTGAAGTTCGGATTTGAAGGCGGACACGCTACCGACTGAGCTATCGTGCATAGTATTACAAGTCGGATATTTAACGCGGTATATAAGCCGCCAACGCCAGAACATTCCGTAGAAGTTCAGACACGAACCCCTTACCGTAAGACTTACCGAGTTTTTCGCGACCGCGAAAAACTCGCGTAAGTCTTACGGTACGGGTCTGACCCGAACTTCCGGGTTTAGGAGCTTTGGAATAGGGTTCTAAGAATCAGATAAGTATATTGGCAACAGTGGATAATAAGTATATTTACAACGGTGGACTATACTACATTGGTTAAATATAAACTAGTTAAACATATATCCAACAGCCATAATGGTGAAAATTATACTACATATTTAATCACATTGGTTTACAAGTACCTAACACGGAGGCTAAATTTATATCACATAGGTTTACAATTGCATATGAAAGTTTAAACATATAGGTATACAAAACGCCTTACAATTGAATACGAAAGTTTAAACATATAGGTATACAAAATGTCAAAGAATTTGTAACAAGTACTTAATGTTAAATTCGTATTACATAGTTATTGTTCAAAAGATATAAGTATCACACTGGTTTACAATTGAATATAAAAGTTGAAACATATAGGTATACAATTTCAAAAAATAAGTAACAAGTACTTAACATGGAAGTTAAATTACATAGTTAATCACTTTGGTGTACAATTTAAAAGTATTAGAACATAATATGGAAGTTTATATCACATTAAATAGAAACACAGTTTAAAAACTTAACACAGAAGTTCAATTACCAAAAACAGAAGTTCAATTACCAAAAACAAATAGGTTTACAGTGAAAAAGTACAACGCTGTAATCATTATGCAGGATACCCTAACAGAACCTTAGTACATCGATTTGTTAGTGGATATTGATCAGAGGCATGATAACATGTAATGTTATGTAAGTATGCAAACGGCGATTCACAAAAGGATACAACACCTATATTAAGGTTCACGCCATACATTGACGATAAAGTCTTTGTGTAGTGTAACTGTACATTTGCGATTTTACATATCTCTTCGATAACCTTAAATTCATAGGTAATATTATCCCGAGAAGTGGACGGAAATCGAAATGGTTGATGTGTACCTATAACTAATGTATACCGATCCAGTGATGACAGGTCGAATGTATACAGATCCAGTGATGGGAGTATGTAATTACGACCCAAGGATCCAAAGTACTCTTTTGCAAATTCGTAAAAGTACATGTACGACTTATGTTCGGGCCAGTAGGTCGGTGAAACAATTATACTATTTAAAAGGGACTGATCCAACCAGTCCAAGCCGTTAATCTTTAAAAGTATTGAAATTAATTGTGCTAGTATCCTAATACATATATATTTGCTAAAAGCAGATGATGCGTGTGCCGGTCTCAAATCCGTAGAAAGATATATTTGTCTCATTTTTACGCTAAGCTCTAAAGTTAGCAAGGCAAGACAAGGCCTGACGAATGTCATATCGGTAATCAATTCATTGGTGATAGGAATACGTGTCCTATGAAAACTTATGTATGAGAAATTACAAATATCGACATTTCGATGTACGACTATATTCGTTGCAACTCCACCCATTGTGAGAAAGCAACAGAAATGTATGCAATAATAATAAAAAAACAAAAGTTTTTCTTTATTACTCTTACAATGTAAATTTCGGCAGAATTGTACATCTATGTCTAGATCCCCACTTAGACGTAAAGTTGAAACCTTGTCATACTGTAGATAGTCTAAAATACGTCGTAATCTATTTGAAGGTTTATGAAACTTCGATCCGACCATAAAGTAATTAATCAACCTTTTAGCTTCTAACTCGTCGTTATAAATAAACGTTAAATCATTCCTTTCACCTCCATGAAAGGATAGGTAGGCGTCAAAATATCTACATTTGGCTATAAAAAAGTAGGGCAGGTTAACTTCCATGTTTAATAAATGTTAGATTTAAAAAAACTTTACAATTTAATCAACTATTAGCGTCCAATCCACTGAATGCCTGCAACAGCTGAAACAAAAATTAGAATATTAATGAAAACCATTACCTAACATAAACCGTTTAAATATCTGGAACAAAATGAGAATACTAATGAAGTTCCGTGTTGTGAGCCATGGGATAAAATTGTTAAATCTATAAATTTCCCAGTAATGGTATTATAGAGGTTAACCTGACCATGGTGTGAGCCAAGGCACGAATGTGGTACATGTATAACATATCAATAAATTTCCCTGTAATGGTATTATAGAGGTTAACCTGACCATCCCGTAATGTATAAAACGGCCGATTTCGATTTCAACAGCTCATACACACACACACACAACACCATGGGGAAGAAACACTTGGTTAACGTAAGGAAAATGGAGACAAGATACGAACGCCGTAAGGTGGAGAGGGATATAAGAAAAATTCAGGCAGGTGTTAAAAGGTAAGTCTATGGTAAATTTGTGTAGCTGAAAAAGTTTTGTACAGACTATATGTAATGATATACAAAAAATATTAGTTGAAAAAGTTTTGTTCAGAATGTTTGTAATGATATACAAAAAAATTATTAGGAAAGCGTTCACTTTGCTGTATAGGTTAACTTAAAACAAACAAAAAAACCGTTTGTAATGATATACAAAAAATAGTAGTTATCTCAGAGGTCAAATAATCTCTTTTTTTTTGTAGTTGAAAAAGTTTTGTTCAGACCGTATGTAATGATATACAAATATTATTAGTCACATTGCTGTATAGGTTAACTTTAAAAAACTGTTTGTAATGATATACAAAAATTATTAGTTACCGCAGAGGAAATAACTTGTGTAGGTGAAAAAGTTTTGTTCAGACTGTTTGTAACGATATACAAAAAAAAATAATAGTTACCTCAGTAAATTGAGTTCACTTTATTGTATAGGCTAACTGAAAGCAAAATAAAAACAATTGTGTGTTTTACTTTGTTTCAGAGAAATCATGAGTACTCTAAGGGCCCCTCAAGCCTCCGGTGAGTCCCGGGTGGTATGGACTTTCAGGTCAACCATCGATTGGCGTCCAGCTGCCGCGAGGGACCATCAAAACGTAGAGTCTCTACCACCAACGCCATGTCAGGAAGATGGTGATCAGTTACCAACTCTGGAAGAGTTGCTGGATATGGATCCAGGCGATCTAGTACAGATTCCAGAGGAAGAACTGATTGCCATCGAAAGAATGTTGGAATAAAAAAATAATAAATGTCTATTAATAATTCACAAGGTGTTTTATTTGAAACTTCCAGTGTACACAAAGTATATCTAATGTAATCGGTATTGAAATAAAAAACGGTCTATACATTAATTTCATCAAAATCTCTAAAGCGTTGTTTGAGACAGAAACATACTTCGCGTGTGTTACAAATTAAGTCCTATACAAATTTACATGTGAAATAATCGGGACTAAGACACCTAATTACCGTCTATAAAAATGAAATGTATTAATACTTAAACCTCCAGTGTACACAAAGTATATCTAATGTAATCGGTATTGAAATAAAAAACGGTCTATACATTAATTTCATTAAAATCTCTAAAGCGTTGTTTGAAACAGAAACATACTTCGCGTGTGTTACAAACTGTCTATACATTAATTTCATCAAAATCTCTAAAGCGTTGTTTGAGACAGAAACATACTTCGCGTGTGTTACAAATTAAGTCCTATACAAATTTACATGTGAAATAATCTGAACTAAGACACCTAATTACCGTCTATAAAAATGAAATGTATTAATACTTAAATAAAACTTGTTTAGTCATGTGTTCCATCAAAATCTCTAAAAGCGTTGTTTGAGACAGACACATACATCGCGTGTGATACAAATTAAGTCTTATACAAATATACCGTCTATAAAAATGAAATGTATTAATACTTAAATAAAATGTGTCGTGTTATATGCTTTGTTAGAGACAAAAACATATATCATGTGTAAGACAAATTAACTCTATACAAAGTAACATGTGAAAAAAAATTTAAACTAAGACACTGATTTATAAGAATTAAGTAAAAGAAAGAATGCTAAGTGTGCCACCTTACAAGAGCCTCGATCGATTAGCATACCGGTTCTCTAATGATTACAAAGCTTCCGGCTGTTTTGTTGAACACATCACGTACGTATTGGCAACATTCTCCCACGTATTATATATTCTCCCACCATTAACAAGACAATATATAAACAACTGCGTATGGGCTCATTAATTCACTTTACAGTCAATGTAGAGTCAGCTTTTAGTATTAGTAACTTTACAAACTATTAGATATTAAGTAGTTGTAAATATAATATAATATGTTTTGCTTGTAAAACATATTATTATAAACTTGTTAGATAATAATTAGTTTTAATTATATTAATTACCTTTATAAGCCGAAAAACAAACAACTCGCATACGGGTTTTGCGGCGAGTTGAAGATCTATACGATCTTTGCTTGTAAAACATATTATTATAAACATTTTAGATAATAATTAGTTTAAATTATATTAATTACTTTTATAAGCCGAAAAACAAACAACTCGCATACGGGTTTTGCGGCGGGTTGAAGATCTATACGATCTTTGCTTGTAAAACATATTATTATAAACTTGTTAGATAATAATTAGTTTTAATTATATTAATTACTTTTATAAGCCGAAAAACAAACAACTCGCATACGGGTTTTGCGGCGAGTTGAAGATCTATACGATCTTTGCTTGTAAAACATATTATTATAAACTTGTTAGATAATAATTAGTTTAAATTATATTAATTACTTTTATAAGCCGAAAAACAAACAACTCGCATACGGGTTTTGCGGCGGGTTGAAGATCTATACGATCTTTGCTTGTAAAACATATTATTATAAACTTGTTAGATAATAATTAGTTTTAATTATATTAATTACTTTTATAAGCCGAAAAACAAACAACTCGCATACGGGTTTTGCGGCGGGTTGAAGATCTATACGATCTTTGCTTGTAAAACATATTATTATAAACTTGTTAGATAATAATTAGTTTTAATTATATTAATTACTTTTATAAGCCGAAAAACAAACAACTCGCATACGGGTTTTGCGGCGGGTTGAAGATCTATACGATCTTTGCTTGTAAAACATATAAATATAAACTAATAGTTAATATTATTATTATTATTTGTTTAGTCAGTATTAGGTTATACGTTTTGACTTACGAAGCTGTCTTACGTCGTACTCCTCAAAGCACTCTGCCTTTCAAGATCCCTCAGGAAGGGACACAGCGGAAACCACCGCCTATGTTGTTCTAGAGGGCTATCTGAGGCCCTCCAGTCACAAAGCCCTCCTCCGCAGGCAAAGCAGATTGTTTCATCGTCTTTTCCTTTATAAAAAAACCCGGCCATACTTAATGAGGCCGGGTGCTGGAAGGATCCGGTGGGCCATAACATATAGGACGCCAACCGCGCCCTGTACGGTGCGTATTGTGGAAACACAGCGTTATATGCCGGAGTACAATCCATCATCTGAAAACAATAAACAATATTTAGTTAAACGAAAGTAGTGTCGCTGGTGGTTAGGCCGCAAGAGCCTAATTAAAGTCAATCCCTGATATCTATGTAAAAAATACGCGTACGGTGGCAGCTATCTTTTCTCTACATAGGCCGCAATGCTTTAATTTGAGTGAACAATTCGTACAAGCCAATAAATGGCCACAAGGCAACAAACAAACTTCTATATCCGATTCGTAGCATATTTTACATAGCCTACACTCGCAGGTCGAACTGCTGCTGCTGTTATGTAACGTGTTACTTCGTTCCATTGCTCTCAGTGCTCTTATATATCTACATCTATTAAGTGACCATTTGTAATGCTCGACAATTGGGTCCTCGCTCGGCTCCCAATCTTTGAGACCCAAGCCACAGGCATAACAGCATACACGATCTTCAAAGCCTAGATAAAAAAAGCCAGCTTCGGACAATTTGATCGGTGACAAGGGATGTTTCCAATTTGAATAGCTACTCAATCGCGCAGCGTACGTAGAGAATGCACTGTGACGTACATTCACTAGAGCGATACAATCCGTCCACATGTTCCTTGCCGGCGTCCTAGCTCGTTACTGAAACGAAATAGACTTGTCCTCTGTGTTTTCACGGGGTTGGAACCGTCACGTGGTACAGTGAAGCTGTTCCTCGTGCTCACATTACAAGCCGGGGCAAGCAGAAGGCTTTACCCCTTGTGGAAATAGCCCCAAATCCATCGCTATTTCCTGTGACCACCACTCCATTACAAAATTGTGGCCTCCAAAAATTTTTTTTGTTTTTTTAAATTTTTTTGATTTTTTTTTGTTTTATTTTAAATTTATGTTACAAATTTACTTCAAGCCACATAGGTTTACGAGAGAATTAACTCTGCGCCAGGGACCTAAGAAACACACACACACACACACACAGGTTTACGAGAGAATTAACTCCTCGCCAGGGACCTGAGAAACACACACACACAACTCAAATTAGGCTAGAAGTAAATCGTAATAACTTTTAGCACTTTTTAGTGCACATTTACTATCTACGTTACTATTATGCTGAGGTAATATACAGTTAATGTTATTGTTATAGGTGAATTTCTCTTCTTGAGGCAATTCCATGACGTGAGGATGGAATTGTCTCAAAAATAGTGCCTTTTCCAATCCTTTTGTGAAAAGTGTTGCAAAAGGCTTGCACAAAGTGCGTATCGTGTCCTCGTTGTAAGGTACACCGCCTTCATCCCATCTGATATAGTGGAAACGTGATTGTAGCCAACGAGCCGATTTTTGAGATTTTTCGTTAAGGAGAGAAAATCTGTAGGGCGGTTTAAAGACTGTAACACTTTGAAATTGATCACCGACAATGGCCAATTCTTTGACTATATACTTGTTGTCGTTATCGTGAAAGGCGTGAAATTCAACTACCGCCGTCTGCATGTTTCTTAAACAACTTGACTTCGTCGTACAGTTTGTCCGCTTCGGGGAGTGTGCTAGATACGAGCTCGTCGCTGGCCAAGATCTCAATGATGTAGGAGCGTAACTCTTCCTCGATATAAAACAATTCGGCGACACGTCTGGACACGAGCGGCATACTCTCCTCGAATAGCCTCCATTCGTCAGCGGTCAAGGTCATACAATGTTGCCCATCGTACAATTGAACGTATCGTTTACCGAAAGTAGTCCGTACTATTACGTCACCGATACTCATGTCGAATTTTAACGTACTCTTGCTGCCGAGAGCTGCCGTTATAAATTTTAAATTAATCGACAATCCGTCGAGTAGATTATGATTTAAGTAAACAAATTTTTTACCACTCTGTACTAAAAGTCCGAGAGTAAAACCCGTATGCTGGAACAAACCGGTTGCTATGAATTTAGTACACTCTTTGTTTAGGAAATGAACGGATTTAAGAAAAATTCCCAAAGGGAGGTTAGGTGACACCTGACGTTTGGTAGGAGCTCGCTCCACGTCCATCTTACTCGGATCCATTGTCTCGACTGACCGACGGTTACAACTGACTTCTTTGATAAAATGACGAAAGATCGTGCAAATAACCTGTCTCAAGTTCCGGTTCGATTAGAACCAATGGGAACTCGTGTAGACGGGCATCATCGAAATCGAATTGATAGTATTTTTCGCCGCTTATATCATCCTCCCCACAACTGACACAATAATGGTTGCAATAAACCATCCCCACCCCACCCACTAAAACGTAAACCGAATCCGAAGACGGGCCGATGTTACCCGAAGATAGCCGACTCTTTAAACCTGTATAGACATGTTCCGATACTTGCGACTTATCGACATGATATTTGTCGTCATCGTCGCCATCGTAGATATACTCTGTGAATGTCAAGGTCAACTGATTGTCTATTTCACTAGGGTTGAATAAATAATATAGTTTGCTTTCGCTAAAAAAGTCCTGTAAATCCGATATTCTATCCTTAGGCACGAGCCTGAGGAAGGCATGAACGACTCCTGGGTATGTGGTGCACATGATGTCTCGACCGTGAATGACTGGTTCGATAATTGTATCGCGTTATAAGAGAGACTGTGCGCATGCGCATCTATTCCACTACCTTTCTAACCGTGCCCGTAAGGAGATTGTACACAATATGCGAGTCGTGTAAAATCAGACAATAGGCTGTAGTAGTTGCAGGTATATTGGCGGAAGTTTCTATTTCTAGTCTGACATCCACGGGACCAGATTTAATAGAATCGTTCTGTTTGGAACAATCGATTACGAAGAGAGGACAATCTGTAAAAGATTGTAAATCTAGACTGGGCAAGGACTCGTGCGTATAGTACGATTCTTGGAATCTATGGTACATTTCGTACAATGTGGAAATATCGCCGTTAATATTATCGTAAGGAAAATACTGTGAATTTAGATAGAGTTTTAAATTTGAAAGGCCGCACTTGTCAAACACAGAGGCATCCTTTTTGATCTGATTTTTTCTATCTGTTTGGAAGGCTAGAATAACATAGCGTGGTTTTTCCAGCTCATTAGCGGTTTTAATTGTCCACGAAATCTGATTTGTTTGCGGCACTATTGGATACTCGTGTAACTCCCAACTACGAAACGGAACATGGATAGGTTCGTCTCTTTCGATCATTTTCAAAAGATTCAATCGGAGTGAATCTGAAACCGTCACATAAGGCACTCTCCAGTGTATACTAGTTATCTTTAGATTAACGGTTGTAGCATCATCACTGTATACAGCGTTCAAATCGGAGGCCTAACGTAAGAGCACTAGTTCCTGTTTTACGTTCATTACAATCCGTTGGTAGTCTTCGAAAAAGCCCATCAACAGCTTCAATGGTACAGAGAGGGAAAAGTTTGAAACGGTAGCCATCCCACCGGCTCCCAACCATCCTGCGTTGCTGAATTTATTCTTCTCACTCTCTCGCAACGACAATAGATTTTTAATCGTACTCGTGATGCCTACATTTCTCGTACGGTCCACTTCGCTACCGGCAAATTCGTATCTAATATCGTCAAATAGAAAGGCTACGGCATTGTTGACCAATTTCACCGTTGCAGCAGTGCCGTCCGCTTTTGTACCGCTCAGTGTTCCTTTTATATGCAATATACTACCAAACGGTGCTGTGATCACGTCCTGTTGATTTATGGGAATACGAATTTCATCGTTATTACCGTACGTTGATGACGCATAAGGTCTGTGCGAATGGTATTCCAGACCACTGATGACGTCATTGTATTCTGCTGCACTATCTATTGCCAGTAGATCCATTTTTCACTTTAAATCCCAAAGCCGAGAGAAAACGTATATTTCTAGCTGTTAACTCTGTCGAGTTTGAACGTACACTGATACTGTTCTTATAACGTTGTCCATTAAATACGAGACCCATTTCTACGTAAATGCAATCGGACAGAAACTGATTCTTCTCTGAAATTTATAGGTACTCCGTTCTGATCTCTAAGGCTTACGGTGATGTTATGAATGGTTTTCACGTTGACTGGTAAATATATTACAGTCGTCGGTATTTCGACAATCTTGTACCCCGGAGCCACTTGTGGGTAAAACTCGTGTATATTGTGTGACTCTTTTCCATTTTGAAATGACCCAGTTACAATATTACACGCAACTCTAATAACATTCACTCTTATAATATCGACGGGGAGCTCGGATTCGTGTCTTTGGTCGGCTGATAAATTCCCATTATTGAAACCGAGTAATTTACCTATAGATCCGTCTTTAAAATGAATAGTCTTTGAACACTTAAGTTCCGTTTTAAGTGTGTTATTGTTCGGCTTGAGCGAAAATGTAATCTCCGGCGGCAGTTGGGCTTTGATATATTTTTCAATATCCTCAATTTCGTACGAACCTGTCGGTATGTTAACGGTCACTTCATAATTATCGTTTTGATCTCCACCGAGATACAATTTATTATTAATTCCCTCTTCGATATTGGGAATGGAATTGTACACAGCAAGATCAATGAGACCGATTTCCCACTCTCCATTGGATAGATCAATCGGTGGAAAGAAATCACACCAAAGTGTAGAACTATTTCCGTTTAAAACAATACTCATGGTAGTAGAAACTTTAAGCACAAATGTCCACAGACGACTGAAGTGTCACTTTGATGTCGCTTGTAGTTATAGTGAATATTAGCGTTGGAACCAAAATATCTAGTCAGTTCGAGTGGAGGTCTAAGATTTCCAAAACTGTCATAGTATTCTACATTTACACCGCGCTTTTTATAACACACCCAATGTGTACCTTCACCCGTGCTACTATCGAGGTTGACAATGGCGGATTCGTTTTTCAACGGCCCCGTCGGGGGTAGATTATCCCTCATAAAAACACCTCTGAAATACGGTATCCTCACGGCATATTTCTCTAAATCAATATTTGTTAACGGTCTGTTTGGTAATGAATCAATCAAACTTTTTTTTTATTGATCTTCTTCTTCTTCTTGGTTTTGCCTTTCAGTCCCCTGCCTTTTGGATACGGTTTGAGATACAGACCAGTGCCTTTAGCATATGGTTTGAGATACAGACCGCTGCCTTTTTGATACGGTTTGAGATACAAACCCCCACCCAACAAGAGACGTTTCCCTCCACCTCCCAATTTGGATTTCGCTTTCATGGCCGTTGTTACAGCCCACGCTGCTGCCCGTTCACCCATAGACGCGTTACCCGATTTGACTCGACTCCAAGCCCGTTCTGCTAAAATTTTATCCGCTTCTCTACGATGCTCCGAATCACTGTATTTGCTGTACGCTATATCGTGCTCTTTACACGCTTCGTCCAGCGGATTGACTCCTTTATCACCTCGGGCTAATCTCTCGGCTAGTTTTGTACCCGGACCGCAATAGTTGTAAGAGGGTAAATGGAGTTCTACAGGCAATAGATCTATAGCCTTGTTTAAAACCCTATCACCAACGCTTAAAATTCCAGAAACGAGACCACGGCCCTTTTTGACCCTTGTTGTTCGTCCCTTTGCCATTTCTATACTGAATCAATACTCAAGGGTGCAACGTATTTATGGTGTCGTCGCTCCACACCATACGCCAATGACTAAATGTATCTTTAGGAGTATCGACTTTACTATATTGCTTTTTAATCGTATGTGCGAGATCAATCAATTCCCTTCGCCATTTGTTCTCTATTATGTTCATTTTCTTACTGCAGGCTTTTAATGATTCAGCTTCAGTTGTTTTAATAGCCTGTACTAATTGGGCTCGTGTGACGGCATCACTATCGGTAACACCGTCGGCAATATTACAAATACGTTTTGAAGAGGCATCAAAGCAGTCTTTTGTTTTATCTCTGAGTAGAGCACGATCTATAATTACACTCAATTCTTCAAGCTGATGAAAGTTGATTGCATCCAAGCTGCTAGTGCCATCTTTTACGTTGGTCAGTTTTTTACCGCCACAGTTCCAACCGTTACTGTTCAACGGTATTACTTTGCTGTCCACATAGTATTTGTTGGCTGCGTCTTCCGTGTGTAGTGGGGTTTTTACGTTGCATATATAGCTTTTTTGAGCGTCAAATTTATTGTGCGAATTTTTCCCCATAAAATACATTCTAGCATATTTCACGTTTAAGCCATCGCTTTCCTCTAGAGGAATACCAATATCCTGTAGCCGATAACTTTTAAAGTCATAGCCACTATTTAGTTTAAATGGAATTAACGATTCGAGATATCCTTTTGTCACGGCATCATCATTGTCTTTCGGTTTAGCTAATCCGCCTATAGGTCTCCAGCTTGCGTCATATCGTTTCCTCTTGTCATCAAACATTAAACACTTAGTTTCTAATTGGTTAAGGGTGACCGCATCGGTTTCAGAGCGTGCTGTAGCTACATTATGTAACAATTTACCTCCTATATCATAGTCTCCCTTCGGTGTAAGGTTAAACCCTACACCTTTAGGACCTATTTTTCTGTTGGAGCCGCCACTCTTATAACGTCCAAACTTGTCGACACTCATCGTATTAATGTTCTTATTTTTGCAATTCCCGCGCCTTTTATAATTCCAGCTTCTTTTAGTTCTTCTATAATAGAAGCTATCTCATTTGCATGTCCCGTGTGTCCTGCATCGTGAGATGCCAACAAATGTCTCAGTCTGTCACACAACTCATTCGGATCGTCCCAGTATGAATAACCTCTACCGCTAACTTTTTTAGGTGGAAATAACTGCTCTATAATGTTTCTATATTTCATAGATTTGTTACGATTAACTTGTCCGTTCGGATCGTATAGTCTTTTGTGTGCACTGGATCTCACACAGATATCTCTATACGCTCGTAAATCGGCCTCGGTATATATATCATCATCGGGTATACGCTTAAACACCAACTCGTACAATCCTGGCGTCCCTTTATAGTGAACTTCGTCAATTATAATCTCACCATCGTCCGACAACTGAAGAGTCTTGTTACCGATCGTCATAGAGTCGGCTCCGATTTTCGGTCCGTAACTGTGATCTATATTCTGACTACCGGCGGTATCTTTAATCATTTTGAGCATATATTTTCGTGCCAGCGGATGTGCGAAAGTACTGTTTACCCATTGTTCAGATTCACTTTGCCCTACAGGTGTGGACAATAGTTCCCTTACACTGGGCTGCGGTCGGTCCGGAGTCTCTGCAATTACTTCGGTATCCATAAAATCAACACTGGGAGTAGCCGGTACTTCCCCCCACTCTTCATTTTTCTCTTCCTCACTCTCGCTGCTCCACTCATCCGCTATTTCCGTCTTTTCATCCAACTCTTCTTCTTCGGGTTTAATTTCTTGTTTCGGCACAAACACTCCACTCTTCTGCAACTCTTTAATTATCGGTGTGTATTTCTTAGTATACATTCGTTCCTCTTCGACCTCTCCGTACCTCAACTGTCTGTACTTTTTCTTTATAGCCTTGCGCAATCTGGCTATCTCCAGCGTTAGATGCTCTCTCTTCCCAGACATCTTGTAGAATGACGATTGTTGCAAGTATCAAGCCTTTTGTACCTTAAAAATCTGTTACAATTCGATCAAAACCAATTCTAAATCTTCCATTCTCCGGTTCACTGTCCTTATCTATTACAACGAATCCATGTTTATCTTTCCACGCGGTTGCACAAATGTTTTTAAATGCACTAAACACCATGTCGGTGTTTACGTGATCATTGTAAATGTGTCGTAAATTGAGATCGTCCTGCTTGAAAAGGACCAAGAGATTGGCATTGTCTCGAATCAATTGTTTGGGAATCCTGCTGTACGTCTGTCCTAAGTAGAAGGAATCTATATTATTGTGACGTCCCATGGTGAAATAGTTACGTATATTGTCGTGTTTCTCGCAAGCTATGTCGTCAAATATTATTATCGAATTTGGCTCCGCTTCACTAGGATGGATGACATTTTCGTTGTCCGTGAATGTGTAATAACCAATTCCTTTGGTATTTCCCAGTATAGTTTCCAAAAACTTGTACTTTGGCTGCTGGAGTGATTTAGAAAATACATAGACGTTGGCAAATTTCAGGCCATTTGGATTGAAGAGCAGATTAAATAGCACATTAGTCTTGCCACTGTTTGATGGGCCGCACACTATAGATCGAACTGTGTTTGGTAATAAAGAACTGTGACGGTGCATTGTTGACCCGCCTCCTGCAACAACGTCAAAGTTTCTTACACGTAGTTTATCCGCTGTGTTTTTTAAACGCATTACGCAACGTTTGTCTAAATACTGTGGAAAACTAACAGTGCTATCCTATTAAATACCTAAACAACAAGCTTGGTTTTATCAATCCAACTGTCGTGTTCCTTGTCAAACCCTAACCACCGCACCAGTACTTTGTTACCCTTTTTGCGTAATACTTTTTCAACAAGATATACGTTGCCGATCTTTGACCTGCTTAATTCTTCGGCATAGAACCCCCCTTTCAGAATGTCACCTTTCGAGTCTTGTAGAATGTACGTTACAGGATTGGTCGGTACAACAGCGTACACGGTAAACACTTCGTTTGTCCAGTTGGGTAGATATCCTTTGGCAAAAGTCTTTTTAAATTTCGATATTCTAACTTTGTCGTCCACTTTAAATCGCGCCAGTGCTTTTGTACTCTTGCGTGCTGTTTTGTCCAGTAACATTTTCTCGTGCTTTTTCAACACTTGAGCGGGTTTCATGCCTATAGTACTGTGCACAGTGTTATTGTAGGTCTTTACTACGTTTTTCAACAGCTCCACCCACTCGTAACTACCGCGTGCCGTAAATTCACGCCACATTATATTTTTCAAAGTACGGTTCAGACGCTCAACCATAGACGCTTTCTTGTCTGAAAAAGTGGCGTAGTGATTTATATTGTATTTTTTCATTAATCTCTTTACGTGCATATTGAAAAACTCCTTCCCCTGATCGGTCTGAAAGTTATTCATAGGATGTTTTTTCAGTATCGGTTCTAACGCTATAGATACGTCTAGAGCCGACTTTGTCTTTAGCGGTTCTGCAATCGCATATTTTGTCAGACAATTTATCATTGTCAGTATATATTTGTAGCCTCGGTTTTCCTTAGCATATGGAATCATTTCCACTAGATCGGCTTGGTAAAGGTCGTTAACTCCTTTCAGTGTCACACTACGTGTTTTGAAATTTCTTCGCGCGGGCCTGTGGAGCTCCGCCGCAATGGCTCGCCTTACATCCATTAGGTAAATGAGTGTGTTTACAGATTGGTGGCACTATTTATTTCGTGGAGATACTCTGGTGCAGGTAATCTCGAAATTATCGCTGCTTGTTCCCGCCTCACCGTTGCTTTGGATTAGTCCGCCAAAGATTGTCCATAAGAGATCGACAGAGATTTCGGAAGCTTTACGAAAAGCAACGTATCCAGGCGTCTTTGTTTTAAAATTGAGACTAGTAAAAGTAAAGCCCAACAGATCACCATCAGCTGTTCCATTTTTCATTTTGTCCACCAAACATTCAAAGCCTCTTTTTATCCAATCAATTTCCGTGACATTCTCGGGTGGTGGATGAAATTTAAACTGAATTTTAGTCCTTAGAGTACGAAATTTTTTCGTCACCCTACTTTGCGAGGAAACAATGTAAATTGGCTCCATAGTTCTTTTCAAGTAACTCTAACCGTGTGAGTCACCTTGTTTTAACTTGTTTGACCGGTGCTACACTCTGGTAGTAGATGGAGTAACCTGTGGACACTCTCCTTTCAGCGTCTAGTACGCATGCGCACTGTTACGCACTGTTGTACAATCCGGCTAGACCGGTCAGAACCTGTCTACACACCTTGGAATGGTAGCCGAAACGAGGTAGTCGACGCGACCCCCCTTTCTTACCTATATGAATATTGTTGGAGGGGAGTAGAGGGATTTGGCCTGAGACCGATATGCTGTCACTTCCACACACGCTGGGAGGTGGTAGTGGGGGGTTCCCGCAGCCAGTGGGGGGTTCCCCCAGCCGGTGGGGGGTTCCCGCAGGGGGGAGCAAAGTCCGCGGGTCGAGGTATATCGGTTGGATGTTTGGGTTGCTAAAAGTGTATGTCGGTTGGAAAATCGGTTGCTAAAAGTATATTTCGGTTGGTAAAAGTATATTTTGGTTGGTAAATCGGTTGGTTTCGGTTGGTAAATCGGTTGGTTTTGGTTGGTAAATCGGTTGGTTTTGGTTGGTAAATCGGTTGGTAAAAATATATTTCGGTTGTTAAATAGTGGCCAGACTAACACCCGTGTGGGCTGTGGTAAGCATAGGTTAACAATATTTTAACACGATACATAAACACATGTGCTACACCCTGGTAGACAACGGAGGAAACTACGTTTAACACATTAAATGTACCTAGGTCGTGGTGGGCAAAAGTAGGAAACTCTAATAGGTTAGGTTAACTATCTTAACACATTATATAAATATATAACACATTATATATATAACACATTATTGTAACAGCTGATTGGCTGTGGATGGGTAAAAGTAGGAAACTTTAGGTTAACTATCTTAACACATTATATATAACACATTATATATATAACACATTATTGTAACAGCTGATAGGCTATGGTAGGCAGAAACTTATAGGTTAGGTTAACACAAGCACATTACAATTTGGACACTACTATTTGTTGTCAGAGTAACCTAGAGGTACGACTCAGAACCCATACCGTAAGACGTACGCGAGTTTTTCGCGGTCGCGAAAAACTCGGTAAGTCTTACGGTAAGGGGTTCGTGTCCGAACTTCTACGACATGTTCTGGTGTTGGCGGCTTATATACCGCGTTAGATATCCGACTTGTAATACTATGCACGATAGCTCAGTCGGTAGCGTGTCCGCCTTCAAATCCGACCTTCATAGGTTCGAATCCCACAGGTATTAAAAAAGTTAAGTGTATGACGTCGTGTGTGTATGACGTCATGTGTGTGTCTCGACAACAATGCTACGTTACAGGTGGGGGGACCAATGGGGGAAGGGAAGGGGCCTAAAGGGGAGGGGCAAGGGGAGGGGTGGGAGGAGGTGGGGGGACCAATGGGGGAAGGGAAGGGGCCTAAAGGGGAGGGGCCTACAGGGGAGGGGCAAGGGGAGGGGTGGGAGGAGGTGGGGGGACCAATGGGGGAAGGGAAGGGGCCTAAAGGGAAGGGACCTACAGGGGAGGGGCAAGGGGAGGGGTGGGAGGAGGTGGGGGACCAATGGGGGAAGGGAAGGGGCCTAAAGGGGAGGGGCCTACAGGGGAGGGGCAGGGGGGGTGGGGGGACCAATGGGGGAAGGGAAGGGGCCTAAAGGGGAGGGGCAAAGGGGGAGGGGCAAAGGGGGAGGGGCATAGGGGGAGGGGCAAAGGGGGGAGGGGCAAAGGGGGGAGGGGCAAAGGGGGGAGGGGCCAAGGGGGGAAGGGGTGGGGCAAAGGGGGAGGGGCCAAGGGGGAGGGGTGGGGGTACCCCCACCGTCAACAGCCGCCATGTTGATCTCAACTGTCGCACACTCTACTATCGCTGTACTGTAACATTTGATTATGAATGAATAATTTTTGATGCAATCAGGGGATGCAATTTTTGTTACTTTACTGCGTGACTATAATGTTTAACATGACTTTACAGTTACTTGTTGACAATATTTTATATATTTAAAGTTCCAACAAAGGACAATCACTGTTAATTATGCTTTTAAATTGCTACGATTAATTGGTACCAATCACCATATTCTCTGTTACTGTAAAATCAAAATTAGTTTTATCACAATCATTTTCAGAAGGTTGAATTAGTGTGACTAGGAGTCACCTGTTCTTAGTCTTTAATTAAATATTCATGAAAGTGAAATCTCGATCTATGGTGAAATCCAAAATTCAACAAAATAGGAGTATAATTTTTTTTATGTTTTCAAAGGCTGTTTGTTATTTTACACAACCAAATTAGCTGAAGACCCCAAAACTATATAAATGATCGTGTAAAGATGGTATTATTTTATGTTATTTTCAAAATAATATTTATAAAGATAGTTATCATATTCTTGAGTATTGTAGGTGAAGTATTTTGGGTGAACCCCTCTTAGCTTAGCCCCATGCACATAGTAATTTTCATAGTTTAATTTCTACATAACTATTTGTTGGTTTATTGATGAAATAACAGGACTTTCCCTTTATCTCAACCTCTTTGAAAAAATAAAAAAATGTATGCAAACATTTAATTTGGCTAATAACACTGATGAAAACACTTATTTTACAAAATAAGAACTAGAGCATCTGAGATTCTGAAGGTACAATTGCCGCCAATAGAGCCTAGAAAACATTCTCTCCAGCAACATGCTTGCACCAATTGAACTCTGCCAAATACGAATCCAAATGATGACATGCAGTGCCTCGGTGTCTCTTGCTTCACCATTTAGGAATCCCTACATGCTTTTAACAGTTTGAGTGTGAGCTCCGGTTTTGGGTTGACAAAATTCTATTTATGGTTGGTCAAATCCTGCCTTCTCAAGTTCTTCAGTCTTGTAAAATCACCAACTATCTGAGTAGATCATAGTTCTTTATATAATTATATATTATACAGTGTGTCCCATGAAGGTATTTACAATTTGAAACAACCACCAAGTACATATACGTCTACCAAATTCTAAGATTTCTTTCATACATATTGGAAACCTCTTACCAAAAGTATACCAACAAATTTTTACGCTGATATCTGCAATAGAAATAAAATGGCGGCTGTTGATATAAATGCAGTTTAAACGACAGCTCCTGCCGCCGGAGAAGAAGATAACATAAAAGCTCCAAATGGTAAACAGCTGGTTATTTTAAAACAAACAGCTGTTTCTTTTATTTCAGATCATTGCATTTTTGACAACTTTTATTGTGTTCTTATGCAACAAACATAACATAGGTTGTTCTAGCTGTTTGCCATGTTTACGATAGAGCAGAAGGTTTTGTGCTGTGCTTGGTCTATTGCTTTTAATAATGATAAAGAAGGACATAGAATATTTCAAGCTATGTATCCTATGATTGAACCTCCCTCAGTCATGTCCATCGCAAAGTGGAGGAAGCTCTTACTTGAAACTGGTCGTGTACAGAAAAAGTATTACCTGACTTAGAAGTAGCCAAAAATATATGTGCTGTTATTCTAAAGTCTCCTAGTAAACCCATATAGATTTGAAGAGTCTGTTTTAAATAATCTGCCCAGACCTAATGAAGCAGACATTCTTGAACATGTAGAATAAGGTCGTTGACTATATATATATACACATGGTATATACATATTTGTTCCCAATTTGCAAATCCATTTGCCTTTGACTTTTGATTTGTTTTACAATTTTAATTGGTACTTTCCCTTTATCTCGACCCCTTTTGAATTGGTTTATTCCGTATGGTTAGATAACTATCATCAAAAGTAAAGGCTAATGGATTTGCAAATTGGGAACAAATAAAAGTATCTTTTAACTAATTTCCATTCTTTTGCAATTTGAAGAATTTTAATCTATGAGCTTACAAAGCGAGGGGCAGGGGGGCAGCTGCCCCCCCCTGGAAGCAAAAAAATAAATCTTTATTATACATTTTGTTGCTGGAATTTAATACAATTCTTGAAATAACTATTTTAATAATCAATTGTATATTGAATGACCATGGCTTGCCCCCCTCCCCTAGTTTTTATTTTGGGTATGCCCTTGGACATAGAGTGGAAATTTGATTAATTTCAAATATAAATTTTGGTCAATTTTTGCTCTAATGAAACAGAGTTGGCAAATTTATTGGAAAATTATAATTTATTAAAAATATTATTAACAGTGTCTATATAGCGGGAAATACTGGACTCTGTGTACAATAGTGATAGAGTAACGAATTTCATTAATTTTCATGAAAGGTAGAACGCAAAAATTACTTGACTTTTTTCTGAACTGCAAAAGCTGTTGTGGCAAACTTACAAACAAATATTCATAATGTCAAGGGGAAAAATGGTGGGGGGGGTATTTTATTGCCAAGTTTATCTGATCTGTTATTTTACACTACTTGTTGATATAAGCATTTTTAGTACTGGTAGATTAACAATTAATAAAATTATTATTCTGAAATTAATCATTTTATTATATTTATGTTGAATTGTGTAGATTTTTATGAATTAAACTGTACAAGTTTTTATTCCTCTCAGTGTAGCTTAGTTGTATTTAAACTATATATATATATTTAAAAACTATATTCTTGAACTCCCAGATTTTAAGTTTCTAAGCACAAGCTTCCTGTACCTAGACAAAATTTCATCACTGCACAACACATGTAAAATATAAATTATTAATAAGAAGACTCCTTAGTTATTACAGATCCCATATTTTCAGGAATATTAAACAAATTTAAATAATTAAATTTTTATTTAATTTTGTATTAGATAATAAATATGACAGTTAGTAAATACATAATAGTCTTGGTTTGGAACATTTCTATGATTTACATTATTTTCAAAAGAAATCACTTTTTAGGTTTGAATCTTATCGAACTTCTAACATGTGTATTGTAGATATTTTCTTACAGTACCAAGTTTTTGTTATATGTACTGACTTCTGCCATATGTATTATATCTACCGTTTCTATTTGTCAGAACAAAATATGAGAATGTTTTAAATATTATTTCTTATTATATCGTTTGTTTGCTTTTCACGAATTATATACATCATAATTACCTCGATTTGTTGCAAGTCTTTGCAATTTTTGATTTTTGTCTTTTATTGAAGTGAAAACTTCTATTGGCGCGTTAGGTACTTTTTTGGGATGGACTTTTTCAATAGAAATCGCGTCACGCACCGTACCGTACCGTAATGCAACTTTAATATATATAGACAACGGATACGCGCGCACAGCGTGTATATAAACTCATATATCTACGAAAAATATTGCACAAACTTTCTCACATACCCATATATATTAAAACAAAAATCTACGAAAAATATTGCACTAACTTTCTCACATACCCATAAGGGTAATTCTGCGCAAGCCACTGTTATCGCGTGGACTTTGAACCTTCTTATCGCTCGGCAGATGGCCTTGCGGGCCTTGAATTATAATAATTATGTTTCTTGCTTTCTGAGAACATCCTTATGACCGTAGTAAAATATGAAAAAGTTTGGGGTTGACCAAGTAATTGCGCAGAATTACCCCCATAAGTATTAAAACTAAAAATCTACAAAAAATATTGCACTAACTTTCTCAAACTCATATACAGAGTCAAACTAAAATCAATGCAAAAATATTGCACAAACTTTCTCACATACCCATATATATTAAAACTAAAAATCTAATATTGCACTAACTTTCTCAAACTCATATACAGAGTCAAACTAAAATCAATGCAAAAATATTGCACAAACTTTCTCACATACCCATATATATTAAAACTAAAAATCTACGAAAAATATAGCACTAACTTTCTCAAACTCATATATATATATATATATATATAGTCAAACTAAAATCAATGCAAATATGTTGCACAAACTTTCTCACATACCCATATATATTAAAACAAAAATCTACGAAAAATATAGCACTAACTTTCTCAAACTCATATACATAGTCAAACTAAAACAATGCAAAAAATATTGCACAAACTTTCTCACATACCCATACATATTAAAACTAAAAATCTACGAAAAATATAGCACTAACTTTCTCAAACTCATATACATAGTCAAACTAAAATCAATACAAAAATATTGCACAAACTTTCTTACATACCCATACGTATTATAACTAAAAATCTACGAAAAATATTGCACTAACTTTCTCCCCTAATCTATAAGCGTTACATACTGTTCATACAAATTTTCACTTCTAACGTGTGGTCTTAAGCACACCCAGTTAATTTTTTTATTGCTACAGCACTGTTTTGCTGTTCATTAACAGCTTACTTATTAGTAATAAACTCAAACTTTAACATATCTGACTATTTGAGTTTTAGTGTTTTATTGCCTAAGGAAATTGCTTAAGCAGCGAGACAATGTGTTTACTAATGCATTAATGAAAGACAAAAATTCATAATTATATATCTTACATTTGAGTTTTGAAATTTTTTATATGAAATTAAAACACCAGAATCTACTAAGTATAAAATATTAGTGGTGTAAGTTATGAAACTTAATTAATAATTTTTGTTTTGTTTGAAAACGAAAAATATTTCGATTATTATCTTCTTATAGTAACAAATTATTAGGTCATAATAATATATTAACCAATCATAACTGCAAATTTCACGTGATTCTAGAAGTCTGTACAATTTACCATTTTTCGTACTCTGTTTATAGAATCTCATGTAGCGTTTGTATTGTTGGTAATGTTGGTATTAGGTCATTCCGTCATTCGTATTTCATCCTCATTTCGTCGCTGTGTTGCCGACGTCGTCGTGATTCGCCATTTTAATTTAGGCTTCCAATACTGTTCTTCATTTGTTCTATTAAGTTTTTACATTTTTATTAGCACACACTCGTTAATTTCATTTACGACTAAATTCAGTCAATATAGTTCCTTCATTTGCGAATAATAAATTAAGTTGCTAAATAGTATTTCTGTATCGTAACCATGGGCGTGGATGTTGAATCTATTTCACCCGGTGATGGTAAGTAAAGATATGGATCTAATAAAATCAGTTTGTAAGTAAAATCTGTCTATTGTATTACGATTTGCTTAACTGTATACTTTGATAATTAGTTAATGATAGTTAAATGTGATGAAATCGTTTTCTAGGGCTTAGACCTGGCTCCCAGATGTATTTCCTGTTTGGGAAGTTTGAGGGAAAATGTGAGGAAGTTTTTTGCCTTATCGTTTTTGTAAGGGTTATTTTGAACTCAACTTTATTAGTCTACCTAGTTTATACACTTTTTTTTCAGCTTTCAATTGTTTATAAGTGTTAAATTTAGACCTAACTTGCATTTAGTTAACTTATTCTCATAGTAGACCTGACCTACACTAAAAAGTTGTTTATTATAATAGGCCTAGCCATTATAATGATACCTTGGTAAATATGTAGTATTCCGGTAATTATTTACTTAAAGGAGGCTCCTAATTTTCGCAATTTTTTTTTTTATCATCTACATACCTTACTTTTTAAGAATAAATAATGTTTTCCTTGTGGAGGTCACTTTTTTTACTGAAAAATTACAATCTAAAAACTCAAATTCGATGTATTTAATATAGGTTACATAATTGCAAATATTCACATTTACGTCGCATACGTTACTAAAGATATTTCAATCTTTATATCCGTGATCACAGATTACGTGATATGCTGTGAATCCTCCATATTAATCTAATTTCAAATTAATAACTTCAATAAATTTACGAAAGATTTAGTCAGGTGGTTATATATATATATATATATATATATGTATATATATATATATAATCATATCGCAAAGCAAGCAAATTATTTACTTCAATAAACATATTCTAGTTTAGTCATTATGCAAAATTCGTAATGCATCATGCTCGATTGTCCAGTCACTCCACTATATATATATAATTATATATATATATATATATATATATATATATATATATAATTATATATGTATGTATATATTATAACAGACACACATGTCTTTTTAATGCAAATGAACTTTATTGTTACAATCTCTTTGTTTTCTAGGTACTTGCGTATTAACGCCACCGCAGCAGAAGTTGCCTAATGCGCATGCGCCAAGAGCAATAATTATTATTAAAGTTAATAATTTGCTTACTTTGTGATATATATATAACCACCTGGCTAAACCTTTCGTAAGTTTATTGAAGTTAATAATTTGAAATTAGATCACGGATAAACATGAGCTGTAAAAGTGAACATTTGTCATTATGTCCAACAAGTCGTTAACCTATAAATACGTTAGATTTGATAGTTTTTTAGGTGTGTGTATATAGGCCTATATATATATAGCTACCTTGATATATAATTATATTACAAAGTAAGCAAATTATTAACTTCAATAATAATTATTGCTCTTTATTGGCGTATGCGCATTAGCACAACTTCTGCTGCGATGGCGTTAATACGTAAGTACCGTTTTCTATTATTATAATAATTTTTAACAATATATTTTGATTTGCTAAGGATGCATTATTTATCTAATTACAGCAATAGTCAAATTCCTTAATTTAACAAATGAAATAACTGCAATATTTCTTAACCTAAACAAATGAAAATACCTGAAATAAATCACAATGACAATTAAACACAATCTAATAAGATTATACAATGCTTCCTTAACAATAATTAGAAAATAATCAAAGAGTGTATCAAAATTGTTAATACAGTATAAGAAGGAAAAAAAAAATCTATCAATATGTATAATGGTTGTCTTTAGTAAATTTATATCTCGGACCTCTAGGACATTCTATCTCATCCTTGAATATGTGCCCATTATACGCCGAAATTTTAGGCATCTGTTTTTGGTAAGTTTGTAATTTGTTTCTCTTTTTAGTGATGAAAGTATGAATTTAAAAAAAAAAAAAAATTTTTAATTTTATAATAGCCTAGTCATAATAATAAAAAGAAATCAATTTCAATCAAATTTCATAATAACGAAGAAAAAAATTGCTTTATCTCCATGCATATAGCCTACTTAAAACTAACAATGTTCATCGTATTGAGCTCCTACTAAATCCTGAAAACCATTACCGAACAATTTTCCGACAGATAAAAAATTTATTAAGTAGGCTAGGCTAATATTGACAGTTTAAAATGTATTTTTTGTACAAATGATAGTTTATATATATTAAACAAATATTCGTCTATTACATCAGTTTATCAGATATCTATTATATAGTGGTAAGATTGCAGGCTGCTATTCGCACTAACCAATATAATTATTTTTTAAATAAAAAATAATAAAATAACATTTTTAATAGATATTAGGCTACTACCTATAACTCCTGAATGCAGCTAATCAAAATTTACTATTGTTGGGGCTGATTCTATATCCAACACTCACACAGATCACATCTTCCTTAAGGAGGCTAGCTGAAAGACTTACATTTGCAACATAATGGCTGTTGAAGCTCCAGTTAGTTAGCGGTGGAAAGTGGAGGGTCCATCATAATGTCGATTCGGTGATTAAAACTAATAAGTATAAAAGAATAAGTTATACAATTTGTTCTCAACGTATTTAGTAAGGGAATATTTTTATCGAATTATAGGGTGTAAAAGAGAAACAACGAAGGAATATAAACAATGGCACATGATTTGTGCATGCAAAAAGTGCATGTAAGTGAATGCTATTAACTCTTCTTTATTAATTCATTTTAAAATTCCGATGCACAACATAACATGCACTTACAGTACGTGAATACCTTTTATTCAGTAACTAATAATTCATTGTTATTTATTTTATTTTTTTATTATGACCGGTCACGATAATTAAACATCTATAGTGCTAGGTGCGATAAAGTAGTGTTGGTACAATCCCGGGATTGTCAACCGCGAAAGAAAAATATGGTGGACTCCATATATCTCCATATATGGTGGAATATATGTGGTCTCCACTTCCCCGGTAGGTAACTTGTCGTAGTGCCGACCTATACACATACACATACACACACATAGAACATACAACACACACTCTTTATGAATGGGTCTTTCAGCTGGTACACACAAGACTGTAATAAAACAACTTTCACATTATGGTATTTGTGTTTTATTTATTAGCCTTAAGTTAGACGTAAGAATAATATAAATTTTTTAAATGAATGTGATAAAGAGATAAACTTTTCAATGGTATTTAAAACACCTCCAGTACACAAAATAAAATTTTCGGTACTTACGTATTAACGCCACCGCAGCAGAAGTTGCGCATATATATATAAGGTTTGGCCAGGTGTTTATGTATGTATATATATAGCTACCTGGCCAAACCTGTCAATGATATATAAATATATCGCAAAGTAAGCAAATATTGGTGCATATATATATATATGCGCAACTTTTGCTGCGGTGGCGTTAATACATAAGTACCAAATTTTCTATTGTATTGTATTAAAATCCAACATGTTCTAGATTATTTAATACATTTTTTACTAGCCTACAAAACTCTCTTTTTGTTGAACAACACGTGACATAATCTGGTATGTAATAAACCTTTTGGTATAATCAACAAATATCTAAATATAATGAATTAAGAGATAGATAACTATATTGTTACAGTTACAAAAATGAAGTATAGAAATATGATACAAATATTAACATAAATTTTATTCAAAAATTATTAACACTTAAAAAGGCACAAGTTGAAATAAAATTATACAATATATGGAATTTGAAAGGATTAAATAATCACAATCAAATGTTCTTAGTTAGGCCTATAAGATTGTCAAATATTGAATCTAAATACTGGTGCTATGATTCATTATATCCTATCAGTTTTATGAATAAATATCCCTTGGCTACTAGTTTGGCATAAAGTTTATCAACACTTATCACTCAAGTTCCTGAATGTAAAGTTCTTCATTGTGGTTCATACATTTATAAGTTCAACATATTAGAGATAGGCATATTTATATTTAATTATTTAATCTGATTTATATTTTTAAATGTTTATATATTTACTTAATTTATTGATCTTGGGGTAAAAGGGTTGGTACTGGCTTCCTCCAAGTTATTTACGTGACAATCATAATCAATATAAAATTTATTAAATACTGTTGAAAATAATAGGCCTAATAATATTTAAAGAAGTTAAATATAGTTTATAACTTTAATTATGTCTTTGTATCAAGTATAACAGTTTTAGGAACAAAGAGGTAAATGAAATATGTATAAAATTTTTATTAATGGCTGTTTGAAATTTTCTTAAAGTTTAAATAATTGTTTGGATCTCACCCAGTTGTGCAAATATTTTTTAACAAAATTTCTTGATGTTATAATAAAAAAAAAACAAAAATCGGTTACTATCACTCCCGCACAACACATAGGCTATATGTATGTAAATACTGTTTTACTTTATAATAGGCCAAATTATATTCTGATATTTTAACAGAATAATCAGCCTGAGCTCCTGAAAGTCTCCTCTAAATCTAATAGAGGTCCACTGCCTTCCTTTTTCTTAAACAATTAAATTATTTTTATATAAATTAAAAATTTTACCATCTGTAAGCTCTCATAGCCTTACCTATCTTTTATAACACTTGAAGGGTAATTGTTTGTTAATGTAAAATTTGAAAAGTGAATTATTCATTCAATAATGATATAATTTTGGATATGATAAAGAGATATTATTAAAACGTTATTATTTACATAAACCCACTACAAATAACTTCTCTGCATCTAAATAATTAGTTTAAATAAGTTACATATATACTACATGCATATTAACTTATTTGAGATTACTGTATTTAATTCCTGTTGCCAGCTGATTGCAAATACTGTTATCATGAAATACTATAGGTATTAGGTTAAAAAATCTTGGAGCAAGAATAAACGCATCAACCCACACCATGATCACATACAAAATAATCGGAATATTTGATTGGTATTCAAGAATACAATCTATGAAAACGAGTTTTTAAAGACATAACCAAGTTTTCATTACTGTTGAAACCGAAGGTTCTTAGTGGAATTCCATGTTTAAAGATAATAAAACACAATTTTTTAATTTTATAACATCCACTTTTTATTAGTTTAGCTGACCAATGGTTTCACCTGCTAAGGCATTGACGAGGCTGTATTACACAGGCTGTATTGTCTGAAATACAGCCTCGTCAATGCCTTAGCAGGCAAAACCATTGGTCGGCTAGACTAATAAAAAGTGGATGTTATAAAATAAAAAAATAAAATATTGTGTTTTATTATCTATAAACGAGTTTTTTTTATGAAAGCCCAGAAGAACCCATGGTGTTTAGGCATTGCTTGAATGATTCGTGTTCTAGTGACAACGGTTAAGACTTTCCTCGGAGAGACTTAGTGTCTGGGATATTTTTTATCGTGGGATTCGTTTGATAATGTCACCACAACCGGGATTGATCTCTCCGAGGAAAGTCTTGATCATTTTCACTAGAACACGAATCATACAAGCAATGCCTAAACACCATGGTCAAGAGTGACACTTGAAATCGTAGGTTCGAAGCCCACTCGGAATACAACGTTTATTCTGTGCAGTTTGGTTTTTTCCACCATGTGGTGTGGTGGAGGGAAGGCCTACTATAAATAAGCAGTGGTTGGCTTGAGTGGAATTTGACGGGTTTTGGTTAGTATCCATCTGCAGAGAATACACCAATTTTGTAATTTTTATTTTTGTGGATGTATTAACCAAAAAAACTATAAAATCGATTCATTGAGCGCTTGTCAATGTTACGCCTAAAATAAACCAATAAAAGCATGTAAATTAATTCATGAAACATTTTTATACATTTGAAAATAGCAAAATTTCAGAACAATTTGTTAATTTTTCATCGTTTTCCGGAAATGAACTTTTTAGATGTCAGATTTTCCAAAAACCGTTAAAAATCCTGATAAAATGTTTGTTAACTTACTGTTATGGAAATCTAGTTCCTTACGCGGAGATTTAAAAAAGTTTGTACTACAGTCAAATTTAAAAAATGTTATTGTAATGTCTCTTTTTAGAAAAAAATTTGTAAAATCATAATTCATTTATTTTTAATTCAAACAAAGAAATACTGTGAGTGAAACTATAAAAAAGTTCATCTCCCAAAAAAAAAAAAAAAACTTTAGTAGCCTAGTTTTCGAGATGTCTGACATTAGTTAACATTGACTTTAAATTGCGGTCGGTCTAGGCTACTCTAGTTTGTCCAGCATTACCCAATTCTACTCCAAGTACAATAAGCCTTTATAAAAGCCGCTTCCCAGCTGTTTGTTGTTTTGATGTCAATATGTCTGTCAACTCTCCACAGCTCATTGCCTCTGATAATATCTGCGTTGACATATTATGCTATAGGTCATGCACAGATTTTCTCACGAACTAAGGCCCTTCCAAGGACCAAACAATGTGCACAGATCGTGTTTTCTAGAACACATTGTTTAGGTGAAAATTTATAGTCAGGGCAATAAAGGTGGTCTATTCTGATCCAGAGTGACTCTACACGGATTTACTGAATTGAAAACAGTTTATTGAGGGGAAGCTTAATCATTTGTTTATTCTACACATAATTACACGATGAGACCCAAACAAGGTGTAATTTACTGAATTATAGCTCAAAATCAACAATGTTTAAATAATACTAAATGTTTATTTAATGCATACCTTATCACAATATGTATATATGAAATATGTTTTTGCATTTATTATATTTGTTTAAAATATAATGTGCACAAATTATAATATAAATTTAAATAAAATATTTTGGGAGATAAAGTAATACAGTATGCAACTTATGCAGTGAAATATAATTAAAAATTATAAACGGCTGCCATTTTGAAAATATTCAAGAGATCGTTCTGATTTATAGTATAGAAAGTTTGAGTTCAATATCTTTTTTTACTTTTAAAATCATAAAAAAAAGAGTGGAATCAGCATATATACTCAGAATATATTCGGAACCTTATGTGAATCACCCTGTATAGTTAATATTGTTAATTGATTCATAGACTATTTTAACATTTATTATCTTAACAAGATTTACTAAATCTTTAAAAATATCTCAGACAGATTGAAGACTAGTTTTACAGCTGGTGTTCAAAACGTCCACTTTTGTTCAACATGCAAGAATTTGCTTTTACAAAACAATTATTGATAGCTTTTTTAATGGTGTTGGGATGAATTGGAATATAATCGCACTAATTTTTCTTATATTTTTTTAAAAGTAAAGTTAAACTGAAATGTATCTTCTAATTTCACAAAAACACATAGATACTGGGTTTACAATGTGCTTGCAAGCAGAACATTTCAACTACAATGTTATCAGCAATATCACTAATGTTACGTTAGTGACTTCGCTTTTTTTTATACCTTCTGTGGAAGTTTCCAAATCAATTTTTTGTTCAGCAATTCATATGTGGAGAGTCCGTATAAATATTATTTAGTATGGGAAAATACCAAGATTCATCATATTGTGACCGTCTCCACTTCTTTTGACCAGCTGGAAGCTCCGGCTGGCTGGAGACCGTGTACACTTTAGCCGAATCTTGTCAGGATGGGCCAAGGAGTCGGGTTAGGACGCTAATGAATGCACGCAACGCAAGTGAAATTAAATGTTATATTTTATTTGAGCGCCGAATTAGATTACAGAATTATTATAATTTATTAAAAAGACATAACGGCAAGATAAAGCCTTAATAGTGGCCGAAAAACATACTGTTTAATTTAGCTAGCATGTGGCCAAAAATGGACTGACCTCGTCCCTTAGCGGCCTTCCTTCTCGTGGCTCTCGGAACAGACTCCCGCTCGGCTCGCTGGTTCAAGCCATCCACTCCTCGTCTCCCCCCCTTCTACGTGATATTGCACTGCTCAACAAAATCGCAAGTGCCAATTCATATTTTATTATTTAGAATTCCTTTATCGTGCTTACATACGGACGACAACGACAATTTCAATTTGGTTCTATAAAAGTACACTAGAGTACCAAATCTCATGTTTCTATCTTTTTTTTTGTGACACTATTGTGCTTACGTACGGACGACAACGACAATTTCAATGGGTTCTATAAAAGCACACTAGAGTCCTCTGTACCAAATCTCATGTTTCTATCTTATTTTTTGTGGCCATTGTCATGCTTACGTACGGACGACAACAACAATTTCAATTGGGTTCTATAAAAGCACACTATACTGTAGTATGATTTATTTATAATGAATTAAATTTTACTGTAATTTCTTTAATTTAATTTATTTTAGTAATTATGTGCCCAATTTAAATAATTTACTGCCCTGGCTAGCTTGTTTTATTTAAAGATTGATATTAAAATAAAATCTTTCTCTCTCTCATTCGTGTGGTTCTTTGGTGACTCTAATTTAAACTTTAGTTACTGAATCAAAATGTTGTTGGTGGTTAATTATTTATACAAATTTTCACAATCTACTTATCGAAACTGAAGTCCTTTAACAATCCAAAGCGTGGTTGTTCCAGCGGATAGACTCGATGTTGATTTGGTGTCCAATAATCTCCTTTATTCTTGCAAAGCTGTAATCTGGTCTGGCAATCACTTGGCGTAACTCACGTTGATTTCTCGCAGAATCCCTCTTCTTATTCTCGACGCTGATCTATTAACTTTTCGCTGACTATTCACTTTACGACGTATTCTTTAACTTTAACTAATTCACTGTTCTACTTATTTCTTCTAAATGTTTATTAAACTGTTTGACGTATTTCTTTTACTTTTTATTAAACTGTTCGACACACTTATTTTAATTTTTATTAAACTGTTCGACTTATTTCTTTTACTTTAACTAACTCACTTCTCAACGTAATTTCTTTTAATTTCACTTTAATTTCTACTTGGCTTTCTTTAATTTAATATTCTTCATGATTACATTGAAATGTTTACCAATTTCCCAGAAAGATTTCACAATTTATTATAAAAGTATTAACAAATTTTATGAAGAACAATTATCTATTAGAATAAACCTGTACCCAAAAGCTTTGCAGAAGAACCTTGTACAAAATATCTTGAAGAACTCCCCTGTTTCCTTATCTCGGACCCATATTTATAATTTCCTCGTTTTCAACAGTCACACCACAACACTATTTTTCATTGGTGGGGTTCAAAGTTTACTGGAATTTAGAAAGTGACGCTTTAATCCCTATTGGTTAATTTAAATTTTGTTCGTTGACCTCTCCTTACTCTAACGTATCTCTAAATGAGTTCCTTGCCTTTAAACCCTTCAATTTTTTTTTAAGTATGGGCTTGTCCATGAGCTGTCAACTCTTTTATTTCTTGTCAAATTTTTAAGTTGTTACAGGACCTTTTTAAAGCCTTGTAATATATTATGATGTTGTTTATAGTGTTTGTTATCTAGTTTTTGTATTGTTATTGTTCTTAATGATTTATTTCTAAGATATCATGTCAAAACATCTCCTTTACAAAATTTTTGGAAGATGATAATGACCAAAATGGTTTTTCGCCTTAAACCCCCCCCACCCAAGGGTATATATTGCTTAAAAACCATGATTTTATAAATAATAGTTTTAATGAAGAAATAGGGTGGTCACGATGTTCTTCACAATTAATTACAATTTATTTGATTGTGATATTAAATTAAAAAATATGACATCAAATTCATTTACATAGAGGGGGGGGGGAATGGACATATTTGACCAGGAATAATATATTAGCCAGCTTTAGATTAAGATGGAAAACTAAGACAGGTTAAAGTCACGAAATGGTGTAATATTCAGTATAGAGGGGGGTGGGATTCATACCTTATAAAGCTATTATTGGAGTATGTAACACCCTAACTAAAAGGAATAGAGATTCTACATATCTATATATAGGCAGCAAAGCTAAATTCTTTATTTTGTGTTTTTATAACGAGTTGTTCTGATTTTAGAGAGTTGTGAAATACCATCCGAGTAATCAGATTGTCAAAAATAAAAGTTGAATTACATAATAAAATAAACATATTAATACATATGTTTGTATTAGAAACAAAAAAGTGTAGGTATTAAAAAAATTACTCTTTTGGTTTATCTGAAAGATCTGGTAGTTCCCCGTTTTCCCATCAGAGATTCCATTATAACACCTAATGGGGTTTTTAATGCAACACGGGAATTCCCTACAAAGACAATTATTCACTATTAAGTGTTTTGAGAATGGAGTATATCCGAAACACGTTAACAAAAGTGAGATTAATGAAGTTGAGAAAAGTGGAGCAATGCACTCATTTTAATTAGGGCCTAATGACAATTATGCTGGATGTTTTGAAGGGCTGAAGGCTAAACAAAAATTATCTTTGGCTCTTAAAAGGGGTTAAAAAATATGCATAGTATTTTCAGCTGACATTCTAATTTAATCTAAATAGATGTTACTTGTTTTAAAACATTTATATTGATTGATACTTGAATATTTGGAAGCTGAAGGCCTCTGAAGAAAACTTTTTGTTTGAAGGCGAAAAACCTCTTGGTCACATCATTGTCTTATAAGGAAAATGAGAAAACATAAAATACCCCTAGCCCTCGAATCAACTAATAGCGGCAGGATCAGAAAAGAACGAGAGTATCTTTGAACAAGATAGAAAAGATGAATAAGAGGGATGTAAACCCAAGAATAGATAAAAAAGTATATATATCTAATTATGATCTTACCTGTATTGTGTTAGGACACAACAGCATTATTAGGGATAGGAAACACACACACACACACACACACACACACACACACAGGTCCAGAATAAACTTCAATTAATTCAAGCTCTCCAAGAGCAGCCTGACTCTCCACAACATGAGGATACATTTATAATAATTTGATGTTATTGTTGTATAACATCATTAGTCTATTCTTTTATTGACTTTATTTATGTTTAAAAACAAATTTAATGTTCCCAGGGGCTCACATATTGTGAATATGGATGTGGTAATCCCATGTACACCTGCCTGGAACTATACCTTTCTTCATATAGTCTCGGATTATATCCTCTCTATTTCGTCTTTCCTATTTATTAGGTCTTACTTGACTGACCCTGACACAATTATAGTATTCAACGAATGGGGTTTTTTTTTACCCTAGCTTCTCAATTTGTAGGTTTCTATAGTATGAGTGGTGAAGATAGTATTTTTTTATTTGTCTTTATATCTGTTAGTCCATATGTGTAGATAAATTTATTAGAAATTATTCAACTGATTTCAACATAATTTAATTCATACTCCCAATAAGTACTGTTCATTTAAGTTTGTTGATAATTAAAAACCAGTTCATCTGTTACAATTTGGCAGCCTCTAATTGATGGTTAAAGTCCCATTGGAAAAATAGTGATGGCCGATACAAAAAGACCATATCACAGTCACATACATTATACATATTTTATAGATTTACAATCTATAAAACAGTGAGCTCTGTTTTTATTATGGAAATTTAACTAACAAGAATGATACCATTTTTCGAAAACAGATGTTTTATGGTCAACTAATTATTACAAGCTATTGATTCTCTACGAGTATGTTGGTCTAAGTCTGTTTAATTGTTAATAAAAATGTAATATATACATTTATAACTACTTTATAAAATTTTCTACTTTCTAAAACTACTTAGAAATTTTCTACAAAAACTAAGTTAATTTAGTCACGAATCATGGATTTTATAATGTGTAGGATGTAGGCTTACTGTTGTTAAAAAAATATAGGTATAACTAAAATATATTAATAATTATTATCAGCTTCCATATTCATTTAGTAGTGATTAAACTTATAATCAATGGCTTATTATGAGGTACGATAAAATATAATATACACAATATCAAACCAACTATTTTAAATGATGCAAGCATGTATTACCGGGCTACCAAAATATTATGCTGAGAATTGAGATGAGGACAGAAAACCTCATCATTAGTTTTCTGTGTATTTCATATTTTTTAATTTCAATTGTTACAGTTCAATAATGAATAAGATTGTAAAATATTATTTTTTTCTGTTCAAGGTAAGGATTAAAACTTGATTCTTGTTTAATAGTAGGAGTGTACGTTCAATGTTTATCGTTATTATATTTATTAAAGCGAAATAATAAATTGATCTATTTTATGTTACAGGCCAGACCTATCCTAAAACAGGCCAGACCGTAGTTGTCCATTATACTGGTAAGTCACAATATAAGTTCACATTAAAAATAAATAAGCTTATAGACTATATATATCTTCGTCGCTATTTGTAGTTAATAATTTTGTTTTAAAATTCCATTTATAGTTTAAACATGGTACGGATTGTTTACAGGTACATTAAAAAATGGAGTTAAATTTGACTCCTCCAGGGATCGTGGCGTACCTTTCAAGTTTCGACTTGGTAAGGGTGAAGTCATTAAGGGCTGGGACCAAGGTGTAGCACAGGTAGGCTAAGTAATTACTTTCCCTTCAAATGTAATAATTTGTCTGATTAGAAATACAATTTTTAAATCCATTTACATTCAAATACATAGTCACTTAATTCATTCTGTATATTCTTGATTTTAAGATTTAAAAAAAAAAAAAGAAAGAAAAAGTTATCTAACTAAGCTAATAATATTTTTCTATTATGTTGAAAATAATTGGTCAACAGGCCTAGTGTTCCACAAACAACTAGCTTAATGTTTTAAATGGTTATTAATAGTACTGTATAATGTAAAATTGTATTACAATTATAGTTCAGATAGGGTTTGTTCTGATATTATTCAAGAAAACTATGCAGGTTTTTCAGAGTAGTATTTGGAGTCTAACGATGAAGGAAAAATATTTGAGTTATGCCGTGGATTTTCTTATGGAACAGAAAAGTAGTTATTTCTCTTATCAATTTTCATGGTTGTAATTATATAGTAAGTCGATGTAAAGATTATTTTATAAAATTTGTCTAATTCTATTATTACATACCTTATTTTGAAATTTTAATATAATATTTAATAATATAAAATCAAATAATTGCCATTTTATTTTACGTGATAACAAGATAAATTCACTTACAATTAATTATACACAATAATAATTATGATTTAAGAAGTTTTAGTGTCAGATGTTTAGATATCTCATATTGATTCGAAGACTACAAATATTAGTTTATGAACAATGGTGATTTCTGTAAGATTTTTGTCAACTTATAATCAGGAAAATGTTTAATTGCCACTGTAATGACATTACAATTCAATATTTCACTCACTAAAAATCGCCCTATCACAATAATTTAGGTAACATTGCAAAGCTAATGATCCGTACTTACAAATTTATAACTGAAAGTTCATAAATTGTAACAAAAATAATTTAATAAATCGCTTAAGTTAGTGTATTTTGTAAACACATCATCAGTTGTCAAAGCAGAAAATAAAACTATATCATTTTTCTATTTGTCACAAGTATACATTTCTGTCAAACAAAGATACACTATTTTATAATATTTTTCTTTCTTTTCTAATAGTGCGTTCCAAATTATCTTCCAAAATGAACGATGCTGGTGTCTTTTGCAACAACCGCACTTTATATCAAATATCAACATATTAATTTTGATTTTTTTATATAAAGATCAGGTGTATTTGATAAACCAGGAATCAAAAATCCAGATCTGGCCGCATCATCCTTCATTCAGATTTAGTTTTGTCAGAAGAGATTTTAAATAGTGCGTTTTTTAGTAACAGTGTTTTCTATGATAGGTCGAGATATATAGAAACTGAACTTGGTATACTGGTGAGATCATACTATTTTATGGTATTCATTTCCACACATTTTGATTCTAAATACTAGAAAACCATTAAAAACTATCGAGCCTAAGAATATAACTGTGAAATTTGTATTTTCATGGGTTATAGACAATTGAACTTATATGATCAATTTTAATACTCACAATTCTACTTGTCCATTTCAAAATCACATTACCATTTCATACACGTCAATTGAACTGTTTATCGAACTATATATATTTTAATTCTTTGGAATTTAGCCCCTAGTTGATTTGCCTGAAATCTGAATTAATATATGTGTTTCTTACCCTTCTCCACCCTAGGAAAAATCCGGCACCATCCCCTATCCCGAAATAAGACTCGATATAAATATATTTTTGTGTAAACTGAAATAGACAGTAATAAATCATATTTGAGCAGCTACGAGTCCAATGTTTAAGAAAATACTAATGAAAAATAATTTTTTAAAATATTTTACCAATTTCTTTTGTGTGTCATTTTGTTTATATATAATAGTTTATAGTGCTGTATTTCTCTTAGAAGTTCTCATAATAAATCAAATATTAACATATTATCCAGCTGTATGTTTTGTTATTATATATATATATATATAGGTTAGAATTTAATAGGGCATATAGCCTATTAAATTGGTTAGATTTTGTATGGACAGGAGACAGGCTTACCTTGGAAAATGGTCTTTGGTATTACCTAATAGTACATAAGTAAGAAAACACACACAAAAAACACTATAGTTTTGAAATATTTCGTAAACACTGTTCACTTTCTCAATCAGTAGAGTTAAGAAGAAGACTGAAGACTGAGTGTTGAACCAGTTTTTTAAAAAATTTGGGAAAGGCCTGTTGGGAAAGGGAAAAGGATAAAAGGATGATTCATCTAAGGTTAAGATTAGGGGGTTCTCTTGATTTTGTGACCCATTGATGAGACAGTTCCCATCTTCTTAGTTCTGAGGGGTTACATTCTGAAGGGAGTGATTTTATGATTTTTGTTGTGAAGCATTCATCAAAAGTGACAACGTTGTGGATTGCTGCATGTTGTGCAGTTGGTTTCTCCATATCCATGATAACCACTGACAACTTAAGCACCAGGATGAATCGCCACAGACATGACGTGAAAATCATGGATATGAGTCTTCTTCTTAACTCTACTGATTGAGAAAGTGAACAGTGTTTATAAAATATTTCAAAACTATAGTGTTTTTTGTGTGTGTTTTCTTACTTATGTACTATTAGGTAATACCAAGGACCATTTTCCAAGTTAAGCCTGTCTCCTGCCCATACAAAATCTAACCAATCTATTATATATATTGGTATATTGCACATCTCCACGGTTACTATTTGTTCATATTAATACAATTTTGCCAGGTAGCAAGTATAGTGAAACTTCCCTTAACGGACATTTTTAATTAACAGAGACTTCTAATAAACAGACAATTTTGTATTCCCCGACCTTTGTAGTGTTTTTAAATAACAGATACTGACAAGAAATTACAGACTTTCCCAAAAACAGACACTGACACAAAATTGATGGCCAATGGGTCAGTTGAAACTTCCAAATAGCATAGCTGACAGCATAGTATAAAATATAACCCTTTTCTAGGAAATTGTAGATTTCTCAAAACACAATACAGTGCAGTGTCTTTTTGGTATTACCCTTGTTTTCTTTTTGTTTTTTATATAGCAGTCCTGTTTCCTTTAAAAATTCAGTTTCAAAAAGTTCCTTTGAGAATAGTATACTGTATACTATAATTGTGTATATTTTGATGTCTCTCATACTAAAACGTTTAACTTTAAACCTTACATAGTTTAATTTTCTCCTTTTTTAAATTTAGATTTTCCTAGATAGAATAAAACTCAAACACAAGATTTCACAAAACTTACATTTATTCAATCAAACGTGTTTCAATGACAAAGTCGCCATCCTCAGTTTAGTTATTGTAGATCATGTATTGTATCACTGAGGATGGCGACTTTGTTGTTGAAACGTGTTTGATTAAGTAAACTTAATTTTTGTGAGATCTTGTGTTCGAGTTTTATTCTATCTAATATTATCTCACAAGTCAAGCTCAATATTTATTTATAGATTTTCCTAGTTTGCCTATTTGTTTATTCTGTACTGTAGTACAAAATGAAATAAAGAATATTATTTAATTTACAAATTTGTGTTTATTGTGTATTTTTGTGAGATTAAAACCATTATGCCTGTTGTACTATGAAAACTTTAATAATACAGTAGACAGTCATGAATAAATACCAATGTTTAATTTATTTCACTTTTATTGACTGTATATGCATTAAAGTAATGTGCTTTATTATTATTATTAAACATTAGGTTAATGAACATATAATTTAGGTTCGCCATTTAAATTTTGTGAGTGTGTTCAATATCATAAGACACTATTTTGGTTTACCTTGCGTTATCAGCCGGCCTATATAACTGCATCTCTCTCGATACCGAACACTTCTCAATAGCGGATATTTTATGTGGTCCAAGCAGTGTCCGTTATTTGGAAGTTTCACTGTAGTAAAAAATTATGATTCCGAATTAAATTGGAGAAAACACAAAATGAACTCTGAATTATGGTAACCTTTCTGTAACGACCGGAAAGTGCATCGAAATGAGCGTTTCTATCAACTGAGTCACATTGTGATATCAAATTGGGCTAATTTTGATCTTCTAAGTTACTGTTCGTAGATTATTTTCATTTTTAGCAGATAACTTATAAATTTGTGTTTTTGGATATTAATACGTTTGGTTTATTTTTGCTTTTGCTTTGTGTCTGAATATATATGCACTTTGTTGATGGTCCGTTTATTTACATTAGTATTTAATACTTATGATTTAAACAAAATATTTACTCTGCATATTTTTTAAAAAAAAGACCCAAATAAGCAACCACATAATTCAAATAGTTTATAAAATTAAAATTATAAAACTTGGTGTTTCAAATTGTTGAAAAGATAAAAATAGCCATGAAAGTGTACAAATTGAGATCATTTTTTAAAAAATTAGTATGTTTTGTATTACAGTCACTTATTGTAGGACTAACATTTGGTTTCTCTTCTTGTTCCTTATTATGGGAGTTGTTTACTGTTTGATACTTATCTTTAAAATGACTCATGAGTAAGCAATTATTGCCCAGTAGTGCCTGTTTAGTACAAGGTCAGCATGTTTGAACAAGGTCATCCACTACACATCTTTATTCTATAACTTGACTTTATTGATTTCCCTGATAGAGAAATTATAAATAATTTTTTGTATGAAATATTGAGCTTTCATTTAATTTAAATTCTTTGTTGGTTTACTGAAAACTGATTAACACAGATTGTATCACAATTATATTCCAGTTTAAGATTTTATCACTCTATTCTGACTCTCAATGTGTTAAATTCTTAAAAAGATATTATAAGAAAAAATGGCGTCATTTTCATAAAATACTTGACTATAAAATGTTGACTACTTAAAATAATTGTTAGATAAATTTACTTATACATACATGCACAAAATGAAGCTCAAAATTTATTGGGTGAAATTGCCATAAGACCAAAACTAAATATTGAACCATTGTAAATATTCAAATATCGCAAAATCGGTAAAAACAATTTTAGTGAATGTGGATATTTACAACCCAAACAATTAAACTGTAACACAAGTAAAACAAAGTGGTGATTTGTGAATCATTTGTAAAACTAAAAACTCACCTGACAGTGGTCAGGGTTTATTTCAGTATTTTCAAGTTACTCACAAACCAAAATTTTCTTTTATTTTAGTGGTTTTTGTGGAATATTGTATTTTCATCCATTTGGTGATTGAAGTTTCCATAAATGTACCTCATTACAGTTTATTTACCATTTTTGTTTGGGTTATGAATTTTCATTTCTCAAGTTATGATTTTCTTGTGTGAGGTGACTAACAATGTGTTTTGTTTGGTACGTAGTAGGCTACATTTTAACAAAATTGTTTTTCAATAATAATTCGAATTTGCCCCTAATCGAACAAGTTTTATTAAGTTCCAGTGATTGTGGTTAGGGGCAAATTCGAATTATTATTGTGAATCTCACCACAGTGCTCAACAAGATTGTATCAAAATTGTTTTAAGTCGATTTTGAAAAATCAGAATTTTGAAATTTGGTCTGTTGTGTGAGGTACTTCAAAATTTTGAACAAAATGCCTTAAGATATGGCCAAAATGTGTCTATATATAATACTAGCTTATTTGTTTCGAGACAGAGATTTCACAGACTACTCTTTTGTACAAAGATAACCTATTATTAAATTTTCTTTTGTGTATTATGAGAAAGTAAAAATATGAAAATTTTAAACAAGGATAGAGATTCTGTATTGTTACGGGAAATGTTTTAAAGGTATTTATTATCTTTATGTGTGAATGACACATATTATGTAAGGGTACTTGTATGAGAGTAAAATTATTCCACTTTTATAGCTGAATAGGTCCCATTTTGGAAAGCTTAAATAAGGGTCTAAATTCTGAAAATTGTAATACCAGGAATATTTTTTCATAAAAGTTTTATATGTGATAGGAATTGATCATGTTTGTCAAGAAATCACAAAACAAAAAATAAATTATTGTTCATTTAGTGTTCTGAAATAAATTTTGCTATACACTGGTATGATTTTGTTGTTATTCTATGTTGTAGCCTACTTTAATAGGCTACAGTATTCAATCCCATATTTATCAAGATTGCATGTACAGATGTTATATAAAACATTTAAGTCAATACTTGGCAATTTTAAACTGTTAATTATGACGAAGCCTGACATTGATATAATTCAAACATGAATGTTCCAATTAAATTCATTGTAATCCCCCCATTGTTCATGTATTATCTTTTAATATATAGCTGTGCCTGTTTTTTCTTTATGCAATTTAAATTTTATTGAAACTTAAAGCATTTAAATATAATTATTAATTAATACATAATTATAGAGTAGTATTAATAATAAACATTTTTTTTATATTCTATACTTTCAAAGTATTATTTTCAGAACAATATTTATACACGTTTTTCTAAATGTGGAGAAAAAATGTTTAATATGTTTACTGCTTAGTATGAGTGCTCAGTTGTTTCCTGTCATGGTTCATTTTGGTGAATTTTGTCATCTTACTTTTCCTAGTTTGTTGATGACGTTCAAACTTTGTAGACTAAATAAAATTTTAAGTTTATTGTCAATCCATTCTAAGAAGAAATACAGTTGAAACACATAAACTGACTTAGCGTTTCAGTATAATCTATGATTTCATTTTACACTTGTTGGGGTAAATTTTGTTTTTTAATTAAACCTTAAGAGTCAAATAATTTTAAATGTTGAAAATGAGAAACTCCTATAAACAACTTTACATCAATAAGAATATTTAGAACCAAGGCTAAAGTGCAAAAATAGAATTTTTTTTTAAATTTTGTTTAGTCTAGGCTATTTATACTATATAATATTTAGTTATTTAATTTTATTTACATTTATTATCTGTTGTCTATTGTCTATGTTCATCTTTTAGTGAAATCATATATATAAATCTTTTACCAAATTCATTTGTCAAGAGTATACATCTATATTCTAGACAAGAGAGGGTTAAAAAATAAAACCAAATATCATCTTTCATTCGAAGTTAGTTGAATGAAATACAGTAGGAAGTTTTTCCTTTATAGCTTGCTCTCAGCCTGATTTCTTTAATATGAACTGCTCTTAATTTTGTCATCATTGTAAACTAATTAGACTTCCGGTGTTTGAACCATTGTAAAGTAATAATTATTGTTATAGCAGACAGTTGGTCTAAAATGCTTTGATAAGTAAATTTCTAACTATTATACTAAAATTCTATAATCTATTATTAATTTATAGGTATTATTAAAATAGCTTCTTCCCTCAACTTTTCTATTTGTATATTTTATGATTGGACTGTCTATGATATATAAGCTTTTTGTCTGGAACTTTTTTTCTACCTGCAGAGTAAAATGTTTTTCAATTGTCATTTCATACAACTTCCAAATGAAAAGGTGTACCATTATCAAAGATAAATCACTTAAAATTATAGTATTAACTTATTGTAACTTGTATATATATCTTACTTACCTGGTTAGATCTAATATGGCCTGAAGTTTATCAACATTATTATGATACTAAATGTATTCACTGTTATTATTATTGTTATGCATATTTTAGGTATATGAGTTTCTTATCCCAAGTGTATATTTAATAGCCTAAATCCAAAGGGTTAATAATACATTTTTGTGGTTATGTTTGTTAAGTAAATGAATATGAATAATAATTTGCAAGTAAACAAAACATATTAAACAACTAATTCAAACACTGCATCTTAATATCTATAGTAGGTGAGAAATTTCTTGCAAGATCAACAACATTTTCAAATAAATAAACACCCAGTAATTGTGGATATTATATCCTTTATTTTAATAATTATTTATGTAAACATTCATTAATTACATTAATGAAACAAACATACAACTGTTTTGTTTTTCATAATGTCTTCTTCGTTGAACAAGTTATCGCCTGTTTTTTCAATTGTTTAATTTTATTCATTAAAATTGTAGGATCGATTATCAATCTATTACAAAGTTGTTTTAATTAATAAAGTATTATTTTGTATCAACCTTATAGGAGTTATAATGCCCCAAGATAATAGCAATTATATTACAACATATATCAACTATGTTGCATTATTTATTGTAATCTGATATCTGTAATGTTCATATACACTGATAACAGTAATAGATATAATTATTAATGACAAAAGATTGTAAAGTTCAAATCTTCCATTTAAATTCCACTGTTCATTATCATTATATTCCTTTTAGTTGCAAAGTATCTTCAGAAATACTTGCTCTTTTTTTATTGGTTAATGGAAAAAACGTTAATTCATAAATCCAACATATCCAATGTTTCTCATTTTTTGTTTTTGTAATTGTAAAATATATACTGAGTATTCCACGAATTTTTTAATTGAATTGCCGAACATATGAAACCAGACAAATTTTAAACTTGTAGTTATGTTCTATTATTTGGGCAGTTTAATTTAGTAAATTTCCTATTTTTTTTTTCAATTGAAATGTTTGTTCGTATGCTATGTTTTTGTTAAATTTATTAAAATTGATTGGTTTGTTTGTTTTCTTTCAGCTTTGTGTAGGACAAAGAGCAAAGCTAACTTGCTCTCCTGACTTCGCTTATGGATCAACTGGACACCCAGGAATATATCCTTTGATTACTGCTTTATATAGTTATAGTGCATGTCTATTAGTAAAGTTATAAATACAGGACTTTTTTATAATTCTTACCACCATTGGGATCTCTTAAAATATTAATCTCAGAAAAAAACTTTAAATGAGGAACTTTCCTCTCATTTTTGTGTGGTCTTTAACAAAAGTATTTGTTGGTCTTGAGTATTTTTTGATAAACCCACTTGTTTAGGAGTGACAGGCTGTCATATTTATCTCGAACATTTGACGATGGATGCATTTTCGGGAAGAGATTTTCCGTGCTTCCCATTGTTGAATCAAGTTAAAAATTTTATTAGGTACAGTCTAGGCAGTGTAAATACCAATGCAGTTGAAACTACTTCTAATATAAACTACTATATTATATAATATAATATAAACTATAAATATATGATAAAACTACTATCATATAAAACTACTTCTAATCTACCATAATTATAAGATTTTTAGGGTTGTTTTTCATCTAAATTTTATTAAAATGAAATTTAACCCTACAAAGGCCGCATGTTAAATTTCTTCGTTTGTTTAAAAATTAATTAAATATATTATTTGTATACAAAACCTAACTTATAAGATATCATTTTTCTCAGAAAGATGCATAGAATCCATCTATGTAATAAAAAAAAAAAAAATTGAAACGGTTTTGGAGTAAGTATGTTACATGTCAAAAACGAAGTTACCAATTTTCAGGAAAAACCTGTATATTCCAAAATCAATAGCTTACTACCTTTTTCTAAGATATACAAAAGTTTTGTGTAATATTTTTGAATATATTTAGGGGGGAAAAAAAAAATTTGTTATATTATCAAAAAAACAAAAAATAGTTTACGAAAAAAGGTAAAATGGTCATTTTTATTTCAAAAAATCACTAAAAATAGTAATATATATCTTATACAAAAGTTCTATATCTCATTATGTTCAGAAAGGTGCATAGAATGTAGGTGTGTAGTGAAAAAAATTGTTAGATGTATCACATTTGGTGTTTTTTGGTCAAATACCAAAAAATCGAAGAGTAACGGAGCAGAAATTTCACAGAAATGGTAATGAATAACATACTAATAGATTTTTAGGATTTTTTTCAACCATTTCTTGAGATTTGTCATATATTTGTGAATATATTTAGGGGAAAAAAATAATAATATGTTACATTTTCTAAATAAAAATACCGATTTTCCCTAAAAAGGTAACTTTTACAAGTGAGGTTAGGTTTGTAACCTCCACAATTTAGCTTCACTAGTAACAATCTGAAGATAGGCCAAAGACAAAATCAATATATTTTACTAAGAAAAGATATACTTTACAAAGAATAACACACATATTCACTTTTATAATCATATAAAACACTAAATATAAGAAAATATGCATATAGGCTACACTTACAATATTGGCCTAGGTTATCCCAAATATGAACCGTTCAAAAACTAAACTATCACTAAAAAACATAAGCTTTAGATATAAAAACACATATATTGTAACTTGTATACACAATTTATATACAATTTGTATACACAAACCTTCAAAATAACAAAAATCTAATCCCAAAACCAATATTTGCCACGCCAAATATTAGTGTTCACGTCAGACATTTTCTACGTTTGGACGTTGGACTTCACTTCAAAACAACAAATTGTAAGTAAGCAATATCTCAACTCAAGTGGTACCAACTTATAGAATGGAATTTCCCCTACAACTTAGTGTAAAGAAAAATAATTTTAAAACCAAAGAGAAACGAATACGTGTATTCCTAACACTGCCAACTGTATTTCGTCTCGTCAAGTTTGTTCTACGTTCAAGTAGGAATATCTCTGGATCTATGAGACGCAGAAAAATTTGTAATCTACGGTTGGAAAGAGAAACATGTGATCTATAGAACAGTGTTTTAGTTGAAATAAATGACAGAAAAATAGAGTTGAATTTTTACCGGGAAAAATGGCGTCGCGCTAACGATTAGGCGCAGAGTTCAAATCTACGATTTTACGCATCAAAAATATGCGAACTTCACCAATTTTTGGAATATTATTTATAACTTTTGTGGTATTTTTTTTGCATGATTATGCATCTACGGAACATTAGCTTTCCAACGGTATTTTATTTATTGCAATCGGACAATTTTAAGTGGGCGTAACGTTGAATTGCAAAATACGTGTTTTATAGACGGTGCCTAAGTTATTGGACCAGGCCTGGGTCCAATCTGGGTCCGTTAACCGTTGGAGGGTTAAATTAAAACTTCAAAGAGAATACACATACAAAACAATAGAAACTTGTTTAATAGAAAAACGCTTGTTTGCAAATACAGTAATAAGCTTTACAATAACTGTTTAGTGTCCACCATCTGTGTAAATACAAGCATATGTGCCCTTTTAAATACATCATTCACAGCCTTATATAAGGTGTTATAATGTACTCCATAAAGAATTTATCCCACTCTTGCCACCATGTCTGCCACTGTAGTATTACATAATTTATAAAGTTCATATTTTAAATTATCTCCCAAAATTTTTTCGTAGGAATTAAGTCTGGGGACCTTGCTGGCCTTGGTATTGGCCCAGGAAAGTGATTGTTCAAATATTCGGTTACTATTACACTCTTATGCGCTGGTGCGGCATTTTGTTGGTGCATCAACTGAGCTCTGACATCTAAGAATATATTCTTAATTGAGTTTAACAAAATGTTTTCTAAAATACGTATCTAGTATTGTGTTATTCAATGCAGCACACCAACATTGACTGAAAATCTAACCTGGTAATCTGACTTTCTGTCATGGCTAAAAGATTCTCTGTATTATCTAAAAGTATTATTGTTTTATTACACGTTTTTCATAATAGAATTTACAAATGCTGAATAGCTTTAAATGTTGGAAGTTTATATTCTTAGTTAAAAAAACTGTACTGTTGCAAGTGATATATTATATCAAGATAGATATCTTGATAGACATGCACCAAAATGTAGCTTTTTAAAAAGTGATTGAAAATTTAGCAACCTCTGGGTTTAACAAAGAGTAAGCACAGTTGTTAATGAGGAACTTGAGACAAACCACAAGTTCACATGTAAGAAATAAGTCATATACAACAAAGCTATATTAAAAATAACAGTTGTTAATTTAGCATGCAGTGCATTATTAAAGAAACAGTTAATACAATTAGTTTAATTTACTTATTCGGGATAAATAATGATTTGTAGAAGTCTAGTATATTTATAATTTAATACTTAATTAAAACATGATAAATATGGTTTCCTCTAGCTATTTATTTAATTCTCTGGTGTAGTAGACAACTACCAAGAAATTATGTTTTTAAATTTTTGACAATATTCTTTTATCCTTTCAATTACAAAAAAGCCATTTTATTTGTTGTTAAAATAGATATTAAAAAAAAATTGTTGTAAATTAATGGTTTTCAAGATTTTAACATTTAAAAATTTTACACAGCTGTCATTTTAAAAATAATACAAAAATGTCTAAAGTTCGTAAACACTATACAAAATACGGGTTCCCATTAAACATTTAGAAGTTGGCCACCATTTTGGATTTTGGTACCGCTTATTTCAAGTACATAAATTAATGAGGACAAAAATTGAGGAATTTAAAGTTTTCTTTAAGATTAATAGTTTGAGATCCCAATATTAGCACAGTTTAACCCTTTAACTGCTGGCTTTTTAAGGCCTGGTCCCTTGTCACTGCTGGGTTTTTTGGCTTATTTTTTATAATGTACTAGCAACTTAAAAAATCGTATAAAATAGTGTATAATGACTAGGGTTATAATATTTCTTGGTTATAATATATGTTGGTTTTCAAAAAGGGAGGGGGGTGTAAAAAGAGTGTTGTGAGGGGAGGGAGGGGGGGTGTACTATAAGACTAAGATAATTATAATAAACCAAAGAATACTCACCATCAAAAGTAAAAACAGAATTTATATTGAACACGTTTAGATATTTTCAATAAAAATAAAATAATAAATATTTACAAACTGTAAATAGATTGGCCTCAAACTGTGCGAGAGGGAAAGGGCGAGGCAATGGAACACAAGGAGGTGCAGCTACTCCCCCCCTCCTGCAAAAGTTGTAAACAACGAGTGTCAGATTACAGTGCAAGCCAGTCAGCCAGTCTACAGTGAAGCAGACAACAGTCACGTCCGAATTATCGTCGGTTTCTTTCGGCATAAAACACGAGGAGTATATATACGCCAATAGCAGTTACCCGGTTCTGTGTTACGGACGTATATCTACGTCTACAGCAGTTAAGGGGTTAAAGAAACATCCTGTATAGTCTCCCGAAAAGTAGCCGGTGGGTTGCTTTACTTCTTCCCCTGCAATATTTTGTTCAAAACATCTTGAAAATAAAATTTGAGAAAGTTTGTATTAACCTTTCCTGTACCTTTTGAAAGTTTGTACCTTTTGGGGGTTTTTTAATTAAATTGGAGTGAAAAATCATATATTTTCACTCCAATATATATATTTGTGTAACTTATCATGGATTGAATTTTCATCAATTTCCCTTACTCCTGATGAATGTCAGGATATAAAATCTAATAGACAATATCAGTAGAGTTTATTTTCAATTCAAAATTACAAAGACTAAACATTTTTTAACAAATAGATTTTTTGTAGTTACAGGTATATAAGCATGATATTGCTGTTCCTATTTGGCTGAAACGGTTATCAGAAATTTCTCAGACTCAACTTGTGTGGAGAAGGTGAAATTAATTCCAGATAAATTTTCAACTGCCCATTCATAAAGTTGGATAGGTGTTAAAATTTGGTCGTCATTTGGACATTGTTGGCTTGCTCTTGCAGCAAGTTTCTTCACTGAGCCCCCAATTCCATCACATGGTCCTTTTTCCATGGGCAGTAGCGGAAACATGCCATTCTGCCTCTACACCAAAGTCTTGCTTATGATAACATAAGTTTATAAAAAATTTTAATTTTTACATTGTGTAGTGCAACCATCTGAGTAATAAAAAAAATCTTTTTTATCACTGATTGAAACTTTGTTGTCATGAATTCGACAAGTTTTTTCTGGAATGTATACACAGAAACAGTGTTTTATGCTCAGCGTCTCCCCGTCCCCGCCGACGTCTTGGGTGCCACTCCTCCCCTGAGCTGGTATTTATGCTGACCAGCAGCGTCTCCCCATCCCTGCCAACGTCTTGGATGTCAGTGATCCTCTTTCTAGGTCACTAGCAGTTTATATAGAGCTTCACTATCCATGCAAGCTAAGCAGTTGCAACACTTTTTTTCAATTATTTCTCAATAACTACCACACGTCTGATATTGAAGAATTAACTGGTGCTAACATTTGACTATTATTTGTTAATAAAATATTGTTTGGCGTCGAGAGAGTGGGAAAAATATATTTAAACTAATTAGAAAAATGTTCACTCTAAAATTAATTAGTCGATTAATTTTAAAATATTCAAATTAGTTCATGATAAATTTTAAGCTCGGAGGACCATCCACAGAAAAGCTGTGGAACTTTAATGTTTATAAAATATGTAATACACACAATGTACAATGAGATTTAGACCAATTAATAATAATGTTATTTGTACTGAAAGATGTCACAGTTACCTTGAATAAAATGGCGAGTTTCCTCTGCACGTGTCCGATGCTGAAGAGAAGATCTACGTTGATACCTAGCTAGGTTTGTAGTAAGCACAGAGTACACAGTACAATTAATTACTAATTGGTCTTGTAGTTAATAATAAAAGAAAAACACAAAATAAGTTCACTTTCGCGAGATAACACGCACACTGAGTTCGCACACGCGTAAGAGTCTAGAGTAGAGTTCATAACTAGTTACAAATTAAAGAGTCTTTTGAGCGAACGCTAGTTATGGTTAATTAGCGCATATTTCAAATAAAGTTGAAATACGAGAGAGCGAGAGAGAGAGAGAGGAGATCATAGTTCATAAAACATTTTGAACTAGATTCGTAACCGGCGTCACCACACACGTCGAATTACGCACACATCGGAGTATATGTGTTCCTCTTGAGTTGAAAAGCCAGACTACCCTTAGCGCTTGTAACGCGTCGCGTTGGCTCACTAATTAGCCCCTTCGTTCTCGATGTGAGAACCAATCGGAGATCGGTTTATAGCGATTGACCAATGGTGAAATATTTTAGAGGGACTTTGAGGAATGATGTATTGTGGGCTGACGTCATTGACTTTGCAACAATTTCCCATCGCATGGTTTTCACACGGGAAGTATCGCGATCATATTGAAGGGGCACGAAGAAAATCAATAAATTATCAATTTTGCACTTAACAAATATTTTCTAAAGTTATAAGTATTTTCTTATCCTAAATCCTAACAGTATATTGTCACATGATCACTTGCCCAGTGGAAACTTTGAGATTCGTCCTGAATGATAATATCATAGTTTTCAGAGAAATCTAGGTTTACTACAAACTCAGACTTTTTAATATTTTCTTTTTGTCATTAATGAATGATGACTGCTGCTTTGCAATAAAATCGTGTTTTTTTTTAAATGGTCAGTTTATCAAAAGAAAATATCTATAAAATCTTCATTAGATTTCTGGAAAGTTTCGAAACTGCAACGATCAACAGACACCCACTGACGATAGTGACATTTTCTATAAAATTTTCTTCAAAAGCCTCTTCAATGATTTTGCGAATTGGGGCAACACCTGGGCATTCTGTACATTCTCTTATATAGCAATTAATGTTTGGTGGATTACACAGAATGTTTGCCAAATGGTGTTTATAAGTATTTAGTTGTCCATTTGTTAAAGCTCCTAATTTCGTATTTTCTACCATTAACTTCAAGTTGGAGGATTATGCAATCACAGACTGAATGTGAACCACTTTGGCCTGCCAGTATGCAATATTTTGGTTGAAGCTCTGCAAATTTTGAAAAGGCTATTGTAATATCTTAGAATCTTTCCTTAAACAATAAGTAAGCTTCCTGCCAGTATGCAATATTTTGGTTGAAGCTCTGCAAATTTTGAAAAAGCTATTGTAATATCTGAGAATTTTTCTTTAAGCAATAAGTAAGCTTCCTTCAGATTACACAATATTAGTAGTTTTGACATTTTTTGTTTTAATTCCATTCAAATCGACTACAGTCAAACAAGTCCTTAATACCAGGCATTAATTCTGTTTATATCATTACTTTCATTATATGACTTAACAGTATCGACAATAGCTCTTGACAATTCTAGGCTTTGGGTTAGGGGCTTTCAAAAACACCCTTTTCTTTTAATTTTTTTTTGCCTGTCACCATATAATTTGGTGCATTAAATTCCCGCATTATTTTCCCAATTCCCCATTTCTCTGGGAGAGACGCAAGTATCATTAACCTTTTATCTCTATTTGTTGATGTGGAAAACTATTCTTTGAGGTTTTGTAAAACTGACATCTAAATTCTCATCATCACTAGATGAATCTTCAGCTGCTAAAAAGAGTTTACGCTTCAATGCGGAGTTTATCTTTTTTGCTTTCTCTGTAGAATAATGCTTAGGGTGAAATTTCTTAATGTTAATAGGAGACTCTTCTAGTTCAACTATTGAAGTTTTCAATTGTTCAATTACAATTTTTGAATGTAAAGAAAAGGATGGGTTATGTGGCTGATTTTGTGGGAAAATCACAAATTTTGATTCCTTTATGTATTTTAGAATACAAACTTAACATCCAAGATGTTACATTTCTCAGTCTCTTTTTATCCATAATTGTGTGATTAGGTTTTTTAGCGGATTAAAACATTGCAATTTAATGAATTTGTTTTCGCTTTCCATTGTATGTTTTAAACAATTTTTTTCAAAGAGCTTCAATAAATGTTTATCATGTAGTACTTACAAAATACTTGTAAACACCCTGTAAATAATGATTTCATAATATGCCGGTTACGTTTTTCCACAGATTTTGGGATACTTTACGTAGCTCTAATTTTGAAACCGTTTGAGATATTTGAAAAAAAAATTGGCATTTTCTTAGTCTCTATGAGGACAACCTTCGTACCAAATTTCATCAAATTCTGAGGTGGTCAGGTTTATACCCTGTGTTGATTTGATATGGAATGACCCTCTGTAAAAAATAACCTAGAAACAGCCAGGGTAAAATAGAATCAATATGATATTCTCGTTCATTCAAAACAATATCTATTATTTAAGAATACCATATAATTTTATATTTTCTCCTGCTCTTTTGGAAATTATTTTTTACATATTAAATAAAACATTCCCAGTTTACACAATTTAGTGGTTTCCCTGTGAACTGTTAAAATGAATACAGTAAAAACCTAGTTAATAGACAGATTATGGCTCAAAATTGTCCGTATTAACTAAAATAATTACAATAAAATTGTAAATTTGTCTATAGTGAAGGAAAAAGGTATCTGAAAGAACTAAAAAGTCGCCTTGAAGGCCAAGGTTTTCACAGTCTGTTACACCATGGAGTTTAGTGTAGAATTTGTATGGTTAAATACATTCTCTTGACTGTTATAAAGACAGGTGTGCGTAGGACTTTTGTACTACCTAATTTATTTCAGAGGATGTTGGAAGATTTTGCAAAAAAACATCTTTATTGGGTATGGTCCTTCTTTGTTGCCTGAAAATTTTTGATAAGAATTAGAGTGATTTGGTGGTTAGAACCTCTTTACAGCCCAGTAATTTTTCATTTTGTTTTCTTTTGAAATTGATCAGAGTTTACTATTATCAACTAAATTTAGTGTTGTTTCATGTGTGATATTAATATACTACTGTTAGTTGGTAATTTATACTTTAATTGTAGATTTAATAGCAATTTTAGTTGCCTGTTTTTATGAAGAAGTACTATATTCTAAAGTGCTTGGTGTGGGATGTCTAATTTTATAATGGAAGAAATGTCCAAAACATATTGTAAATATCAACAAAAGTTGCAAAATCAAGTTTTAAACAATGTCTCTGGATCCAATGGACAGATTTTAATTAAACCAGTGTCAAAATTTTTTATTATGAGCTCTAAATATCTTATTATTATTATTTATAAATGTATATAAATAAATATTGAGCTTGACTTGTGAGATAATATTAGATAGCAAAAAACTCAAACACAAGATCTCACAAAATTACGTTTACTTAATCAAACTAGTTTCAACGACAAAATCGTCGTCCTCAGTGATACATGAAGATACTAATTATATTAAAGTTTAGTTATTGTAGCCCATGTATCACTGAGGATGGCGACTTTGTCGTTGAAAAGTGAGATCTTGTGTTCGAGTTTTTTTTCTATCTATAAATATATACATTATAAAATTATTTGGAAACAATATTGTTTGTACCGTAAATAATACCAAATTTCAGATAAAAATATTGAACCGAATTTCTTAAAAATTCCGATTAATGATAATATTGCCATATTTATAAAATACACAAAATGTAAAATATAGTAATGAATTAAACTTAATTTTTAAATTAAAAGACAAATAATTTTTTATATTACAATAATTTTAATTAAAATGGCATACTTGAAGCCTCAAAGTTTAGGCATTAATTGAAATTTTCTGAGATGGGGTTCAATACTTTGATTAGAAATTTGGAATGTTATTTGTACTCAATAAGTCGATACAATCAATATTATTCTTGAGTAGCAAATATTATTTATGAAGATACAAGAATTTGTATAATTATTAATTATTTTGTATTAGCAATGATAAGCTCATAACTAACATTTTGATAACATGGTTCATTAAAATTGATTCATGACAGTAGATCTTTAGATATTTTTTTAAACTCTATGTTCTGGACATTTCCTATACTACTAAATGATATTGTATACTTGTCTTACCCCCTCCCCCCAATAATAAAAAAATTGATGTATTGGACCCAAGCACTTATTGAATTTTTTCCCGTCAATAATATTGCTCCACTATTTAAGCGATGATGGCCATAATCTTTTCCCTGTACCAAAAAAAAGAAAAGTATTTAGGTTTTAGTTAATTTGTATTAGTTGTATATCTCCAAAAAAATAATTTCTTTAACTGATTCTTACTATCCCGCCTAATGCCACTCTGATATTCGATGTGGAACTTCTCAAGGTGGAGCCATAAGGAGACCTGTGTGTTTAAAACCAGTGTATAAAAAGACTCTTACATTAATTAAATGAAAAACTGTATCAAAAAATTACCCATCACACTTGCAGACTAGTAAACCCTGATCTTCTATGTTTAGAACGCTTTACTTAATGTATCGTAACTCTTACTAGAAATATCTACTGCCTTTACAAAATAAATGTTCTCAATTTTTCCCCAGTATTAATGTGGTATGATCTTTTGTTAATGCTTTCAATAAAGAAATATAACCTTGTGTTATTAGTCTTAATTTATTTTAGAACAGGGATTTTTAGGTATAAAGTGTTGTTACGTTATATATTTACGGGAGATTATGTTACAATCCAATGGTAAACTATCTGGAGAAGGCCTACTGAAGTGATTAGGAATATTTTTCAAATTGAATCATATTCATAAATATATTGAATATAAGTTGTGTCGGCCACTATTGTAATTACTAACATTTTTGCAACTGTACAAAATGAATTTTAACTTCAACCCTATAGCCGAAATTACACTTTTTATGTCTAACTTAAATACAACTGGTTTTAAAATCAAACCTACTAGTTGAATTGAATGAAGTACTTATTTCTTATGAACAAATTGTAAAATAATTGTATTCACTTGGCAGTATAATTGTGAATTTTCAAATTTACGTTATAAAATCTAATTTGCACATAGTCAAAACAGTTTGATATTATTAAATTTTTTGTTACTGTCAATTCTCTTGATTTGAATTTAATTGGTTTCAACAAAACCATCAAACGTTTTAGATACATCACAAACTGTTTAGATGAAAACGAAGAATCATGTTTTAAGTATACTGTAATTGTGATTTTAAAATATACTCAATGCGATAATAAAACTGTGTGTTCTGTTTTAAAAATTTAATCTCAAATTTGTATAATGTGTATCAATAAATGTCAATAAAATATGTTAAAAGTTTCATAACCTTAGAAAGTTAGTGCCACCCTAAATAACTAGAATATTTGAGTGTAGTTTTAATGTAAATTATTGTTTTCAAGAATACCTAAATTGATCGTTATTAATGTCATTGAGTTTTGTTTAATATTTTTCAATTCCAAAAGTGCTGTAGATTTATATTGTGAATTATGCCTTGCACAAAGCATAATATCGTGACCAGTATTGTTTAAAAAGAAAATCAGTGATAAAAATTAAGTTATGTAAAAAAACATAATATTTTATTAATTTTAGTATCAAAATTGTTGGTTACGTTTTTTATATAATTAAATAATATCTACAGTATGTTTCTAAATATGTTTTAAGCTAATTTAAGACTTCAAATAACTGTATTATAATTTTTTGTTTGTATTTTTTATATTTGATATATCTTACAAATTGGTTTAACTAGTTCCCTTTTTTGATTGGTTGATAATACATTAATAAGAAGCCGTACACTTGTAACTCAAAATGTTTTAGGTTAGTAAAGCTGTTAATGTTCATCATTCCCCTTTGTTGTAAACTTTTTTATGTCAGCTATATTTATTGTATTTTACCCATAGTCAAAAATAAATATATTATTTAAAATTGTGTTAATTTATTTTTTACTTATTGTTTGCCTTTGGACTGGTTAGTAAATAAATACCTTATTGTCGTCTGTAGTTGAAATAATTCAAAAATTTAGGTGTAATATTATTATTACACTTATTTAAAAAAAAAAAAAAAAAAAACTTTATTTTACTTCAGATGAATTTATTAAATTTACTCTTTTACCTTGGGTCGTGAATTACGGGAAAATGTAATTGATACGGAAAATGATCATGAAATCCTCTGGTATAAAACATACATTTATTAAAAAGTTCTAATTATACATTAAACATACAACATCTAGCCAAGCCATTTTGCTTAGCTTTCTCTAAAATATGTACAGTGAATAGTACTAATTATTAGACATTAGTTTCATAAAAATTTAATATTAGTTCATGTTGCAAAAAGTCTTTACGATCAAATTCAAACAATTCAGTTAGCTATTATTAGTTTTAACTGATTGTCTCTCCTTTTTATAAGACATTAATTACCAATTATAATGTACTATTTATGCTATACCAAGGCATAACTTTGCACTGAATTTAGTTTTAGATACAACGTTAAATAAAAGTATCAAACCATGGAATATGCACGGAATGTTGCATTTGATATTTCAGGCGATCATACACTGTTTATCTAACCGTCTACATGACGCTCTGTTCCTTCATCATAATGGTGAAAGACTCCTCGTTCTTGAACCGCTTGTGCATTCCCCCACTACTTCTATCTATCTTTTCATTGATCTATAGTGCACAGTCCATTTATGACAACTTAATTCAAAATAACCATCTCTTAATTCCATTAAACATACCAATTTTGTTATAGTTATTATTTTAATTATAGAATTCTAAACTAATATATTTTTTTATAAATTTTCTAAATAACACGTACTTTGTTCTATAATTTTAACCATTCTGAAATCCTGTCTGTCTGTTTGTCTACATTCAACTTTTTATTATCGTTCTTTGAATACAAATAATCCATGCAATAAAACTTTTTACAATATTATTATATTGATGGATTACTCACGTTACTTGTAATTAATTTCATTTTTCTCAATCAAATGTATCTTAACATAAAGATATGAAACAATTAATTATAAAAGGACTCCAATTTTGTGAAATGCTTATTGATTTAAGTTGGGCGCCATTTTGTAATTAATAATTACAAAAAATAAATAAATGAAAAATGAATTTAAAATTCCATTAGTGAATATTACTATCTCTTGGGTCTTGAAATCTTTTAAAACAAGTGTACTGAACAAAATATTGGATACAAATATAGAAGTCTTTTTTATTCTGAAATGCACAAATTTTATTAAGACAAATTATTGGAACATGTAAACACATATAAAACCAAATTCCTGTAAACATTTATCATATATTAATACATCCTATATTTTTATTAAAATTGTTGAATTTAATTTTTGGTTGCAACCTGATTATCTAAATTGAATATGAAAGAATATTTAATAAAAAAATATATAAAAATGTTTATTCTCTTATAAGTTTTAAAATCTTAACATTACTTTCAAAAAACAATATATTACGCCTTATATAATAACCCATCAAACAAAATGACGAGTACAAGATTAAAATATTAAAAAACCATATTTTATTTTATGTAAATATCAGTTTATACGTACTTCACCAAACACATGTATTAGTTTGAAACAAACTTTTGATTTAAAATCATTTCTCTTCCTCGTTGCAACTGCATGGTGTCGTTTCATCACAATCACTCCAATCGTTATTAAAAGTTAATTTTATAAGTTCACGTTTTTCTGGTGAGAACACATCAAATTGTTCGCATTATAAGAAGTATAATTAAATGTTCAAATTGTTTTTATTTTACATAAAACACCCAAAAAACTCAGTCTTTGCATCTGTACTTTCCAGGTTATGTCATACCTTTGCTGAATTTACAAAATTAATAGATCAAATACTTTTCACTTCTAAACACTCGTTTTTTTATTCAAACGTGACTGAATCATAACAGTACATAACATTACATGTTAAAACACTTCATTTTTATTAAAGAAAAACACTTTCTATTAATACTTTGCCTTTGTCCAAATTGGACACGAATATCCGAGAGACGTACTCTCGCCTTGGAAGTTATATCCAGACTAAACTATATATCAGTTGGCGGTTATTACCAAGTCTTTCGTCTTTGTATTCAAAATGTTTGCATTGCACTTTTTTAATTATAAAACTTATAATCATTCTAATTATTATAATACTTTTCCCACGATAAACTCGTCACAAAGCTTTTTTACAGATTCCCCTCTGTCAACACATTTAACCGCGTCTCAAACGAAACCAACACACACTTCCGTTTTCGTAACTCGCTCATTTTTATTTACTGTATATACTGTGCGTACCTGTCAAAGAAAACTGAAAAGAAATGTGAATATATATATATATATATATATATATATATATATATAGTGCAAAAAGAGAATCCGTAAAATTCAACCAAAATCAACCATATGGGCGTTATAAAGACTAATTTCTTAAAATCGGCTCTACTGCTTTCAGTAAAATATGAAGATTAATGGTCGAAACCCATCAGCAAAATTGCACGTAAGAAAACTAGTAGCATTCAGGAATAATTGATAAAAAATAAACCAATGTCATTACAAAACTCAATTTTAATGAAATACAATTAACACCGAGGTACAAGTTCACCAAGTTTTTAAATACCAGATGTCAATCTAATTGAACCATTAGCTAACTTTTTAACTACATATTTCACAGCTTATTCTAATAGGGGACCCCTTTACTTTTACATGACAATTTTTGGGGTGTATTCAAATTTTGTCCGCCATTTTCCAATGACACAACTTAAAAATTTTTTATGGAACCCCATATATTTTGCTATGATTTCGGATAGAAAATGTAATTTAAGTTTTTTATTACTTGTATTTCATAAACAAACGCTAGAGCCATGCTTTTATGTAATTTTGACTTTCAGTAGCATAGTTGGTTTGGTCATTGAGTTTTAAACCCTAAATCATTCTAAAGAAACTTTTGTTTGTATATATTTTGTTTTCCATTTTCGATATATTTGTAAATTCTGGAGAACTCTAGTAAACAGTTATTAATTATATAAGAGACAATGAAACGTGTTTTCCTACTTAGTTTACCATTACTTAACTTTGTAAAAATCAATACTAAAATACCTTCATTTCTATTTGTACAAGATGCCCAAAACTCATTTTCAAGACAAAGTTAATTTAAAAGGAATATTGAGTGAACGAACCACTACAGTCAAAATGACGTATATGAAATAAAACAATGAATAAAAAAAATCTTAAAATTACCCTTTCTGTCTGAAATCATAATAAAATATAAGGGTTTCTATAAGAAATTTACACACCATATTGGAAAATGGCAGAAGTATTTTGAAAATTTGAATACACCTCAAAGGAGATTCCCTCATTAGAAGTACTGTCAGATATATTGTTAGAAAGTTTATTTGTTTACTTTAGGTGAGATACTCGGTATATAAATATTTTTTTAAAGATGGTGTCCATGGTTCAATTTCATTTTTCGACTGACAACTACAGACCTGACATTTTTGGTGAAAAACTTTGATTAAATTTGTATTGAGAATGGGTGACTGAGAAGATTTGTGCAATGTTTATGTAGCATTTATTATGTTATGAATTACCAAACAATTACACAAAAACTTGATAGCATACAAGAAAAATTGAACAATAGCACTTGAAAGTTTGTGGAATGTTTTTGTAGCATTTATTATGTTATGAATTACCAAACAATTACCCAAAAAATTGATAGTATACAACAATAATTTAATAATAGTACTATAATAATTATCTTATTGGTTGTCCGCAGTCCGTTAGTGCTGTTTGTCCGAACACAGTCGGCTTCGTCAGACAGTACTAACACATAAAAAAACACTGAACACTATAAAATAATTCGTGTCAAGCTCTTCATTATACATAAAAAATTGTCTGTGGCCACATACATAAACTGACCAATCCGAGAAGCTACCGGTGGCAGAATAGATAGGACAGTTTATATATGCGGCCTTAGACAATTTTAATATTGAGGGTTTGTTTATGTGTTAGTACTGTGCATGACAAAGCTAACTGAGTCCGGCAGACCAGTGTTGTAGCAACATCTACAACTAATATACTATGTAACGTTCACAATTTTGATATCTGTAATAGTGTACATTTTTAGTTCTTTAATCTTAAACAGAATGGGATATATATTTTGATCTTAGATAGAATGGGGTGTACATCTAGACTTGATGATTCAAGCAGGAAACGTATTTTGTTTTTTTACGAATAAATTTAACAAAGTTTATATAAATAAATGAAATAAATAATGGTAAATGATTAGAGAAATTTTTCCTATGTACAGTAATATAATAATTAGAATGATTATAAGTTTTATAATTAAAAAAGTGCAATGCAAACATTTTGAATACAAAGACGAAAGACTTGGTAATAACCGCCAACTGATATATAGTTTAGTCTGGATATAACTTCCAAGGCGAGAGTACGTCTCTCGGATATTCGTGTCCAATTTGGACAAAGGCAAAGTATTAATAGAAAGTGTTTTTCTTTAATAAAAATGAAGTGTTTTAACATGTAATGTTATGTACTGTTATGATTCAGTCACGTTTGAATAAAAAAACGAGTGTTTAGAAGTGAAAAGTATTTGATCTATTAATTTTGTAAATTCAGCAAAGGTATGACATAACCTGGAAAGTACAGATGCAAAGACTGAGTTTTTTGGGTGTTTTATGTAAAATAAAAACAATTTGAACATTTAATTATACTTCTTATAATGCGAACAATTTGATGTGTTCTCACCAGAAAAACGTGAACTTATAAAATTAACTTTTAATAACGATTGGAGTGATTGTGATGAAACGACACCATGCAGTTGCAACGAGGAAGAGAAGTGATTTTAAATAAAAAGTTTGTTTCAAACTAATACATGTGTTTGGTAAAGTACGTATAAACTGATATTTACATAAAATAAAATATGGTTTTTTAACCTTTTCGGAACTAACGTACTCTAAACCCTACTTCATGCTTATACTAGGTTATTTTATTTAGCTGTATTTATGTCACTTACCTTCATGCAGTCATTCTTTTCTATTTTTTATCACTTTCCAAACTTTAGGAATAAATGTTGTTTTTAATAGTTGAAAGTTTAATTTTTTTTGGGATTTCAGATTATATTTCTTGTGTTGATTATTGGAAGTAGATGCAGTTTCTTCACTAACAACAGAATCACTAACCTCATTTCCACACGTGGTATCATCATCAAAACTATAACTAGAACAATCACTATCAAATTCATCACCTGACTCTTCGTTTAGCAAAATTTCACTGGAATACAATTTCCGCGATGTATCCACATATTTAGAAGAAATAAATCATAACCTCGACTGCAAAGAATCGGCCATGTTTACTAACACTCTTCAACAAAACCTAGTAAACATGATTTTATTCTCTCTATTTTCTACTGTTAGCCGCCTCCTATCGATAGTGCAAATAGTTCATTTAAAGCTAATAGATTGCAGTACATGTCAGTAAAAGAATTATATTAGTCGCGTTAAAGCGATAATAGTACTCAAACGTTAAAGTTCTAAAACGTGTATACGCGACCGTATACACCGTATATAGTCTGTGTGGACAGTTTACTCCAGTCGCGTCAACGCGTCGACAGTCCCGAAAAGGTTAATATTTTAATCTTGTACTCGTCATTTTGTTTGATGTGTTATTATATAAGGCGTAATATATTGTTTTTTGAAAGTAATGTTAAGATTTTAAAACTTATAAGAGAATAAACATTTTTTAATTTTTTTATTAAATATTATTTCATATTCATTTAGATAATCAGGTTGCAACCAAAATTTAAATTCAACAATTTTAATAAAATTAAATTTTGTTTTAGACGATTTTTAAATATAATAAATATATAATATGTATTAATATATGATAAATGTTTACAGGAATTTGGTTTTATATGTGTTTACATGTTCCAATAATTTGTCTTAATAAAATTTGTGCATTTCAGAATAAAAAAGACTTCTATATTTGTATCCAATATTTTGTTCAGTACTCTTGTTTTAAAAGATTTCAAGACCCAAGAGATAGTAATATTCACTAATAGAATTTTAAATTCATTTTTCATTTATTTATTTTTTGTAATTATTAATTACAAAATGGCGCCCAACTTAAATCAATAAGCATTTCACAAAATTGGAGTCCTTTTATAATTAATTGTTTCATATCTTTATGTTAAGATACATTTGATTGAGAAAAATGAAATTAATTACAAGTAACGTGAGTAATCCATCAATATAATAATATTGTAAAAAGTTTTATTGCATGGATTATTTGTATTCAAAGAACGGTAATAAAAAGTTGAATGTAGACAGACAGACAGACAGACAGGATTTCAGAATGGTTAAATTTATAGAACAAAGTATGTGTTATTTAGAAAATTTATAAAAAATTATATTAGTTTAGAATTCTATAATTAAAATAATAACTATAACAAAATTGGTATGTTTAATGGAATTGAGAGATAGTTATTTTGAATTAAGTTGTCATAAATGGACTGCACACTATAGATCAATGAAAAGATAGATAGAAGTAGTGGGGGAATGCTCAAGAACGAGGAGTCTTTCACCATTATGCTGAAGGAACAGAGCGTCATGTAGAAGGTTAGATAAACAGTGTCTGATCACCTGAAATATCAAATACAACATTCCATGCATATTCCATGGTTTGATACTTTTATTTAACGTTGTATCTAAAACTAAATTCAGTGAAAAGTTACGCCTTGGTATAGCATAAATAGTACATTATAATTGGTAATTAATGTCTTAAAAAAAGGAGAGACAATCAGTTAAAACTAATAATAGCTAACTGAATTGTTTGAATTTGATCGTAAAGACTTTTTGTAACATGAACTAATATTAAATTTTTATGAGACTAATGTCTAATAATTAGTACTATTCACTGTACGTATTTTAGAGAAAGCTAAGCAAAATGGCTTGGCTAGATGTTGTATGTTTAATATATAATTAGAACTTTTTAATAAATGTATGTTTTATACCAGAGGATTTCATGATCATTTTCCGTATCAATTACATTTTCCCGTAATTCACGACCCAAGGTAAAAGAGTAAATTTAATTCATCTGAAGTAAAATAAATAGTTAAAGGCAAACAATAAGTAAAAAATAAATTAACACAATTTTAAATAATATATTTATTTTTGACTATGGATAAAATACAATAAATATAGCTAACATAAAAAAGTTTACAACAAAGGGGGAATGATGAACATTAACAGCTTTACTAACCTAAAACATTTTGAGTTACAAGTGTAGGGCTTCTTATTAATGTATCAACCAATCAAAAAAGGGAACTAGTTAAACCAATTTGTAAGATATATCAAATATAAAAAATACAAACAAAAAATTATAATACAGTTATTTGAAGTCTTAAATTAGCTTAAAACATATTTAGAAACATACTATAGATATTATTTAATTGCCTGTATATATATACAGGGTGTTTATAAAAGAACTCCTTGATTTAAAGTTTTATTAGTACACAGTAAAGTTAAATTAATAGTTATTAAACCTATATATTATTAAAGAGAATGTTCTCAAGTTTTTTTTTCATACCTAATAAAGTTCTGTATGAGCACCATTTGTTGCCCTGGCCATGTCTAAACGATATTCAGTTTCTTTCCAGGTATTCAGCAGCATATCAGGCGAGACGGATGCTACAGCTTCAACAATCCTCTCCCTCAGATGAGCAATGTCACGGATCTTCTCGGAATACGCAATGTTTTTTTACATATCCCCAAAGGAAAAAATCTAGTGGAGTCAAATCTGGGCTCCTTGGTGGCCATGCAATTGGCCCACATCTACCAATCCACCTATTAGGAAAACACAAGTTCAACGCATCATAGACACGGTTGCTGTAGTGAGGTGGCGCGCCATCTTGCTGGAAGAAAATTGGTCCCTTTTCTTGTTTAATATCATCTATTTGTGGGAAAACGTATAGTTCTAACATATCACAATAAATATTCCCATTAATTGTCTTCTCTGCGAAGATGAAAGGTCCGACGATACGATCATTCATCAATCCACACCAAACATTGACTTTGGGCGAGTCTCACTGATGTTCTATGAATTCATGCGGTGGCTCTGACCCCCAAATCCTACAATTGTGTCGATTGACAGACCCACTTACATGAAATGTCGCCTCATCAGAAAACATGACATTTTCCAGGAAGTTCTCATTTTCTTCAATGCTGTCCAAAATGAAGACTGCGAAATCGACTCTTTTCACTTTGTCCGTGATCTTGATTTCATTCATAAGTTGAATCTTATACGCACGTAATTTAAGCCTCTTTCGCACCACTTTATACACGGTAGACTTAGGTATTCCCAACTCCAAACTTTGTCTTGCCAAAGACTTTTTAGGGCTACGAGTACAAGACGTACGGATTCGTTCCACATTCTGTTCAGAGACTGAAGGCCTACCCGGTGACTTCCCTTTTAAGACACTACCTGTTTCCCGAAACTGATTATACCAATTGAGAATAGTTTTGTTAGTAGGTGCAACACCGCCATATTCACGTCTATAATTACACTGAACTGTGATCACTGAACTTGATTGAATAAACCAAATCACACATTGAGCTTTTTCCTGTGGCGTAGCCATGGCTGTTGAATAGTGACTGGCCGGCGCTCTTACCCCACCACGCTCGCTCCAAGGTCATGCACGGGTGCCAACTCTGATAGAATATTAGCCAAAAAATCTTGACAATATACTGAACTCAAGTTCTAAAACTGAAAGTTTATTGCTAGTTTCGTTTTTTAATTATGATTTTTTTAAATCAAGGAGTTCTTTTATAAACACCCTGTATAAACACCCTTTTATATTAGTTTTTTGTATCGAATACTGAATGAATTATACTTTTTAAATTTTTAACTACAGGTAATTATAAAAATTTGTCTAAATTGGAATTCTGTTGTGAAATTTCTAGTTATACTCTTCCATTATGTACAATAGCAGTGTAATGTGCACATTTATAAATTGTAATGATTCCTTTTGTAAAAGAAAAGTAGTTATACAAATTAAATATACTTGTTGGCAAATGTCGGGTGAGGCGTATCTACCAAGCAGTGCAGTAATAGTACTGGCAGTACAAATGCCCATATGACTTGTCGTCAAAACAGCATAAACACCTGTGAATTAGGAGATGAATATGAGCCATACTTGGTACGCTTAAGCGCATGCTGCTTAATAATATTAGTCACCCACTGCACTCAGAGTTTCACTAAAAGCATACATATCAGTTTCTTGACCCTGCTGTTAAGTCAATCGTGTTACTGTTACATCCTTTGGGATTTATATTGTTTATAACCAATGTCCACCAGCAGTTTCCAGTCATTGTTCCTTAACAATATACATTTCTGAAACTTATGTAGTAGAATCGATATCTCATGTGAAGCTCTTATAATTTACTAGATGTTTTCCCCGCAGGGGGTTGCAGACTAGCTGCACCTAATAAGAGGGAGTTGGCGTCCCTCACGGTCCCCAGTCAAGCACTCACTTAACACTCACAACTCATAAACTATCATCTACATATACATACACACAGTTCACCTATATACAGTAGGTATCTTACTTACATCTTTACTTAGGGTTCTCATTGCAAAGGGGTGCAGACTATCTGGACCTATTAAGATGGGTTTAGTGTCCCTAGCGGAACCCAAGCTATAAAGGGGAGGTACAATAAAACATCTCCGAATATACACACATACACAACACTCATACATATTTTACAATTTGTAGAAACTGTTACACTTCACGATTCACTGGACATACATAAACACTCTACATTCTCGTGGGATTGTTGTGGGATTCTCTTATCTCTTACCGTAGGGATAGATACTTTTTCATATATTCTGATTACTTTGTTAGTTACTGGCAACTTTTTTTTTAAAATGACGCTCTTATTATTAATTTCAATTGCCAAGTTCACCTCTCATGTGAACAACTGCGAATAACATCCTCACCAGTTGGCAGTTTGTTTGATGACAAATCTTTAGGTGTGCCAAAAATAGGACAATCAAATACCTGTCTTGTGATTACTTATTTCTTCGGTACAGCCATTGCGCGACCTGAAAACATTGGCTGAACTTAACAGTTTTTTGTTGTATCTCATTATCAACCATTGGTCATTTGAAAAACCAATACTGCTATTACAATTAAATATTAATTATTTATCAAATACCAAAAAATGCGTAAATATGTGTTTTTCAATATTTTGGCAGATTTTGGGCTTATGGGCGACCGAAAGATATCAGCTGATCCAAACCAAGTTAAAACACAATGTTTTTAGGCTCTAGTTGAGGACGTTTAAAACTATTATATTACAAAAACAACTAGAATAACAAATTAAAAAAATAATCACAATAATGACATTTTTCCATAATTTGTCATCTTCTGTGCGCGACCGGAAGATGTGAACCGATTTGATATTGTTTTTTTTTTCATTTGTTTGTCTTCCTAATTCGAAACTTTTCTGCGCTATTACAACTTCGAAAAAAAATAATGATTTCAGCCCACCCTAATGCATAACCCCATCAATGATTACAATGTTCATCATCATTTGTTTAGTTTAACATGCCCTACATAACTTCCACATGTCTTTAGCAGCTATAGTACAAATTTCACGAACATTCTCCACTAAATCTTTTCTAAAAACTGAATGTATCGAACCGAAGGTTATCCCAAACTCATTCATAAGTTCTTTTCCATGACAGGCTTGTATGACCAAAGTTCATATTTGGTCAATGATTTCATCATTTTGGCTTGTTGAAATCTACCAGAATGAGAGTCACACTCCAACGACTTGAGGCCATCTTTTACATGGTTTACTGCCTATTACTGACAACCTGATGAATCATTTGAATAACATCAAGGTTGGATACCACTGCTCAAGTTATTCAGTCATTTTGTGGAAAATTAATATCTTCTAGATAATGAGTCACTCACAAACTGACTGACATGCTCTGTGGGTGGGAAAAAATACATACTTTGCATGTAAAGGTCATCCCCACTGGAGGGGCTAGTGAACTATATGGCCTGCCGTAGCTAACTCAACAGCAAGAGCCTGGTGAGTTGATACTATTTATTAAAACTGAAGTGCATGGCGCATTCGGACTGACTTAGCTTCACACACAAATTAATATAAACAATATATTTCAGAGGCATGAACAAGAATGGAAGTCATATTTATTTAATGGAGAACAGCAGATAAAGTTATTTTGCACCACTGAATATTATAGAAATTTTTTTTGATATATGCTACATATAATAATGTGGTACAACAAATCATAAAGAACCTAGGCCTACTGGGTCAACATCTTTAACTATTTAAACACTCATAATATTTGAATCTGAATGCTTTCACATAACAAGCAAGACCCCCAAACCAACCGTGGACCCGCTACTGAAATTTTTAAAACAAATGCGGCACAAATATACACAATGTGGGAATATACACAAATAGGTCCCACTAGCCTATTGTGGGACCTGGGGCTGAGAGAAGGTTTTTCATTTGCTGATATGTAGTCAGAATACATAATTCTAGTCATCTCTATTCTAGGTTTTGTAATCAGATTTCATTACTAATTGCACTTTCAACTCTTGATGCGGGTTTAACACTATAAATGTTTCATGCCCAATGGAGTTACAGATTACTAATGTTTGTTAAATTTAGTTTAAAGCAAGGCTAAAATCAAACACTCAAAATAAATAAATAATGATTTGTGGAAATATATTTTTAAATTTTGTAAATGAATCAACAGTTTAAAATAATTTATAATAGGCCTATGCCTCTTAATGTTTCTCCTCACTGCTTTCTTCGCTACTCTTTCCATGATGATGATGATGGTTTTGGTTAGCATGATGACCAGAGCTAGCAGGATGACTGAAATCATTACCCTTTGAATGATCATGATTATGTTCATGATGACCATGTTCATGGTGAGCTGCATCACTGTTTGGTTGAGGTGCATGTGGTCCTACTGCACTGTGAACTATATCCTGCAAGCAGAATACAATTTGAATATTTGATTGGGCTATACATTTACAGATGTTCTCACTATATGAAGTAGCACCTATAAGAGTAAGCATCTCTCTTATGGCTTAAAAGCAGAGGGCTTAAAATATTATATCATTTAGTAGTATTTGATTTGATAGAATAGTACCCACAATTTCTAATTAACTATTTGCAATTTTATTTCTTTTAAATGAAACCTGCAACTTCAAAATAAATTAATGGAAAGAGCTCTGATTGCTTAAGTATTATCTATGTGGTTATTTAACCCCCTAAAAGAATTTTTACAAAGTCGTTACCGGGTACAAATTTAAATCTCTTTATTACTTGTGAAAACTAGATTCACCTTACTCGTTTAATAATATTTGATTTATCAGAGCTTCTGAGTAAATGTATTTGTGTTAATTAATGTTTAACGTATTCAATTGTAAATATTAATTTTTCAATTGTAAATAGAAGATATGTACATAGAAGTCGGGAAACTGCACTAAGATCGAATATAATTGATTGTGTAATTCTTTGTTGGCCATTAGGAGGGCCTTTAAAAAAAATAATGATTTAATTTTTAACCAACTGAATGATTTTTCAAAAAAGATTTTTTTTTAGCTACGGTACATTGCTTTCTTGTACAAATTTGCAATTTTATCCCATTTCAAAAAAATCTATCTAGCCATTTTCAAAATAAAATTAATAAAAGAATTGCATGTTTTAAAGATTAATATTGCTAGAAACCCTGCAGGGGGGTGCAGACTAGCTGCATCTAATAAGGGAGGGGGCTGGCGTTGCTCGTGGTCCCCAGTTCACATATATACATTTTCTTACTTTCACCTTTACTTAGGGTTTGATCACAGGGGGTGCAGACTATCTGCACCTATTGAGAGGGGTTTAGCATTCCTCGCGAAACCCGAGCTATACAGTGGTGGTACAATAACACATCTCCGAATAATCACACACACATACAACATTTATTCATATTTTACAATTCGTAGAGGCTGTTACACTTCACGATTGACATGGGATACATAAACACTCTACATTCATATATAGAGTTTTTTTGACCATACAGAGCCATAGCGCTTCTGAGAGTGTTTACCAGACCAAAACGTGACAACCTTTGAATCTGGTAAGCTGATGTGAGGTTGCTCTGCCGAAGACATGCATGGTTCGTTCCTTGCTCGCGATGGAGGAGGTGTCGGATCCTCCCTCTCCAGTTACGGGTCTGGACTAATGCCCATCCAGTCTTGTTAACACATTAGCTGCCGAGGCCTAATACGATAGATACTCTTGCCTGGAGTGCCACGATTACCAAACTATTTTTCCATTATTATTTTTGCATCTACCTATGTTAAATAATATAAGGCAATAGTATTTACTAATTTTATTTACATTTATGCATATATAGTTTCGAGACCGATCGGACCGAAATGCAATTTTTCGGCTTTAATTTTAATCGTAGTATAACGTTTAGGTCCGATCGGACCGAGGTAATTTTCTTGTAAAAAAAAAAATCTAAACGGGCTATTTCATTTCTTTATGTTGGCAACGTTCACTATTTTATTTGTCTAATATTTATTTTATAAATACATATATTCATATTACAACTGTATTCTTTGTGAATTATTCATTACTAAACCAAAATGTTTTTGTAAAATTTTTAATCGTGCCGACAAAAAAGTGAATATATACACTGATATTATTTTTATATTGAGTAACCATGGTAACGGTTATTAAAGCATACAATATACTACGTCTAACACACGTCTTTACCCAATCCAGAGAATACCAAAATTGGCCAATAGGTTGCTGCACTATTGAACTGTGAGCCACAAAACAAAACATTACGTCAGTGACTTTATTGGTCCGATCGTGCCGAAACGCTGCATGTAAATTCACCTTAGTTTCGGTCCGATCAGACCGATGTGGCAGCTAACGTGTTAAAGAGGATACTCTGGGCCCCAGTGATCTGGGGTATAGAAGTGATCCAAGGGTATACCTGTTCTCAGAGTCTCATCTGCAACTGCCAAACACGTAGCGCTGGTAAACTCATGCATGGCCTCTACATATATAAAAGTCAACCCGGGTTCTGAAAAGCGACAATTATCGGCTTTGTCCGAAGAATCTGTGATACCAAGTGCAGGCAAAGCTAAGCTGGTAGGTCTTACCTTAGGTCTTTCCAAGTTTTTGTTCCTGCTAGACATTTTCATCATTAGACATTGTCCGTTCAGAACATATCCATGGAAAATATTTGGGTTCAATGGAAATCCCATTTGCAGCTGTGTAAGGAATCTAAAGAGACTACTGTGTATTTTCTACTAGGATGTAAGTTCTGGAAAGCAGATGTTCAGGGCCGGATTTAGCATTTTGGCGCCTCTAGTCCCAATAATTTTTTCCGCCCCTTAGTCTGGTTAAAGTTACTTCCCCAAAATCCTTTATTAAAAAATTATATCAAGCCTATGTTGTAACGAAGTTGATGCGTAATGTTGAAAAATAGTTTAACTTTACCAACAATTATTTGTTCCAATGAACTTCAAAATCAGAATGATTTTTTTGTAATTAATTCAAAAAATATGTTAAGTAATGGCTATTTATTTTTATTTCTAGATATTAAAAAAAAAAAAATTTCTCTCGGCCGTGCTTGGGAGCTTGCGCCCATAGGCCCGGGCCTTCAGGGCCTATTGGGAAATCCGGCCCTGCAGATGTTAAACCTTTAGGCATAATCATTGTCTAGGCAATGATAGTTCCAACCTAATTGGGTGGGTCTTGGCTAGCTATGACTTAACTTGCTAGCTAGGGTAGTAACTGAAAGCAGTGCACAAAAATCCAGAAAAGACTTAGGTGACTGGTTGCTTGTGTGATCTGTCCATTCCATAACCACAAATAAATAGCTATGACCATACTTAGAGACTAGTGAACCCACGAATGGTAAAGTGAGTTTGCACATTTATAAACTTGAAGACCAATAAACCAAACTCATCAACTGAGGTTACAGAATTGACTTTGTTTTGTAAAATTGAAATTTGCTACTTCTATTACAAATCAACTGTGTAATGAGTTTATATTCAAACACTCTTTATATATTAGCGTAAAATTTTTGGACAATCATAATTAAATTGATCTCAGAATGAAACTCCCTAAATTGATTATTACCTGGTAGTGGTCAGAGTCCTGTCTCAATTCAGTCAAAGCTCCTCTGATTATTGGTGAGATCTCATCACAAGGACCAGCAGCAATAACATTCTTTGCTTCTTGAAGGACCAAGTCAGCAGCCTTGAAGTATTCATCATTTTGTTGTTTAAGATCTGATCCAGTCAGGCCTCTCAAAGCATTGGCTGAATTATTGAAATGCTCTGCAGCCTGATTAGCAGCCTGAGAGAGAGTTCCATTATGGTTTCCTGAAGCCTGTAATCGTAAGAAATAAACATTATTCTCATTAAGGAAATAGAAATGGTTTCAGTGGACCATAATAAATAAAGGACAAGATTCATATAAAGAGCTGTTGTATAATTAACAAGTTAAGTGCTTTATGCAATGTTCCATTTATATCCTTGAAAGTAAATTGGAGGCAGAGATTTTATAATGTTATCTCTGGAATTTATGCAAGATGTGCTTCATATTTTAATGAAATAACAAACATATTCTTTAATTCTAGTCTGAATTGTATTTTTACAATGCTTATAAACAAACTAGCGCCTCCTGTCACCGCTTCACCCATACAATTTTAAGTTTGGGAATATATCTGTTGATTTGTTAATAATTTGCTACGTTTATTTTCATAGAAATGATTTTGCAAAACATAATCAGAACAAAAACAGCATCTTACAACTACACATTATGTTCTGGATACAATTGGAGCACAGCTTCCCTCAAAGGCTCACTTAATGAGTATGGGCTTAGCAATCCCAAGGAACCTAGCTGCTCCCTTTTTCATGTAGTCTTGGGTTAGATCCCTCTCTTTCATCTTTCTTATCAGGTCTCTCTTGACTAACTCTAGGTCTTTTCTGATATTTTCTGGTATTTCACATTCTTTTCTTCCTTTTTTTATAAGACAATGATGACTGAAAGGTTTTTTGCCTTTAAACAACAAGGAAAAATGGGCTGCAAGACAAGACTCATTATTTCTTTAGTACATTCCTTGTTTAAACATTATATGCAGGTTGAGTGTATCCACTGAATTTCATCAGCTACATAAATGAATCTATGTTTAATTATTTACAAAAATTTTAGTTCTATTTTGAATGTTTTTGAGTATGTAAAAACCATCTAAGTTCAGACACTGTGATAAATTTTAACACTTTTGTTGCATAATTTTGCATTGGCTATATTGTAGAATTAATGAGCTTTTGTAATCTTCACCAACTAAAACATGCATTAAAGATATGACTATTTTGTTTTTGATTTAGAATATTATACCGGGTGTTTCACGAAGATGTCATTATTTTGAATTAATATGACTGACATGTGGAACATTCTACAAACTTGATACTTTACAGTTATGTTACATAGATATGTAAAAAAAGTATTCTCAAGTTTCATTTCTTAATAGTCAATTAAAACAAAAAGGTAGAATTATAAAAACAACATTATTCTGGTGGATGGAACCACTTCCTCCCACAATGCAATACATTTGAAATATGTATTGCCACCTGTTGAATTTTAATCAGCTTTTGTTTCGTTAACACACAACAATGAAATAATTTAGTAGTTGTGTTCAATCAGATTATGTGTGATAAACACACATCAATTGAACAAAAACTTTTTCAATTGAACAAAAACTGAAACGTTGGTCTTGGACTATTGCTTTTGAAAATATGAATATGAAGCGATAAGGTGTTTCAAAGAACCTACCAAAATGTGATTCCTCCATCAATAAAATCAATTCATAAATGGAAAACGATACTACTAGAAACTGGATCAGTTTCAAAGAAATACCATAGATTTTTTAACACGGAAAATTAAGAGCTTTTGTATGTCCTATGTTACTGAAATCTCCAAACTGCCTAATTCAACTAGAAAAATTACATCCGCTACAGGCTTGCCAAAGTTGTCAGTTGAAAGGTATGTCAAGAAAAACAAAATACATTTTTATAAAACAGATTTAGTTCATGACCCACACAGGAGATGACCCATAAAGATGAGTGGAATTTTGTTTGAAGTTAATTGAAAAGCTTGAAGAAGAAGACGATTGGTATGAAGGAATTGTATTCTCATATGAAGCTACATTTTACTAAACTGGATCTGTAAACAGACATAATTGTAATTATTATAACACACATCTTTTACAAAGAGGGCTTGAGATCAAAGGGTATAACTGTTTGGCTACCGTCACCAAGAATGGTGTATTATTGTATGAAATATCCAATCAGACAATGGCTAAAGACAGATGCACATCAATATTAACTGATCACATAGCTCTTCGTCTTACTCAGCCGGAGATGATGGATGTTTTTTTCCAACAGGATACATCTCCTATTCATTATACTAATTTAGCCAAAGGAGTCTTGATAGAGATCTTCCCAACTGTTGAATAGGTTGTGGCACCAACATCATGGAACTGGCCTTCAAGATCCCCAGACTTGGCTGTTTACGATTTTTTTCTTATGGGGGTTTAAGAAATTAAAAGTTTATTCTCATCCTATATTAACAGTTGATGATTTTAATGAGACTGATTGAAGAGGAATTACTGTTGATACCTCAGCAATTTTTAAAAAGCTCTTATAATTTTTTTTTTCCTTGCTATCAGCGCATAGCTATTGATGGACATCAATACAATTAAAGGTCAAGTTTGTAACATTAATAATTTATTACTGTTATTTTTCTCTATTAAGTTTTACATTTTTTCATGTTATCTGGAAATCAACAATTTATATGGTTATGTAAATAAAATCATTTTTGTGAAAACGTACCAATAATTTGTTATTTTATTTTGATTGACCATAAAAAATTGAAACTCAATGATACTTTTTACACATCTATGTAACATAAATGTCAGACATAATGATACAATACACCAAAAAAGGAAATATTTGAAACAACTGTTTAATTAATATTGAATTCATAATTTTGTATTACCTTTACATGAAGTTCATAGGAATGACTTTCCAATTCAGAAATAAAATGATCACAAGCATTCTTAACACTCTCAACTACTTTTTGATGATCTTGATGAGTAGGTAATGCTAACATATGACTGATGTGTTCTTTTGCATGATGTACTGCATGAGTAGTCTCATTCAATAGAGATTCCAGAGATTGCTCTTTCGCAAAAGACTAAACATTAAAATCAAATTGTTAGTGTTTTATATATTTCCAAAAATCTATTTTTTTAAAGCATTAATAATACAACATTACTCTCTGCTGGTAGAGTTAGACAAATATTGTTAAGGTATTTATACCAGAAATGCTACAGTATTTTTTTTTTTTTTTTTTTTTTTTTTTTTTTTTTTTGAAATTAGTTATCATAGTATGGTTTAGAAATTATGTTTACAACCATTTATAGTCACTTAGATGGTCTTTTATTTCTGGTTTCATAGCTCTTAGCAAATCCCAAGTGTTTTCACTTATAGGCCATCCACTATATGTTATACATTGATAATGGAATGTTAATAATATTATATTAATTTTATAATTCTTTAAAACTTGTTAATATCATAAACGTTGGCATACATCTTTTAGGAGAGTAACATTACATATCCAATTCATTCAGTAAGTTTTCATATTTATATCTACTTTATAGATATAAAATCAAAAGAATTTTAAAACACCTTTTATTTGTGGATTTAAAAAAATATTTTTATGATAATGGAACTTTTAAGATGGGCATATTTGCAAATAATTTTTAAGATACCAAAATGCAAACTCTAAAGGGGTTTAAGTGTCATACATTATTTAATATTAGGGCAAATGGTAACAAGAAGCACTTGTTTATTGAATGTAATATCACTTGATTTATTACATTTTATATCTAATCAAATTATTATTATTATTATTATTTTACCTGACATCTTTACTTTATGTGGTTGGACCTATGAAAACAGTGAAGGAGTAGGAAAAACCCAACATCAAAACTCAGCATTGAAGGTGTTATTTTTGGTGTTACTAAGATCAAGTTAAAGCAACGTAGATTATGTAAACCAACTTTGTTCACAATATATGCTCATCAGTGAGTTATATAAACTGATCTATAATCCATAACTGTGTCTAATGTCTAGCCTGATGTGCACGTCTATATCTGCATATGTCGATGGTGCATTTACATTCATATGAAAAAATTTGAACTTTAAAACCTCCAAATGGAATGAATTATGTGTATTTTTTTTTAAAACTGTGATTTTTATGAAACCTGATGATGGCTAGTGCCTGAAATTTCAATTTAGTTTAAATAAATTGCAATTGGAATAAAAGAATAAGGATCAATTGACAGATACGGTACTCAAGTTTAACCCTTATGATATTTTACAGTGCTTAGGAATCTTAAATAATTAATTCAATATTTAAATCAGATAAAGTATAAGATCAGAACCAATATTAAAATAAAAATTCAAATCAAGTACACCCACTAATTATAGGAAGACCAAAACATGATGTTCAGCAAAGTGACAAATTTTAACAAAGAAGGGTGGGTTAACAATTAATTTTAATTTGTTAGGTTTCAGAGACCAAGTGAATATCATAAATTTATAAAATATTGACTCCTGTCTAAAGGTATTTAAAAAAGGTAAAGAAATCTAGCAACATGGCATGATCATAATATAAGAAATATGTAAATAAGCAATCAGTGTGAAAAATCACAATTCAAACTCTAAAGCTACCATTAGGCACATTCCATCTCCAATAACATACAATTTTGTAGAACTGAACTGTTTCATCAATAATAATGATTGAAAACAATAATCAATTTAGAAAAGCATAAATAATTCGTAATTTAATTATAAAATATAAACTTTGAAAGAATAAAGAAATCAAAATACCAAGATATAAAATAATTATATATTGTTATTTCTAGATTTAAAAAAGTTAACTTTTTTTATGATTTGTTAATTTTCAGTAAACAAATATTTTTCTTACTGTACCTTATCTTTCATTTCAGTTTTCATTTATTCAAATAATTATTCTTAAAAAAAAATTAACATGAGACAAATTAGTTAACTGGTTTAAGAAAAATATAATCTGAGATTTAAAAAAATAAAAATAAAATATAGTTTATAAATTATGGTTATCTGTCCTTCAAGTAAGTAGATTGTACTAAAATAATTGAATAACAAATAAGTTATAAATTTAGTCATTTTTTTATTTGTATTTTAATTATACAAATGTTTCAAGTTGTAAATTAACTGATAAAAGTGGATATAAAATGAAGGCAATGTCCACACACATTTTCATGAAATAAAAAATTATAGTGATACTCATTTTTAAGAGAAAAAATCCCATTAATAGATAAAAATTTTAAACATTTTTATTTGTTACATTTACCAGTAAGTTTTATTTGTTAAGTAAAAGGACTACGCTCTGATGTTTAGCTCACTAATCGCCTGTTATTATGTTTGCTCTTTCTTGACACATTGTGGTTTGATAACTTTTTATACTTAAATTGAGTTCTATAATTGGGAGTTTATTTAAACAAAAATAGTTTGTAAGAGGCATATTAATGCTTTTTAGACCAGATTCAAGTGGTATTCACACACAAAAATCTGCATCAGATATAAAACCTTTATATTTTTCCTTGTTATATTAAAAATAAAACAAACCTATTTTAGTTTATCTGTAAAAGCAAAGTCTATACCAATATCAATGATAATAAATAATATTATTGACCAACAAATTGAATATGTAATATTTATTTAACTTGACATGAGATTATGTACCACAAGTTGTTAGATAAATAATCAACTCTGTGGCTATATAAAATAGTTGTTTTTCTTTATATAAAACATTTTTGTATTATACTACACAATTTCTCATTTTTTTAATTTATTTTTTTTTAGTAATATCTAATAAAAATAAAACAGTAAAAATATATAAATAAAACAATTGTTAAGGTGGAAACAACATTTTTATTACTTTTAAAATCTAGTAAAGTTGACACATACACTACCGATTGTCAACTAGAGTTGACGCCAAAGTGTTTCTATATGACCGTTCCATTGTACCTGCCTTTCACCATAGATTGAGCATAGTAAAGTAATCTTACCCACAGACCATACTTTTAATTTACTTTTAAGATAAATTTAGGGTCTAAATAAATGTAGTTTATGTGATTTAGTAAAAAAAACAAACTCATTTTAACCTTTATAACCATTTTTTTTTCTTCGTCAACTATAGTTGACGGTCTATAGCATATAAATATGTAGATTTGGTTATAGACTGACATTAACTATATTTGATGTAGGAAAATTAATTATTTGTAAAAGATATTTGAGGTAAACGCAATCAAATATAATATTGTAATACAAATTTTATGTTTATTACAAAGTCTAAAAATACAGAACGTACAAATAAGTGAAAACATGGACTAAGTTAAAACATTTAAGAAAATTATGAAAATACAAAATTAAATGATGATAAAACAGAGTTTTCATAAGGGCCTCAATCTCCCTGTGCTAAGTCATGATGCCAGTCTGCAAAATATGGAACCGGACATAGCCCAATCTTATTCCCTCTGTTGTCCTGGCAAGTGTTGGCAAGCAAAAGTAGTTGTCTTCCTATTTTTATCATTCTGAAAATAGCGTCGGCATCTAATTCTACGATTCTTCACATGTGAGTGTGGTGTTTCAGTTGTTGTACGAATGACCTGGGCTGTTGCGAGTTGCAATCCAAGAAAGTGTCTAATAATAATCTCTCGGAACCGTAAGAAAGTACAATTGGTGCCTATGTTTTTAGAATATAGGAATATACCATTCTACAGACAAGCATCGAGCAAGTAAAAAAAAAACTTTCACATACCACCTCAGTGATTTTCGTGGAGTGGAACAATAAGATATCATTTGGTCACTCCTGTCAATGCCAGACATATTCTTGATATAGGTCACAATCATTGAAGGCTTGGTCATTAGCTGGCCCCTTTTATTGGTGACTCTTTCTGTCTCAAGACCATGAGTTGTAGAAATGGTTAAAACATCTCTTTTGTCTTTCCATATCATAACAGTCACACTTCCTTTTTGACGACTAATCATTTCACCTATTTTCAGCTTAGCGTTGATTACTATTAAAATGGATTACCAGCCCGCTTTCGTTGTAGAGTACTGCACATGTTTGTATGATTGTCCGTAAGATACTCTGTTATGTCCAAACTATTGTAAAAACTATCCAAAAACACTGTTTGTCCCTTTCCCATGTACTCTTCCATGAGACATGCAACCACGTAAAATGTATGACCTCTCTCTACATCTACGATAGTCACTTTTCCAGTATAAATCAAGATATTAAGGATGAAGCCGTCAGGGGTGCAAAGTTTGTACAGTTTGATGCCATACTTGTGTCGTTTATTTTTAATGTATTGTCTAAACGACAACCTGCCTCCCAGAGAAACATGGCTTCATCCAATGACAAACATTTACCTGGACTAAAAACCCCTTTAAAGTTAGACAAAACACTTTGCAAAATGTTTTGTATTTTGTGCAGTTTATTACGACTAACATCAGATTCTATGTTGTAAAAACACAGGCAGGGCCGGATTTCCCAATAGGCCCGTTAGGCCTGGGCCTATGGGCGCAAGCTTCCAGGGGGCGCAGGGCTGAGAAAAAAAATACATACTACGTTTTTGTGTCACGTTATCAAAATACTTCATGTAAGCTGTGTTTCTGAGATTAAACCTATTTTATAATGTATTACAGAGTTTAAAAAAAATTTATTTGACCAAATGACTAAATTGAACAAAACCTAAGTTATTAACATAGCAATGGCCATGCTTTGTTGCGGAAATGCTCTGCGGGTTGGATCGTTTTGTTTCAGTCCCACAAACATGAGCTCACTATTTAATAAATAAAATTACTAAAAGTGTATTTAAAAGTGTACTTTAAGATGGCATTTTGTTAAACCCAGAACCAAGTAAATTACTCAAAAAACTTGCAATGATAAAATTGCATCGTGGAGTGGTGTTTCAATTAACATATAGGCCTGATATAATTTTTTAATAAAGGTTTTGGGGGAAGTAACTTTAACCAGACTAGGGGGCGGAAAAAAATATTGGGCCTAGGGGCGCCAAAACGCTAAATCTGTCCCTGAACACAGGCATCTTAAAAGTACTTCAAATCGGTTTCAAGACATTGACAGTCCAATATAGGATGTAAGTAAAGTTCATTTGTCGACCAGAAATGTTTTAGAGTGAGGAAATCAAGGTGTCCCGTCAACATACACAATCCTAAAAACTTTTTTAACTCTTCCACTGAAGTAGACTTCCAGTATCTGAAGTTAGAATATTTACTTGGAGGGTTTCCCTGAAAACGTTGGCCACTATATACATGACACTATATCATTATTAGGTTTCCGCCAAATAAGTTAGAAAATATTTCAATTGGATCAGTAGATTGAATGTGAACTTCTTCATTTCCTGTAAATTCATAATTATGAGGTACGTTTTAAGTGTGTTTTCAAATATTCTGACCAGCTGTATATTCTTGATGGACGTTACTTACAACAAAATTTATATTAGGATCGTTTGAAATATCATTCATAACGTTGTCATCAACAACATAGTCATTATATGGATCGGTATGTAAATAATAATTATGAACTACGGAAACACCAACAAGCATAGGCTCAACTGATGGGACATTACTGGTGCTACTCTCAATAACATGTGCGGTACTGGTGCTAATATCCATAGAAGTAATCTCTATACTACATTGGTTACTAGTAGTAGGCTCTACAATACACTGATTACTCGTTCTAGGATCTAAAAAGGTAGTTTCTATAGCATCTACATTACTGGCATTAGGCTTGGCATTTCCAAAATCTACATTATCAAGATCTACATAATCAATACATTCGTCACTGGTTACCTCACTATTATCTTCATTTGAACTGCTTGGACGCCACACACTATCTCCATCAGAACTAAACAATGAACTATCTGTATCAGAGTCACATGCCCTGTCAATCTCATTACGAGTGTCACAATATTTTCCTTTACGGCCACGTTTACGTTCCATATTTCACTAATACACTACTGAACTAATAATACAAAGATACCGTACAGTTAGACTAGGAGACTGTTTACTAATGCATAGCATGTGGTCGAGTTTAGGTGTAAACAAAAATTTGCCAACTGCAAGGGAAAAAATATCCTGCACAGGAACCACGTCTCCAGTATAGTTGACGAACATTCCTGTTGACCGACAAACAAAAACTAAGTCAATAAAATAGACCGTACGGTGGTGAGAGATCATAATGAAGCTAAGTGTTTGCGTCAACGATAGTTGACATCGGTTTGCTGGAATCAGCCCACGCGTCACTATAGTTGACATTGGTCTATTGGGATGTTCGGCGCGTCACACATAGTTGACGCTGGTCTGTGGTGGTGGTTTTTATTTAACATGTCGGTAGAGAATGTGTTAAGGAAAATATATTTTATTTTATTAATCCTTGCAATGTTAATGTGAAACTTGTAGTATTATTGGAAATTATCTGTAGAACCATTATGATGGTTGTCAGGGTAAAATTAATTTTTGTAAAAAGATATTGGCCTAACTGGTAAACTAAAGAATTTTTTGTTTACATAAACATATGTATATACTCAATTACACACACACACACACACACACACACACACACACACACACACACACACACACACACACACACACATATATATATAGATAGATAGATAGATAGATAGATAGATAGATAGATAGATAGATAGTTAGATAGAGTTGAAGTGTTATTTTATTGGCATATTATAAGTTAAGCATTGTAAGAAAACTAATAAAAAAAAGCATAAAAAATTATTTGTTCAGATAAAAATTACAACAATTTTTCGTAGAACAAGTGTAAAATGGTAAAACTAGATGGTTCTTATCACTAATAACCTTACATTAAGCATCTTCAAAATCTATTTTAAAATGCTAAACAAATTTTAGAAAAACCGTATCATTAATTTGGTCTATTGAGACCAGAGTGAATAAGAAAATAAATATTGATTTTACAGTAAAAAAAAAGTAACTAATATAACAGTGAACACAGTACAACAATTTACAGTGTGTTCTTTTTTCAAGGTGGGGTCCCATCAATTTTTTTTTGATGTCAGAGCATGAATTTTTGGTACCCTAGTCAAATGATAGATCTTGTACTACCACCAGCAAGTATACCCACACTTTTCAAATAAATATATTAGTACATAAAAGCATATTTATAAAAAGCAAACAATAAATAACACTACATAATTTAAACTACTTACATAGATAATAATATAATGCCACTACAATAATTATAAAACAATAACCAAATTTTATGAAATGCATCAAGTAACATATTCTAAATTTCACAAAAATGCAATGTTACACAGATCCTAGTGCTATGTTCTGATCCAGTAACCGATGAAAACACTGTCAATCAAAGAAATGAACAGTCCTAATTAAAGCTCACTAACCAAAATAAATGACATTAGGCTACATTTTCTCTTGCATTAATGTATTTTAAATTAAGAAATAATGATCCAATCAGTTCTATTTATTTATTGTATAGTTTATGTCAATCATCATATAAAACTAAACAAGAATAGTTCAAATATGTACACCTCCTTTGTACTTACAATAAATATCTATATATATATATATATATATATATATATATATATATATATATATATATTTAAAAATGTAAGCACATTTAACAAAATTATCTTTCATGGTGCCATTACCCAAATTTTATGGTTCTAAGGGACGCCTAGTTTGCCTGTATGGACTTGCTAGCCCATAAATAAACTAATTTAAATTAATATTTTTGTTTCTATATTACCAATTTTGTTTGTATTATATATATTTAATGTGTGTATATTTTGTATGTATAAATATGGTTCTATATTAAAATATAAAACACTTCATAACATATATTTTTTTACTTAATAATGATATTTAACTAACATGTGTTTTGATAACTCAAACTCTAATAGAACAACCTATTTAAATGAAAAATAAACATAACATCATTTGAAATAGTAAAAAGAACTTACTTTATCGCTGCAACCGAAATTTGTTAAAATATACCTACATAACTCGAAGGAAGTCTCTGTTACTTAAATTTTAAGAATCTTAAAAAGTTGTATGTTCCTTGTACACCTCGGTTTTCATTATACTAACTGAAATATAACTTGAAAAAATTAAAATTATGAGTTAAATATTTATTTGTTTGAGCCCCAACATTACAAATCAATAGTGTTATATATTAGCAACAAAACTTCTGTAAGTTGGATTTTATACAATTGAATTTTCATAAATTAAATAATTTGTCTCTTCCCTTCAAACTCGAGTTAGCAAGGTTTGACTGTAATAATAATTAAAGCAGATTATACTGAAAATATTACTATTATATTTTTTCAAACAATGTTCTCTTATTGAATTTCTATAAATGATACTCACAAGTGAACAAGAGATTATGCCTACAGCCAAAAACAAGAACTTAGTCGCTGCCATTTCACCTTGTATAGAAAAATACAAATGTGACCAAGTCATCCACATTGGTATATATATATAGCAAGTCAGATAACCTTGAATTTTTCATCCAGATAATTTTGTAAAGCAGGAGGGAGCTCTTACAGAAAGGTCATAGGAGACTTTCCATAGCCCAATCTTTTTTGTTTAATCTTCAATTACAATAGAGCAAAGGTCACTGTTATCAACAGATTTTGTGTTATTCAATTTACTAATTATTTTAGGATATATGCACTGTTTTGTTGAATTACCTTATCTTATATGCCTTAAAGGCATAATTATGTATAGATAGAGTTTTTACCAGATAATAAAGTTGTTGGACACTCTGTCGCTTGTCATTTAAGTGTGATTAATGGCAAGAAATTGTATATGTACCTTATGTTCCTGCTTTCTTGAAATTGTATGATAAAATTTTTTGAAATAAAACTTAATAAATATCACTTCAAATCACTATAAAACATCCCTACAAAATTTGGGTGACCAGATATATATTAAAAATCTTTGGTCAATACAGAATTCAACTAGCTGAATGAATTTTAATGGCCTTTTTTAAAATATATTTTTCTGCTGGTATAGGCTAGTTGTGAATTACAAAGCCAATATTTTGAATTTAGACTTCAAATAGGGTTTTTTAGTTTTGTTTTTGGGTACATTTTGCCTCTTCACAGTTTGGACAGCTTATACAGTTTTCATTGGTTTCCAATATTTTTCTTTATTTAATTAGGTAGTTTAGCTTTGTAGTACCGGTATGAAAAGTATCATTTTAATTTTGATTTGTTAAAAAGTTATCATTTAATTATATATGTGCGGTGATTACATAAATCAATTTAGTTTTAAATGGAAATTAAACATGTTTCATGTTATTATAACATTAAATGTAACAAGTATACAATTTCAATACTGTAATGATAATCATATTAAAGAATTACAACATTTCAATTTTTTATTTCTAATTGGTAGAAGTAAAGTTAAACTTTTATGATTATGTACCACTTTTGATGAGACTTAGTATTCCCAGAATTTTGAGGCATTAAACACGATTTTGTCACTAGTTTTGGAGCATTTCGTACATAATAATTTCAAAATGGTTATGCTAAGGGACAAAAGTATGATTTCTGTCACTAAGGGCACCAAGAATCATGTCCCCCCCCCCTTCTGGGACCGAATATATGATGTCAAATTTAAGCCATAAAAGATAGACCTTATAGTTTAATAGACCATGAGGTTTAATATAGTTCCTACATGAAACATAAAACTTGAAGCTTGTATTATACAATTACGACATCAAAAACAACTGGTCATTACTTTTGATCAGTTTTTTTTTCTCTCTTTTTGGCCTTCTACATGTATAAGTTTCCAATGGTTTCTATATTGACATTCTTCAGGAGTTTTCCATGTAATTTTTTACAGTAGCTAACAATTCAAGATTCAATGTAAACTATTAGTGCATCAGTCAATCATAAAGGCCATGCTTGCTGAATCACCAAGGTTTGTCTATGTTACCCTGGCACCTTCAACCATCCCTTTTCCATAAATTTTACGCCCATGCTCCCATTACTTGTGCCCCCTCTAGTTACTGCCCTAGCTGCACCAGTCATAATGCTTGAATCCACTGTCCTTGTACACAACCGCTGGTTCACAGTTTGGATATTATTGATACAAATATTTGTATTAATATCTACAGTATGTTTAAATATATTGATAACATTTACTAGTATAAAACATAAAAACAGATAATAAGAGTAAAACTTCATACCAAATAAGCTTATACAAGTGGAAAAAAAAAAATTAGGTGCTGAACGGCTTTGTTGATGAAACATATACTGTGCAGCTTAGGTTAGGGCGTGATTAAATCATGGGATAAGGGGGAGAAAGATAAGGAATTCTATGTATAGAGATGGTTCAAGGATAAAAAAGATTGTAAAAACTATATACTGTATATATATGGCTTCTAAAGTGATAAAGAAAAAGACTTTTACTGATGTAAACTATAGAAACTAAGGAAACGATAGATATAATTAGGGCATTGTACTTTGTATGGTGGTGACAATATTTCTTCTATGATATCTGCAGGTGTACTACAACGGAAATTCATTGTATGGGGTTATGTTTTGGTCAAAAAAGAAAAATATCAAAAAATAATCCCAGTGCAAGGTATGGATGTTTTGTAGAACTTTTTACTGCTTATAGCCGGTCGGTGAGATTGAACTATGAAATGGTCCAAGGTCAACTCTTGCCGGCTTGTTCTAACAGTAAATTCCTATGTCGGCGGATTTTGAATTGAAAAATCATTTTTTATGAATTTTGAAAATATGAAATAATAATGTATAAGGATATGTAGTTGTAATACAAGTCGTATGCAATACATATCTAGTACTGTTATTTCATATTAACTAACAGACGTTACGGCATATTTGAATAAAGAATTTAAAAATTTTCAAAATTAATAAAAAATAAAAAACCTTGGTATTTCTGAAAATAAAATGTAATTTTAAGATAAAAGTATTCTTGCTAAAATTTGGAAAAAATTGATATTTAAAAAGTTAGCAGAAAAGGTTAGGTATAAAAGCTAATAAAAGTAAATAAAAATAAATTTTGAGAAAAGGATTGTATAGAAGTAATTAAATAAATAAAGTTATATTATAATTAATGATTAAAAATTTAAATTTGATTAAATCAAAAGAGTTATGGTTTTCACGCTATAGTATGAAAACGAAAAAAGATAAGAAGTGGAAATTTTGCAAAAAGAAGTTAAAACCTAATATCTAAGAGTTGTGTAAATTTCAGGAAAATCAGTCAATAAATAAACCCCAAACCCAAAGGTGTGAAGATACGCACTGGATTACATCACTACCAGAAGTCGTAGAATTATGTTATCACGGCTAGTGCGTTTAAATCACGAAATAAACAAAGTGACAAAGTTTGAAAACAAAAACTTTAAAGGTGTAAGAATTAAAAACTGTAAATTACGCAAATTCTTACGTAAGCTATTGAAGGCGAATGAATAGTCCGAGAAATGTCATTCGAAGTGCGGGAAATTGCCGCGGTCGAGAGCTGCAGGACACCGGTTACGTAAAAACGCAAAAACTGTTAGGAAAAGTGTTATAGACAATTAAAAGGAAAACAATGAAGATTTTTACATCGGCCAGTTACAAGTTGCAGGGTTTAAATGTTCAAGGATAAGTGACGTAGTTGTAGGCGGAGCCAGAATACCAACTTACAGCAAAAATAGATTAAAGGATTAATTAGAACAAAGTGATTAAAAAGGACAATTTAAAAACGGTAAACGTAATAAATAAATTAATAATAAATAACTGAACCACCTACACCAAAAATAATCAAGAAATTGCATAGAAATACACCATAAATGGAACTATCGTATCGGTCCAGTGAGGGAAAAAAATTGGTATCGATATACGATAGTTTTTGGCTATAAAAAGAGCCGCACGAATCTCATAGAGGTCTCTTGTAAAAAATTTGTTATAACAGGTGCTAGGGGTGACTATGCCCGAAGGTCTCTCTTAAAAAATAGTTTGAACAAGTGCTAGGGGTGGCTATGCCAGTTTGCCGACTCAAGATTCTCAGTAAAGAAGTTTAAGTGTTACGATGCCAAAGTATTAAAACAGCGTCAGCGAGAGCGATAGGAGGTGATAGATTCGAACAACCAGCCAGCCTTCTAAACTCCATGGAAAAAATATAAGACAACTTTAATCGCTAAAATACAACCAACCAGACACCGGAGGACCATCAGCATCTCAGGACTCAGGATCTTCAACACGGCGGACAAGGTCTGAGAAAATCCAAATTTCCTTTTTAAAGGGCAAAATTGGCCCGATTTTAGAGTCTCACTGATTTTCCTGAGATAATTTTTTTTTGTGTGTAATTAAATAAATGTATTAAAATAGATAATGTCAAACTCATGTGTGGATAAAAATCTTTTTCGATAAATAAATTTGATAAATTAAATAATTTAAATTCAGAGATAAATAGAAATTCTTATATAGATCAATTTTAAGAAAGTTATAAGTGATTGCCTTCTGCTCAAAAGAAAAAATATTTTAGTTGTTATCCATTAATTTTATTAGAGAAATTGTTTTGAATTTTATTTTGTTGACTTGTGTCAAGCTTATTATTTCAGTTGTTTTTGTTTCAATTAATTAAAAGAATTAATTTTTTTATATATTCTCTAAAACTGTGTTTTATTTAGAATTGGTCACACAATTATATGCTATATTTTCAGGTTTGTTATTATAAAAAAGGGTAAAATATATTGTATCAAAAAGGTATTCCTAAGGACACACACCTACGAGATTAAAATTCGAAAATAAAGTAAATTCGTGTTCTCCCTGAGAAATAGGGTAATCTTAAATACAGTTACTGGAAGTCGTAAATAAAAAGGGGGGTACCGGTAATTTGGGGCAACTCAAATTATCGAAGAAGTTATTCAATCCAGGCCAGCAAGATAGTAAGCCAAAAACTTCCAGTGGATTGGATAATTTATTCTTTTTGTCACGCGAGAACGAATCCTGTAGGCTAAAAATCTCAGGTTTCGAGACTATTACGTATTAATAAAGATAGGGGGCGTAATTAGTCTGACTCTAAAAAAGGTAGAGTTTTTTCGTTGTAGTACATAGTACAATAGCAGCATGCAAAGTGTTAATTACCGCAGCATCCATAAGTCCAAAGATTGTTTACCTTTCTTTCTCCACTACTTTGTCTTATTGTCACAGAAATTTTGTTTGTTTGGGTATATCTGCTACCCATATTTTGATTTATACCATATCTCTCACATATCGTGCAAGACATCATTTAAATTCCCTCAATAAAAAATCATTTAATTTTTAAATGAAATTTTCTTTATAATAAAATAAAATTTTAATTTGCAACCCTAAATTAAACTTTATACAATTTAATAAAGGAAACTAAATTTACTAGCCTTACAGTATTAGAAATACAAATCTAGAGGAAATGTTACACTTATAAAGTTTTTATATATTACAATTTTTATTTTGAATGATTAAATGAGAGAAATTTGCCTAAGTTTGAGGGGTTTTTCTGGACAAAAAAACATGTGTTATTTTATTTTAAAACAACAATTCTTCTTTCAAATAAGCTGTGTTATTTTACACTATTCTATAGTTCCCAACTATCCATTTAGTAAAGAAAAGACACAATACACAATAAAACACACCCAATCAGTATAAATCACTGTTTTACTCACAGTGTGGATGGCGAACTATGACCTACTACAATATTAGCATGCCTAAATCTCTTTCCTATATACTTTTAAGATGATCTGTTACTAATTATCCTAATTGGTTTATATATAAAAATGTTTTAAATGGTGGTTAAACCACTATGCTCAATTTGTTTATAAAAACAACAGGGATTACATTAAAGATAACCTTTATGGTTTATCACATTTAAAAAGAGATTACAATTTGTACACTCCTCCTGCTGAAGGTTAAGTCACAATCAAAAGTAACTGGTTAATAAAAGTACAATTAAAAGCATAATTAAAGTAATTATTCTTATTAAAATTATTAATAAAGTAACTCCAAAAAATATTTTATAAGCTTACTATGCAATTTCTGGACTAAATTTACCTGAAAAGTTGACATGCTAAGAAATTTAATTTACATACTCAAGTGAAATTTTAAGAGTTCCAAAAGCAATTCCGTTTGGAAAGTCTCACAGGATATGGTGAATTTTGCAAATGCTGATCCTGACTTCCTGAGCAGTGACATGTGATGAGACTTAGATACCAAGGACAGTTGAGGCATGTGAGACTTGGGGCATGTTGTGCAGCATCGTCAATATGATGTTGGCTGTTTACTTTGACTTTCTTAATAAACATCTTTGGAAACTTTCTTTTTGATTGTGCATCACTAAGTCAAACATTACAAAGAGATCCTGTGACACTTTCATGGTGCCATTCAGTGCAAGAAACTGAACTTGTAGACAAGTGTTTGGAAGCTGCATCATGACAAACCACCTTATCATTCCTTGCATCTGATTTATAGGAAGCCAAACAAATCATTCCTGTGGAACATGAATCTCACAACCCTGTCAACATAACTTCTTGTTATTTTTTCCTTTTCCTTCAAACTTAAAATGTACTTGAAATGAGCCCAATTTTATGAAAAATGGATATCGAGTTAACAAGCACTGAGTGTACTCGTTTACTCTTACTCACAGTCTAACTACCAGTGATTGACATTCTCTGCTAGTGGGATAATATTTACCCTTGCGTATGAATGTACCCTCTACCACCCGACCAGAGATTACTGCATATGTTTCCATAAGAAAAATTGAGTCGGATATTTTTAATATTTGTTGATAATCTTGTATATACAACTTTGGGGCTATAATTCATGTAAAGGCACTTCCCTCATTCTTCTCTTTGTTCTGAAATATTTACCATCTCTAACTCCCAATTTTCTTTACTACCCCAGCTGAAAACAAGGCTTTAAAAATTTTTTATTTTGTTCTAAATTTATGGTAGGAATGAGGATTTTATCCACATGATTAATAGAAAAAACCCTCTATGATTTTAATAGATTTGAAGGACAAATTAAAAATTATTTAGATAAATCTAATGTTATAATATTAGCAGAAATTTTGAAAGTGAAACAGCAATCTAATATATGTTGTCAGAAACAAAGTCATTGACTCAATTCTGATTATATGGCTTTATCATTTTATAATTTTTTAATCAGTCAGTTAATCTTTTTTCTTCTTTTTTACAACAAATCTAAGATAATCCTATTTTTTTTGGCCAGGGTCACATGTGTTTATTCACTTCTGAAATAAATATCACACTCTATGCAACGATGAATCATAAATACACCCAAAATGGTCACCGGTAATAAATTAGTGATTCATATTATATTTTTCTAGTTTAGAACATTTGTTTGAAAGAGAATAATTGTACATTCCTAGTACAATCAGCTACCATGGAGCTTATTGCACTCCCTAGTTTGAACACTATTACACAGTGTTACCTACCACCTCTATTCCTTAACAAACTTGAGAATAGATGCTACCATGCCTGTGAGTTCACCCTTACCTGAAGGTAGTGTAGGCCTTTTGTTCGATTCCGATACTCCTTATTCATACCACATACACAACAAGATATGTACCCTTGGTAGAGACCTACAATTTTCATATGTTTCCTGAGCATTCCATGCCATATAATTAGTTATGTCGTTTGTCCTAGGACATTTGTGCTTCCCCCAGGAGTAGAAATCTTTTCATAAGTTTGCTAACTGAGCTGACAATCAGTTTCTTTGTCCACCAAATGAATTTCCAAAGACCAGAGTGAGTTGTTTTTTTTTCCAATTTAATACAGAAGTTCTGAATTTACTCTGTGATATTACACCTGGTTCTGGAGTTCTGTGTGGTTTAGAGATGTCTTTCTTTACAAAATATGATTCACACAGAGAATAACTTGCTCTCTGCATTATGATTTTAATTTACCACTTATTGGGATTACGATGATAGTAAATACGAGGGCTATCCGGAAAGTAGATTACGTTTTGGAATTCAAAATATACAAAGTATTGGAAAAAAATGTATTATTACAGATGAAAGCCACACTTAAATGCTACTTTCCTACATAGTCACCATTCGAATTAAGGCACTTATGGTAGCGATGGACGAGCTATTAAATTCCTTTGTCATAGAATTCGGCTGCCTGCGCCTTCAACCACTTGGTTACCTCTTCTTACAGCTGTGCATCGTCATCAAAACGCTACATAGCCAACCACTTCTTGATTGCTGGGAATAAGTGGAAGTCGATCTGTGCCAGGTTGGGACTGTATGGCGGATGAGGAAACAACTCCCACTTAAAAGATTCAAGAACTTCACGAGTGACTTTTGCCGTGTGTGGCCAGGCGTTGTTGTGAATCAGCAAGATCTTTGAGCTCAACTTTCCCCTGCGCTTGTTTTGTATTGCTCTTCTAAGGTTTTATAGAGTTTGGCAATAACTTTGAGAGTTTATTGTAGTGCCTCTTTCTAGGAAGTCCACAAAAATCACACCTTTTCTGTCCCAAAAAAACAGTCGCCATCACCTTCCTTGCTGACGTCGTTTGCATGCATTTCTTGGGTTTGGGGGGAATTTGTGTGCCCCCACTGCATTGACTGCAATTTCGTCTTGCAGTTCGCATATGTTTAACCCATGTTTCGTCACCAGTAACAATGCAATCGAGTAATGAGTCGCCATCTTTATCGTAAGCGTCCAAAAACATTAACGCTGCAGCCATTCGCTGATTTTTGTGGATCTCAGTCAAGATTTTTGGTATCCATCTTGCACAAAACTTGTGGTAACTAAGCTTTTCGGTGATGATTTCGTGCAACAAACTTCGCGAAATTTGTGGAAAACTCAGAGAGTTCCGTTATTGTGAATCTTCGGTTTTTACGGACTTCGGCATCAACTTTTTCGACAAGTTCGGCAGCCACTATGCTGGGTCTTCCATTTCGTTCTTCATCGTTAACATTTTCGGCCATTTTTAAATTTATGACCCACTGACACACTCCACCTTCAGTGATAATATTGTCCCCATACACTTCACAAAGCTGCCGATAGATTTCTATCAGTTTACAGTTTTTTGCAGTCAGAAACCTTATGACTGCATACACCTCACAGTTCGCGGCATTTTCAATTAAGGCAGACATTTTAAACTGCCACAGTAACTAGACGGAGTACAGCACAAACCTCTCACTAGCACGACTAGATGCCGACTGAGCGGCGTAATGCTCAGACACCAAGATGGCCGTGCTAGCCCCGCCCCTTGTGGGCACAGATGAAAACGTAATCTACTTTCTGGATAGCCCTCGTATTACGCTATGGTGTATGTAAGCTCTGAAATTCTGATTGCTTTAACTGAAAAACAAAGCTTTACCCTCATCATCGGTGCTTGGCTGATGATTCTATCATCGGAAATGTAAATTATCCGACTACTGTTTACATTTTACTCTTATTCGTGTTAATGGATATATGGACGTTAAATGAAAGTTATATTAAGCGTTAAAAAAACCATAGAGAACATTACAGTAGAGCTGTTATGAATAATATTTATTTCAAGAAATTTTAATTGATAAATTTAGACATGCTGTGAAATTTGTTCCTCGGCTTTTATCCATGCATCAGAAACAGCGTCGTTTTGATGTGTGCAGAGAACTCAGAAAAATGTCTAAAAATTACCCTACCTTTATCTCCAGGTGATGAAAGCTGGTTTTATAGCTACGATCCAGAAACAAAACAGCAGTTGTCACAGTGGAAAAGTCTATGATCATGAGACCAAATAAAAAAAAGAAATGCTTTCATGTTTTTCAACATCATAACCAATGTCCATCACGAGTTGATACCAGCTGGTGTTACAGTGAACTCAGATTTTTATTATCACGTTTTGAGGCAGCTGAGAAAAAATGTGCTATGAAAAAGGCCCAAACTGTGGAAAAACCAAAGCTGACTATTGTATTGTGACAATGTACCTGCTCATGCTTCAATAGGAAAAAAAATACAATTTTTGACCAAAAACAATATGGTTGCCATTCCACACCCTCCAAATTTAGCCCCCTGTAACTTTGCTCTGTTCCCGAAAATGAAAATTCACATCAAATGTCACTGTTTTGACATTGTAGAAGAGATTCGGAATAAAATGCATGAGGTGCTTGATGCTTGATAGCCTACAGGGAAAGAATTTTTGGACACTTTCCAGGCATGGAAAATGCAACTAAACTCAGTACACTAACTCATTAGGTATTACATAATTGGACGCTGGCCAGAACATCATTGGCATTGATAGTCCAATATTTGAGGCTGGAATGTTTGTCAAAGAGAACAAGTACCGTCCAGCCTCAGTGACAAATCAAAGGTGTCGACTCCCTACCCCATTTTTCAATATGCCTGGCCACACATTGGCCTAAAATCGCCAAATGTTTATATTTGGTCATTCATGATTTACGTCTGCAACTGTTGTCAATAATTCAGGTAGTCTATTATTTAATTCAATCATCAATTTATATAAATTCCATTAATTTTGTTTGATATTGCGGTTGGTTTAACGACTGTGGTAAAAGTGGATGGTTTAGTAATTTAATTTAGATTGGCAAGTAGATAGACATGAAAAAGACATGAAATGGTGAATTGACATTTTTGAAATTATTACAAACTAATAATATAATTTTGATTAATTTTGCTGTCATGTTTAGCTAAGAATTAATGTCACACAGTACCTTGTAGAGGCGGCGTTCCTTTCTTGGTAATGTTCTATCGTCAAGAATGCCCGTGTGCACACGCGAGAACAGCTGCTCTAAACGCACAAACTAAATACAATTTTAAATCGTAAAACACATAACAAAAACACTTGACTTCTTAATACTAAACATGACAATTGTTTATGAGTCACAATTAATTAAGTTGTTGGCCGATATGCGTATATAATAAATAGAAAAAAAAGGATTTGTATCTGCGGATTTAGGAAGAAACACAGTTACCGTACCTGTTTGAGGTTGAAATTTTGACTGATTGATAAGATGCAAAGGATACCCCAAAACAGCTGGAGTTCTCAGAATTCCGGTTGAAACAGTTTCATAAAAATAATATTGGAGCGGAAATTTAAAAACTGTAGATATACTGAACAAATTTCTTAATTAGTAATTCTATTATTTTCTAATTTAGAAATTTAATTAATTAAATCCAATTTACTCTCTACAACTTTACAAATTTCAATTGAAATCTCTTTCAATCCAAATTTTCCACGAACTGCAATTCTGATTTAACATTAACTGATCAAAAATGGATCCCTACCTGTAATAATATTAACAATGTGAGTTTGAATTTATTTTATTTTTTAAAAAAGAGAAGAAAATAATTTGCTCAGCTTATGGGCACCAGGTAGCTTCAGCTTACCAATTTTGAAAAGTTAAAAGTTTAATTATTATTAACAAAAAAAATTCTCAGGGTCGTAGATCCTTTTAAAAGTGTACTCCCAAGTAGTATCATGGTAAATAAGAAATCCTTTTTTGTTTTCTGAAACTGAACATGTTATTTTATTTAAATTGATCATACATATATAAATAATTCAAGTATAAATTTTATAAGTTATACATCCTACTTAGAATTGTTATATTTCCCTTTTAAGAAGGTTAAAATCTTCAACATTGAATTTATTTTGGTTGCAACTATTAGAAAATTATTTAGTGAAACAAGCAGATTAGTATTATCTGCATTTCTTCATATTGAATTTACATTATCTGACTAAGTTATTGAAGTCATTAGACATCTTTGATTTTAAAACAACAAAATAATGATTTAAGAAAATATAAAAATTATAAAACACACCCCTAATACATAGAACAAAATAGTTATCTTAAATGGTTTAACAATACTTGATTTTTAGTGTTCTTTAACACTGGTTTCCAGTCCTTTGTTAAAAATTCATCCAGTCATGCTGATCGCTGAGATGTCGGCTTTTGTAACGGAACTCCACCATTATTCGCACATGGTGAGAGATTTGCTGGCATTATTTCGGTCACACTTGTTGAGAATTCTATCTTATCAAAAATAAAATTCTTAGTCAGATTAATTGTTAGTCAACCTTTAATCTCTTAAAAACCACACCAATTGTTCATTATTGGTGGTTAGATTATTAACATTACTCGTCTTCACCTTTTTTAGCGTCGTTTGGCACAAAACACATTGTTCTACATTTACATAAGAAAATACGTCTATCTCTAAAGTCGACTCACCAAACACTCGCTACCACTAACCAAAACTGTTCTAAAACTCATCTAAGACTCTGTTTAACATTTTAACTACATTTTTGTAAAAGTTTCTCTACATTGAAAACACGTCTTACCGCATCAGATCTCCCTCTAAGACTGCCGAGCACATGGGAGCTTTTCTATTTCCTGTACCGTTATATCTGATCTCGCAACGTATGCGAGAATTTGTCTCTGTACTTGCACTACATTTCACCTTGACGACAAGCTTTGTCTATTATTTTTACAAAACAAACACTACCTAAATTATTATTACAAATTATAATTAATATTCTATACATGACATTATTATTTTGGAAACCTATATTTACCTTTTGTATTCTCTTGTTTAAATATGTATTTGAGTCATCTTTTTGACTTCTAAAAACCCCCTCCCTTCTTCAACTCTAACGTTTCCCGAGTTACTTTAAATATTCAAATCCCAATATAACCATTTTTAGCTATTACATACTGTAAAATATTTGAGAGAGAATGCCTTGGAGAATGTTTGAAGCAAATATTTTCCAATGAACATGGCTGGGCCAATGTGTAGCCAGCCTTTCCTAGTGGTGCTTCATTGTAGTGAGTGGAGACAAATATTGGTAGTAAATATTCGCCAATGTGTATTGGGCCAGGGTGAACACGATTGTGGCCTTACCTTAAGTCTAAGAATAACCAATATATCTGTGGGAAAAGAATTCTTGGTAATTAATGACACAAGGCTTTCTTGATCATAAATTTAGTAGTCAACTTTTGAAAGAGTTATTGACTGCTGAGTTCTAGATTACCAAGAGAAGCTCTTTTGTGTTCTATACTTAGAAATAGTTTAGTGTGTAATTTACCAAGAATTAGTATTTTTAGTTTTCACTGATATATGGTTATCATCTTACTATAATGAAAAATATATTAATTTCTTCATCATTAAAAGGGCTAACTATTTTGTAAAATCAACTGTTTTCAAGATATTTAGCATTAAACATGTTTAGTAAACATCATTTTGAAACAGTGAGTGAAAAGGTATTAGATTTTAATACACACTGGCAAACTAATTGTATAAATCAACTAAAATAATTGGTATTAATACAGGCCCGATTCTATAACTGAGCAACATGGACACTTGCCCAGGGGCGCAAGCGTACTAGGGGCGCAAGCGTACTAGGGGCGCAAGAGTTTTAGGCCATAAAAAAATTTTTTTAATTGAAAAAATTTCAACCATATTAAGGCAGTATATGTCGATAAAAGTTTATAAATTTTAAAAAAACCATAAAAAATTATAAAGCTGAAAAATCAAAATTTTATATTAGCACAACCATTCTTCAGATCTTTCAGAACAATTTGGTAACATTTCCATGCTTATCGGTTAGAAAATAGCATCCAAAACAGAAAACTCGTTTTGCCCTCTCTTCACCCGCGCATCGCAAAAATCATCTCGTTTCGTATAAATTCATTCATAAAATCATTCTACAACAAAAGACGAAAAGCTGAATAGCTTAATGCTGTTATGTACGCAGAATGATATTACACTGAAGCTTGACTTCAAAGATATAATTGATAGTTTTGCTACATCAAAGATCAGTAGAAAAAAAAGTAATAATGTAAATAGGATATAAGGAGAAAGTATGAGGGAAATATGTATAAATATATATAAAGTATAGTAATAAGAGAAAGAAAGTATAAAGGAAATAAGAGATATAGAGGTTGAAGTATTAAAGTTGTTTTACAAGACTCAATTAAAAAGTGAACATACAGTTGAAATAAAATGTGCTATGGTTATGTAGGCCTATAGAAATAAACGTTTGAAATAATTAACAACTATTTTTTAGGGTGGGTGGGTGGTCCGTGATACTGTAAAATACAAGGTTGTTATGTTGTGTCGTCAATCATAGCACCTACGCCTGTAATTGCAGTGGCCTAATAATACTTGCAAGTTTTTACAGTAGCCGGTTGCCAGTCCGGGACACGGCGGGTCCATAGGTGTTGGATAATGGAAAGACTTACCGACTCACCAAATAAAAGGAGTTCGGTGGAGTTAAGGGAGAAATCCCTCCAGAACCAAAACTGGCAAAGATGAATTAATCGAGGGGGGGCGCATCTCTTTAATTTGCCCAGGGGCGCTACAAGGGTTAAAAACGGGCCTGTATTAATATCTTAATGCTTCCTGGAGATATTACATAAAAAAAAAGACAAACACACAAATAAACAGGAGACTAAGCATTTTTGTACAAATGTTTATAAGTACTTTTTCTTTATTTTGTTTTAAAATCCATGTTTATGGTAGCCAAGTCACTACACAAACTGTACAGAAGTGTATAATTGTGCAATATAATTACCTGAGAAACACTGTTTTATGATTTTTGCTATTAAAACGTGTTTCAGGGCCCCAGTTTTATCATCAGTAGGTATGTATGTTATGTAGATGTTTGTGTTAGTGTTTTGAATATGTGATGAACTTAATTAGAATGATAATGGAAGTTGATGGGATTCAAATGATGATGGAGCTGTGGCCAAAAAACACATTATGCATAATTATACATCTCTGGTCAGTTTATTTTAATATTCAGAATTACTTCCCAAGTTTAGCACCTTACTTACTAAAGTCTGTATTGTGACGATATAGTAAGGATGAAAATAAACTTGGGTGAATTCATAGTACAAACATAAAAAGAGTCAAAAGAACAGCTAAATGTAAAATAGAAATAGTAAGGTTAGAATAAATATAGATGGATAAGAAGTGAACCAACCAATAAACTAAAGTGATTTAAAAAATAAACAAAGTGACATAAACAAATAAATGTGAAAGGCTAAAGGACAAATAAAAAAAAAAATTTTTTAATTTAAAAAAAGTGAAAGAAAAATAGTAGAACTTTTGATACGCGTAGTCGCTGAGTGAATTAAATTGTATGGAAATATCGGAACTGAGGCTAGCGCTCGAGGCTAGAATTTCTCTAGTATCAATACGCAAAGACAGCAGATGAAAATAGAATATTCTGATTGGATAAGGAAGAAAAGGGGAGAACTAATTTTAGCCGCGATATATGAAAACAATGCGTAGCAGTTGTAAAGAGGATTTCAGAAAGTAAAGTTGAACTTTGAATGTGTGAGAAAAGGAAAGCCTAGAAAAAATCCATACTAATTGAACAAGCCAAATTAAAAGGAAAATACTTGAAACCATCACTGTGAGAGTAAAATAAGCATGAACTATAAGTATAATGAACAATTAAATAATTAATAATAGGGACATTTAGAGATATAATATAAGCATAATAATAAATTTAGAATCTTGAAATTTGCATAAATTAGGACTAATTAAGAAAACCAAGGAATTTTTTAAATAAAGCCACGTACCAGAAACCCGGAATTAAGAGTTATACATTATATTTATTTAATTCAGGACAGTTAAAGCAATAATTAAACATTTAAAATGAAATAACATTTAATGTAAAAAGGAAAGTGAATAAATAATTTGTACTAAGAGGCTGACTAATTATTGTATCTTAGTCAATATAATTTAGTTAAAAGGATGTTTAATAAGGTATTAGAGAATATTAGTAATAAAATAGAAATATAATAGGATAAAAAGAAAAAATATTATAGTATATTCTTTTTTTTAAATCTGAAAATAAAAAAATAAAAAATTATAATGATAAACAGCTGATTTATGTTTTTTACAAAAAGGCTTAAAAAATGCTTGAATGTACCACTAATATTTTCCAAATAAAACTTACAATAAACACATCATATTTATTAGTAAAAACTCCAAATTTCACTATGTAAATATGAAATTGCTACTTTCAAAAAAACAAATGTTTAACGGACTGTATGTATGAGAGTCGATATATCGTCTAGTGAGGTTCCTTGACACACACTATGGGAGCCTGTATATTGGCCTATGGCTTTTTTTTTACACAAAATCAATGAACCAATATATCAGCACAAAGGCCTAAATATATAAAAATAGACAATTGAAGAGTATAAAACAATTTATTTATTTATTTTTTTACAATTGATATTTACATCATTACAATAAAAAAAAAAAGTAATAAAAACACCAGAATGTCATGAACTATGTAATACTTCTAATGTTTCTTTTCTTCACTACTGGCACTCTCATCACTGTGAGAATGTCCATGATGATGATGATGGCTGTGATCATGACCATCTCCATGACCATGGTGACCTTCTGAACCATCAGCTGATGGTGAGTGTGGACCCACAGCAGCATGGAATTGGTTCTGCAAAAAATTATGGTAGCAATGTTTAAAATTAGTTGTTCCAAAAATTTTTTGTAAAATTGAATTGTTATTATGGGGAGAGGTTTTTTAATGAATTTATGAATTTTATTTTTATTTTACTTATGAGTTTAAAATCTTGCTCAGCTTATGTTAAATACTTGAATCTCAGGGCATGAGTTCTTTTAAAAGGGTACTCCGCAGTGATTGCTGGTAGTAAATGAAGAACTCTTTTATATACAGTACTGAAACTTTACATAAATTTATTAGAAACAAGTTATTCTTCATACATTAGCATTTTTATAGAGACATATATCATGAAAACAACTATAGCTATCATCTTAGTTAAATTACTTTTTATCTTCTCAGAAGGAGAACTGATCTTTTATTCTTTGAATTTAAAATTGACTCTAAGTTGCAACTAAAAATGATTTTATGAATAAAACAAATTGAAAACATCTGCTTTCTTATATGAATTTACGTTCCTTAACAAGGATAAATAAGTCATTAGACATTATTTATTAATCTTTTACATAAAAAGAAATTACTATCATTTATATATTAAATTTAAATAATAAAAATTAAACATTATAAATTACAATAACAGAGTAAATATGGTGTGTTATTTAACACAAGTTACCAGTCCATAGTCATACTGTACGTAATTCAATGGTAGTGCTGCCAGCGTTATAACTGATACCGTTGTTCTGTCCGTGGCGAAATTGTATTTGCACCTCACGAATGTTTGTAAAAAGAAAATCTGTTTACACACTAGTCCATTCCGCAATTTGTAATTGTTCATTTGCCGACCGCATTACTATGACACACGCTAATTGTCTATTGTCTATGCGCGAGAACACGTCTAACCAACTTACTGTTCAAACAAAGTTTTAACACACTCTCACCCTTAATCGACCAACGATTAATCTCTTTACATTTTTTATTGTTTTACATATCAAATTAGTACATCGCACTATATCAATTCTTTCCACAAATCTCTAAACTTCTTACTCAACTTGACAAAAATACATCATTACTCTCCAAGCTCCTTCTTAAGACTGTCACCGTTCACAGTTCTATCCAGACTGAAAATTAAACATTTTACATTTTTATTAAAACACCTCTATACCAACTTTTACTCGACCTTCCATCTCAGCACCCCAAACTAGACTGCCGGCCTCATGGTGGAAATCTCACTTCCGTTATTTTTCAGGGTTTACACTACTTCCTCCACGAAGTATTTTATCGCACCGTCAGTTAGAATATTTCTCACACTGTTCAATGTTCTGAGCACACCCACAAATTCCTTTATAACTAAATCTATATCACACACACAAAATTATCTAAATTATATGTAAAAATTCTTAAATCCTATACATTATTATTTCTTGTGTTTGGAAATCTATATTAATTGAATTTACTTTATTTTAACTTTTAAAGACATAAGTAACGTTTTCGACTTATTTACCCCTCTCAATTATTTTCTATACGATTTCCCACTATTATTTATTATTCAAACTGGATTAACTTTTTTAGGTATTACAAATTTTGGTCAGTTTAGTGTTTATGTTTTTAATTTATCATCTGATAATACCACTTTGGCAGTGAGACAGCTTTAATGAAATCTATTTCAACACGAAATGCATAAACATTCTTAAAAAAGCAAAATAAGGTAATATTTTTATTTTTATTAATTGTTTGAAGGGTTATCCAAATACAATAGTACAAATGTAAATTCATATTTCCTTGAGAGGATAAAGAACTCTTCTGTCTCCAAGAAATTGGATTGGTAGTAAGGCACAATGCCACTCAACCCTCTCCTTCAAGTAGGCCACTCCACTATTAAATTTAAGGTGTTTAAAACTGATACACTCTGAAATAAATTTCATAAAGGTAAAAAAAAAGTATTTTCTTACTTTTGAACCCAAAAACTTGCCATATTTAGTTTATCATTAGTAGTAAAACTGTGAAAACTGTGACTGCATTAACTTTCCTACATACTCCTTTATGAAGGATACTAATATAAATTGTCTATTTTTGTTGATTATGAGATTTAGTCAATGCTACAACATAATGTTTCTGAAACCTCTAATTATCAACATATATGTTTATGTTATAGATTTTTGGTGGAAATTAATTAAACAATATGCAAATTTTTCTTATGATTTATTAACACATTTTTATATTATAAAATTCTAGCTTTACTGATTTTACTCACGGGAATCTCAATACTAAGACAGTGAAATGTCCACCGATTTACCCAAACCCCTCAAATCTATTTTCTGCTAAAGTTATAAAAAATATATTTTTGATATCAATGTTTTTCAATGAAGGTATATGATAATAGAAGTAAATTGATTCCTGGATCCCTTTTTGGTGAAAAGGACTAGGTACAGTAGTTCAAAATTTTCAACACAACTACTGGTTTTTTTTTTTTTTAAATAATAGAATGTATTTAGAGTTTTACCTTTCTCTTCCACTGGCATGCTGTTTGATGAGGAGGGGTCCAAGTTAAGCTGACATTTTCAGTACCAGTCTTCAGTTATAATAATTTGTTCCTTATCATTGCCTAGTGGCCAATTTGTTAACAGGCTCTACAAAAAAACTTTACCATAATGGTTAGTTCGAATGTGAACACCACATTCGTGATATATGCTATGATTCTTGTCATTTTGTCATATCTGTGCCCCTTTGAGGCAGGTTTGGAATTTAACTTTAAATTTTCAACCAATTTTCTTCTTTCATGGTCCTCAACTAGGTCTTAGTGGACCATATAATTGTTTATTTTACTTTTATTATTGTTTTTAAAAGTGAAAACTCTCTCAGCCATCATCACCTTATAAAAAAGAAAGAAAAGAATACCAAATTAAGACCCCCTAGCCCTCAATACTCTAATACGAACAGAGACGGAAGAGAACAAGAGTTGGTCAAGATGAAAGAGAAGAATCTAACTCAAGACTACATGAAAAAAGTGTAGATCTAGCTAGGACCCTCAGGAGTGCCACACCTATAGAGAGCCCCAGAGGGCTGTAATTATTTATATTTAGTGCTAATAAGATTTGTCTGTTATAATACTAATGGCATGAACACTTGTTTTAACAATACATAGAAATCTATAACGTACCTGGTAGTTATCAGAATCGGTTTTCAATTCATTCAATGCGTTTCTAATAATTGGTGCAATTTCATCGCAAGGACTCGCATCAATCATTTTCTTTGTTTCTTGAAGGAGTAAGTCAGCAGCTAAGAAATATTTATTATTTTTTTGCTTTAAATCTGATCCACTCAGTTCTTTCAGTGTTTGTGACGAGGTCTTGAATTGAGCTGCTGCGTTAGTTGCTGCTGTGGATAATGCAGCATTATGATTTCCATTAGCCTGGAAATAAAATAAAAATATTAATATCTATTTAGATTTAGTTTTTATTAATATATTATTTTATTTGTACAGATTGAGCAATTTATTGTATAAGTGGTGCCAATTACTGTAGGTACCACTGTGGTTGGTTATTTTTACTGTTGTCAGTTTAACATGTTAAAGTTTTAATAGATTACAGTGTGTTTAGTGTCATAGTTTTGTTATACAAAACGCTGTATTCCTTGCAAGAAAGGATTATAATAATCAAAGCTTATGTGCATTCAGGATTCTTCAAGGAAATATTCATTCATAAGTTTTCTAATCCAAACATTTTTGGGAAGAGTAAATAGTATTAGTAACTTGGTTGAAAAATAGTGGACTTCAGGGTCAGTGACAAACAAAAAGTGGAATAATCCACCTGCTGTTAGGACTCCAGAGTAGATAGATTGTATTTAACATTGGTTTTTCATAAATTTGAAAAAAAATCTGTACAAATGTTGTCACAGCATTATATCACAAAGTTATCACTGGATTTAAATGCCTTAAAAAGGATAATAGATCTGTGAGTTATCACTGTGTAGTGAGATATGTCCTCAAGAAAATGAGATCGGTAAACAGGATAACTGTCAATTCTACTTCTATGGAAAGGAGTCGATAGAACATCTTCCGTGAGATTGTGTAGTATTTGCTCAGTGGAGGTTCAGTGAATGTGATAGGGCATCTGAAGACCCTGAAGATTTTAGAGATGTTGATCCCTTGGTACCTATGTGGTACATATGAAGCCTGGGTAGAATGTGGGATGAATGCAAGGTCAACTTCTGCAAGTTCCATAAGGATCGCAGTGTAAAGCAACATGTTTCTGTGGGTTACTTAACCCCCTTAATTAATAAAAACAAAACAAAATTAATAAAACTGTGTAAAATTATGACACAAGATATTTCAGGTTTTAAATTTGAGCCCTAAAAGTTCAGTTGTGATTGTACGCCTGAGTTAGATTCATTTTTGTGCATGCTTAAATCATGAGTCAAAATGTTGAAAAGGATCCTAGCATTCTTACAGTTTGTTCAGAATATTATCTAGTCACTGTTATCACAAGAAAATATCTAAATAAAAACTCCAATTTAAAAATAATAACTCTTTTTTTATGTTTTTTTTTTTTTAACTAATTGACATGATCAAATGTGGTCTCCCTGAATAGGAGGTATTTTAAAAACAACATTTAATTAATTAAATGTTAGTGGTGTCTAAATTTCATTTTACCTTAGTTTGAAGTTCACTTCCGTGAGTATCTAATTCAGTTGCAAAATGATCACAAGCAGTTTTAACACTATCGGCCACTTTTTGTTGAGCTTGTTCATTAAGAGATAAGGTTAGCATATGTTCAATGTGCTTCTTCGCATGTTGTATGTGACTGCTGGTGCTGTCCCATACAGACTGCAATGATTGTTCTTCAGCAAAACACTAAAAATATACACATTTTTGTTATTTAATATATAATATACATATTTATAAGTTTCATGAACTATTTTTGGAGTTTTAATTTTCATGATTCTTTTCTTGTATTTAGGAATTTGTGCAGTTGTTCTCTTAAAAAATAATAATAATAAATTGAAGACTTTGGTGGAAAAACCAGACAAGTCCTTTTTTGGTGATTTTGATTTAATACCATAAATCTATTAAGAAAAATATCTCTATAGTTTGGTACAAAAATCAGACAGCTCCGATGTTACATGCTGAGATATATGGGAAAAAGAGCTGCCTTGATATTGCTCCAACTGTAGTTCATTTTTGTCCCACTCTGGCGCTTCTTGCCTGCATAGCAAAACTGTCAGTCGACATGATGGTGTTTTTGTTAGTGAGCTGTGAAGTTTACTAATATCTTTAGTACTTCTTACTGTTAATTGAAGTAAAATGTTTAATATTATTAATAGTGATGACACAGACAGTGAACCTGACTTTCTTCCTTATCCTTGTCTTCTGACAGATTAAGCAGGATTCTGCAACAACGAAAGTTCGCTAATAACAGTGATGACAAAGACAGTGACTCCAACGTTGTTCGTGATGCTGGACCTTCAAGAAAAGTAAGCAAGATTCCTAAGAAACGCAAACATGATCTAAGTACTGTGTCTTCATCTGAGAATATTATAGTCCTACCACTGAACTTGCCAGTTAGTCTACCTGCAAATAATCCGGATATTCCTGTGACTGTAATTGAAGAAACACTTAGGCCTAATGTAAACAATACAGCAAGTAAAAATATTTCTCCTGGTCGTAAGCATGTTAGAGATCCATCGAGTTGGAAAACAAATTTTAATAAGCATCTCAAGGCCCGTGTTATCGGGGAAAACTGCAACTGTAAATATAAGTGCTTTACTAAAGTTCCTGAAACTGTTCAATCTGAAATAATTTCAAAATTTAATGCTGCTGGTGATAAAAACTTACAGGATACATATTTAAGTGGCCTCATAACTATAATCAATATTCAAAGACGAAGGCCTAGGGCAGGTGACGGTACACAACGTTCCTGTAACTAAAAGTCAGGCAATGAAGAGTGGTCTGTTGGCAAAAAGACGTTCGCTTCTTTTCATGGTATCGGTAAGGCAAGGATCGAAAGATTAGTAGCATGTTTACAAGGGAAAAACCCTTTTCCACATGACAACCGTGAAAAACACAATAACAGACCTCACAAAATCCCTCAAAATGTTATTGATACCATTGATGAACATATCAAAAGCTTCCCTAAGCAAAAATCGCATTACAGTAGCGATAGTAACCAGAATGTCCGTTACTTGTCCCCTGATTTAAATATTTTTAAAATGAACAAAATTTATTTGGAAAAATATGAACCAGAAACTATTACTAAGATGCAAAAAAGTGAAGAATGTAAGCCAGCCCTACGTCACAAATGATTAATATTTCCGGCATTTTGCATCATATTACAAGCTATCTTTTGTTGTGCCAAGATCTGATACTTGTCAAACTTGTGACGAAATTGAAAACCAACTAAAAGTAGAAAAAGATCCTACTCTCTTAAAAGAACTACAGAACAAAAAAGAAATTCATTTAAGGAAAAGTGAACAGTTTTATAAAGAACTAACTGATATACAAAAAGAAGCTAAAAATAAAGATGACGTTGAAGTTATATCTTTTGATTTTCAGCAAAATATGCCCCTACCTGCAGTTCTAGCTAGAGACTTTTTTACAAATGTCAGCTATGGGTGTATAACTTCGCAATATGTTTTGCAAAAATAGGTACATAATTTGTTACATGTATGATGAAAACACAGGTAGTAAAGGCCAAAACGACGTTATAAGTATGGTAGATCATTTTATAAAAAATTAAGTAGATGAAAATGTTAAAACCTTGTTTATATTTTCCAACAACTGTTCGGTACAGAATAAAAACTATACACACTTGTCAAGGGATTTAATAGATTTGAAAAAAGTAAGACATCAATATCCAGAGCCTGGTCACAGCTACCTTCCATGTGACCGCACATTTGGCAACATAGAACAAGAAAGGATGTACATGACTAAAGATTACCAAGGTTTAGTTAGAAAACGACAAAAAAGATTGTTGTGATTGATGTTAAACAAAACATTTTTTGGACTTTTCGTCTCATTTCAGTATTTTGTTTAAACCCACTACCACTGTACGTGCAAAAGTGAATGAAGATACTTCCACTCCTGGAACTATCAAGTCCCAGAAGAGAAAGTGAAACCCTGTCAAGTTTGGAATTTCCAAGTATAGACTCCTGGAATACAACCACAAAGAGATTGTATACAATACTTCGTCAACTTCACTTTTGGAGGACAAATTTGAACTACAGTAGAAAAGGATGGTGCAGTGTTGTCATTTCCCAAGCCAAGTAAGAACATCTATAACGCTCCTTTAGGTCTGAAACCTAAATAACTTAAGGATGTGATGGACCTGGCAAGAAAGTATGTTTCTCCAGACTGCATTTGGTACTACAATGGACTAACTGAAAGAAAAGACAAAGTTACCAAAGCTGCACAAGATTGTGACTCAAGTGATGAGTAGACATTGTTTTAAAGAAAATGTTATGATAATTTTTAACTGAAATGACTTAACATTTTAAATTTATGTTTTATATTTCATTATCTTTCTTAAATAGCTTATGTAAGGTCAATAAATAGTTTTTTGGTGACATAGACTACATTATGTAATATCTAAAAAGAGTTAACTTAATTTGAAATAAAGTAACCAGGAAACGTCTAGAGTTAAATTGGGAGGGGGAAATATAAGTCAAAAGCATGACTAATTGCACATATTAAAATAAGGGAATATTAAATTAACATATAGATTTCCAAAATTGAATAAATAAATAATGTATAAAATATTAGTCATAATTAGTAATAATAAGTTAAGTAATGTTTTGTTAAAAACATAGACAAAGTATTGTCAAGGTGAGACGCAGTGCAGTGCTAGACAGTTTTATTATACGTTGCAAGAATCAGATATAGCAGGATAGGAAATGAACTTTTGACCATGCGGTCAAGTCAGTCTAGTAAGGAGCTTTGGAGAGTAAGGGTGTTTATAAATGAGTCTTGTGGAGAGAGTTGGCAGAGTGAGATGTAGTAATTTTTGTATACAGAACTGTTAAAAATGTAAAGTATATAATTGACAATCTTGTTAAGAGTCTCAGTTAGTATTTGGAGAGGAGACTTATATTTCAAAATGTTAAAGAATCTTAGCAAGGAGCCGGTATGAATTGCATGTTAAGAAACAAAGACAATTAAAGATCGTATTTCACATAATAGACAATTACGCGTGTGAATCTAAATATGATGAAATGGTGAATAATTTCGGAGTGTTTAATGAACTATAAAATTAATAAACATTCTAAACATAAACTTTAAACGAACGCTCGCGAAAATACGGTTGAGATGATTCCTGCGGGTGAATTAGCACGTGCTAAGAATGGCAGAGTTCTCATCGAAGTTGACGATACATGGACCATAAGTGAACATTAAAAGGACTGGTAAAAAATGTGTTATTTAACACACAGAATGTAATATGTTTATTGTACAAAATTTAATATGTTTCATGCTTTAATTTTTATAATTTTAATATTTCTAAGTAATCATATTTTTTCACATATGAACCATAAATGTCTACTGACATATTTCTCTTTTTAAAATAAAGTAAATTTAAGCTAAAACTATTAAATTTGTGACTTTAAAAGCACCAAAATGCTTGAATTTGTTTGTTCAACATTTGGTTGTGTGTTACTGTATAAATAATCTCTGTAAAGCTTAAAAAATAAGAAAAATCTGATATCCATACAACATGATGGCAGGGTAAGATTATCAAAATTCGAGATAACCAATGTTCCGAATAAAATTATAATGGCAAACATTATTTTATTTTAAACGTTTATATTTCAAATCCATCAATCAACCTTGAGATATAAACAAATTAGTCTATCCTTTGCAGTAGACTATTAGCTTTAAATAGCTATAAAATTAGCTTTTGCAGCAGACTGGACGTATAAATATGAATAATTCTAAAAGACAAATTTGTTAAACAGACACTTGACAAGGCCAAAGCTTCATTTTGACTATAGAATTCATTTCGTATTGATCATTATTTTGTATTTAAGATAAAATAAAATTTTAGTCTGCAACATGTCAAAATATTTTTACAAAAGCTATAGATATTTCTGTAGCTCTTTGTCTATAGTCTATATAAAATCAATTTATGATTATTCCTAAATAGTTCACAACATAAATATTTGACTAGTCGTTGAAATAAGTTATAAAATATGATTATTGAAATAAATTTATGTAAACAAAATATTTTTAATGTTCATTTATTTTTGTTTCAACATTATTTATCGGGAGGCTTCCTAACTTCTTTTGTCTTTTAAAATACTTTATTGAGTTTTCCCACTTATCTTCTAAGTCAATCAAATAGCACACTCTCTTGTGACATTGCTTCTTTTAGTTACAAATATCAGAAGCTAAGAACTTAGCTCCTAATTGAATATAATATAAATTGTGCGTCCACATGGTTAATTATTAAAAGTGACCTAACCAGTCATTCAAATATCCAGCATATTATTGTGGGGGGAGGGGTTCCATGTAAACACAAGCTCCATTATTGCCAAAATGTTCTTGGTGGCTGTTTTAAACCTCTAAGAAACAATATCCAACATTTCTTTTACAAAACCTCATATCTTGGAAATGATGAAAAGACTAAAATGATAACTCCAGTTTGCGAAAAAAAAAAAAAAAAAAAAAAAAAAAATCCTTTTACAAAAGACCTACAAAATGAGATACAACTCAATATGGGATTGTATTTGAGATTCAAAAGTCCAACCCCCCCCCCCCAAATCCAACTTACTCTAAATCTAACTAACATTAATTTTTAGTTTTTAAAATATGTTTATTGATTTAAAATTCAATAATAGTTCACATTATTCATTATGAAAAACATAAGAAATTACCAAGTAATAATCAGTAAATTGAATGTAAAATCATAAAAAATATTTTAAAAACACTTACAAAGAAACTTTATAAACATCTTAAAAGTTTAAAAAATGTATAGGAAACAAACACTATATTTATATTAACAAAACACATTAATACAATAATAGCTGATTGATTTAAACAGGTGTTGTTAAACTAGAGTGATATTAAGTACTTTTAAATGCCTAATAATTAAAGACCTACTCCACTATTATATCAGAGTAACATGTAAGTTTTAAGCTTAAAATTAGTATAAAAATAATATATAATTTTTCAATTCATTATCTTTCAAATATATTTTCTAAAAGAATATATATTTTTTATTAAATACATTTTTTTAATAATTATCAGTAGGAACGAGTGAAATTGACACCACTAAAGCGATAAAACATTTTCTATAAACATAATACTGTAGAACTGTAGAACCGTTTTATTGGTGGAAGTATAAAAATACTTCCACTAATTCTGAGAACGCATTATTTAGTAATAAGCTACAGTTTGCACCAGAAGTACAGTCACGGCAGTAAGTAGCTACACTATACATTTTTATAAAACATTACCGGCTCTAACAAAGTGATATACATAAATGTGCATTTTGGATGGGGGTTTGAACCCGATTAGCTTCCTCCCCATCCAGTCCAATATCGAGGTGTGTAGTGACAAGGATAGTCCAATGGTTCAATGAGACACTTAGTGTTACAAAATAAACCAAGTCCAGAGAAACTCTCTTCTTCAGATGTCATGAAGGGCTTAATTATCAATGAGTAGAGCAGCTTTGGAGCATGACATCAGCCAAATTTTATAATATAGTTTAAAACTTTTAAAGTCCATCTAGTGTAAGAGTGTTTTGTGAAGATGACCTGACCATAGGGTGAAATTATGATGGGTAAACTAGATGCAGAACATAATAAAGAGATGGGTTAATAAATAGAATTCTTTTTAGTGATGAGACTATTTTCATACTTTGAATGTATATATTAGTAATTAAGTAAGATTTTAATCAAGTATTCTTATGCTTACTGTCACCAAAACTAATATAAACACTTTTTAGTGTACTAACTTCCAAAAATATTAGTAAAAGTGAGAGAAAATGAAAATTAAAGCACGACTTGTGACATCATTTGCAAGTAAAAATTAAAATATCAGTTATCTAAAATCTAACATAATCACATAAATATAAACTACTAAATTAAATTTTATATTTGAATAAACATAGTGTATTATCTTTCAGTAAGGAACAATATGCATTTATATATTAAAACAACATATTTTACTTAAATTACTATTAATTTTAAGTTTCACCTATTCAAGACACACCCACAGCTATAATAAATAAAAAAAACAATATGTAATACTTACTGTTGCAGAAAAAAACAGTACACAAAAAATCAAAACCTTAAAGGCAACCATTTTGTCTAATTGCAGAAATGATTGTACAGTAATTGGTAATTACAAACTGCAGTTTGTGTTTATATATAAACCATTTATGAGATAACCTTGAATTATCTCAAGTTAAAGCTGCAGGCCAGGGGATCATTGACGGAGGTAATCATATTAAATTGCATTTTAATGATATTGAATTCATAGAATAATCTAATTTATGCATAGGTCATTATCAAAGTCAGTTACAGATGTTATCATTCAAGAACAAATGAAATATTTATACATATTTTTGAATTTCTGACAGAAATATGTTATTTGACATACAAAGAGTTTTGGAGTAACGTAGTGGGAGATTTAAAAAGTTGGGCATAAAGAGGATATAGCCTTATTTAGATATGAAATAATATTTGATAAAATTGATATAATAGAATTAATATTAAATAATTGTACATAGTTAATGAATGTATATATTCTGTGAAAAAAAGTTAAAATAGCGCATATAATAATATTATAGCTTCAAATGAAAATAAAAATAAAAAGAGTGTTGATGGGTATTAGTTACTTATTAATTGTGATTAAATGTTTAAAATTCTACTTTCCATTCTTGTGATTTTATAACAGTTTTTAGCAGAATGCAGTGTGTTAAAAAAGAGTGTGAAAATGTTCTATTTTTAGAACAGTAATGATTAATGGATTAATTTATAATTACTGAACAAAATATGACATGGAAGGTATTGAAGCTACAAGAAAATGTTGTAAAGCAGGCACTGCATTTGGATCAGAAAGACAGTCGAAATGAGGTAGGCGATAATTACCTAGATTCAAAGAATTGAGAAAGAGCTGGAGTATTGTTATGATGTGGAGAGTTTTTTTATTATTGTTTAAAGCGAAATACCTCTTGGTCATCATAAAAAAGCAAGAAAAGAACATAATAAAGATCCCTAGCCCTCGAATACTCTAATAGCATCATGGTTGAAAAATAACAAGAGTTGGGCAAGAGAGACCTGATAGGAAAGGTGTATGAGAGGGACCTAATCCAAGACTACATGAAAAGAGGTGTAGATCGACCTAGTCCCTCAGATAGATGTTCAATGAGCACTGTAGTGAATGTGAACACTATAAAACACTGAAACCCCTACCACAAGTTTGGTACAATAACACAAACAAAAAATAAAATATTTATTTGCCTTATGTTATTATGCCCTGATGTACATTTATGCTTATATTTTAAGGAGTTTAAGATATTATTGTTATCTGTAAAAATTGTTACCGCCATTGCCATATTCAACCTACGGATTTCCCAAGGACAGGAATGTGTACCGTTAGCCGCTTTCACCAAGGTCATTGACATGTTCCTACGCTGATAGGCCGAACCACTGGAAGTAGGGGCGGGGGGATGGGAGAATATGGCATTTTAGCTTTTAAGATTTCATATATTGTTAGTACAGTAGAACCTCTGTTAACCAGCCTGGGATTAACCGGTCCTCGGATTAACCGGCCAAGCTGCGGCAAGTCAAACAACTTTGTCGATAGCGGTATCCCTTTGTCGGCGGCGTATAAACACTGCGGCACACCAAAGTGGCGGCGAGTCAAACGACTTTGTTGATAGTGCTATCCCATTGTCGGCGACTTAAAACACCGCGGCATTGGCACCCGTCGGTATAGCAGACATACACCGACAAAAATGTTTGATGGGCCTCTTTTTTTCCACGAATCAATTTAGTATAGATTATGGAAAAATATAATATTTCTTTTCAGTTTTCTTCTCGCCTTTTTCCCACGAATCAATTTAGTATACACTATGGGAAAATATAATATTTCTTTTCAGTTTTCTTCTCGTCTTTGACTGGTTATGATCTACTGTGTGTACAGTGGAGGCTATGATCTACTGTGTGTACAGTGGAGGCTATATAGAGTAAAAACAAATGAGTGAGTTACGAAAACAGAAGCGTGTGTTGGTTTCGTTCGAGACGCGGTTAAATGTGTTAAAAAGACTTGACAGAGGGGAATCTGTAAAAAGGCTGTGTGACGAGTTTAACGTGGTAAAAAGTACCATCAACGATTGGCGACGAAATAGACAATCTATAGAAGAAATTTGTTCAAAAATTGAGTCGGAATAAGTTCTTGCAATTCGGTGCACTAACAAAAAAACAGTTTGTGACATCGTCGACGAAGCTCTTTGGATGTGGTTTGTCCAAGAACGCCGGAGAGGAAGTCCCATTAGTGGTCCAATTTTGATTGGAAAAGCACTGGTAATTCACGGTAAAATCGAGAATGCACCAGCATTCTCTGCTAGCCAAGAATGGCTTGATCGTTGAAAAAAGCGTCATGGGATTTGTTTCGCTCACATATGTGGTGAAAAAATGTCAGCAAATGAATCAGTTGCTAGTGAATTTAAGGCAACCTTCATGAAAATGATCGACGTTCATGGCCTAGTCTATGAGCAGGTGTATAACATGGACGAAACTGGGCTTAATTACAAGATGCTGCCAGACAAAACTTTTACATTAAGTCACGAATCATCATCAGCGCCAGGTTTCAAAAAAAATAAAGAACGGATCACCGTTGCTATTTGCTCTAATGCAGCGGGGTCTCATAAATTCCCCCTTTTTGTGATAGCTAAACCGTGAGCATTTAAGAATTTGAATATTTCGTCTTTCCAGTGCACTATAGGTCCCAAAAATCAGCTTGGATGAATTCCAGTTTGTTTGAAGAATGGTTTAACTCTGAATTTGTCCCGAAAGTAAAGGCGCACTTGAAGAGCAAACATTTACCAATGAAAGCTGTTCTTCTCCTCGACAACGCTCCAACTCACCTCGACTTAGATGACGTGGATGGCATAAAAATAATGTTTTTGCCTCCAAATGTTACTAGCTTTATACAGCCCATGAACCAAGGAGTGATAGAAAGTTTAAAGAGGCGGTACCGACGCAAGTTTCTTTCTGAAATTTTATTTAGGTGCGAGGAAGAAAACTTGCCTCTCCAGGAAAACGTGAAGAAGATAAACATCAAGGATGTCAATTTTATGTTGGCCAGTGCTTTTCAGGAAATGCCCTCTTCCATCTTTGTGAAATCGTGGCGAAAACTTTGACCTGATATAGAAAATCTAATCAAGAGCAAAGATTCAGGGAATGAAGAAATCGAAAATCTAGGCATTTTACACGATATGCAGTCGTTACTTGGTGGGGACCAAATTCAGTTTGAGGACCTAGAGGAATGGATGACAAAAAGTGACGAAGGGCTCGAAAACGAATTTTTTACGGATGAAGAAATAATCGGTATCGCCAGTAAAGATGACTGCGAGTGCGAGGAGGATGGCAAAAATTCAGACGTCGTGGAGGATTCGCAAAATATAGGCCATAAGGAAGCAAAAAAAGGTGCAGAAATTTCACTGCAATATGTTGAGCAGAAACAACATTTCACAGCATTGGATGTGATGAACATCCGAAAGTGGAGGGATTTGGCTTTCGGAAACCTTTTAAACACTAAAAAACAAACAAAAATTACCGATTTTTTCTAAGTGTTGCATGTTTGTATTACGGTATGCAAGTTTTTACAATGTTTGAAACAGTTTGTAGTGTTTAATTTTTTCATGTTTGATGTATAGTATACATATTTTTTCTAACAGTGATGTGTGTTTGTATTAGTATGTAAATTTTTACAATGTTTAAAACAGTTTGTAGTGTTTAATTTATTTTTTCTAACAGTGGTGTGTGTTTGTATTATAGTATGTAAGTTTGTTTTTACAATGTTTAAAACCGTTTGTAGTGATTAATTTTTTCATGTTTGATGTATAATATACATAACATAATATATACGACACATTTATGTACAATAAAATGAGTTGCAATAACATCTTAATTGCATAATTCTTAGCGCTACCTGATTAAATTTGAACGAAAACCGATTTTTCACGGGAGCCTCGCATTAACCGGCCAAACGGGCAACTGGCCCGCGTGTCAGTCCCGACTATACCGGTTAAGAGAGGTTCTACTATATTATTTCAGATCCCTCCGATGATGGTAACTTGGTTACCGAAATGTACATCAGGGAATTATAATAAGATAAGGAAAATAAATATTTTATTTTATTTTATTTGTGTTTGTGGTATTGTGCCAAACTTGTGGTAGGGGTTTCAGTGTTTTATAGTAGTCCCTCAGAGTTTTCATGCCCATACTCATTATAAAGAGCTGACCCTGAGGGTGTGTGACTTGGAGAGGGGCAAAGGTCAGAAGACTCTGGTGCTATTTTGATTTTGACTACACGCTATATTACACCTAGGAATTAAATGAAGGACAATAATATAATTTATAAAACATAACAAATAATTATATATAAATGTGATTGTAATTATTTGTTAATTTATCTTTTTATGGTTGTATTTTTACTATCACACATATTCATAGTATTGAGAAAGTTACGTATGAGTTAACAAATTTGTATTGGGTTTTTTGTAGATAAAACCTGTGAGTTTTGAGGTTTCTTGAGTCCAAAAACACAGTTTTTAGAATAATTTCTGTTATTTGTGCTATACAGCTCAACCCAGTGAACCGATTTTTAAAATATTATGACAAATATGAAAATGTCTAGTGAACTTCTAATGGTCTCCACCATACTTTTAAAGAACTTTGTCATTGTAGGGGACTTTCATTGTGTAATTTAAATTCCACTGACAATAATGGAGCCCGAAAAATAATTATTTCATTACAAATAAATATTCAGTTGGTTGGGATGAAATAACAATTAATATTACCAAGGGTTCTGTACATGTAATTGCTGAACCACTTGCTTTGACAATAAATCAGTGTTTGGCAACTGGAGTTTTCCCTCAGAGACTTAAATATTCTCAAGTTTCGCAATCTTTAAAAATGATACAAATTAAGAGATTATAAATTATTATTTCTAGATTAATAAAATATTTTAATGGAAATTACTTAATTTATGAAAATTTGGTTTTAGAAAGAGTTATAGTATAGTCTCTACATTGGTACAATTTATTAATGAGATTGGCCTTGAATAGGTTGTAGGCTACAGCGGGGATGTTCTATGCTTCTCCAAGGCCTTTGACTGTGTGGATCATTCTTTATTGTTGTTAAAGTTAGAGACTACGAATTAAATGGCAGTTGTTTCTCTCTAATAAGTCTTAACTTTTTAATAGAAAACCAAGAACAGTAAAGATAATATAAAATATATTTCTGAATGGAAATACCTCTCACTTTGTCTGCATTGGTACACTTTATAAATGAGGTTAGTGGGACCCAGAATGGGTCATGAGATACTGTGGGGGTGTTCTGTGATTTGTCCAAAGCCTTTGACTGTGTGGATCATTCTTTATTTTTGTTAAAGTTGAAAAAATATGAATTAAATGCCAGTTTTCTTACTTAATTGAGTCTTACCTTTTTAACCTTCCATAGATTTTGTAACGCAATCAGGTGCTCAAGCAAGTTACCTCCAGGTTATGAAATAATAAATGTTTACTGTATGAATAAGATTTATTTTTACTTTAGAATATAAAAACTTATATTTAATTAAAGAACTTGGATTTTTTTTTTTTTTTTTTTTTTTTTTTTTTTTTTTTTAACTAGGTATTATATTTAAAATATAGACCTGGGAAAAAGTAATACAAAAATTGCATCAAATAAATCTATGAACACTTTAAACTATATTATTTTGTAATAAAAAAATGTTTCAGTACTAATAAAAGCACAACATAAAATAATTGAAAGTTAAGAGCATTTTAATATTATTTTTAAAGTTTGTCACTCTACTTTCGTTTATTCACTCACTTCACTTTCATCCTCTATATGAATACAATTTACACACTGTGATGGAGCAGAGTGTTCCTGACAAATGTAAAAATTACACATCGAACATTTTGTTTTTTACAGTAGATTTTTCTTCCAGTTACACCAGTAACATTTTCCTGCATTAAAATCGTCAGCTGGTTGAGGCCTTTGTTGTTGAGGTTCGTCAATGCCCATGATCTTGCATATACATTGCTTTGTGTGCCTTGGTATACTCTTGATTGAAGTCTTTACTGCACGTAATCTCAGCATAAATCTCTTGCCAAGTCTTAGAAAAACCATCTTCTTTTAATTTTTTGGAATTTGAACATTGCTTTTAGGGATAGTGAAACTGTTGAGCGCTCCAATGTCCAAAAGTGAATAAAAAATTCTCGGCCAGTGGTTCACATCCCTGCAGTGGAGTATGTTGTTTTGTACTTATCCACGGTGTCAACTGTTACTCAAGTTGTAGAGTCCTAGTCAAGAACTGTTGCATTGTCATTATGCATTGATGATTAAAGTACTACATTTTTGTTTTTCTTTACCACGTAAGATTACCATCGTACATTATTTTCTAAACCCAAAGAGCAATCTTCCTTATACTTATAGCTTAGTTTCAAGGAAAGAATAAAGAATTTCTCTTTTATTTTTCTTCATTGTTCCAACTAGTGTTAGGAGGTTATTTTTCAAGAGGTCAAAACAGAGAGTAATGGAAATAAAAAAGTTGTCAACAGTGGTGTTTCTTCCTGTACCTGAAATAGATCAAACAATGCATTGTACAATACTTTTGGGATGAATTATTGACATAAATGGTCCTACTGGTTGTTTACCTGCATGCACTTCTAAGTTATAGGCGTAGAATGATCTTGTACAAACTATTGCATAAATTTTCATGCCATACAGTGCCAGTTTGCTTTTTATAAACTGTAGAAAATTGCATCATCCATGAAATGACTATAGCATTTTGTCTACAGTTACGAATTCACTAACTATGTAGTTTCTTTAACAATTTTCAAAAAATTCTTCGAGTAAGCCCCTTATTGAGTAATTATATAAAAAACAGAGTGTGATGTTACTTTATTAAATTTAGTTTTAAATAAAATGATACATTTTATGCACAGCTTTATGGGCGCCAGGTGACATTAGTTCACCAATTTAGAAAAAGTAAAAAAGTTTAAATATTGTTAACTAAAAAATTCTCAGGGTCGTGTTTCTTTTAAAAGTGTACTCCCAAGTGACTATATGGTAAATAAAAAGTTCTTTTTAATTTTCTGAAACTGAACATATTAGTTTATTAAAATTATTCATACACACATATATCATCCAATTATAATTTTTTAAGTTATACATCCTACTTAAAATCATTATATTTTACCTTTTAAGAAGGTCAAAATCTTGAAAAATTGAATTTACTCATTTTTTTTTAAAGTTACAACTCTTAGAAAATTAATTGATAAATCAAACAGATTAATGTTATCTGCTTTTCTTCACATGTTGAAGTTACTTTATCTGAACAAATTATTCATGTCTATGGACATCCTTGATTTTCAAACAACAAAATAATATATATATATTTTTTAATATCAATTAAAAACTCACAGCTAATACATGGAATAATAATTAATTCTAAATAGTTTAACAAAATTTTAATTTTGAGTGTTCTTTAACACATGTTACCAGTCCTTTGTTGAAAGATGGTTATTTCTGAAGATCGCAGATGCGTTGGTCTTATGATGAGGGCTCCGCCAATGTTCGCACGGAAAAAACAATTTGGCGATTACAATTTTGTAAAGGAGTGGTGGCCACAGGATGTAGTGATGGTTTGGAGCTTGTAATGCGGGCACTGTTTATAGTTTCACCATACCATGTGACAGTTCTAACCCTGTAAAAACAGAGGACAAGCCATAATATAAAGCCATAACTTTTGTTTTTATCTTTTCAGACTGCATTATAATGGAATTATCTCTTTGCAAGACTGTTTGTTCTTAATACACTGTGGCAATTCATGAAATAAGATCAAAATCAAAGATTTAGTCTTTTGCACAAGGTCAAGTTGATATGGAGACCTCTGTACTTGTTTACTCCGAGGCCTGCCAGTCATGAAAATCTTACCATATCCCTGTCAGATTACCAGCAAGGTTTCTGTCATTAGCGAGGTATTTCTGTGCAGACAAATGCTTTCAAGCACAGTTGTTAAGTTGATGACACAGCATATAGTAAGTGTCAAGCTTTCAGTTTTCTACACTCAGTGTAAGAATTGTAATATACACATGACAGTAAATCTGAACAGATTGTCAATATCAACTACAACTACAACAGCAACGGTAACAGGGACAATATCAACAAAAGCAATGGAATGGTTTTATAGTTGTTGTGTAATGAATTGTCAGAGATTTGACATTGAGGATTTGTTTTTCTGTAAATGAACTGATTGTCATGGTGATTTGTGTCGTTGTATATTTAGGAGCTGTAAATATAAGAGGGGGTGTGTAATGTTGTGAAAGGAAAGTATGTTTGTGACCCTCTGGAGTGGTGTAAAAGCCAGTAAGGTTGAATGGATCCTCTGGGACGGAGTTTGAAACAATTGTAAAATGTTTCTTTAGACAACAATGTTGAACTTGAAGAGTTCTTACTTTTTAATTTAATTAATGAAAATTGAATTTACTAGTGGTTATTTTATAATTATTGGGCGCCAGACCTAAGGTCAATATTTAACATAAAAAAAATGAATTTACAAAATTTATAATCTCAGGGTATAGTTCTTTTAAAAGTGTACTTACAGTGAATTTTGGTAAGTAATGAAAACACTTGTAGCTGAAATATTAACATAAAGATTTATTAAACATTTTTTGATAATTAGATTTAACATAAATCAAAAAGAAAACAAATTATTAACATACATTGATTACGCATAAATGCTTCGTAAAGTCTTGTTACTTTATAAATTTTATCAATTCTGAAAAAGATCGATCATATATTTAACTTTAAAAATTTTAACTCTACTTTGAAAATATATTATTGTGAAATCAAACTTGCAAGTATTTAATCCATTAGTTGAATTTAAGAATTTAGATATAAGTATTTTACTTATTCTTTTTAATCGATACAAGAAATCTATAAAATAAAAATTAATCTCATCCTTCATTTAACTGATATTTAGACTCACACAAAATATTTTATGAAATAATTGAAATTCATGTATATTACAGAAACAATTCAAATACAATACATATAACATGTTATAGAGAGTTTATATGAAACCATAGAACCTGTGATTCACTTTTGCTGAGCTTATTGTCCATTGAGTAACATCGTAGCTGTTGTCGTACTTGAGGTAGATGTAGACTGTTGAAATATGTCTGCACTCTTGAAAAATGTAGTAGTCGCTATCTCTAAAGTTCATTTTTCTTAACAAATGAATATAATCATTCATTGTTCCAATTCCGAAAACCAAGTGCAAGGCACTGCATAACTATACTCAATTTAATACGTTTTTCGGCCTTTTTGTTAAAAAGTTTATTCATGGACAACTACCGATCACTATTAATTGTCTATCATAGTATTCTTCTAACTTAAAACTGTTTTTCAACATTTTTAAACTACATTCTGAACAGTCGCTCTAAACACAAGACACGTCTTACTACGTCTAACGCTGGACTCTGACTTTTTTAAAATACATCTTGTCACTCCAAATGCTGGACTTCGACTGGCTGTTGCCATGAGGCCTACTTTCCCTCTCAAACTGTTTCTCACGGTCACGGTTACTCAAATCTCACACACCCCCCGTAAAAAACACAAAAATTTACATATATTAATAATTAAAAACAAATTATATTAACATTCGACATAATTATTTATTCTTTTGTTTTGGAAATCTATTTTTCTTTTATAAATGAATTTACTAAATATAAATTATGATTTGAACAGCCTCTCCCTCTATTTTTGTTAACCGCTCATTTTCAAACCTACTACAAACTCTGATTTTTTACATTATTACAAGTTAAGTTTCCCATAAACTTAAATGTATAAATAAAAATAATAAAATACAAAAACAATTTATGGACCACAATTTAGTAATGGAGTGGTAGTCACAGGAAATAGCTATGGTTTGGAACTATTATAACAAACTGTAACCAATGCTCACATTACAAACCACATTACCCTGCCTTGTAATGTAGCATTGGTTACAGATTCATCATACCATGTGACTGTTCCAACCCGGTGAAAACACAGAGGAAAAGCAGGTTATTTTTTTGATAAATAATAAAGGCTCATGTTTATTTTTTCCAGAGAATGAAGTTCATCTACGTAATGATGGTGACTGTGCTTGGTGTAGCGTGTTTAAAGCCCCGTAATTTGAAGGTAAGACACATCCTTGTTGACTCCACTTCTTTGTTGTTACTCAGTTTCTAAGTTTTGTTTTTTTTCCCTTCTTTTAGAAGGGAATTTAGTACATCGATGTATCAGATGATAAATCAGATATAAGGTATCACACTTATACAATGGGGTCGGGTAAATACAAATCAAGAACCTGGGTATTCATATGTACCTTGACCCTCTCACCCACCCTCCCCCTCCCCAACTTACACTATTCTAGTATCTGTACCATCGTATACACCAACACCTACATCTGTTCCATCTGACTATGCTATCCAGGAACCACATAGTAATTTTATAAATCCTCATCACCCAATCCCAGTTACACTACAAGGTTAGCAAGAGGTGAAGCTCTGTTCTCTAATATGGCATATATATATATATTGATTGTTCTTGGGTTGAGACAATAATGTGTTATTACTAGCAAACCCTATACATGTCTTAATCTCTTTCAGTGACCATATGTATCCGGACTACATCGACACAGTAACAGAGTAATAAATTAAATTTTTTAGGTAAAGTTACCTTCTACACAGTCGTCAACTAACAGCTATTGGTTGGAGGTGGATGTTGTTTGTCAGATTAGGTGGAGGGTAAGTGATTCCTCGTATATGTATATCTGTACTTTTATTTATTTGTTGTTTACAGTTGACACCATTCCTATAGCTCGGTAATCTCAACCATCTCAAGTTGTTTTTGGTGAGAGGTCATTGGATGTGCTTCCTGGCTGACAACCAAAATGTCTGGCAGAATCTTCCTTGGATGTCAGATGGATTCGCTTCCTCAGCCAGATTCTGGAATCTCTTTCACCTTCACCATCCACTGCAGTCTCTGATCTGGAGAATGGGGAGAAGAAAACACCATATGTAGCACAAACTCAAGTATGTTCATTTGTACAAACTCCCTATTTGACTTAAACGTATTGTACACTCAATTAATCATTTTATTTACAGCACTCTTGGGAAAATGTAGTGCAGTTGATACAACATATTTTGGATGACAGTGTCAACAACATCACCTCCAGTGAAACATCAGCCATCACAGCTTCTTCTTCTTCCCAACCTGCTACAACCATAGGTCAACAGAGTAGTGACACTCTGTCATGCCCTATTTGCCTTACAAAGAGGGCTGATTACATCTTGAGATCCTGTGGTCATGTTTTGTGTGGTGATAGAACATCCTTGGTGGAGACGTCCTCTATATGTAGAGCAAGTATAGTGGTTGGTCTCCAAATTTTTATTTAAAATGTAAAAAGCTCATTATTTCAGAACACAAATTTTGGTACTATTTATATTTTATTATTTTTAATAATTCCCCTCTTGGACATTGATCTTCTTGTCAGGGTGAGAAGGCTTTAAAGGAATTTAATACAGAGTGTTAGTGTCAGTGTTAGTTTTTTTACCCCCAATATCTCTTTAAGTGCTGGTATAGGTAAACCTATATATAGTTGCCATTTTTAGTCAGTCTTAGTTGAAAAGCCGTCGAGGGCGGATAGTAGACATTGTCATTGTTGATAGTGTGGCAAGTGTAATTTTGAAGTATGACATCATTATGTGATATACATGACATGATGTACATAATGTGACGTACATGACATAATAGTATTATGTATATGACATGACGTAAATGATGTAATTGTGTTGTGTCATTTTGAGATCAAGTACCCCGAAAACCTGGGTTCAAATTTTGTTCACATACTACTCACATGAAAAAAATAAATAAATAAAAAATAAATAGTAATAAAATTTAAAAAATAATGTATTAGGTATATAAGGCTACATTTAGATTACAAAAGAAAAATTTAATTAAAGATGGTTGCCAACGATCTGCAATATATAAAAATTTAATATTTTCTTTCCAAATATGATTTGGTTTCAAAAATATATATGCATGAACTATGGAAAAGTGTAGGGGAATGAAAGTGGACTTAGAGCTCAACCATAACACAAATTTAACAGGTTAAATACAATTATTATCACTGTTAAATAAATAAATAGAATTATGATTCAAATATGTAATTAAGAAAAAATGTAGGTTGAAGAATATAAATAACTTATAATGTTAGACAACTGATGGATTAAATTCCGAATGTTGCTGTAAGAAACATACAAACCATATGAAATTTACTTGAATCAAATATATGTAGTAATTAAACCTTTCACTTGGATTTAATGTCTTAGTGATTGTGTTATATATAGATGTTCTTTGAAGTAGTAATATAGCTCAAGGGCTTTTTAATTAATTTAAATTGAATATTGGATAAACATAAACAACTAATAAATAAAATACACTCACAATTTTTTGTAATTGGTAAAATACCAATTTTTAAAAAAAAACTTTAATATCTTAATTACAGAATAAAGATTTTTTCCTAGAGGTTTTTATCTATAAATTGGCCTTTAGTAAACTTGGTAATCTGTTTTATAACATTCAGATAATTTAGTTTATTATTTCAAACATACTAAATCATTAACAGTAATAAAGTGGCCTAAATAATCAATGTTTTTAAGACATTTACCAAGAAATAAAAATGGATATCTTAAGAACAACATGCTTAACAATATTGACTTTGTACAGATTGGCAGTACTTGCAGCTTAGCTCAGTTTTGTTTTGACTGTGATGACACAATGTTGAATATTCTCATTTGTTTATTAGTTATTTTCATTATTTGTGTTTATTATTTTAAGATTTACAGTTATTGGAAAAGTCATGGAATACCATGTGTAAAACCTTTGCTACCAATTTTTGGAAGTGTGTACGACATTGTTTTTTTAAGGCCTGTAATAAAAATTATTTCTAGAATGTATAACAGTTTGGATGTACCATTTTGTGGTTTTTATATATTTACCAGACCAATATTAATGGTTAGAGATCCAGACTTGATAAAAAAGATTTGCATTACTGATTTTAATCATTTTGTAGATCGTGGCTTTCATACTAATCCAAATGTTGATCCGTTAGCAAAAAATATTATACATCTTCAGGAACACGATTGGAAAATTATTAGGCCAAAATTAACTACATATTTCAATATAAATAAAATTAAAAACATGTTTACCATAATGAATGAATGTTCAAAAGAAGTTATGGAAAACTTAAATGATAAACATGAACAAGGAGTTGATTGTGAGTTTTTGGATTTATCATATCGATTTTCGATTGATTGTTTAATGAAGACTTTGTTTGGGGTCAATTCCAACTGTGTAAAAGATCCTAACGCTGAATTTTATATCATTGGTAAAAGAGTTTTAGGAATTCAATTTATAAAACATGTTTTTATTGGGATTTTTTCACCATGGCTACATTCTTTGTTTGGTATTACTATGTGTTCTTCAAAATCGACCAAATTGTTTAAAAGCGTTGTTTGTGATAGTCTGAAGTTTAGGGAACGTACTGAATCGAATAGTAATGACTTTTTCCAATTGTTAATGCAAATAAAAGAACAAGACGAAGCAGCGAGAAAGGCAAACTTAAAAGTAGATGGACCAGGTAATTAATAATATATTCATTAATTTAAATTTCAAAATTTTTACTAAATTATGAAAATATATATCGTATTATTTTTATATCAGAATTCAAGTTTTTTTCTAATGTCTTTACTTTGTGCCCAGAAGACTAATGATAATGATGTGGTGTGTAACACATAGTAACACAACATCAATTAATTGGGCTTCAACTTATGTAACTTTCAAGAAGTAACTAGTTTGACAGTAAGTAAAAGTTCTATACAGTAGATCTATTAAGTTGCAGGAATCTTAAAATTTACTTTGAATTAAAAAATAATAATAATATTTAATTAATATTACAAGTCGAAGCAAGAAGAGAAATTGCTGAAAATTGACACATGATCTCATTGAAGTGCTACTCACCACCTGTGAAATGCTTGTAATAATGAGCTAATTTGGTGTGAGTGTGTCATCAGTAGCTTTCAGCGACTAAGCATGCCTAGACACAAATCATGTATTGAAAATAAACCTACCACACGTTCAACAACGTTGTGATAATTTTAAGTGAAATACAATAATTTTATGTCAGTTGATAGTTTTATATATTAAAGGATAGCCTATCTAACCAAACCATTTTTAAAATGATCAATATTCAATTTTATCCACTTTACAAGTTATGTTTATAAGATTCTTCTAATTTTGTGTTATGAGTATAACTTTAGTCATATTATATTATTTAAACAACCATGTACTTTTGTATTAACCATATGCAAGCGATGACCCACAGTTCAGTGTTCAGTGCATAGTTGCTTTAGATACTCGTGTTCGATTTATCCGTTTTTACGTTTTTTTGTTAAAGTAAATATTTCATAAATATAGAAGATTTATAATATATATATATATATATATATATATATATATATATTATATAAAGAAATAATTATAAAATATTAGGCTGTAGTTAAAAGAAACAATGATACGTTATCAAAATTATAAAATTAGTTTGGTACCTACGCACTGAAATATGGACTATGGTTCACCATTGGTATGCAGTTAATACAAAAGTACCATATTTTTATGAGAGACATATAGTTTTAGTCAGGTTCTATTTTTGTGAATTATAAACTTTAATCACAACACCTGAAGTCAACAATACTTTACTAAATCAACAATTTTTCAATAATAATTATTAATTTTAGTTTACGTAACACATACAGTTCAACAAAGTATAACTACATATTTCCACGGTCCCACTTATATGTAGTGGAATATATTTTGCAGATATATCCTTTTTGCGGTTTCCTGAGTTTAAAAATTGTTATTGGAATGATGTCTATCTGTTGCATGTGTACAGCCCAAATGTGTGCCATAGACCAATTGTAATCAAATTTCGTATGTATCTCCAATGGTTTATATACATTTTGCTCAAGTGAAACCTCTAAGTGTTTAAACAAACTTATCATTCGCCATCTTTCCAAAATGTTAATTAATGAATTATCTGTAGAAACAAAAAAAACTCGGCCAGGGGCGGTTATTTAATTTCTCAAAATTTGTTCAATTTTAATCAAATACAACTTACGATGTACATGGTATTGTATTATTCTTTATTAGTCCCTTAGACAAATTTAGATTCGTAGAAGACAAGTCAATATAATATACAGGTAGTAATTCAAATATAATAATACATAAAAATTATATAAAAAAAGAAAAGAAACAAAAGCAATTTGTATAAGAGTAATTAAATAACAATTAGCAATAAAGACAAAATTAATTAAGTTTAACTTGTGTTGAATTCCATTCACCACCGTGTACCCTACTTTTCCGGATGAGCCGGCCCTTCCAATAGCTTTGCCTTGCGGGTTGAGGAGTATTCGATTGCAGGACCTAGATACTGAATCAGATGAGTGAAATAACCAGAGTCGTGCACCGACTGTTTGTGAGACTGGATGTGAAAACGAACTTGGAAATCTTTCTATGCTGGATCTTAATTTGCCTTCATGGAAAATTACCTTCCATTCATCCCCAAAAATAATGGCACACTAGGCTCTTTTGGGATGGATCAGTTGACCCAGAGTTTTCGGCAGTGCATCATAAAATTCTACAAGTAATTAATTACGTGAAAATTAGTTTTCAAATCAACTAAAATGACCACTATTTTATTAGAGTCATTTCCCTTTAAGGCAATTATAATTCCAGAAGTCTAGTTATTATGTAAACTTAGTAAGTTTTAAGTTGCTCATCGGTGCTGGCTGACTTAGCTGTTAGAATTATGTAAATTCTCCACAAATTTTAATTTTGAATATATTTCAAATAATAAATCTTAAATTTCTCTTTTTAAAAATTTCACTAAATTTATATTTTCCCGTTAATAAGCTCTCCCTAGACCCAAATTAGCTCATACTTTCCTAATCCCCCCCCCCTTTCCAAATATATAACTCATAGTGGTCTTTCACATCACGAATAAAATTTTGTTTTTTCCTCCTCACCTATATATTTATATATTGAATTTTATTTACATCTCCTCGTAAAATTTAAAAAAAAAGAAGTTTTTGTACCCAGTGTCTATCGATATATAACCCTTTTTTTAAAATTTCCACGTTAGCAAAATCAATATTTTTTCTCTCTCTTCTATATTTTATCAATTATAAATGGTTTTAGGTTAAGTACCTAATTTTTTTTCTACCTTTTCCAGTATTTTCATCAGCACTTATGCTAAGTCTAACATTTTTTTTATTCCTATCTTTTTTATAAATATAATTTTATACAGTCTTAAATAATTTTAATATAATAGGTTTAGCCTTTATTTTCCAATATTGTTTTAGGTCATTAGGTAATTTCCCTAATTGGTTACCAAAAGATAACTCTATTTCTTCTCTGGAAGTTCAAAAAAATAAAGTGAGATTGGCATATCATTCTTCCAACATAATTAAGATTAAACAAATGTTAAATAAAAAATTATAACTATAATTATAATAACCGAGAAATAATATTAAAAAATAAAATTGAAAAAAATCACAAAAAATAAACAATAAAATTATATTTCATACAAACCAAAAAATAAATAAATAGTATTTGGTTGAGCATTGCCTATAGAAATATTAAAGCTAAGTTAACATACTTAAAACAATATTAAACTAACATTAATTTACCAACTAGAGTTGACCTAGAAAGCTTTCCATTTCCATTTTTTGGTTGACAATTACAGATTTTATTTTTGGTGACAATTAATTTCTTTTCATTTATATTTGTTTTGGGAATGGGTGAGAAGAAAAGTTTGTGCAATGTTTTTCTACCATTTATTAAATTAATCCGGCATCAACAGATAAAGTAATTGAACCTTACGTGATTTAATATATCATTTATTTTAAAATGACTCCAAATAAAAAAATTGGATATTGTTACACACACAATATTTATTATATTATTATTTAGGTCATTTTAAAATGAGATAGTTTAATCATTTATCTACTTATTTTTTTAATTAAAGTTATTGGAGTTATTTAAAAAAAGCAATTTAATATCATACAATGCATTTACAATCCTTAAATTTTTCAACACTTTTGCCATAACAGCAGCTTATTTCATTAAGTTTTTTTTAACAATTAAAATTTGTTTTTGGTTCCTTATCAATTGCAAATATCATCAAGTATTTTTATGTCATCTACAAACTTTTAAAGGACAAGAACTTTAGGTGGTAGTGTTGCGTTTAAAAATAAAATATTAAAATTATTAATTCTACAAGTGGTACACAACTATCAATATTTGCAAAGCTATGTTTTATAATAACCATAGATTAATCTTAAACTGTCTCAATGTGCAAAAATGGTATAGGCCTACCATTCTAAAAATAGTATACAAATACATTCATATAAATTATTACATGGTATAACGAACACAGGTGAACGTATTAAATTACAAGCTTTATCATCCTCCATACAAACAATAGTTATGACACCAAAACCTGAATAATGAATCATTTTTCCACTTTTTTAAAGAAAATTTTGTACTTTATGGTTATTGACATTATTACTAAAGCTATGTTTGTCTGAATGCCTTGAAAATCATATACATTCTTTTAGATTTATGTACAGTGTTGAATTTGTTTTTTCTATTGGATTTAAGTTTCAAAAATAGTATGCTACTACTAATAATCGTGAAACTAATGACTGTTTTCAGCAATAAATATTTTGTAAATATAATCGATTTAAAAAAAAAATGAAAGTAGCGATTCTGACATTTCAATATATTAATCAACATAAGGCAATAAAATCAATATTGTATCAGTTACCTGAAACACAAGACCACCTTTTGCTATTTTGTATTAATGTAGGCCTATACTGTGATGAAAAGGTGCTGGCTAGTGTAGCAAGTCATCAATTTGACAAGAAATAAAAGAGTTGACAGCTCATGGACAAGCCCATACTTCAAAAAAAAACTGAAGGGTTTAAAGGCAAGGAACTCATTTAGAGATCAGTTAGAGTAAGGAGAGGCCAAAGGACAAAGTTTAAATTAATCAATAGGGAAGGAAGTGTAACTTTCTAAATTCCAAAAACTAAATTTGGTGACTAAATTCATATAGTCACCAAAGAACCACATGAATGAGAGAGAGATTTTATTTTATTTTAAATCAATCTTTAAATAAAACAAGCTAGCCAGGGAAGTTAATTAATTAAACTGGCATATAATTACTAAAATAAATTAAATTAAAGAAATTACAGTGAAATTAAATTCATTATAAATTAATCAGACTAAAAACAATTTTGATACAGTCTTTGTTTCTTTTTTAATGGTTAAGGAAGCATTGTATAATCTTAATACATTGTGTTTATTTGTCATTGTGGTTTATTTCAGCTATTTTCATTTGTTTAGATTAAGAAATATTGCAGTTATTTCATTTGTTAGATTAAGGAATTAGATTATTGCTGTATTTAAATAAGTGCATCCTTAGCAAATCAAAATTAAATTTAAATTAATTGTGAAAAATTATTATAATAATAGAAAAGAAAGAGATTGTAACAATAAAAATTCATTTGCAATAAAAAGCTAGTGTGACTTTGTTTTAAATGGCGACCCAACAGGTATGGCTATAATTAAATTAATTACTTGAATAAAGTTGGTGGTATAGACATAAGAAGTTATATAAATTAATGAATAGGAAGAGTAATAATTTAGCAATAAGTCAAGTAAATTTAAGAAGAAGTGCTATATTAAGGAATAATATAAATAATAATTCAAAATCGGCTAATATTGATCAGGTGGAATTAGGGGAAAGCGTGATGAATTTATTCAGCTAGGTGTAGATGGGGTTTTGGATAAGGAAATAGAATCTGAAATTACGGGGGAACATGTAATAATAAATGACGAACAAACAGTAGGTAATACTAATGAAAATTATCAAAATGTCAGGGTGTTGGGGACAGAGTCTAGTTTTAGTATAGAGCAAATGCTTAGACAGATGATGGAACAGAGTGCGAAGGATAAGAAAGAACAAGGTGAAAATATTAAAGCCCTAATAGAATTTAATAAGAAAGCCCAGGAAGGGAATATTAAAGTCCTATTAAAATGTAATAAGAAAGCCCAGGAAGGGAATATTAAAGTCCTATTAAAATCTAATAAGAAAGACCAGGAAGGGAATATTAAAGTCCTATTAAAATCTAATAAGAAAGCCCAGGAATGGAATATTAAAGTCCTATTAAAATCTAATAAGAAAGACCAGGAAGGGAATATTAAAGTCCTATTAAAATCTAATAAGAAAGCCCAGGAAGGGAATATTAAAGTCCTATTAAAATCTAATAAGAAAGCCCAGGAATGGAATATTAAAGTCCTATTAAAATCTAATAAGAAAGACCAGGAAGGGAATATTAAAGTCCTATTAAAATCTAATAAGAAAGCCCAGGAAGGGAATATTAAAGTCCTATTAAAATCTAATAAGAAAGCCCAGGAAGGGAATATTAAAGTCCTATTAAAATCTAATACGAAAGACCAGGAAGGGAATATTAAAGTCCTATTAAAATCTAATAAGAAAGCCCAGGAAGGGAATATTAAAGTCCTATTAAAATCTAATAAGAAAGCCCAGGAAGGGAATATTAAAGTCCTATTAAAATCTAATAAGAAAGCCCAGGAAGGGAATATTAAAGTCCTATTAAAATCTAATAAGAAAGCCCAGGAAGGGAATATTAAAGTCCTATTAAAATCTAATAAGAAAGACCAGGAAGAGAATATTAAAGCTCTCATAGAATCAAATAAGAAAGAAATAATAGGATCCATTGATAACAAATTTCAGGAAATTAATAATAAATTTGAGGAACAGGATAAGAAACTTGAATGTATTAGGGAAGAAATTAAATTATCCAATAAAGCCGTGGAAGAAAAATTGATTCGGGAAAAATGTAGTGTCATCGAAAATAAAATAAAAACTATAGACAATAAAATCAAAGGAGTAGGGGAGGAGATTAAAACTGTCAAATTTCGGATAGAGGAAAAGATTGACGGAAATAAAATGGGAACTAATGCAGAAATTTTAAGATAAGAAAATTGGGCAACAGATATAGAAACAAATTTGGACGAGATCAAGGACTAAAGCGATAGTAATTATAAAATATCCGGAATAAAATGTCAGAAACAAATAGACAGGTAAAGGTTTATGTTGAAAAAACGGCAGAACTTCAAGGGAAAGTGACAGAGGTCAATGCTCGGTTGAATAGGATAAAAAGAGGGGACATGGTCACCCATGAACCGGAAACTAGAAACATAAGCTTCTCGGGTAAGGAGAGATTTCCCATGCAATTCTTAAAGATCATGAGAGAAATAAAAGAGAGGTACGAGAAGAAAACTTATTTTGGATGGATAATTATTTAAAAGAAAATCCGTTTATCTGGTGGCAATTGCATAGGGAATGCGTGAAAACATCCCCTTAGCGAATTTGAACATGTATTTAAAGAAAAATATTTCAACGAGATAGTACAGTACAAACAGAAATTAGAGATAGACTTAAATTCGGTAGATATAGGGGACCAATTTGTGAGCTATGTTGAAAAAATCTTATAAGAATGTACTGCATTAGAGCCACAGATGACAGAAACACAGCTGGTCCATAAATTAGCAAAACATTTTCATCCTACAACACTGGTAGCCATAATCACGAGAGGGATTTCAACGAAAACAGAATTCATTAAAAATCAATAATGGAATTTAAAAACGTACCATTACCGCAAGCAAATATTAGAAACAATTTTAACACTGTCAGAAAAAATCAGAACTTTAGAATAGACAGAGAGTTCAATGAAAGAAACAGTTACTGTGAAAGGCGAGATGAGGGAAAAAAATATTCAGGTCATTGGACAATGAGCAGGGTTCAATAACAAAGGCCGTCGGTATCACAACACACCGAAAGTTTCAGATGGAGAAGGTTCTAGTCTAGTCGGCAAGGACAAGTCAATCCACCGTATGTCATAAAAAGTACGAAAAAACTACACAAGTTAAGCAAAATTGGGAATAGGAATAAAATTAGGGCGATATTTAATTGTAGGTTGATAAAAAGATATCACAGTTAATAAATAAATAAATAAGAATAGCATAGTCAATAAGAAATTCAAAAAATAAATCATGTAATAATAGTAGTAAATAAATAAACACAATTGTTTGTTCAAGAGTCCACACAATAGGGGAGAAGGACATTGTATAAAGTTAACCGCGTCATAAATATGTCAAGTACAGTAGTGGGTTTCAAAGAATAAATGAATGACTGGTAACAGACGTTTTAAAAGTGGAACATAGTTGTAAACTTAGGTTAAAGATACAAAAGATTTTATGATTTGCCGAAGATAATAGTTAGCGTTCATTGTGGTATAGAAAGGTTCTATGTAAATAGTTTAGGGCAAAAAGCCATTATAGTTAAAGGATAATGAATTGTATTACACAAAAATTAAATTTGAATAACTAATTAAATAATTAGTTGCGGCGCCTGGGGGCGCCACAAAGAGTCTTCAGGGACGCCGCGGCAGCCTCGCTAAAACGAATTAAAAAGCCAGTGTGTCTTTGTTTTAATACATATTTAACTGTATACAAAAGTTATGTTTATATTTTCTAAAATAAAAAAAAAAAAAGTCCTTTTATTATTATTTTGCTATTATGCAAATTTGGATTTTAAATATAACTGTATAACAGTATATAGAACTTCGTAAAACTTTTTTATATCTTATATTTCTAAAAAAAAAAAAAATTTCTAATTTTATAATGGAGTTAAAATGTAAAAATTTTATAACTCAAAACAAAATTATAGGTATGTTTTATCCCATAAAAACTTGAAAATATGTGGTTCAAAATTTCTATTCACAGGTAGTTTTATTCCATCAAATTTTCTGTAAACAATGGTATGTTTTAGTTAATAGAACTACTTATTTTTTAAGATTAAAAATAAAGTTCACAAAAGCACCTTGATATATCAAAGCTATTCAGTTGCAACTTCTAAGGTTAAGAAAATCAAATTGATCAAGTTAAAATTTAAATGTGGGTTTTGTATAACATTTAAATTAATTATCTGTCTACAGCAGTTGACATAAATTTAGTAGGTTTAAAATATGTTTATTTTTTAATATTTTAATGACCTGAAATTTTAAATGGTTAATAAACTTCTCTGATCAACTTTTATGTTAGTTTACAAGGATGAAGATCAATTAAATTATAAATATATTAAGTTATCTTAATATAAATTATAGAATAATTTTTAAGACATAAATACATATATTTTTATAATATGACTATAACAAATTATCTGTGTTAATATATAATAATAAAAATAAACAAAGTGAAATCATTCATGCAGTAATTGGTCAGATACAAACTGACAGCCTTGACATATTACAGGCTTACTAGGAATGATGAATAGTAGGCCTACATTTATTTTACAGCAACTAGATTACATAGTAAGTTACTTATTTGTCTATTACTATTCATATTGTGTTACAGTATTTATAACAATTATTAAACTGTTTCGTGGAGTAATAGGTAACATTAAATGGGAATATATTTTTAAGAAACTCAAAATTGACTTTTTTTGCAAAACAGAACATAGTTATTTATTGGCATATATTATAGCTTACAAAAACTTCAAGTATAATTATGTAGTGTACTTTTATAAAATTTTAAATTTTAAAAGAGGAAAAAAAGCAAAAAGTAATAGTTTTGTTATTTCATGAAAAAAATACAACAAAATTGTCAAAACAAAAACAACTTTACCAGTCTTATTAAAAATATAATTTAACCTATTTTTACTTACTCAGTATTTTTATTTTATTTTATCTCATTTTTACCCCGTGACATCTGTTACAAACACACTTAATTATTTAATTATCGATTTGATCAGACAAGAGACATGTCAAACAATATTATAATACATTTTAAAACAAAAATACATTGGTATTTAAAAATAATACATATGGAGACATAGTTCTTATACACAAATATTCAAAGCCACTCATATAAAGTCAAATATTCGTCAATTGAATAAATGATCTTGTCAATAGCCCTGCTTTCATTTCAACATATCTCAGATCAGCTGGTAAGTCTAAGTATTACAGGTTTTAGTGTATTTCTGCCTGTTGTCAAAATAGCTGTAGGTTGTTAGACAATCAATGAAGGCACCAATATTTTTCCAGAAGTAGCAACCCAGTTCATAAATATAAATAGAAGACAAAGGGTATACAAATTACAGGGTAAGTTTGGTAATCATCAAAAATTTTGACGGTAGTGATTTTCGACATTTCAACCGTCCTGAAGCACAATAGAAACCACAAAAATTAAGATAGGAAAGTAAAATGTGATATATCATGTGGGACTATAGTATGCTCATGTAGAAAACTATTACAATTAGAAAAATCAAATTAAAAATCTCATATCTTTGTGTAGGGCCTATCTATAATTCGTTCATATCTCAGTTGTTATTTCACCAATAACATATTAATTTATATAAAAAATTACAGATTTTAATTCTGCATGTAATGCTACCAATACCAACCTCACCTCTCTAGATGACAAATAACAAAAAATTTCAAAAATTTAATTTCACACCCTGACCTCCCAATAAGTTGTGATATCCGTAAAGTTAAAAGATCTGGCAGTTTTTAGTCACCAACATGAGTGTAGCAAGTGAAGACTTTTTAAAATATTCACATCTACAAGGCCTCTGCTAGGTCTAACCGAAGACAACGGTGATATAAACAATCATGAAGTTTAAAACTCATTTAACAACTGTTTTTTAAACAACTTACTCTACTAGATAAGACTTCTTGATCAACCAAAACCAATTTAATATTTCCTCCAAGGCACATTAAATTAACTTATGGGCCACTACATTATTAGTATCTGCTCATATTACATTGTATGATAGGGCCGAGTAAGTACCACGTTAAAGTCCATCAAATTCTTTGTTTTTACAAATTTAGGATAATACTCTAAAAATGGCTGGTGGTATACAATTGATGTGGTAGTTTAGTAGTTAGCACTGGGTAAGTAAACGTTTACAGCTTGCAATGTAGCATGTACATCTCTTATCCAACTTTACAGCTTTCTTAATTTTTGAGATGTTATAAAATATAGACTTTCATCTCAAAAACTGACATATATATGTCAATATGTACATTAAATCTGCGTGTTTCTAATTTGTATCAAATGATTTCTGTTTCAAGTTATAGACGAGAACTTTATTACTGGACAAGTATTTATGTTTTTCACTGCTGGTTTTGAAACTTCAGGAAATACATTAACTTTCTGTTTGTATGAATTAACACAGAAAAAAGACATCCAGGAAACAATATACATGGAGATCAAAACCGTTTTGGCAGAACATGACAATCAGTTAACATATAATGCTTTGCAAGACTTGAAATATTTAAACCAGGTTATTGCAGGTGAGGTTAACAGAATGCAAATAAAAGAATGAGAGAAATAAGAAACAAAATACAATTTATTTTACAAGTTAGCTTGCTTATTATATAATATGAATTCATCAATTGAAACAAATACATTTCAACTTAACTTTTTATTCCACTTATTCAATATTAATAACAACTAAGGTAAATAATAATAACTCACATGTAAAATGTCATAAATCAACATATATCGTGACAGCTGTTTCGCAATTAAGAATCTTCAGACAACTATGAACTAAAATTTATAAAATCCAGTTTAATACCAACATCTGTACTAAGAAAGTTGGGGATGGAATGCAAGGAAGGGGGACTGAGCAACTGTGTTTACACTTAATATTAATACAACTAGTAAAAACTAACTATGACCTTGTCTTAAAATCCACTATAATAAGAAATATGTATCAGCTGGCTAACTAGATATCTTGAACTTAGTTACTGAATAATACATAACATTCCTTCCCTCTAAATAATGTCTAATATAAGTGAATGTTATCTTTTATTTTATTTTAACATTCAAATTTTATAAATTTAGTCTAACAACTGGTTTTTGAATATGATTTGATCTTTTTAGGTTTACCATACCTGGTATTGGAAATGAACAGGTATTAGTGTGAGTATTTTACAGTGGAATCTCACTGGTTTTCCCTAAGCTGGTCTGATGTTCCGGTTAGTCTGACTTTGTCCGACCATGCACTTGTGCCGACTTGTCAGTGACTCATAACTGACTGAATTTTTTTAACTGTAAAGTATTCTTAGAGGTAATTACTTTACAGTAGAATACTGTAGAGTTCATTTTAGTACAGTATTTTACTGTAAAATGTCTTTTATAATGACATGTAATAAATATTTAGCTTTTTCTGATAATGGAACCTTTTTTGCATTCTGACCATAAGTCCAAAAGGTGCCGGTTTAGGGACTGAACTCATTATATTGTGTGGGAAAACTCGTATTTACTACTGGACCTTGTACTTTATACTTGCTTCACCATGAAATTACTCCTTTATGAATCAACAAACATTGAACTAAAAGGTATCTGTGGGATTTAGGGGTTTTGGGAGTATATTAGAACATCTTCACCTACTGTATTAAATACCTACTATATTATAAGGTGATCTACACTGTGATACCATAGTTGCCCGTATCCCTCTATTGTATGATGTAGAGTTCTATCTTTATTTATAACTTTAACAATTTCCCATTTTCGATTAGGATAAATATAGTTTTTGTCAATTTTTTTGACAATGCTTTAACTTGAATTAATTCATGTGTATAAAAAAACAAGAAGGGGTTGAGGAGGGTCTGAGTGATTCAGTTTTTCAGTGTACAAAGGAAAATCACATTAAGACCTATTACAATTATCAGTGTCTGGCACATCATAAATCATAGTCTATAAGAGACATTTGTGATAAAAATGACTTCCTGAGGACGCCTAAAACAGTTTTACACTGACAGCAGAAAACAATTTTAAATGTTAAAAATCAAAATACGGCACCCAAAATACTTTCTTAAAAAAAAAAAATTTTTTAAAAATGCGTTTATTACAAAGACAGTTAAGGATCAGAAAGGGAAGTTTTTATATAAAAAAGTTCTAAATCCACCATTATCAAGTTCTGGCAGTCTGAAAAGAAGTTAACATTTAAATCTCAGGGCATGAATTCTTTTAAAAATGTACTTCACAGTGATTCTAAGGTTTTCAAATGAAGAACTCTTTTGTATGCTGAAATTTTACATAAATTTATTAAAGACAAGTTATTTTTTATACATCAACATGTTATAGAGACGTATCATGAATATAAATATAATTATTATCTTAGTTAAATTATTTTTCTTTTTATTTTCTCAGAAGGAGAACTGATTTATTATTCCATGAATTTAAACTTGATGATGTTACTCCATGGACAATGAACTTCGACAGTCTTATGAACGAACGTGTATCACAGGTTTTATTGTTTTATATAAACTCTTTATGATATGTGATATGTATTTTCTTTGAATTGTTTATGTAAAAGATATGAATTTCAATTATTTCATAAAAAAATTTTGTGTGAGTCCAAATATCATTTAAATGAAGGACAAAATTAATTTTTATTTTATACATTTCTTGTATCAATTTAAAAAGAATAAGTAAAGTACTTATATTTAAACTTTTAAATTCAATTAATGGACTAAATACTTGCAAGTTTGATTTCTTAATAAAATAATTTCAAATTAAAATTAAATTTTTTGAAGCTAAAGAGATGATCGATCTTTTTCAGAATTAATAAAACTTATAAAGTAACAAGACTTAATAAGCATTTATATTTATTATAAATTGTATATAATCAATGTATGTTAATAATTTGTTTTTGATTTATGTTAAAACTAGTTGCCAAGATGTTTAATAAATCTTTATGTTAATATTTCAGCTACAAGTGTTTTCATTGCTAAAATCCAAAGTCACTGTGAAGTACACTTTTAAAAGAACCACACCCTGAGATAATAAATTTATTAAATTCATTTTTATATGTTAAATAATGACTAAAAGTCTGGCGCCCATAAATTATAAAATAACAACAGATAAATTCACTTTTCTTTTAGTAGAAATAAAAAGTAAGAACTCTTCAAGTTCAATATAATTTTGTTTCCTTTTCTTTTTTCTTGTTGATAATTTCACATATATCACAAAAATCAAAATACTAAACATTATAAATTTCTATATAATAACAGAGTAAATATAGTGTGTTATGTAACACAAGTAACCAGAACATATTCACATTGCATATAACTTAAAATGTTCCTTGTCGTCCTAAGGATGCCGTCTCGTCTCCGTAGCGAAATTATATTTGCATTTCACGAATGTTTATAAAAGCAAATCTGTTCAATATCCTACCACATTGTCACACACTCGCTAATTGTCAATTGTCTATTCGCGTGAAACGTCTAACCAAATTAATAGTTCAAACAGTTTTTAACACACTCTTATCCCTAATCGACTGATGATTAAACCCTTTATATTTTCTATTGTTCTACATCAACTTATTGCATCACATAATGTCCGTACTTTCTACTAAAGTCTTTGAATTACATATTTAACTCAACAAAGATATATCGTCACTCCCCAATATAACAGTTCATTCTAACACTTGTAACTAGACTCAAAAAGCACATTTTTATCTTCGCCACGTTTTTTACTCAGACTCTTAAAATACGACTATTCTGTTCAAGGCTCCCAACTAGACTGTCAAATAAGACTCTATTTACACTTGTATTACATTTTGTAAAGTTTCTTTATGTTTTAAACAAGTTCAAATCACTCAACCATTATCTACTGACAAAGACTTTTTACACAACCTCACTCCTCTAAGCTCCTCACTAGACTGTCCACCTCATGGTGAAATCATTCCTTCCGTTAAAGTCTCAGGGTTCACCCTTCCGGTATAATGGACTTTATTCCAAATCTCGCCACATCAGCGTTATGTTTCATTGAAAGTTCTGTTCAGTACTACGCGAATAATAACTAGTCCTTTTTACAAATTTATTCACACACAAAATTATTAAGTTTCTTATAACTAAATTTTCTTAAAACCTATACATTATTATTTATTTGTGTTTGGAAATCTATAATGATTGAATTTACTTTATTTTAACTTTAAAAGACATAAGTCACATTTTTGACTCACGTTCTATCCCCTTCTATTCAACTATCTCGATTCCTGGTTAATTCTTATTATTCAAATTGGATCAACCTTTTTTAGTTGTTACAATGTCTGACCTAAACATAAAACTTTAAAAAATTTGTTTACATTCCGGTAAGTCAACATTTTATTGCCGAGTGCTGTTCCTTTCTATTCAACATTTTTAATTCATGCAGAAGTGAAATTAAATATGAAAGAAACAGAACTATTTTCAGTAGATACAGCTTTTACAAGATTTAAACCATACATTACAATAACATAAATTCATTTTAATTCGAAACTTTTCAGAAACATTGCGGAAATACCCTCCACTAAGTTTATTATTTCGACAATGTACTAAAGACTACAAAATTCCAGAAACAGAAGTTGTCATTGAAGCTGGAACTTTAGTTGTTATTCCAACACATGGCATTCATTATGATCCTAAACATTACGATAAGCCAGAGGAGTTTGATCCGGATAGATTCAGTGAGAAGAATGATGTAGGACTACATCCGGGAGCATATTTACCTTTTGGAATTGGACCAAGAAATTGTCCAGGTAAGGAAAACTTCGATCTTCATTATCATTTCTTTAAGAATATTGTTTAGTTTTAAGTTTTTTATTTTTAAGTATATTTTATTTTGCAAAGGAAATCTGGAAATCAGCTTGATTCGCTAAATATAAACGTTGCTAACTGGAATTAAATCAAGGACCGTAATGTTTAGCAAAGAATGGTTTTCTCCACAATATCACATCATTCTATATATTTAAATATCTATCCTTTAATTTGTTTCTTAGTTCTTTGAACACTTTTACCAATATTTCTAAATATTCAGGTTTTTATTTCATACTGATATTGTTCAAATTAGTAGAGATGAAAATAATACTAATGTATAAAATTGTTACGTCATGTATTTGCTCTTATGTACTTTTGTTTGTTTATGGGGAAAAGAAGATATACTCTTGTAGAATCAATTAGGACATGAACGCGGACACACGTGTTTACCACGATAACTCAAACATATTTAAATGTTAAAGTGTTGTGTATACGTGTTATTCTTAAATGTGGTGTATACGTGTTTTATTTATTTCGAAAACTGAGATGCATTAAACCAATGCAAGAATAAATGAAAATGAAGAAGTTTGATAATGCCTGAATAATAGGTGAAACGTTACCAATATGAAAAAAGAAACAAAGAAGGAGTGTGAGCAGAAAAAAATCAAAGGTAAATAAGTTATTAACGTAACCAGACCACTAGGCAATCAGTGATAATGATATAATTGTATTAATACTAATTATTTTTATGTTAATAATAATCATAATAATGATAATTTTATTCTTATTATTATCATAATATTAATTTATTAATTACTATTATTATAATTATTATTGTAATAGAATAAATGATAATTATTGTACATGTTGCAGCCATTGTTTCTTATTGCCTACAGGTTAGAAAATGCTGTCAAAATATATAAGGAAGTTAACCCAACAGTCATGGGAGCAGAAGGCAATGCAACAGGTTGACACAGAAGGTAGAGGCAGCAGTAAGAGAGATAAAATACAGTTTTCTATAGCAGCCAAACAATTTAATGTCCTACGAAACACGCTCAAAAGGAGGGTTGTCGAAAATTCATGTCAATGACCAGAGCACAGGAATTTAATGACCAGAGCTAACGTGAATTTTTTTAACATCCTTAAGACAGTGCAAGATAAACATTTCACTCTGCTTAAGGAGTATATAATATCGATGAAACTGGTCTCTTAATATCCCCTTGGCACAAAAGACAGAGTAACAAATGGTGAAACTGAAGTGAATGACCGCAGAGATGGAGCTGTGGCTACAGTGGATGGTCACGCAGTTGGAGCTACAGCTGCAGTGGATAGTCAGGAAGGCAAAATAAAGTACAAAAAATAATGCAGTGGTCAATACACCAAAATAATTTTTAGTAAGTCCAAAAACTTTGTACCTTGCCTTAAACATTGTAACTATTGAAAATTTATAACATATATAATGTGACCTGAAGGGTAAACTACTTTATTCATTAACAAGCTCCAAGAGTTGGGCAATGATTGTAATAATATAAAAACTAAGGGTTTTTATTAAAGTTATTTAAAGCATTTATGGGCGCCAGACGAATTCTCGTCAATTTAGAAAAAAGGTGACTCTAAATATTTATAATGTCGGGTGTGAGTTCTTTCAAAAAGTTTACTTTCAGTGATTTGTTGGTCTTTTGAAATGAGAACACTTGCTTCTAAAATTTTAACATGAGTTTATTAAAAAACAAGATTATTTCATGAAGTATATCATCAATAATACATCAAATAAATTTATTATAACTAACATCCTATCAATTATTAGTATATTTGCTTAACCTTCGAAGAAGGTGTATATTTAGTTAAAGAACTTGAATTTAAATTATGTTGCAACAAAAATTATTTATTTAAAAAAACAAAAAAGAAGAAAAGATTGAAATATCTGTTACTTAACTATTAATTTACTTTTATTTGAATATAAAATTTAAATCAATCAACATTTAGTGATTTGATTATATATAAAAATTCTTTATCTTAAATATCAAATTATATAAAAAATGAAATTATCTTTAAAAAACATGAGACAAATTATATTTCATATTATACAGGAATTAAATTATTTCTGTTGTATAACACATTTTTTTACCAGTCTGTAGGTACAATACAACTTGATGAACACGTGCTTCTAACTGCGTAGAGTCGCTTAGCCGTTCTTTGAAAACTATGCACATCAGATCCATTTCCATCGCTCAAACTAAAGTTCATATTAAAATTGTCTAACAACATTATTAGTTCTTTTTTACACTTAATACTGTCCATCATTCAACCGATCGACACAAGATACCGCTATTGTTTTTTACATAACATGTTACTCGTCATAAAAGTCTTTGTCCGTTTTTTAATACTTTTTATCTTAAAAAACACTCCACTATACTGTTCAAAACTACTGTCATTCAATTAGTTTGGTGCAGATTACATCTGACAACATTAAACCCTTGTCTAACACTTTTGTTAACTTCTTGAATCACATTTTTGAAAAGTTTCTTTACCTTGAAAATACGTCTCATGCCTTCAAGCACTGAACTCAGACTGCTGAAATCACATGGTAGCCTACTAACTCAACTTCCTGTTAGCACCGGTTATTCCAAATCTCTCTACATCAGCGATAATCGTCTCACCTACAATCTATCTAACGTTCAGTTCAGTTACTTTGTTTTAATTTTAAAAGACATAGGTCACATTTTTGACTCTTGTTCTATCCTCTTCTATTCAATTATCTCGATTCCCGCTTATATCCCATTATTTAAATTAGACCAACCTTTTCTAGGTGTTACAACATACAAGCCTAAAGGAAAGGAAAACAAACCGAAAAAAGGGCTAAACATCAATAATAACATCTACCCAATAAAAAGCTGATTTATTAGAAGAAAGAGTAAAGAAAGAGGAAGAAAATAAGAAAGGAAGAATAAAAAAGATGATGAATGCTACAACATCCAAAAGTGTTCTAGTGAATAAAAAAAAAAAAAACACATACACATACAACCAAAAAAGGCTACTGCCAAGAAAAAGTTTTTTGATCTAGATGATGAAGATGATGAAAATGTCAAATATTTTTATTGTGATGCAGCTTTCTTTAACTCTAAGAACAATGACTGTTGGATAAGATGTTCTAAGTGTAAGCAGAGGGCCCATGAGAAGTGTGCTGGGCTGCCATGAGGAAGATGGCGAGTTTGAGTCCAAATTTTGTAAATAATCCATATAAGCAGTAAGAACTTAGGTTGAATTTTCCTAAATTAAATTAGTTTTTTAAGTGTTTCAAAATTTTTCCTTGAATTTAAACTTTTATTTTATTTTAATATATCCATTTATAACATATCATATTCTACATATTTTACTAAGTTCACTAGTTTTTACATAGTTTCTATAGTTTTTCCTTAGATTTCAATATTTAAATCTATAAATTTAAGATCTTCCAAATGGTCGAACTATTTACTAGTTTACTACCAATTTGGGTAAAGTGGCTATTACGCATACTCAAGATTAAACTCACATCAACCACATAAAAACAATTATTTAACAGAAAATTAAAACATACGCGTTTCTAGACTGTTTAGAATTGATGTAGGTAGACTTTTTATACTTTTTTATTAAGATTGACTCGTGGAAAATTATATTCCTTTTGGATGGACCCATCCTTCACCTACATAGATATTTTAATGTTAATTAAGAGAACAACATAAAAAAGTGTAGAGCCAACAAGTATCCCTCAGAATTTTAGGTATTTGATTTTCAAAGATGCTCTCCAAGATTAATTTTCACTAGTGACTAATTTTTAACCTTAATTAAATTCCCTTAACCAGCATTTTAGGAAAATAACAACCAATTACTTAACCCCTTAAGTGTTTTATTTTTTTTTTGCCTAAATCAACCCAAAAATGCCTATTTTTTTTATTTGATTATTTTAATGTTTGTTAACTTGGAAGTTAAAAAATAGGCATTAAAAGAAAATATAAGCAACACCAAAAGTATAAATGTCATGTTTAATATAATTTAAAAATTTTCTGCAAATACATTAAAACACATTTACCTAACAATTAAAAAAAAGTAAAATGTAATAAAACCATTGTTAAAAATAAAAATACACACAATAAAGATTGTTTAATTTGTTTACAGTTTCTTACTAATGTTTAGTAATTTTTTTGGGTGTGATATATTTAAAACATGGGGCAGCACACAGCCCAACATCACATTCGCTGCACTGGTATCGCGACTCCTTGCGGACATATCGGGACTCCTTGTAAATATAATGTTCACGGCGGATCCAAAGAGAACAAAAATAAAGCTTTAGTTTTATAAGTTATGATCTAGAGAGCATGCCAACACTATCTAGCGGCAATACTAGCAACTACAACGTAATATTTCGACAGAGAACGAAATAGAATAGGGCAAGTTAAGAGCGTCGGCTTTAGCCGACAGCGGGACTTTTTATCGATATTTGTAGCGTCGGCTTAAACCGACATAAACACTTAAGGGGTTAAATAAATATCTCATAAGTTATGACAAATAATGTATTTGTAGTGAATGTATGTATGTATGTATGTGTGTCTAATATATATATATATATATATATATATATATACAGTGTGAGTCCAAAGTATGGATACACCCTGTTAAATTTTAAATGGATAAAGATAGAAAAATGAAACTCAGAACACCTTTCTAGGAAATAAAAGTGAACTTTTTAGTCACTATTACAACTTTGCCCATTTCTCCAAAATGGAATTTTTGGGGGGCAGCTCAAAACTTTTAAATGTAAAGACCCATTAAGTGACACCTCATTTTAAAGTCCTTGATTAAAGAAGAAGAACAGTGGAAACCAGAGCTTTCTATCTCAACCCAGTACAAAATGGCAGCTCATTGAAATTAAGTAAAAATTCATTGAGCCAAAATATGAACATCCACATTTAGGTGGTAAATAACCCCAATAGACAACCAATGAGCTGCCATTTTGTACTGGGTTGAGATAGAAAGCTCTGGTTTCCACTCTTCTTCTTCTTTAATCAAGGACTTTAAAATGAGGTGTCACTTAATGGGTCTTTATATTTAAAAATTTTGAGCTGCCCCCCAAAAATCCCATTTTGGGGAAATGGGCAAAGTTGTAATAGACTAAAAAGTTCACTTTTATTTCCTAGAAAGGTGTCCTGACTTTCATTTTTCTATCTTTATCCATTTAAAATTTAACAGGGTGTATCCGTACTTTTGACTCACAGGTGCCTCAATGAAGTTTTACTTAATTTCAATGAGCTGCCATTTTGCACTGAGTTGAGATAAAAAGCTCTGGTTTCCACTGTTCTTCTTCTTTAATCAAGGACTTTAAAATGAGGTGTCACTTAAGGGGTCTTTACATTTAAAAATTTTGAGCTGCCCCCCAAAAATCCCATTTTGGGGAAATGGGCAAAGTTGAATTAGTGGCTAAAAAGTTCACTTTTATTTCCTAGAAAGGTTTTCTGAGTTTCATTTTTCTATCTTTATCCATTTAAAAATTAACAGGGTGTATCCATACTTTTGACTCACACTGTATATATATATATATTTAAATGTGTGTGTGTGTGTGTGTGTGTGACATTTAAAACAAAGAACTCTCTTAGATATTTTTAAATAAAATAAGGTTCTTATTTATATACAGATATTTTAAAACTTTTAAGTTAATTCATTTATAATAGGCATATATATTTTTGTTTTTATATAGTCTATTTGTTTTTAATGTCTTTAGAGATCTGTGCAAATAAATATCAATTTTAATATAATATCTATTGTTATTTTGTTTGTACTGACCATCTAGATCCAATATCCCGACTTCAGATATCAGAATCAAGCCAATCCCCTATTAATCCAGATGAATGTAGTAATTCCAAATATTGAATTTATAAAGTGTGATCCAAAAAATAATATAAAAGTAAAGTAAGCTATTAAAAGTAATATTAAATTCTCTGATAATAAAGTAATGGAATGATTTAAAAATAAACTTTGATGCTTTCAGCTACTCTTTTTGCGAATATCAACATGAAAATTATGTTAGTGAGCATTCTACAAGTCTATGAAGTCTCATTGAGTGAAAAGACAGTACTTCCACTTGGTTTTAATCCTGTACAGTTTATCCTCACACCTCAGAAATCTGGAATTTGGTTGAAATTAGAAAAAAGAAAGAATAAATAAAAACTACAATTCTAACAGGATTTGCCAAAAGTAATTCTTTTTTCATTCTCATATTTGAATAAACACCTTCTTTCTCTTCAGATATCTTCTTTTAATTTTTGTAGAAATCATAAAAAGTAATGACTTGATTTAAGTTATTTTGATTTTTTTATTTATTTTTTTTATTCATTCACTTAATTAAGCTTTCTTAAGTATAGAAACCAAGATGAAGTGTCTGGAAAAATTGCATGAATTATCATGCCATTCAAGAAATTAATAATTTATCATTGTAACAAGGAGTTTTTTATGAGACTGTTAAATTACATTCTTTTTTTTTACAAAAGGTCTAATTGTGAGCTAAGTCAAAATTTACTAGTTATTAATTTGTTAATTTAATTTTTTTTTTTTTTTTCATGTAAACTAAGATGGTAAAGTCAAACATTTGTTATTTATTTCAATAAAATGTATCTTACTTTTTAACAATAAATCAAAAGAAAAATAATAATAGTAATTAATATGGTTTATTCCAACATTAAATATATTTTTTCAATGCCTTTTTGTGGTCTGTTAATAATCTTTATTGATCTTTTGATTTAAACACGTTTCAGCTTCATGCAGTAAAATATAACATGCAAAAATACAAACAATTAAAATAACAACAATGCACAAAACACATAAACAGAACAATACATTTACTTGAACGTTTAATAGGGGTTTTTAACAGTAAATGTAAAACTTAGTAATATAGAGTAGATATAAGTTGACCTTAGAACAAACAACAGAGCTGGTTAGTAAAAATAAATGTATAATGAAAAACATGGTTGTGTAATTATAGTACATCATAGTACAGCAAATTTATTCAAACATTTTAAGTTTCCCACAAAGACCAGCATTGTAAATCTCAAAATTTGGCCTGTTATTGATCATTTTATTATTATTTTACATTTTAAGCAAAGGTTAGATTTTGAAATTTTCTACCGTCGGCTTGATGATCAGCTTAAACTGTTTAGTGGAGGTGAAATGATACCAACCAAAACAGAAATTAACAATTTGTATTCCAACTCGGCTAAAAAAGGTACCGAGTATAACATTGAATATAAAATGGTTAATAATAATTTGTTTACATCATCTTTATATCAACCACTTGAAGTTAGACAAAATGACAATCAGCCAGTCTTTAGACCATCACCAATGCCAATTAAAACACATATAAAGTATAATGTGTTGCCTTGGACTGTTTAATATATAATATAGTTAATTACAGTAGAACCTCTGTTAACCAGCCTCGGATTAACCGGTCCTCGGATTAACCGGCCTATATCGTAGTGTACTGGTTGGATGAGAGTTTCTGAAAATAAATTGTAATTGAAACACCAAAGCGGCGGCGATATCAAACGACTTTGTCGATAGCGGTATCCCAATGTTGGCAGCGTAAAAACACCGCGGTACCAAAGTGGCGGTGATATCAAACGATTTTGTCGATAGCGGTATCCCATTGCCGGCGACGTAAAAACACCGCGGCACCAAAGCAGCGGCGAGTCAAACGACTTTGTCGATATCGGTATCGCATTGTCGGCGGCACCAAAGCAGCGGCGAGTCAAACTGCTTTGGCGATAGCGTATCCCATTGTCGGCGGCATAAAAACACCGCGGCATTGGCACCCGTCGGTATAGCAGACATACACAGACAAAAACCTTTGATGGGCCGCTTTATTTCCACGAATCAATTTAGTATAGCCTACATTATGGAAAATATAACATTTCTTTTTCTTGGAAGCTTGTGTTGGTTTCGTTTGAGACGCGGTTAAATGTGTCAAAAGACTTGACAGGGGAGAATCTGTAAAAAAGCTTTGTAGTGTTTAATTTTTTCATGTTTGATGTATAATATACATAACATAATATATATACGATACATTTATGTACAATAAAATGAGTTGCAATAACATCTTTATTGCATAATTTTTAGTGCTACCTAATTAAATAAGCTTTCTCTGAACGAAAACCGATTTTTCACGGGAGCCTCGGATTAACCGGTCAAACGGGCAACCGGCCCGGGTGTCAGTCCCGACTAGACCGGTTAAGAGGGGTTCTACTGTACCTTAGAGGTTGTCCTCAGTCCGTATAATAGTTTGGCTACAGCGCTGTTTTTCCGAATACTGTCGGCTTCGTCAGGCCCGCACTAACACATAAACACATAACATGTTTTTATATGTGTTAGTGTTGTGTTGTATTACGTGTTTATGTGTTAGTGCGGGCCTGACGAAGCCGACAGTGTTCGGCGAAACAGCGCTGTAGCCAAACTATTATATGGACTGAGGACAACCTCTAAGGTAATTAACTATATTAAAACACATAGTGGAAGAATTGTGAAACCCCCCCCCCCCATACAGCCTTAAGCTATAACACGTTAGCTGCCACGCCGACCCGATCGGCTGGGCACAGCTTGTCTTGGTAGAAACATTGGCCGATCCGATCCTTAACACAAAATCACAAAATCATTAAAGCTGCGAGATTTTATAGGACTTAAGAAAATCGATCCGTGACGTTTATCAGTGGTCTTTGGGAACTTTTTAAAGAGTAATAATATGAGAAAACAATACTAAAAATGTTATTGAATGTTAATTTCATCAACACATTTTTTTTGTTTCAGCTATATATCGTCTGCTAAAAGACGATATTTTGCCGACCGATCGCGTTGGCATATTTTTTTTTTTTAGTTTTACATTATTTTTAGTGCTGAAATATGAATAAAACTTGAATCTAATTGTAGTGTTTTTGTTAGGAATGTAATAAATATAAAACCGTATATTGTCAGAATATTTTTTTAATTTGATAACATGTTATATGCCTATGCTAAAAAATACTTTCAAATGAAATGAAGTTATTTATGGACAGTTAACATTACATTGTGTTTTGTCATTAAAATGCGCGTATACAAACATGAGTACTACACATATCTTAAATATAAAAGAAAATTTTTGTTGTGTTGACAAAAAACACAACACGAACAACAGCTCGAGGTAGACTGCGTGGCGCCAACTGACAATAGAAGCAAATAAACAAACTCACTTTGACACAAAGGCGAGAAACGGATAGTGGGATACCCAAGAGCCTTTGCGTGGGAACAGCTAACATCTGCCATCCTCTAAAACGAAATATACGCCAGTATGAACGTGCGACCAATCGGGTCGGCAAATTTTTTTGTCAATCAATATTCGTTGAAAAAAATCGCGGATGACCCGATAGGTTACAAATTTTTTAACAATTTAAAGTATATCTTGCTGTATTAGTGTATTATAAACACAATTAAAGTAAAAATATCAAAAAATAATTAACAGTAAAAGTTGGCATTACGCCGAAAATTCGAAAATAGGCCGCTGGCAGCTAATGTGATAACTTAATTTTTTTTTTAATACAAAATATATTTTTTCTGAGAGAGATCTGTTATTTGCATATGTTAATCATATGTAATATTTATATATTACCTTTTACAAAAGTAATAAATTGTTGTAGCTTCAGTTTAGTAAAGAAGTCATCTATTAAAGCACAAATAACTTAATTAAGTTAACTTAAGATCTTAATTTATAGAAGTATTCAATAATCAGTGCCTATACATCTCAAAAAAAATAAAATAAAAAAATACTCTGCAGAAGCATTTGAGGTAATCGTACAAAAATACAGGCCAATATGTAATTTTTTGTGATATATTAAGAAAATAGTTGACAAATATCGCTCAATATTGAACTGATTTTTTATTTAGAATTATTGCAAGACATGTTTGATTGGAATATTCAATAAATATAAATAAAACTATTATTCTGATAATAATTAGTAATTTTATTTGTATTTCTATTGAATTTACAAGTAAACTTTTGTTATGTGAATGCGTTAGACTTTATTATTCTACTCAATTAATTGTGGTCATAGAAAAACAAAATTTTTATTTATTTTAATTACCCTTTTTAATGTTGTAACCTGCTGATATTGATGTAAATTTAATTACATAAGTTACCCTTTTCCGCAATTTCCTGCTCGCAGTCCTGTCCTGTTTTGGTTTTGGGGCGACGATCATTTTGCCTATATTTATTCAGGCCTTTTCGAACTGATATAAAATAGTTTTATTGCATTGTTTTGTGTGCATATGTGCTCTCATTCGTTGTAGAGTACCGAGACCACATGTGTCCATTATAAAACATAGCTTTCAATTTCAAATAGATAAACGCTTGTTAAGTATATGTATTCATTAGTTGTAAATGCATGTTAATCATTGACGTACATTGATGCAGATGCAATAAAACTATTATATAAAACATTATTGGTTTGACAATGCCTAAATAAATAGCAAAATGATCATCACTGCAAAATAGAAAAACAGGACTGCGAGCAAAAAATTGTTAAAAAAAAGTTATGTAATTAATATATCCAGTTCAGTAAAGCAAAATCAGAATTATCTAAATATATTCCATAGCGGGTCATTCTTGCCCATTGGTATTTAGCGACAGCTGTTTCGCAACTCACTGGAGGCATTTTTAAACTTACACATGTGTATCTACTCACACTAAAATATTGAGTTTGCTTAAACAAATCTTACCATTAGTAAAAGGAAGATAAGAATATAAAATAAAAATCTCTAACCCTTGATTATTCTAATAGCATCAGGATCAGAAGAGAACAAAAGTTGGTTAAGACACATCCAGTCTTTACTGTGTTTTTAATGGATGCATGGAAAATGAGACATTATGTCATTTATTATAAAGAGTGTTACCTACTATGAGCGCATCTGTTGGGTGGTGTTTGGAGATAAAAGTGTCATGTGAAGATCTTTAGAGCACTGACCCTAGTGATATTCAAGAGGAGGTAAGTCCTCACTAGTGTGAACCTAGAAAGGACACTATGATGGTCTATGTGCGTAATGTTTTATATCCAGTTCTATTTCAAATGTTGGCAGAAAGGAGCTAAGTGGTAGAGTGGTGGCACTTTATTTGCCTCAAAGTAAATAATAAAACCCAACCCCACTCTACTACAAAAAATATTAGAACGTTACTACTCTTTTAGAAGAATTCTCATAAGCACAGTTACATAGCTCAATAGAATGCATTACATATATCCACAAACATATCCATCACACACAAACATACCCATAATGATTCATAAGTACATGTTTACTACCTATCACTGCACAGAAGTTCTGTACGGTACTTTTGTTTTGAGAATTGATATTAACATTATCTCAAAATAAGCTGTTAAAATTTATAACAGCTGTTTAAAAAAATCACATGGTAATGATGTAAGTATACATTTTGATAATCTTCTTATAAAAAAGTAAAAATTCTATTGCATAGTTCTCTTTAAAATGAGAGATAAAAAAGTTTGTTAGTTAATTATTTTTGTTATAATTTGTAACAAAAATAAACTATTAAATGTTATGTTAACGAAGGTTTGGAAAATGTAAGTAAGTGAAATAGAAGAAATAAGAGGAGATAGGAAAATTAACAAAACGGAATCATCAAAATCCGTGTTCTGGCTTATCTATGATAGTCTTGTAAAAGATATTTAAATAGTAAAGTAAATACATTTACAAATTAACTCAATATCAATCTAAACAGTATTAATTAAGAAGATAGCCAGCCCCGACACCTAGCGGTAGACTCAGTAAATACGCTTTACACAAGATGTTATTTTCAACAAATTCACGAGAACAGAAATTTGCTAAATTAAACTATTTAGAGGCATTATTCCCTAGCCAGACCCACATCTAAACTAAGAACAAGTAATGCCTGCATCTATTAACACCAATTATAGTTCAAAAAATTATCATATGAAACAAATACTTTCATTTTTTTTAAATCATTCAGAAATGACCTACACTTTATTTTCAATGACCTAGTGACTCAATATTTAATATCACGAAATAACCAGGGAATGATATGAAAATTCATTTATACCATTAGATCGTGCATCAAAAATCCTTTTGGTGAAATACAGAAAAGACTCAGTATTTAGTTATGGGAGAAAATGACTGTACTTTAATGTTAAAAAACTAGAGGCTAGACCATCTTATCCGGTGATGTAGGCTGCAATGCTCCGCCCATCGACAAGTAGCGCTCTGATGATCAACATACCTCCATTCAGCCATCTGTTTTAATAATGCAATTACTTGCATAGTGCATTTAAACTATTATGTAAATCATTTAATTATTCATATATTTAAAAAGAGAAATTATTTGGTCCTTTTATGATGTTTCTCTGTAAAGCTGAATTTTATCCCTACCCCAAATATTAAATGTTGAGTCATCTGTGTCCAAAGAGTATCTACCAACTGAAAACTAAACTATAAAACATCCAGTTTTCCAGAGCACCTAATAAATAGTTGTCACTCTTATACCAATTATGAAATCAATTTGGAAATAATCCACGTGTGTAAAAAGGGATGTTGTATGAATGCCATTGAGGAGTACGAAATTTACAAAGCTACAAGAAATGATTCTACACATTTATTAAATGATCAACTTGCATTCCATTCAAACATGTTGTTTGATACACTAATTGAAGGACATAGTAAACATTAGATAACTAGAGTAATAAGAAAGGACATATTTGTAATCCAGAGTCAACTCACCGGTCGGACATGCACACCTATAAGAACGTGTTACAGTGACATATATTGCTTTATATTTTTCATAATCTCTGCGTGGAGTGAAATATATTTGTGTTTTGACTATGCATTTTGTGTTTGTGAAGTTGTAATAATGTGAAAAATTAGAATTAGAGTTTACCACACATTTAAGAGTGCGCGATAAAAGTACAAGGGAGGGGGAAGCTATTGTAACAATATTCAGGCTTCAGTAAATTCATTCATAGGAACAAGATAGATTTTCAAGACAACAAAAATAAATAACCATGTTTAATATTAGTATAACATAATTAACTACAAGTGTTTAATTTTAGTATAACATAAGTGATTACAAGTGTTTATTTGTTTTATAAATATTTAATAATGTGTGCGAGGAAGTAAGGGTGTGTGAACTGTTTGTAACAGCGAAATGAGGACCGGTTTCCAGTTATAGATAGGAGAAACGTGGTAAGACAGTCTTAGTTGGGAAGTTAAGATGATAAGATGTATTTCTAGGTTCAGTACTCAAGGAGTTCAGGCGATTTCTGTTAGCAGAGCGGTCAAAGACTTTTTTGTAGAATGTAGTGCTAAAGATGGAAAGTCGGTTATTCGAGCATAGACATGTATTAGTGAATGATATTTGCTAATAAATTGACTTTTTGTTTTATAAAAAGACTAAGTGACGCATATTTAGTATATGTGATGTGGTATTTGCACGTGTTCGAGAAAAATGAACAATGAACTTTCGTGATAGACATAACTTCTTATGAAAATAAAGAACTGTATACTTTGTGTCAAAAGATGTTTTTAAAAAGTATTATCGAAGCCTACATCTCAACTAACAGGAAAACTGGATGTTAATTCAACAAAGGACCTGAACTTTCCTGAAAACTGCAATTCAAATGAACTGCAACGTACGAGACATCAGAGTGCTATCTTCAGACAATTTTCAAATAAAACCGATGTCGTGGTATAGACATCTTATGTTAACTATAGATTAAGTAATTATATTGTGTTTTTTAATAATTTTTGTTATATATTTATATATATATATATATGTTTGATAATTTAATAATTTTAATAAAAATGATTCAAGATAAAGAAATAAAATTTAGAAGCATTCAATATTTAAAATAAATCTCCTTCAGAGATATTCAAAGTATTTTAAAATTAAAAAAGAGAAGTAGACTGTTGCAACATTTAAAATAAAGATTTAAATTCATTGAATTAGTCTCTTTCTTAGAGACGATGAAAAGATGAACCAGAATTATCTAAAATAATATTTATGTGTATTTTCATAATATGTTTAAATGATATGTTCTTGTGTATAAATATTCTCTGTTTTAATAAATGTTTTTTGTTAATATTTCAGTAAAAGTGTTTTCATTACATACCAGATTTCACTGTAAGTACACTTTTGAAAGAACTTGCGACCCTAGAGACAATAAAATTAATAAATTCTTTTTTTTTTTTAGATAAATAATGACCAATAGGTCTGGCGCCCAATATTAATCAATTAACAATAATTAAATTCAACTTCAATATTAAATAAATAACGTAGGAACTCCTCAAGTTCAAAGGATTTATTTTTTATTTTTAAATAGCTTCACTATTCTGATAAAGCCTTATTATTGAATTACTTCAAAGTTTCTTTACCCTAAGGATGGTTGTATGACAGAAATTTCGATAGGTGAATAAGGTAAGATTCAAAAAGATTAGATAATGTAACATAAATTGTATAAATTTGAATCAAATACCATTTAAATGTAGAATTAGTTTATTACACAAGCAAAGCAAGGTTAATATATTTGTTTAACAAATTTCAAAATAATGTTAATAAAAAGGACCTTTCTTTATCTTCCAAAAATAATACATGAAAGAGGGAGGTCAGAAATATATATATATATATATATATATATATATATATATATATATATATATTGTTCTCATAATATATAAAGTGGTACAGAAACTCTTTTGGGAAAATATAATGAATATTATTTTTGTTTAGTATTTATTTTTGTAGATGGGTATATAAAAGCCATTTAAAATGGTTTATATAATGTATTTCACCATTTACTAACTTCTATTATATTTTTTGAGATGATAACCATAATCTAAAATCACAAGTTGTAGTTAATGTTTTGCAATTATTCCCGGTTTAACATTTTTAGCAGGTTTATTTTACTCTTTAAGTGAAAATGTTATGTTTTCTAGGTTTAACTATTGTTGATTGCCATCTTAAATTTGTCTCTTGAATTTCAATGCTTAAATTGCAGTGATAGTCAAGTGACTTTATGTTGTATTGTTATTGTACGTTAATTAGTTTAGTTACTTTAATAATTATACATCATACAGTTTTTATTTTCTATCACTATTTACAGTTAAGCTTCATAGTTATTTCTAAATTACTTCTTTAAATTATGAATAAAAACTCATAAATTTGGAATGGTGTTCAATTGTTTCTTTAATTTCAGAGTATAACAACAATCTGAATAATGCTAAGACATCTAAATTTAAATGTATAAAGTTGATTACAAGAGGCAAATACAAGATAGTGGCCAACAATAGTTAACTCTAAGAGTGAAATAAATTAGGTAGAAATGGCAAACAGAGAATAATTTATATAACTCATGCTAACATTATGACTAATTTCAGAATCAAAACAGAAACTAATATTAAAATCCTGAGTGTATAGTACACAAAAAACATTCTAAATAATCATATAAGAACAGATTTAAATTTAAAGTTTAATTAAACATGGTTCCAACAATCTGCAATGCGTAAAAAGGTAATATTTTCTTCCCAGACATAATTGGCTTCAAAAAGATAATTGCAGGAACTAAGTAAAAGTGTAGGAGAATGAAAGTGGAGTTATAGCTCAACCACAACACATATTTATCAGGTTTAAATAAAATTATTATCAGTGTTAAATAAATAGAAACTAAGTTAAATATAGAATTAAGAAAAAATGTAAGTTGAAGATTATTAATAAATTATAATGATAGAAGATGTTGTAATAATTATAATGATGAATTGAATTCCAAACGTTGCCATAAGAAACAAGCAAACTATATAAAATTATGTGAAGTTAATTCAAAAAATCTTGTTGTTGTTATATTTAATCTTTAATGTATTAATTTAACTTTTCACTTGGTGTATGCCTTAATGATTGCATTATCAATTCATGTTCTTAGAAATAGTAAATTACTTTAAGGTCTTTTAAATTAACTTAAATTTTATTGAATAAACAAACAAAATTCACTCACAACTGTTTATAAAATTGGTAAAATAAATTTATTTTTAAACTTTGAGATCTGAATTACAGTTTTTTTTTCATGTAAGTTTATATAAATCAGTCTTTAGTAAACTTGGTAATCCGTTTTATAACATTCAGATAATTTAGTTTATTATTACAAACATACTATTTCATTTACAGTAATAAAGTGGCCTAAATAATCAAGACATTTACTAAGAGAGAAAGATGGATATCTCAAGGACAACATGCTCAACAATATTGACCTTGTACAGACTGGCAGTACTTGCAGCTTAGCTCAGTTTTGTTTTGACTGTGATAACACAATGTTGAATATTCTCATTTGTTTATTAGTTATCTTCATTATTTGTGTTTATTATTTTAAGATTTACAGTTATTGGAAAAGTCGTGGAATACCATGTGTAAAACCTTTGCTACCAATTTTTGGAAGTGTGTACGACATTATTTTTTTAAGGCCTGCCATAAAAATTATTTCTAGAATGTATAACAGTTTGGATGTACCATTTTGTGGTTTTTATATATTTAGCAGACCAATATTAATGATTAGAGATCCAGACTTGATAAAAAAGATTTGCATTACTGATTTTAATCATTTTGTAGATCGTGGCTTTCATACTAATCCAAATGTTGATCCGTTAGCGAAAAATATTATACATCTTCAGGAACACGATTGGAAAATTATTAGGCCAAAATTAACTACATTTTTCAATGTGAATAAAATTAAAAACATGTTTACCATAATGAATGAAAGTTCAAAAGAAGTTATGGAAGAATTAAACAATAAACAAGAACAAGGAGTTGATTGTGAGTTTTTGGATTTATCACATCGATTTATGATTGATTGTATAATGAAGACTTTGTTTGGCGTTAATTCCAACTGTGTAAAAGATCCTAATGCTGAATTTCGTTTTGTTGGTAAAAAAGTTTTAGGAATTCAATTTATAAAACATGTTTTTATTGGGATTTTTTCACCATGGCTACATTCTTTGTTTGGTATTACTATGTGTTCTTCAGAATCAACTAAGCTTTTTAAAAGCGTTGTTTGTGATAGTCTGAAGCTTAGGGAATGTACTGATTCAAATAGTAATGACTTTTTTCAAATGTTAATGCAAATGAAAAAACAAGATGAAGCAGCGAGAAAGGCAAACTTAAAAGTACACGGACCAGGTAATTAATAATATATTCATTTAATATTCAAAATTTTTAGTAAATTATGAAAATAAATATTGTATTATATTTATATCATAATTTAATTTTTTTGCTAATATCTTTACTTTATGTCCGTAAGACTAATGATGATGAGGTGGTGTGTAACACATAATAACACAACAACAATTGGGCCTCAACTAGTGTAACTTTGAGAAGTAACTAGTTTGACAGAAATTAAAAGTTTTATACAGTAGGCACTCTTAAGTTGCAGAACTCTCTATAATATAAATCTTAAAATTTATTTTGAATTTAACAAAAAATAATAATATTTAATTATAATATAGTACTACTTTGTACTAATGTATATAAATCATCATAATAAATCATTTATAAGTCAAAGCAAACAGGTAAATTACTGAAAATTGACACATGATCTCATGGAAGTGATTGCACCACCTATGACATGCTTGGAATGTTGGTCTGGTGTAAGCACCGTTCATCATCAATAGCTTATAGTGATTAGGCATACCTAGACATAAGCCACGTATTGAAAATAATTAATTGTTCAATCATAATTAATAATTGAAGTTTACATAACACATATAGTTCAACATTAAGTACAACTAGATATTTTTACTTTCCCACATATATATCTTTTGAGATCTTCTAAATATAAAAACGCAGTTTCTGGAACTACCTGTCTCTGTCATATAATGTAGTGTTCTACAGCCCAAATATGTGGTGTAGACCAATTGTAATCAAATTTTGTATATGGACCCAATGATTTTGATCAAGCTTGCTCAAGTTTAATTCCAGAAATAATGATTCATGAGTTATCTGCAAAAAAATCGGCTATGAGTGGTCATTTAATTTCTCAAAATTTGGTTAATTTTAATAAAATATGACTTACAATGGACATGTGTTTATGCCACAAGTTAAGCTTTATTTAATTTTTTTTTTCAAGTACATATGGCATCTTTGGTTAATTTTTACTTTTTGATTGACAACTAGAGAAATTATATTTTTGGCGACAATTAGTTTTCTTTTGTTTCTATTTGGTTTTGGTTACGAGAAAATGGAAAAGCTTGGCTATGTTTTTCTACACTTATTAAATTAATCCGACGTAAACAGATAAAATAATTGAGGCTTATGAGAATTAATACATAATTTAATATTATTTGGATATATATTATTTGGATATTGTTCCACAGACAATATTATATTATTATTAGGTAACTTTAGGATGAAATCACTTAATACTACTTATCTCAATAATAATTAGAGTTATCAGAGTTATTACAAAAGCAATTTAATATCATTAAATGCACTTACAATCCTTACATTTTTCAGACACTTCTGCCCCAACATTAATTATATTAAATTATTTTATAATAAAAATAAGTTTATGAATCATAATTAATTATAAATATTATGCAGTGTTTTTATGTCATCTACACGTTTAACCCTTTGCGCTCGAAAAGGGTCTTTAAAAAAGTTCCTCTGGAGTCGTATGGCCACTGGGAGTGGCCACGCCATTTTCTATATCAGCTTGGAATTGTTTTCGCAGTCTTGGTCCGCCCAGCTCGTATGGCCACTCAGAATGGCCAACACAAAATCTTGCGAACACTCGCATGGCCACCGTGAGTGGACATAGCATTACGTGTCTATGAATAGCTTTTTTGTATTCTCAAAATTATATTATTTTCTGTGGAAAGTGCTGGAATCTGTAGGGAAACTCTTGAACTATATGAACAACGCATGATTTCTTTCCCTCCTTTTATAACAACTGTGTTGAATTCCATAATATAACCTCCATATTTTCTCTCAGTGCTGTGCTAGTCGTTGTTATTGGCGTGATAAATTGTTGATAATTTTAACATTATAAAGTTACGAAAATGGATAATTTAAATTCAGATGAAATTAGAAATGAGTTCGAAATAGGTGTTGAGTTAGATTGAGTTATAATGTAAGTTTGAACAATTTTAAAACATTTTCTATATTGTAGTTTGTCATCTGTTATTTATATAATAAATATAAAAATATAACGTCTTTATGAGGTTGAAATACTATGTAGGCCTAATACCATGTTTTCTATTTCAAATAAGTTGTATTTGTCAATAAACAGAGCTTATTTATAAAATATTCATGTTTGCTCTTTTAAATAGTTACCTAGATGTCAAGTGAATTCAACAAAACAATTCCGAGCTGGTGATGCCGTCCGGTCAAAATGGCAGCCGTGTAACAGCCGACGAACGAGCGGCCACTCACGGTGGCCATGCGACCTGAGAGGACTAAGCTCACGGGAAATAATACAAGGTGTCTAGGAGTCGGGTGTGGCCACTGGTAGTGGCCTTTCGAGCGCAAAGGGTTAAAGAACAAGAATTTTAGGTGCTATTGTTGCATTTCAAAATAGAATATTAAATTTACTAACTCTGCAAGTGGTACATGACTATCAGTATTTGCAAAGCTACATTTTTAAAATATCCGTAGAACAATCTTAAACAGAGTCTCAATGTGCATAAATCATTCTAAAGATTTATGCACAAAATTGAAGATAACACACATTCTAAAGATAACACCATTCTAAAGATAACACAATACTTTACATTCATATATAAATAATTTTTTATATTCGTAACAATCATAGGAGAACGTGTTAAATTAGACACTTTGTCCTCACAAATAATAGTTACAAGGCCAAACCCTAAATAATCAATCATTTTTTCACTTTTTTAAAGAAAATTTTCAACTTTATAATTTATGACATTACAGTATATAATTATAAACTATGACTTCTGCTTGTTTATCTGAATGCCTTGCAAATCATCTACCGTACCTTCTTTTTTATTTATGTACCGTATTGAATTTGTTTTTGCCATTGGATTTGAGTTTCAAAAGTACTATGCAACTACTAATGATCATAAAACTAATTGACCATTTTCAGCAATACATATTTTGTAAATATAGTATATTTTTTACTTCAAATTAAAGTAGAAATTCTGATGTTTAGATATATCAATCAACATAGGACTATAAAATTAACATAGTAGCAACTGCCTGAAACACTAGATCACACTTATGCTATTTTGTATTAATCTATATATTTATAGGTATAAAACCGTTTCTGTTTTGTAACATTTCATAAATATTTATTTTTTCCTAATATGCCAATTTTGAATTTGAATATAATCATCTAAGAACATATATAACTTCACAAATAAATTGCAAAAACTTTTTTATATCATAGAGTTCCATACAAATGTTTTTAATAATTTTAAATTTTTTTATACATTTTAACTCCATTGTAAAACACAAAACAAAATTATATGTTTTATTCCATAAAAACATGAAAATATATATTTCAAATTTCTATTCACAGGTAGTTTTATTCTATGGAATTTTCTGTAAACAATGGTATATGTTATAGTTAAAAAAAGAATTATTTTTTAAGATTAAAAATCTTACAAGATCCACAAAAATGCCTTGATACAGTATATTGAAGTTGTTCAGTTACGACTTCTAAGGTTAAGATATTCAAATTGATCAAATAAATTTGAAATGTGGGCTTTGTATAATATTTAAGTTAAAATTTATGTGTCTGTCTACATCAGTTAGAAAAAAATTAGTAGGTTTAAACAAGTTAATTTATTTAACATTTTAATGAGCTTAAATTCTTAATGGTTAATAAACTTCTCTGGTCAACTTTAACATTTGTTTTTCAAAGGTGAAGTATCTATAGGCCTACTTAGAATAAATAAATAAAATTGTCTTTCAAATAAAAAAGAAATTGATTTTGAATTACGCTTAGATTATATTTGTATATTTCGAAACACTAACTTCCTATTTATTTTATTTTACAAATAATTCATTTAAATACAAGTGCTAGTTAACAATAGTATTTCTATACATGATTATTACTGATCTATACATGATTTGTATAGAATTGACTTTAACAAAAATATTTAACTAGCATAATTTTATGTCAGTTTAGATTTATTCTCTGTGTTTCTAATTATTATTATGATTTCTGTCTCTAGTTATAGACGAGAACTTTATTACTGGACAAGTATTTATGTTCTTCACTGCTGGTTTTGAAACTCCAGCAAATACATTAACTTTCTGTTTGTATGAATTAACACAGAAAAAAGACATCCAGGAAACAATATACAGGGAGATCAAAAAAGTCATGGGAGAACATGAAAATCAGTTAACATATGATGCTGTGCAAGAGATGAAATATTTAAACCAGGTTGTTGCAGGTGAGATTAACCAGAATGCAAATGAAAGAATATGATAAATAGGAAACAAATTACAATTTGTTTTACAAGTTAGCTCATGGCATTGAATGGCAGTTTAGTTAATTATAAATACTTTGTTTCTTTTAAGTCGTTGCAATTTAAATTTCGTCCTTTTCAAAACACTACAGTACAATTTTACTGTACAAATCCGCTTCATCAGGTGCAGATGTATTACTTAAAACTTTACACTGTACACAATACATAACACACGATTAATAATATAATTCAATACTAATCCACGGTACTAAAAATTCTGAAAAGATGTTATGTTATTCCTACATCTCCACTTCCAGCAGAGAAATAAATATTAAAATAGGAACAAATGGTTATAAATACCTTTTTATACGTCTTAGCAATCCATATTATTATGCTACATGTTTCACCGTTTCACTGACGGCATTTTCTGGCTCACACTTAATATAAAATGCTAAACACTTTTAACACTTAAAGGACATAAAATGTTATTTTGTACATGTGTACTCGTCTTATGTTTAAAAGCAAAAATAAAATTTAAATTGTTTGACAGTAACTACAATGTTATTCCAGCTGGTTTTGTTATTTAACTGAATTGTAATCAACATCTTATCTAGAGATCTGTGCTAATTTCTGCATGTTGTTGGAGTTGGGGATATCTGATTTATTAAAAAATGATAAACTTTGTTAGAATTAAATTTTAATTTATCATTTAATATATCTTTTGGGTTGTTTTTAGAGTATTTGTAAATTTAAAATTTCTATAGTACATTCATAATTCTGCTATCCTGTGTTTTATGTAGTATTTCCATGTGGTCTTCTATGTTTTTGTATGAGTGATTACTATCAATTAGGTGTTCGGCAAATGTAGATATGTTTGAGTTGTGGTTCCATCTTGAGGTAGGTGTTCTTTAAATTTTGTTTTGAATGTCCTTCCAGTTTATCCTATGTAATATTGTGAGCATTCAGTACAATTTAACTTATATACTCAGCTAAATATATAGACTGAAGATGCCGTTTTCATGAAATGGTGAAACATGTAGCATAATAATATGGATTGGCGAAGACATATAAAAAGGTACCGTAATTATAATAATTTATTTATAAATAAAGCAATCCGATAGGCTAAAATGATTTCTATAAAATAGGAACTTCGTTTATTATTATAGTGGTGCATTATTTTTTTTAAGGGTGGGTGTTCATTACAGTATATTTAAGTTTGATATTATGTCATTATATAGGATTGAATGCAAGATAAAGTTTTTCTTTTAGTAGTAGAGGTTATTTTTATAATTGGAGTAAATTGTGTAGTCTTCAAAGATATTCAGAGATCGTATTGATTGTGTCTTATGTATGATAGATAAATTTGTGTTTATGTTTCTGTAGGAATGTTTTTCATTGATACAATCTTCAGGTAATAAGATCTTTGTTTCACAGTTGTTTTCTTATGGTTGGGGAAATATTCTTTAAACCTTTGAGTAAATGATCTTCCTGTTTGGCTTATGTAATATTTGCTACGATCGTTGCATTTTTTGTTGTTGTTGTTATTGTTTAACCTCTCTATTATCATTGTCTTATGAAAAAAAAGAAGATAAAATAAAGATCCCTAGTCCTCGATTACTCTAATAGCATCTGGGTCGGAAAAGGCTACTGGTCACGAAAGAAGGTGTAGATCCAGCTAGGTCCCCTAAGGATTGCCAACACCATATTATATTAGTTAAAAAGGAGCCATTTTACAGGTAATTTAACAAACAAATTCAATAATAATTAAACATAATTATTACCAATTGACTAAATTTGATAGAAACAATTCTAATTACAATAACTTGAATACATTTTTTTTTTCCATTTGGGAAAATTGCAATCGCTAGGTCAAAAATCGGAAGTTAGTTTTTGCCGATTTTTGACTTAGCAAATGCAATTTTCCCAAATTTTATGATTTTAAATGGCAAGGGATAGATGGGGGTATAAAAGGAGGAGGGGAGTTTAGTGACAAAAGTCTGCACTCCAGAATGTTTGATTCTGAGCATACCTACCTTGTTCAAACACCGGCATGAATTATTCTTATAAGTTATATATATGTTAAGTTATGCTATATATATATATATATATATATATATATATATATATATATATATATATATATATATATATATACAAGGTGCGGCAAAAAAAATCTATTTTCTGCGGCGCACCGTTCAGTGACAGGATGTCTGAAGGTGGTGGGGGTAGGCTTGTTGGAAAGCCTACGCAACACTATTGTCAGTAGTCATGGAGCAGTGGTCGCCTGAGCCAGGTTTTTTTTTTTTTTTACATTAACTTGGTAAAATTCAAAAAATAACAAATTGCTTGCACTATATAAAAGCGGCAGCTGATTAAAATAATTTTCTTACTCTTAAGGGCACTCCAAATCAAATTTAACCCTTTCAGCCCAACGTCCGGTTTTTCAGACATTAACGGTATACAGTATACATAAAACCAGACGTCCGGTTATACGGAAATTAATGGTACACGCCTAAAATCTCAACGTCCGGTTTTCAGGACGTTTACAAAAAATTTTTTTTTTTAATACCCATTAAATATATCGAAATATAGACTTGTACTATATTAAAATGACCAGAAAGAACTGATTTTTACAATGCTATCATTACTTACAAAATATTTCGTATAATACCTACGAATTCGATATATTGAAAAATATTATGCAGGCATTGGCTTCTCACCCTCACGTTTGTAAGTTTTGTGTATCAGCTGTCAAATGTGAATAGTTAATTAGTTATCAGATGTTGTTATTAGTTGTGAGTTAGTGTTGTAATTTGTAATTTATTTTGTTATATTTTTAAAACAACAATGAAGCGTTTAAGATCACCTATTAGTGAAAATACAGTTTGCAGAATAATTCAGGAAGATGATAGTTTTAGTGACAATTCGTCTGTAGATAGTTTTAGTGATATCAGTTCCTACAATATTGATCCCGATTAAGTTCCTGTAAATGATCTTCTTGAAACTTCAGGCCTACAAAACGACAACGGGATAGACCAAGGAATGTTCCTGGTAGGTTTATTTAGTGATTCTTTTAGTAGTGAAAGTCATGATGGATGGGCTGATGAAATTAATGAAACTGACGACTTAGCTATTCCCCATAACTTTTCATTTCAGGAAATACCAGGTGTAAAGCATTGTCCCCCTTGTGATTCGCATATCATTTCATATTTTAGGCTATTTTTTTTACAAATATATTGTTGAGCTCATTTGTGAAATACACAAACATGTATGGTGAAAAAATTATATCAGCTATGAATTTCCATACAGGGCCAAATTTTAAGCCTCGAGTTTGGTCATGTGTTATAGTTTCGGAAATTCAAGACTTCACCACAGTTCTGATAAATATTAGGCTAAATCAAAAACCAACAATTGCAAGGTACTGGTGGACAAATCCAAACCAAAGCTCACCTTATTTTGGTAAGATGTTCAGCAGAAACCGTTTTCAAGATATTAGAGCTAATTTTCACTTTTAATCTTCCGAAACCAAATTATGACCTGTGTGCTAGAATACAACCTTTGATAGACCACATGAACCTAGTCTCTAAACATTACTATATGTCTGGACTATTCATATCTAGGCCTATTCATGAAAGTATGATACCTACAAAAAATCACAATCCTCTAATGCAGTACATGCCAAATAAACACCACAGATTTGGCGTTAAATTGTGGACGGTATGTGATGGTGTTTGACATTACTGTTTTCAATTATGTTTATAAGGTAAATGTTCAGTTGATACCATGTTGCAATTTAATATGTTTTACATAGGCTAGGCCCCCTATCTCATTATTAACCCTAGAACACTTATGTCCGGGTTTAGTCACACTATCACTTAAGTATCGTAAATTTGACTACTCATTTCTGTTTTTTTTTTACTTCACAGAAACCTAATTTAAAATTTTTTCGTTGCTATAGGCCTAGTTATGTTTTAGTACTCTTTAGATTTAGGAAAAAAATTGTTTTAAAAACTTATTAGTGCAACTAGTAATAAAAAACTATAAAAATGAATGACTACTTTTTTGAAAGGAAAAAAACAAGGGTTAGAAAATATTTTTATAAATTATGTATAATAGTATTTTTATTAAATGAAACACATATTTATCTAAAGTATACAGGTTGTACAATCTTATTTTACTAATTAAACAAGGTTATAGTAAAACCTTAGTAAAAACAATGGTTTTTCCCTCTACATAAAAAGTAACACAGTCACTTATGTATCGTCAAATGCACGACGCGAGCACAAATAAGTACAGACACGTGTTGCTGGTAGGGGTGAAATTCCGGGACTGGCCTTGTCTATTAGAGTAAGGAAGGTACTGGGAGGGGGGATGCGCGGTCACCACTCTTCTGTCAAATACGCCGATTTTGGGTTTTGCATGTCGTCATTTTGACGACACATAAGTGTTCTAGGGTTAAACAATCGGGTCATCCTTAAGCTGGGAAGACTCTTTTGAAGTATGAAAATCCATTATTTCTATCTAAAATAAGCAATTTAAAAGTACAAAATACTAGACTTATTAGGTTAAGGTGTCTGTTTACATTAAATCATATGCAATGATTGTGAATATATTGTCTCATCACTCGATGTTATGTTCATCCACGCAGAGCAAATAGGTCCGGATAGGTAATTATATGTAGGCTATTAATGTGTGTGTATATATATATATATATATAGGTAATTATATAGCAGAGCTGCCTCACTTCAAAATCAAATTTTATGGGTTTTATTCGTTAAATAAATGTTGGAAAAATATTTTATTATCGAAAAAAAGTGTCGGAAAGATGATTACATAATACAATAATACAATTACACAAATAGTTTTTTCATGAAAAAATTAACTCTGTGTTCGTTATCTTTCATACTCATGACATTCACTTCAATAAACGTACGGAAGGTTTGGCCAGGTGGTTATATATATATATATATAACAACCTGGCCAAACCTTTCGTGACATATAATAATACAGCCCTACATATGCGTACACTGAAGCACATACGCAGACAATTGAACGTCAATGGAGGGAGGTGCGCTCGAGGAAATGTGCCGCGATATGGAAATTCAAAACAACATTTCCATGGCCATATAGCCGAATTTATGTTTAAGAGAAAGTACAATGAGTATAATACTCGTTTTCATCATTTATGGCGAATTACGAGTGAAATACATTTAAATTCAATAAATTCCTCATCTACTGAATTTGCAGCAGAATTTGACTCTGATTAAGATTTTCTTGTGTAATCTTGTGAAATTATGTTATGTAATCATCTTTCCGACACTTTTTTTCGATAGTAAAATATTTTTCCAACATTTATTTGACGAATAAAACCCATAAAAATTGATTTTGAAGTGAGGCAGCTCTGCTATATAATTATATAGCCTATATATATATATATATATATAGGCTATGACCTTCTCCACTTCTTTTGACCAGCTGGAGACCGCGTACTTTTTAGCCGAATCTTGTCAGGATGGGCAAAGGAGTCGAGTTAGGATGCTAATGAACGCATACAACACAAGTTAAATTAAATGTTCTCTTTTATTCTACAACCGAATTAGAAGATTACAGTAATAATTATAATTTATACAAAAGACATAACGGCTAAATAAAAGGCCTTAATAGTGGTCGAAATGCATAACGATTAATTTAGATAGCATGTGGCCGAAAAATGGACTGACCTTGTCCCGTAGCGGTCTGCCGTTTAACCTGCTCAACAAAATCGCAAGTGCCAATTCATATTTTATTATTTAGAATCCCTTCCCATTACATCTAATTTATTCTTATTATAATATTTATTTGGTGGGCTACTTGGCTGGGCTACATATATTTACTTCCTGAGATCTAGGCCTAGTTCACATAATTCTGAAATTATACAGTGTAGTAATACATATCTATTATAAGACACTTGAAATGACATGCTATTCTATTACAATACCCACAGACTAGGAGTGTGTCTGGTGTAATAGGTGTGTCCTCCCTTCTACTTGCTTCCCTATCCTGACTTGACGGTACAACCCATTACAAGAAAACTACCAAGACAGTACTAAGAAAACTTACAAGACGGTACCAAGAAAACTAGGTACATAAATTACTGCTTAGCTACATTTAATTCCTAAAGTTACAACTTCGTGACAGACTGCATCTTACTTAGGCCTATCTTATGATTTTTGCCTACTTGCACACAATATTTATTTATTAAAAAGTTATATAAACTAAAAACCAACAAAGTATAAAGTTAAAAAGTATGTGTAAAAAAGTAAGTTTATGTAATGATAGCCTAAACCGTAAAAATTTTTTACATAATAAAACTAATGACACAAATATTCAAATCAAGGAAAATTTATATTTCTCTGCTAAATGATAACTTCCTGCAAGAAAGTTGTAGATATTATTTTGTTGATAGATTATTTTTTTTACAATTAGATTAGGGCCTAGGCACATTCTAGAAGTATTCGAATCAATACAGGGCATACTGGTTACGTTAATTGAATATCTAAGAATGACACGTAATATTTACTATATTTTTGTGGAAAAGGTAAACAGGATGATAAGGGGATCCCAGGAAATACTTCCCGCCTTCCTGATGCCTTTATTCTTTGATTCCAAGAATGCATTCATGTGATAACTTTAAGGCATACGCAAAATATCTGTCAATCCGTCTTTCACATAGCCTATTTCCCGCATAAAATGTTAACTTGGTCGGCTGATAGGTGTTGTGCTAAGTGTGATGATGAGTAGGCTGATCGTAAAGTGTTAAAGTCAAAGTCATGTAATTTATGAAGAAAGAAGCTGAACATGGAAACTTTATAATAGATAAGTTAAAATAAACTATCATTTATTTGTAAGTTTTATATAATAATAATTTAATATTTTATTTTATTTATATGCATTTTAATACTATGCACCTTGTGCACTTTTGTAAACATTTTATTCTTATTATGCCTATAAAAGAAACGAAAGTAGGGTAGGCGTTTACACAGAAGCATTTGAGGCCTATATTTTTTTATTGGGGTTGTACCGCTCAAAGCAATTCCTCTCCACCTCAGACACATTCCTATCTTGAGGATACTGTAGCTATTCTTGACTTATGAAACCTAGACGCATAGGCTCATTCTGACCATTGAATGCTAACTTTTAAATTGCTAACTAATTGTTATTTTAGACAGAATAATGGAATTTCATACTTGAAAATGGTCTTCCCAGCTTAAGGGTGATCCAATTGTTTCATAATGAGGTATTTGAAAGACGATTTCATAAAATTTCTATATTAATCGCAACACGGTTTCAACTGGACATTTACTATTATAGAGGAGTTATAGGCTCTAATAGGGATATTGTCAAAAAAAAGGTCTCTGGTTACACTGTAGTAATGACGCTTTTAGAGTCATTGACAATTTCTTTACATTACTAAAACTTGCAAGACATTTATATTCAAAATGCAGATTTCTTACTGGTACTTTGCGGAGAAATAAAAAAGGCATCCCTCTTGAAATGAAAGATAATTATGCGGTAGGTCAAAAGAAATATTTATAAAAGAAAAAAGTATATGCTGATTTTAGGTTACAGGCAGAGGAAGACTCACAAAAAACCAGTATTGTTATTATTTTACTGAATCACTAGCTGCAAATGAGCAAAGGTCCCAAAAAAAAGGAAATAAATTATAGAACATTTCAAATAAACCTACAATCATTGGAAAATATAATGCTTTATGGGAAGGGTAGATGTAAGTGACCAAATGTTATATCAATACCTAAACGATCGAAAAACCCCTCAAATTCTGGAAAAAATAACTTTTAATGTGTTTGGAAGGATGATATTAATAATGCCTACCATTTATGTAAAGAAAATAGCATAAATCCAATTTCTAGACTAAGATTTAGCCTACAGTAGCTTTAGTAGTATGATGTACCAAATCCCATCCTATTATTTACCATAGAAAAACAATCATAGCCTACCATTAGTAAGTCATACCTAGGCCTAACCTATTATAAACAAATGTTCAGCTAAGTTTAATCCTAGCCAAATAATTATAAAAATCGTTACCAACACTTTAGAATATATTAATTACCAAAAGATGTTAAGACTAGAACTTATAATTGTACTATTATAATAAAATAGCTTACCAACATTCCAAAAGTTAGAAACCAACAAATGTAGTAAACACCATATTTTAAAAATATTTATAACTGTAATAACCTGTTAGCAATGAATGTGCAAAGTAGGCCTAACCTACAACTATGCTATATGAAATAATTGTACGCCAAGATTAATAGAAACTAAACACTTTTATTAAGAACCATTCAAATCGAATATATTTAAAAAGATACATTTAGTTATCATAATAAAAGAAGTAAAGTTCAGAATGTCACCAAAGCACTTATAAACAATCACTATATATTGGAAACACACTAAATCCAAATCTAGGCCAAGCACGACATTTACAAAACACTGATTTCAAAACAAACTGTCTCAGAACTATATTCACTAATAGATATGTAACACGATATTATTTGTCACAGTTAGTATTATATAAACTTGTAAAAACACAATAAACAAGATTTCACTAAACTTTTAACACTTATACCGAAACATGATTTTTATAACACTAATGGAAACACCAGGTCTCAGAGACCGCTATTTTACCCTGTGTGTTTAAATTGAGAATTTAAGGTGCAATAACAGACAGATATCTCTAAAAACGGTTTATTATGTAGGCTAAATATCATTGACTTTTCACAAAATAAAATCAATGTATAACTAATATAAACTTATATATAATGACAAAATAAAATAAAATCTTGAATAATAAAAATCGAAGTTTCGTTCTTCGAAATATAAAAAATGGATTTTTTGTCTTAAAATGTAAAAAATAGATTACAAAACAGTTAATGTTGTTTAATATTAACCTAACACTAAAGTCAACAATAAATTATAAAAGTTAAAAAGAAAGAATATAATATAATATGATGTAGGCCTATTTTTTCAACAAACATAAAAGTAAATGTCTTAACAAACAAATATGAATTTTTCTGTTAGGTAAGTAATTTCTTAAGTATTCTGTAATAAAATATAGTTACATATAGAATGAATACATATAAATACTAAAATTATATTCAGTAATATGAAAAAGTGCAATAATGTGAAAAAATGAAAATGTAAAGAAGTACGGTACCTTAGTTACGAACGTTAGGTCGTGTTTTAGGCCTTTTTGTCTTTTGCACACTCAGTACAAAGTCTTTACTACATTCCATGCATATAGGCTTTTCACAGGCTATACACATGTAGGCAGTTTTTCGTTGCTTTTGGTAAGGACATGAACCACATGTTTTTCTTTTTGCCATCTTGTCATTTGGTACTTCTGGCTGGAGCTGTTGTTGTTCTCGTTGTGGCTGATCATGCTGTTCTTCCTCTTCCTGATGCTGTTGGCGCCGCTGTTGTTCCTGTTGCTGATTGTCGTTTTCTGCCAAAACTTGTTGTATAATAGACTTCAAACCTCTTGGAAGATTTACAACGTCTGCCACTCTTTTGTGAAGATGGGGAGCAATAAGCATGCGGCCCAAAAGCTTGACATATTCGAACCTTGACATCAACGGTGTACCTGAGAAACTCATATAAATTATAAATGAGTTCACACATGCAATATTATCCATCCGATAGAATACGGCCATAGGCCATCTCCTAGTTTTTTTACTGCATGTGAACACAGCACATTTCATTTCCAACAAGTCGACCCCACATTTTGTCTTGTTGTAATAGCATATCATTTCAGGCTTCCGTTTCTCTTCATTGGTCTCGACACTATCATGCATTGTGGAAATCAGACACACAGCTCAATTGCTTTTCGGCACATAGCTGAGAATCTTAGTTGGTCCTCTAAATCCATACAGGCTTGACAAAACTGGCCTTGCTGGGTTTGCTAAGAATTTTTCTGGAATAAACTACTTGTCTTTTCTAACCGTTCCAAGATAGATCATGTTGCGTTTCAAAAGTTCACCACAAACCTCTAGAGAACTGAACCAGTTATCTGGGGTAACATTTCGATTTGAACCCTCAATAGGTTTACAAACACGAATAACAGCTTGGGTAGGGATACTCAGTTTCTTCTCTTCTGTAGACAATGAAACACCATCACTCCGTTTACCTGTGTACAAATATGCATTTAGCAAATATGAACTTTTTGCATCCGTCAAACATATTACTTTAATGCCATACTTCTTGGGTTTTTTTGGCATATACATTTTGAAACCACATCTGCCCCTGAATGGTATCAACATTTCATCTACTGTCGTTGCGGAGGAGACACAGTATACATCTTGACAGTTTGATATGAATTTACAAAAAACTTGTGAAATCTGTGCAGCCTTGTCATCATTTCTTCTTTCCTCCCTTGTGTTGCAATCATCAAACCTCAGGCAAGACGTGAGGATTTCATAACGCTTTTCAGACATTGCAGCAGGAAATATTGGCCGGCTGCAAGAGTCTTTGGTAAACAGTGACTGAATCTTTTCATCATTAGATCGTAACACCGATGATAAAACAAACAGACCGATAAGAGCGTTTACCTCTTCGACGCAAGTATCCCTGTAGTTACTTTTGTTTGTTTTATCACTAAGTTGTGACCGAACTTTTTGGAGCTTTATGTTCTCTACTATTATCGACATAATTTCGTTATCAAACCAAAGCTTCCATACATCTATTTTTGAAGGGTTGTCACCTAATCGCCTTGCACGGCCTCTTATTCCTGGTAACCAGTACGAATAATATTTCGTGCTGGGGTTTTGACTTCATTTCTATTAGGTTTGCTTTCCCAAGCATTGGGAGGACCATGATCCGTTTTATTTTTTCTTTCTATGAAATACTCAGGCAAGTTGTCATGTCCAGCATCTTGTAAAACATCATTTCCATGCACTTCCCGTAAAAGAAGGTCTTCATCATCATCCAAGTTACCCGGATCACTATCACTACTTTCGTGACCAGACAACACATAATCGGGATCAGCGTCCGAGTCGTCTACTTCACTACTTGGATCGTCAATAACATCACTTTCGTCTGCGTTTAACAGTCCACGAATAGGGTTGCTAAAGTCGGGATCCTTTACACTAACTTTCGGGCGAGGCATTTTACCACCTTTATCTAGCAACATTAAATAATTTAAAATATTGAAACTTTCAAATTGGTTGGTATTCAAAGGGTATCATATTTTCAGAATGCCAGAAGTCTATATAAAAACGTCTTTGTTTGATCCCAAACTCTCTTTATGAACATCACCTGCTCACTTTTATCTGTTGATTAAAGAAGGTTGAATCAGTATTTTGTGTAACATTTTTCTGTTTTTTAACATTTTAAAAATTTTCTTGTGTCAGTCTAAATTTTTTTAAGAGTTCTCAGGAAGTCGTTTTGTATAGACTATGATGTCCCAATTACTGGTAATTGTGATCTTAATGTAATCTTCTTTTGCACAATGAAAACCTGAATCATCCTCAACACCTTCTTGATTTTTGTCCACATGAATTAAGTAAATTTAAAGTGAGAAAATGAAAGTAAATGTGAAAACATTTTACAAAATTTGTAAGGTTTTTATTTTGGTTTCCAGCTTTTTAAATTTTGTCTAAACCATAATTTGAACAAAGTACTCAGAAGGCACTTCTTTATTATGAGTAACGATTCTGACTGAATTATGATGGAGCACCATTATGAATTATATTAAGAATTAGTTATTTAATGAATATCACATATAAGTTATTGTGTGATATGTACATCGATAAAATCTTAATATTTATGTCTTACTATTTTGGAATTCGAGTATTTTTTATGAATTTCCTTGGATGTGTTGATCAGCCAACAATTGCAATAGTCAGAAAACTTATTTTTATGATAAATTGCTTCTTTTTTTATTTTTATCTCACACTGAACTGTCAATTTTTGTGATATTCTTTTTAAACAAGTGATTAAATCTTTAAATTTTATATTTCTAAAGAATCTGTATAACTTTCATAGTTTTAAACAGATATTTGATTTTGTTTATTTTATTTTAAAAATAGGACATATTAATTTAGATCCCCCCCCCCCCCCTGTTGTTTAAAGGATAAAAACCTATGAGTTATCATGGCTTTATAAAAAGCATAAAATAAAGACTCCTTGCCCTCGAATAGTATAATTACGTCAGGGGCCCAGAGAACAAGAATTAATCAAGAGACATGATAGGAAATTTGAAAAAGAAAGATTAAACCCCCACACTACATGAGAAAAACAAGTAAATTCAGTTGGTGTCCTTAGGAATTGACATGCCCATACTAATATTATAAATGACGGTTTTGATTTATTAAATTCAATATTTCAGTGTTTAAATTTCTTGATCTAAAATTACATTTTGAGATCAATATTAGGCCTACAATTAATTAAAGAGTTCATAATGATATCACTACATCTAAAATCAAAACCTGTATATTATGATCTAACTTTAGATGTTGTTGAATTATTATAAATTTAAAGTTACTCGGATCCCATTTAGTTACAATAATACACATCTCTTAAGTCCTAATTAAGTTATAGCCATATTTTTTCTCTTTTCTTTATTATACATTTACCTAGTTCCTTACACAAGAAATATTAAAAAAAAAAAAAAAAAACTTGGTAGTTATGATTTAAAAAAAAACAACATTTTTTACTTTAAAATGTAGCCTACAATAATTTTGTTGTAAAAAAAAAAAAAAAAAAAAAAAAAAAAAAAAAAAAAAAAAAAAAAAAAAATCCTGTGTAAGGAACTAGACAATTATATTATAAACGTGTGGTAAAAATTTGGTAAAGATATCTTTTATAATAGTATTTGAGATAAGTATAGTGTAAAGTCGATTTTCGAAAAACGGGCAAAACATCACAGATTTAAATATAAGTTTTACTACTTTTTTCTAATGGCCTCCTGCACAGTATGTGGGGTTGTCTGGGTCTTCTTCAGCTCATAGAGGTTTCCCAATTTACTCTTGACCAAAGCTATCTTCACCCTAATTTTTTTAAAGTTCGTTTGCTGCTTTTTCTGCCTCGTACACTTGCTTACAGTCAAGGGTTTCTACAGCCTTTACCATATTTCTGCCAGCTTGAAGCCCCTAGTGCTCCACAACTTTCAGTTTGTTATATAGCATACATAGGGTAACGAATGTCCTTTTCTATAGACATGACCAAATCAAATTATTTAGATTCGTTTGGATTCTGTGATTTGCCTTTTAGGCATTTCTTCAAAAGTGCAAGATCTGCCAGGTGTTGGTATATTGGCTTCAACAGAATCATAATGGTCTCTGGCAGGTGAAAATGTCTGACATGGTTATATTTCTTTAGAAAGTAAGGATTTGTTTTATTTGCACCATGAATTATTTCCTTTCGGGCAAAGCTGGTGTATTGGATTTTGATTTGTAGCATATATTCAGCATTTTTAATTCATGCATATAAGTAAAATTAAATTTGAAAAAAAGAGAACTATTTTCAGCATATACAGCTTTCCAGTACACATTATAATGATATAATTCAGTTTATTGAACAAAATAAACTCATTTTAATTTGAAACTTTTCAGAAACAATGCGGAAATACCCTGCACTAAGTTTAATATTTCGTCAATGTACTAAAGACTACATAATACCAGAAACAGAAGTTGTCATTGAAGCTGGAACTTTAGTTCTGATTCCAACACATGGTATTCATTATGATCCTAAAAATTATGCTAAACCAGAGGAGTTCGATCCTGATAGATTCAGTGAAAAGAATATTGCAAGACTACATCCAGGAGCATATTTACCTTTTGGAATTGGACCAAGAAATTGTCCAGGTAAGAAAGACTTTCATTATCATTTCTTAAAAATTATTTTTTGGTTTTAAATTTGTTTAAATTTTAAAATATATTTTATTTTCCAAATGGAATCAGCCTGATACACCAAAATTTAAATGTTGCCAAATGGAATTAAATCATGGATGTAAAGTTATCAAAGTATGGTTTTCCCCACAATGCTACATCTTTCTATATATTTCAATATCTATCCTTTATTTTCTTTTTCAACTCTTTGAACCCTTTTCCCACTATTTCTAAATGTTCAGGTTTTTATTTCATACTGACATTGTCCAAATTAGTAGAGACGAAAATAATGGTAAATTAGAAAGTTTTTATTATGCAACATATTTGCTCCTATTTATTTTTTGTTTGTTTATGAGGAAAATAAGGTATGGTTGTCTGGTCACTATAAGCTTTTCTTACTCAATCAACCAGACAGAAGAGAAGAAAAGATATATGTTGGTATGAGGAAATAGTGGTCCTATAGCAAATTGAAAACATAAGTTCTAGGACCTAAAATCCTGTTTAGTTACCATGACATATCAGAATTTGCAAATTCAGGGAAACCTCCTGTATGGCAATAACAGTTCATAATTTGCTCTAGTATCCTCCATCAAAAGTTCCCTCTAGGTTTTTAAAGGTCCCCTTCTGTCAGTGGCAACCTGCCCGAGCAGTTACAGATTATATGGATATTAATAATAGAATAGTCAGTTTATTATATTTTGTAACTGCTTATGATAACCTAGTTTTGTAATTTGGTGTACGTATAATTAATCAGCACAAAAAAAAAACACGTGTGGACTGTGGGCCTGTACAATTATAAGTCAGACAGTTCTTTTTATTGTTTTAACAACTTTAGATTAGATTAAGATGAGAGGTTAAGTTTATAATCCGGCTCCGGGTACAGTGACCATTGGCCTATTGTGAAACTAAACCTACTACTTCTAACCCAATAGATTATTCCCCCTTACGAGTTTTAGTAGTCCACTTCCTAGCTCGTCCAATGAGAGTTCACCAGGAGTTTTCTGGTGTTTTCTCTGAACCCACCTATTTTGGGCAGACACACACAGGTATTCCTACTGCCTACGCTCCAACGATTTTTATTGCATTTTTTCTATAATGTAACCTAGTCCTACGAACTCTGATACAGAGCCTCATTTAGCCAATGTATGTGCCTCCTTGTTTCCCTCAACTCCTTTATGCCACAATGTAAAGTTATCCGGTTTTCCAGAGACAGAGCATTGATGTTCTCTCAGCATTCTCAAACCAAACTGGATTTTATTAGTGCCTGCAAGTGCTTTGATGCTGCGTTACTGTCAGTGTAGAAATGAATGTGAGTTTAATTAAAAACCCACCTCATGTTCTTCTGAACACAGGTATTTATAGCCATTACCTCAGCTTGAAAAAAAACCAAAAAAAAAAAACCAAATGCTTCAACCCCAGTCTCAGCACATATATCTTAGCACCAGTGCGTTCCTTAGTTTTTGAACCATCACTGTACTACAGCAGATACCCTGAATTGCCTAATACAAGATCCTCCTTCCCAAACGTGTATCTAGTATTTAAGTTATCGGTACCCATCCTTAGAATCGGGTAGCCGATTGTCCCAGTAATTCTGGCATGTTCCAGACGCTGCTGTACTTCACCATATAGATTTCACCATGATAAACAAATCAATGGGTGTAACCCCCAGCATAATCTACATTGCCACAGCTGGTGTTGTGGACATTGCTCCGGTAATGCCTCGGTCAGAGTAGCTCCTTTGTTTTACTGCTTTAGATGTAGTTATTGAATTAAAGCTATTGAGTTATATATCGTTATTAAATATATTCCAAAATGGAAACCTAATTTCAAAATGTTCATTATTCAACAACTAATTCACTATATCTTCAAATATACATTATATACAAGTTTATAAATTTAAGAAATCTGAACCCTAATACAGCTTTTGCCAATTAAACCCTTTTGGAGTTCATAACATACAGCGTAAAAAAGATTTTTTGTAGGTTGACAGAGACTCCAATGGAATTTTAGCAAAACGTTAATGTTGCTCCTTATTGTATTGTTGTGGTTTGATATATTTTAATTTTGTTACTTTTGGTATCATTGATTGTAATTAGTTGATGACTTAGAACATATGTTTACTGAGCAATTTTTTGTAATGTATATTGCTTCTGTTATTTTTAACTAACTCATAGTAAAAAAATGGTTATGAATTTAATTATAAATACATATTGAGCTTGACTTGTGAGATGATATAAAATCATACTAAAACTTGAACACAATTTCTCACAAATAATATGTTTACTAACTCAAGTGCGTTACGTTGCTATCTTCAGTGATACATGAGCTACAATAATCACACTATAACTCAGCTATAGTTATAACTATAAAACTATATATATATATATATATATATATATATATATATATATATATATTGCTTTAATGCTGCCAAAATCCAAAGAAAACAAGTTGACAAATCACCTTCTAAGTGTTGGGCAGAGTGAAAAATTGAAGACAATATTCAGGAACAAGAAATTGGCTGGCCAAGTGTATGACGTGCATTTTGCTATTAATATGTGATGAGTATATTGGATTATATTAAGAAGTAAGAAGTAAATAAGTAAAGATTTTTATTTTGTTGGTTTTTATTCATTAAATGTAAAAATATCTTTCTGTGTACTGCTATAAAGTAATTGGATAAATCATTTTTACAGCAAAGGTATTGAATACTGACTACCCAAAAGTGGATATACTGTATGTTTGAAGAGTGAATTACAAAATATATATATATATATATATATATATATATATATATATATATATATATAGTTATTATTAAAGTATATTACTAAATACTAGACATCATTTTTATAATATGATATTTTTAAAGAACCTGCCATTGAAGGCAATTTTCAAATATTAGGATGTCAATATTATGTAAAATCGTTTTATCAGACTTAGGTCAGCAAAAAGTGTTGACTTCCACACATCAAGCTAAATGAGGCATATCACACTTCACCTCAAATGAACTTGATAGGGTATCTAAATAATTAGTTTTTCTTTGTCTGTTATCTGACAGAGCAGTAGCCTCATTAGTTTTTTAGATACAGTATTTTTACGGTATTTTTCAGTAATTGTGTCGAAACAGAATAACCGATTATTATGGAACACATTATTTTAACATCATAGTCAAAATGTTAAAACTAATGGGTTTTTGCTTTTTTCATATGTACACCGTATATAGAAAGTTAATAATGGATAAAAAAAAATCATGACTTCTTCATGGCAGTATTTCTTTTTAGATCCAATGAATCCAAAAAGTAGTTCTTGGAATTATGTGTTTTTATCTGTCATCTTTGTCCGTCAACTGCTTACTGCTCAAATAATGTGGTTATGTTTTGGACACTTTTCAAGTTTTGTTTTTATTTTTGAATATCTTAAAATTTGCCTCTAAAACAAATCTCAGAATTGAACACAAAATTTATAGCAGGGCACAATGAATGACATTGACTATTACATTTGATTGATAATAAATTTTATAATTGGCTAATGATTTGCTCAATAAATCTTATAGACAAGGCTACAATTCAAACAGTAATGAAATCTGTTTCGTTCTTAGGCACTCACCCATACAGTTTGTTTCACTGTTATAATCTTATGTTATTTGATCATCAAATTAATCCATTTGATTTATGGATTTTTAATTTTATTATTGTGAAGGAATAAATACTAATTTGTAATATGAATTACTTTATCATCTATGTAAGTTTACAAGCAAACATTGTTCAATCCACCGAGAAGTATTGTTTGCAGCCAACAAAGTGAAACTGCTTATGTAAATGTTTTACAATATTATTCGTGTTGCACTAAGATTAAGTTTGGTATAATAGTTGGATTTAAACATTTGGAAATCATTTTGATTTGAATATTTCAATGTTTACAATAAAATAAATTACTTTTGTAACCAATTTTTACATCTGGAGCTATCTATAAGAAGTGTCCAAGTAGTTCACAAAACCTCCAATAGATTTCTTGTCGTTCTAATTTTAAAAAATATATTACATGGCAATATTAAGATAAGATTAAAATTATTATGAAAAATGTGAGGGTAGACCAATTTTGAATTTTTAGTTTATTTTTTAAATAAAATTAGGATACACATATTTTCTACTTTTGAAATAAGTATTCAGATGACTATAAAAACTAACCTTCTTATTTACTAGTTTTGATTATATTAAATGGTGAACTATGTCGAATAACTTGGAAGGAAGAAATAGGCGACAACATCGATGGCTACATTTAAAATGCTCTAAAAGAAAAGTTTTCCCCGAAATAATCTATAGTTCTTTGTATATTAAACGTATTTTTTACCGAATGGTAAGGCACTTCTACAATAAAGTAAGGAAATTAGTCTTGAAATAACTATGAATCCTTCTTTTTCAATTCAAATATTAGAATTTCAATGTTTTCTACTTCAGGCTTGTAAAAGGAAGAATTTCCAAAAACAAGATTTTATTTGTTATATTACAACACAAGATCTAATATATTCAACAAAAAATATTTCTGTATAATTGATAAATAAGTTATAAATAATAAATAATTTTCATTTAGTTGTGTATCAATAATAATGGCTTGGATCTAGTGGTTATACTGGGTTCACAGACTATAGGTTGTTAACAATACTTATTTCATTCAAATTTAGAGTTTTATTTTGATACTTTAAATTAATATTGTCCTCTAGACAATAAATAATTTAAAAAATCTAGCAATATCGCTATTTCATCTGATAGGAGTGCCCCCCTCCAAAGGCAATAGCGTGAGTCCCCCAAAAATTCAACCTCCTCATGAAATCAATTAACCCCCATCCTCCACCCACCCACCAACATTCGTCTCAAACATATTCCCCCACACAAAGAGAAGTGATACATAATATCTACAATTCTTTGACAAAACATGAGTGGGAATGAAAAAGTGAAATCAAATTAAATAAAAATCATGTTTATTAAAAACCAGCACAATGTAATACTATACTAGGTACATGGTTATTCTTCGCTTATCATAATGGGCGAATATTTTTAATAAAGGAATGAGGTTAAATATATTTCTTGAAGTTTAGTTGTGTCAATATTTTGTTTTTACATGGTTATTCTTCGCTTATCATAATGGGCGAATATTTTTAATAAAGGAATGAGGTTAAATATATTTCTTGAAGTTTAGTTGTGTCAATATTTTGTTTTCAACACAGGCCACCAGTTTTAAGTATTGAATAATAAGTGCTCAAAGAGGTTTTAAACTGTGTTCAAAGAAGATTTATTTAAACAGTTATCGTTAACCACATTTCTCTAGTTGCAAATTTTTACGGATTGTTTTATTGCCCTTAGGTTTCTCTAATTTAAAAATAAATAATTTATCGGGAAACTCCTTAAGTTACCTCTCTTGCTAGAATGTTGTTGGTTTGGTGATGCCCTTTAATATTAATTTTTAAATAAATTATTTTATCGAGAAGAGATTCAGGGTAGCGAACTCTCTAGAATGTCGCTGGTTTGATTATGACTTTGATTTTACTAATAAAAAAAAGTTATTTTCCGGAATAAAGGCTCGGGCTGTCGAACTTGCTAGAGTACCGCTGGTTTAATAGTACCCCTGGATTTCACTAATTTAAAACTAAAATTATTTCATCAGCAAAAGTCTAACGCTCCGGCCCTTGTTAGAATGTTGCTGGTTTGAATATGACTTTGGTTATTAATTTTAAAATAAGTTATTTTCCGGAATAAAGGCTCGGGCTGCCGCCCTTGCTAGAGTGTCAATGGCTTGATTACTCCCTTAGGTTATGTTACATCAACTTTAAAATAAGTAAAAGAAAAGGGTCAGGCATCCCTATGTGTCTTATTGCTAGCTCTTAAAAATAAGAAGTTTTTTTTCTCTGTTGGGTGGTGGTAGCAAACTTATCAATAATTTCGTTATTGCTTATGGTTTGCAATATATCCTTTTCTGAAGACAGAACCAAAAGACTTGACAGCCAGGAATCCCCCATACTGCTCCGCAATTGGTATTTGACAATTTTAAGCCTGCTGATCGTTCTTTCTGTGGAGCAACTTGTGGCAGGGAGGGAAAGCAGAATCCTGTAAATAGTCATCAGGTTAGGAAAGCCAGAAATATTTACAAGAACTCTGTATGGCCGGATGAATCCTATTCTTATCCATTGGTCGAGTTCTTTCTGAGAAACATTATCTTCATTTACATTGTCGTCCTGACATGAGTCAGGTCATCATTCTTCAACTCATCTTCATCTTCTGTTGAACCGGAAGTCAATAACTCTGATATATCAACACTTTGATAAACATCTTTATACAGCTCAGTGAACACCCGCAGTTCTTCAACGGTGGCTTCTTCCAGGTTGTACTGCATACAGAGATCAGCTATCATGATACGGTTAATCAGTTCCTTATTTTTAGCTAAGTTCAACAGTCCCTCATGTGAAAAATGTGTCATTTGCATTACCACATTCAGAGCCTGATGCTAGGTCCCTGTATCAACCGTTTACTTTGCGTGTGCCCAGGTATTCTACTCCATCTTTTGCATTGTAGTTCCTTGGCCCAGCTATTGATTGCGCTTTTAGCCATACTACGGCTAATGCAGCACATTGGTTCCGGCCCTGTGAAGGGTGTTGATGCTCCTTGTTTGGCTAGAGTATCTGCCATCTCATTTCCCTCGATGCCTCGGTGTCCAGGCACCCATCTCAGTTCAACCGTGTTGTTCCTAGATAGCTGAACTAGTGTTGAGAGGCAGTCTTTCACCAACTTTGAAGTGATGTTAACTGAGTCTAGCGCTTTTAATGCTGCCTGACTGTCCGAAAGTATTAGGATCTGTCGGTTTGTGAGACCTTCCGTCAGACCTAAATGAGCGCAGGCGGTGATTGCTAATATCTCTGCCTGGAATACAGTGCAGTGAGTCCCAAGGCTCACACTTATGTTCGTCCTTGGTGAAGCACTGTAAATGCCATACCCTGAGTTTCTGCCTATCAGGGATCCATCTGTGTACCACACTATAGTTCCCCTGGCAGAACCTGGAGTGTTGTTTCCTCCCCAGTCCTCTCGCGTCCCAAGAGTGACTGTGAATGGTCTGTAAAAGATATGCTCGGTGCGCATGGCGTCTGGCACCATGTCTAACACCGAATCTTTAAGTACGACGCTGACTATGTTGGAGTGTCCCACACCAGGCAGGCCCCTCCGCCATTCGCCAACGCACGTTAATCTGTATGCTGAATTCCTAGCCTCTGTCATTATATATATGTCCAGAGGCAGAAGTCCCAGGAGAACCTCCATGGCAGCGGTGGGACTGCTTCTGAAGGCCCCCGTTATACATAGGCATGCAAGTCGTTGTAGACTTGTTAGTTTATTGCTGGCAACAGTCTGTTGCGCCCTGCGCCACCAGACCACCGCTCCGTATGTGATTTGGGGTCTTATCATCGCCTCATACAGCCAGAGAGCTATATGGGGTTTGAGGCCCCAGGTAGTTCCAATAAAGCGTCTGGAGGTCAATAGCGCCCATTTTGCTTTATGTATTACATTGTCCAGGTGTTCACTCCACGTCAGTTTTTTATCCAGGATTACTCCGAGATATTTCACCGACGCAGAAATGTTGACCTGTGTGTTATCCATGGATATCCTATCCAGTGCTGTCAGGTTCCTTTTCTTAGTGAATGGAACTATTGTAGTTTTGCTAGGATTGACACTAAGTCCTTCCTTTGCACACCAAATTTTGACACATCTCAGATTATTGTTCATGATGTCCGAGACTGTGTCATCATTTTTTCCTATGACCAAGATCGCTATATCATCAGCATAACCTTGGATGTATGTTCCTGTTTGACTGACCTTCACTAGGAGACCGTCAACCACCATGCTCCAAAGAAGGGGCGAAAGAACGCCACCCTTTGTGGTCTCGACCTCCAGTGATCTGCCAAGCAGAGAGCTTTGTATGCGTCTGCTTACCAGCATGGAGCGAACCCATCTTATTATAGTCGGGCTCGCTTCCCGCTTCTGCAATTCGCGTACAATCGATTCAAAAGAAGTGTTGTCAAATGCACCCTCTATGTCTAAGAAGGCGCATAGGGCTATCTCTTTCCTTTCCAGTGCATCCTCGATCCTGCCCACCAGACTGTGTAGAGCAGTTTCGCAGGATTTACCGGATTGGTAAGCGTGTTGGTTCCGGTGAAGAGGCGTTTCAGAGAGCACCTTTTCCCTTATGTATCTATCTACCAGCCTCTCTAGTGTTTTCAACATAAACGAGGATAGGCTGATGGGTCGAAAAGCTTTGGCATTGCAATAGCTTGCTTTGCCGCGCTTAGGAATAAATGCAACTCTGCTGACCCTCCACGCTTGCGGAATGTAACCGTAGGCTAGGCTGGCTCTGAACAGTTTGCACATTGTTTGAATTAGGGCGTCTGGTCCTCTCTGCAAAAGTGCAGGATAGATCCCATCTCCGCCCGGTGATTTAAATGGACTGAATTTGTTGATCGCCCATTTTATTTTATGAGTAGTGACAATACTTCTAGCTGTCTGCCAGTCTGCCCGGGATGCCCTCGGCCAGGGGCTTTCCCTAGCTAAACTTCGACCGCCATCAGTAGAGTCACTACCTATACTGCCAGGGAAGTGAGTATCAAGTAATAGCTTGAGCGTCTCTTCCGCTGTTTTGGTAAACTCTCCTGTCGGTCTCCTTAAGGTGCCAACGGGATTGAGTGGTTTAGATGCCATAACCTGTTGCAGTCTAGCTGCTCCCTTCAGGCTATCCACTTTGTTGGTGAATGCCTTCCAGGATTCAAGTTTGGCTTGTTTAATAGCTTTAGTGTATGATGTGAGAGCTCTATGGTACTCACCCCATTCACCGCTTAGTTTAGAGGCATTGAAAAGCCTTCTTACCTGTTTTCTCATGCGACCAAGATCCCGAGACCACCATCTAGCGTTAGGCCTTCCGGCTCTCGATCGCAGAGGACAGTTGTCCTGATAGCAGTCCATTATGGCATCTTGGAGCTCAGACGCCACCCGGTCTACATCTGGAAATATTGCAATATCCTCTGTCAGGGATCCAGGCTCCGCCGATAGTTGATCCGAATAGGACCCCCAATCGGTTACTCTCGGATTCCTGAACTGGGATTTGATGATGAATGTATTCAGGTGAAACATTATGTATTTGTGATCCGATAGGGACGCTTCGGTGCTTACGCGCCAGCCCCCTACTGAGTCTACAATTTTTTCCGTACAAAAAGTAATGTCCAGAACCTCGCTACGGATCTTGTTTGCGAAGGTTGGTGTGTCACCTACATTAACAATTTGTAAGTTATTGGACAAGAGAAAATCTAATAGTGACTCACCTCTTGAATTTGTATTCGAGCTTCCCCAGCCGAGACGGTGGTGGGAGTTGGAGTCACATCCCGCCAATAGTTGCTGCTGCCCAGCCGTAGTTGCTTCCACCAGAAGTTCTAGATCTCTAGATGGAGGAGGAGTTCTGGCGTCATAGGGCAAGTAGACGGAGCTCACAACAAGGTCCCGTCTTGCCTGTCCCTGCAGCCAGTAGATAATGACAGTGGTTATGTCTCTAGAACAGAAATCCAAATGGGGTAAGCACTGCAAACCTGACCTTACAAGAATGCAGTTTCGGTTGTTGTTAATTGTATTGCAATATATGAGCTTACCTTTAGCATCGCTTAGTCCAGCAATCCGGCCTCGGTGTAGCCAAGGCTCGTGGATCAGTGCCAAGTCGATGTTGTGTTGTAGGTTTATCTGAAGGAACTTCAGCATTGTCCTTACCTGTCAAAACGACCAGGGAGACCTGCCAAAGTCCCACGTATGCCTTCCCTCCCGCTGCTTTGATTGCTGCCAGCGAGAGGTCATCCACAAGGAAGATAAATGTCCTTCCTTTCGGTTCTTCTTTGGTGGCTAGCATCTTCCACTCCTTAACCCTTAGGGTGGGATTCTGCTTTTCAAGCATATCACGGATCCGTTCCGGAGCCTCCGCCAGCTTAGCAGGTGCTCTTAAGAACACCTTGGTAGCCCGCAGGATATCCTTTCGGTCACCGATGATAAGCTCTACTTCTTCACCCAGAGGTCGGAGCGTAGGAGCCATGTTAACCAACCATGTTTTGGTGGTGGAGTTGGCGCACGCGATGATAAGTGCGCCTTTGTCCATGTACGAGCCCGAGAAGACTGGATACGTACCGTCCTCAAGGAGCTCGAACTTGTCCATAATGGCATTTTCTATAACTGCGTCCTGCTCCTCGGAAAGCTTAGTCTCCGGGAAGTTCTTGGGCACAACTGCCATCTTTGTTGAGGTAAGAGCCTCCTTAAACAGAACACCAGATTGCTCCGATGTCGATGCACCGGGCTCTCCAGACTGCTTGGGTCTCTTCCTCTGTGTTTCAGTGGAGGGGGGAGTAGAGGCTTCAGTCCTGCTGCGCTTCTGTCCTCCCTCCATTGTATTTGGAGCATTGGCAGCTGTCTGAGCAGCACCAATGTTCCTTTTTTTGAATGAAAATTTAGGATCGTACTCCTGGCTGAACTTTTTCTTAGCGGCCAGTTTCCTCTCCTTCTTAGTCATTCTTGGCTTCCTTTGCGTCACTCTAAGCTTGACTAACTGCTGAGTAGCGTCCGTCAGCCCATCAGTGTTGCTCTGGGTGCCAAGGTTAACAGGGAGGAGTACTTCTCCTAGCTCTGGGCCAAGATTTTCCTCCCCCTTTTCCACCTCCATATCCCCAGACTTCGAGCCCTGCTCATTGGCGGGCCCCCGTCCGGAGTCAGGAGGTGTTGGTTTTTCTTGATTTTGGATCAGTCCCGCATGCTCTGGGGCCGCTACTGATCCTGGGTTTGCGGCTGAGCTTCCAGCTGGTGGCTGGTACCCTGCCGTTGTGTGTTTAGAATTATTTTTGGAGTTCTTCATAGAGATCCCACGAGTAATGCAGGGTTCTAAAAGGTCCACCACACAAAGCCCGCATATGTGGTAAGGCTAAATTGAAACCGGAGGTCGCCTGGTATCCGGAGGCGACCTAGTAAGTAAACGGTTGATACAGGGACCTAGCATCAGGCTTACCAAGTCCCTAATCAGACTGGATCGACAACAGCTGAAAAGAGCTGTAGGACTCATCACTGGACACGGCTGGTTCAGGAAACACCTAACAACAGTAGGAGCCCTAGAAGGTGACACAAACTGTCGGCTATACGAACAAGCTGAAGAAACAGCACAACATGTCATCTTTGACTGCTAGACGCTGGAACGCAGAAGGAGGGAACTATTCGGCATCCTGCAACCCGGAGATGAAGAAGACACTTATTTAGTGGAGAAAATCCTGCACCTCACAAAGGGTACAGGATTTTAAACGTCAAGAACGGCAAATAGGGGGCACAATAAGCTTATGGTTGACGTGCAAGGAATCCTTCAGAAGGATTCCACCCCATACCAAATCTAATCTAATCTAATCTACCACATTCAGAGAGTGCTCGGTGAATCTTATTTGATGCTGAACATTTAAGGAATCAATTATTCTGAAGTAAACATTTACTTTTTTTTTTACTAATTAAAGGTACCAATAGAGATTTCATTGCCTCAGGTAACAGAATTTCCATGAGATAAATAGCTAGAATTTCCTTACTAGGAAATTACATTATACATTATTTAAATATCTTACATTATAATATAGGTTTTATTTTTTCCTTAGCACTGATATTTTTACAATGGTTTTCTATGCATATGTATGTTGGTTTAGTTCTTTCTAATTATTTCCTTTTTTAATTTCAAGTATCCTATTTGATTATGAAGTAAGTTGTAAAAGGTCATTTAGGCCTAAATGCATAAAATTTCTTACAAAATATTCATTTAATGTCTTGTAAAATTTTCATTCCTAATCCGGCTAGAAGGGAAATAAATATTCATATTCAAAATAACTTTTTTCCATTACACTTAATTTTGTATTTTTGGAACTGCAATGCCAGTAAATGAATTGTTAAGATCATTATTGCCATCACTATATTGTAATCATGAATAAAAATATCACCTCCAACGCCATCATTTTTCTTGTTTGATTGGTTTTGTTCACTTGTTGGCGTTTTTGGCTTATGTAAAGTACTTTTACAATTAGACTCATTTCTTTAAAAATTAATGGTATCCCAGAGTTCACTCTTTTCGCAGTCTGTTGCATTGCAAAACTTCCTAAAGCTTGAACATTTTATTTGATGCGATCTACACCCACAGAAATTGTTGCAACCCAAAAAGCAGTTTTTTAAAAAATCATTTTCAAAAGATGGGGGATTGTAGAGAATTTTGAACTTTGCACCATTCATTTAGGTTTAAGTTAGATGAAAGTTATTTCACTAAACTTCTAAAACAGAGCATATTTTGAGAAGCCAAAGTCTGTTCGTAAAATAAATACCATTTTGAAATGTGTACATTAGACTGTTTTGGTTGTCTCAGCAAATACGCTTGATAAACTCCTTCAGCTAAGGAGTTGTTGTTTATGGTTTGTTTTATATTATTAAAGTTTAAATAATTTTATTTTAATATTGGCTGTGAACTTCGGACTGTTATCCATTTTTTTAATAAATGTGAAACCAGAAGAGATTCATTGGCATATTAGTGAAGTTTTCGCTGAAAATACAATCAATGATATATATGTGAGAAAATGTATTAGACAGTTTAACAAATGTGATAATGAGGAATGGTTTGAGCAGGAATTATAAATGAGGATTTGGTGCAACTCATAAATTAAAAATTCATGAGAACATATGGTTTATAATTTAATCACTTTCTTGTGAATTGAAACAAGTTTCAAGAACTTTGTGTATGAAATTGAGTTCCATCGTTTAAATTATCGGAAGTTATTGTCACGAAGAGTGTCGAAAATGCATACTGCAAAGCACAAAAACTAGCTACTTGGCAGTGCCAGAGATGACGATCATTTTAAAACCATATCATCACTGGTTTTACTTGTTTTATTTTTCGTTGAAGTTTAAAAACCAAAAACATCACTGTCATCATCTCCTTATTCATCATCACTGAAAACGAGATGTAGGTGTCTCACATTACACTAGAATTAAAACAATTTATGGAGTGAAGATATACCAGTTCTCTGATAAAGAGAAATTCATGTAAACAATAAAGCAAATAAACACAATATTTTTTACCTTTAAAGAATAAAAACCAAGCATACAATTTCTACCTGGAAAGATGATGCACACTGTTTTTTAGGACAGTAAGGTTGTTGGTGAATATTATGTGGAAAAGTAGTTTAAGGTATGGTCCTTTTGTAACAGTAAAACTGTTTATAAATAGATTGCCATTATTTAGATACCTACTTTCAGAACACTTTGAGCATATACGAGTATATATTTTAATGTTAATTAAGAGGATAGTGTAATATGTATGTAAATTTAGTTAACATATTTATGATGAACCTTACACCTAGTTTTATTTATTTAAAATTTTAGCATTGTTTGTTTTGTGCACATACTGTGTGTAATAATGTTACTATTTAGAATCACTGTATTACCTATCAGTACAATTGGTCTTTATATTCTTCTATAGGTCACAACTAATGTCATCATCTCATAAATATTTTGAAATATTAAAGATAATTTGGTGTCGTTTTAAAGATAATGAAGCATTAATTAAAGGGTGTTAAACTTTTTCTTTCTTTCTTTTATACCTTTGGCTGGCAAGCACATTTAGACTAGGTGTGCTAAACTACGGATTGATTTGGAACATAATGCTGGCGAAAAACAATATTTGCATGATCAACAAGAGGTTGAAACCTTATGCATGGATCATACTTTTCATGTCCAGGGGGTGGACACTTGTTTCTATCTACCAGATGAAAAAAAAATCTAGAGATTAATTTGAATCGTTATAGTGAAAACATGTTGTTGAACCATGGGGTTGCACGGGAAGATGATGTACTCCAGTAAGACTCTAAAGTAGGTTTTCGTAATAAACCCATATTTATGATGCATGTTAAAAAACCTTTCATTTCTTCAACTGAAACTGATTTCCATTTTTGTAGGTCTAAAGGTAAGTTTCCAGAAAATTTTAAAATGCAATCTTGAGCATACCTGTTTTTTTTCCCCCACCATTAATTCAATTAGACTGTTTGTAAAAAATAAATAAAAATAGAATATTATTGGGGAATTGATATGTGGCATTCGTTTAGGACCAGCATTTTCTAAAAATTGAAGAGGCAACAAGAGAGGTTGTTCTGGGGGATTAACAAGTGTATGCATCTAACCTATCATTGTTTTGTGGGCCTAGGTCACTATTACCACTAGGAATTGTACCATTATCACTATTGACAATAGATTCATCACAACTTTCATCAATTTCACTATCAGATTCAGGAACGAAATCACTGTCACTATCTTCCAAATATCTGAATTACTTTTACTAGGTCCGGCCATTTCAGTGTCTGTAATGTTAGCCTACAGTAGGCTAAAACAAACTATTAACACTATTATTTACAAAACTAATAATGACTATTTACACTATTTGAAAGAAATGATTATTGTTCTTATAATAAAATAAATAGCTATTTGAAATATAAATTAACTGATACAAAATCAACAAATTCGCACACAAACAACAACGTGTCAAGAAACATAACCTCTGAAACTAAACATAATACTTTGTGAGCTCATAACTCGATTGGTTCCTTAAAATATAGATATATATCGATTTAGACGTGTCATTTATTTCCTTTATTCATTAGGAATGATATATCTGCAAGCCAATGCCATCTAGTAGAGAAACCCACAACTACGTTCAGTTAAATAGGATAACGACAGATCATTACATTGCCCGTTCTCGCAATAGTACTGGGTAACGATAGATTGTTACATTGCCTGCCAAATGGTTAGAGGATAAAATGATAAACTAATATTGAACTTACTTTTGAAAAGAGCTCGTATTCCGGGCGCTGAGTAAGGTGGAAAGGGCAAGAGTGGGGACAAAACGTCAGAAGTCGGTAGACATGTGTATTGTGTACATTGATTGATGATGTTTTGACAGTTGATGTAGTAGCGTTACATTATTAATATCAAGTAAAAATTTGTCAAAGAAACAATCAGGAGCTGAATACAGGATTTTTTTTTTTTTAAGATGAAACACTTCTCTGTCTTCATTGGCTTTTAAAAATAAGATGAAGTACTCGAATACTCTGATAAATCAGGGTTGGAAAAGAACAAGGGTTGGTTAAAAGATACCTGATAGGAAAGATGAAAGAGAAAAATCTACTCAAGAATATGTGAAAGATCCAGCTTCTATTCCCCAGGATTGTCAAGCCGGTACTCGCTATAGTGAGCCTCTGAGAATGATACAGGAAGAAATCTGAATAAAAAAATGACACAACGGTCATAGTCTTTATTGTCATCATAAATAGCATGACAAAATAATATTCAAGTTTTAAGTTCCACACACTTGAAGGAGTTGCCATGAAATTCTCCCCTGTTGTGACTATGACACCTGATTTACAAAAATAGACTTGAATAAGGAAACAGAAACTTAACAACATTTTTAGGAATTTTCCTTTATGTTGCTTTGGGAAAAACTACTTTTCTTCACTGAAATTAGACAAAATTGAATAAATATCAGGGTACAGCAGAGGCTTACTATAGAACGTAAGAGAGCCTCCTCAATTTATTATGATGAAATAATCAAAATATTTGTTTAAAAAAAATAAGTTTTGAAGAAATAATATTTTAAAACATGTTTAACAATCTAACTAAACTTTTAGTTAAAATTTTCCTTTTCTGTATTTTTAATTGTAAATAGTATGTTATTAATATAATGCAAACAATTATTATCTACATTTTAACACCAAAGAATTGACAATATTTTATTTTAAATTTGTTTAATTTTAATAAAAGTCCAAGAATGATTACTTGGTTCAGTTTTCAAAAACCAGGTCAAAATAAAAGGCATACTTAACAACCAAGCAAAAAAGTTAAAACCTTTCTTGTGAGGCTAAAATATAACTTAGTTGTAAATCATAGTTTCGTCCGACACAACCATAGTCATTTTATTAAAAATGCCAGTTCAAGAGTATTGGTCAAAAAGTGTAAATGAACCAGAGACATTGTCGTAGGCGGTAGAATATCTTATGATGTACCAAATCCCATCTTAAGATTTACCATACAAACAATCATAGCCTACCATTAGTAAGTCATACCTAACCTATTGTAAACAAATGTTCAGATAAACCTAGACAAATAATTATAAAAATCGTTACCAACACTTTAGAAAATTTAAATTACCAATAGAAGCTAAGACTAGAACTTATAATGGTACTATTATAATAAAATAGCTTACCAACATTCCAAAAGTTAGAAACTAACAAATGTAGTAAACATCATATTTAAAAAATATTTATTACTGTAATATGAATGTGCAAAGTAGGCCTAACCTTCAAATAGGCTAAATGAAATAATTGTATGCCAAGATTAATAGAAACTAAACACTTTTATTAAGAACCATTCAAATCAAATATATGTACAAAGATACATTTAGTTAACATAAAATAAGTAGTGTTCAAAATATCACCTAAGCACTTGTAAACAATCATTATGTATTGGAAACACACTAAATCCAAATCTAGGCCAAGCACGACATTTACAAAACACTGATTTCAAAACAAACTGTCTCAGAACTATATTCACTAATAGATATGTAACATGATATTATCTGTCACAGTTAGTATTATATAAACTTGTAAATTAGTTGTAGACATGAACAGCTGTTCGATTATATTTAGGAAAGCCATATTGCAAAGTCGCAGAACAGTACATAAACAATCTGGTCCCACGGACACTGTCCAAATCATTTGCTTGACAACAAGCATTGTCTATTTTCACAATACAATATCTCACTTTAAAATTTATTATACCTTATAACTAACATTTGCTGCCTTAAATTTATATTTTGGAAATCTATTTTTATTTTTTATTTCCCCCTGTTTCAAATATTATTTACAGTTCATTAATTTGACTTACGTTGTCTTTTCATTAGACCAATTATAAAATTCCCTGTTTATTTTCATGTTTCAAATCTCAAAGCAAATGTTTCTTTCATCTCAAAGCTAAAGTTAAAAATTGAGGATTACACCATATTGCAAAGTCACGGAGCAGTACATAAACAATCTATTACTTTCAAATATCGATTTTCAAACAAACAACAAGATACTGAAATGCATTTAACTGTTTGCATAAACTTGAATAAAAATCATAAATTCTGTGGTAAAGCGTAAAAAATAGATCCTACAACCAATGAACGTACAAGTCCAGAACGTTTACAGCCACAGCAAGACCACGTGACACCAATCACAAGATGACGATGGCGTCTAACAATCCGAATATGCACGTCAAGGGAGGTATGAAGAAGCCGCCAACCTAAGCGTCGTATGGAAGAGACGCGTCCCGACAGCCAAAGCATGAAGATGTGTATTTAACTTGTGTGAATTTTTTAATAGTTTCGTTTGGTAAAGTAAAGTGAAAGTGACTTAAATATGTGCAAGTGGTAGGATAAACATAATTAAATAAGAAAGCCAATCACTAGATATCAAATATATAAAGATAATCCAATTTAAAACTTTAAACAATTACAAGAGCCAAGAAAGCCTAGCCTAAATTTGAATTCGCTTTGAGATCATAATTTTTTTCTTTAGTACTCAGATAACTTTTTTAACCCTAGACTCATAATCATTCGTCTGACAGACGACGCAGGTTTCCCGAAAATGATAGTTCGCCATGTTGTAGTGTGGTAGGCGTGGCCTAGATCACTTCTAATCCTGCCCCTTCCCCCACTGTCAGTTGTCTGGGGTTTTCATCGCGGACACACCTGTAGTTTTGAGATTAGGTTGCTTTGTTTTCGCTTGGTAGTCTGACAGACGAATGATTAGTATTTACGTAAGGTGTGTCTTTTAACATTGTCGTCTGCTAGACGAAACATTATGGTTAGTGCAATTAAATATTATTTTTTGTAAATAGTGAGTTTTGTAGTTGTTTTTGGCTTTTTCCTTAGTTACAATGAGCGATTTTTTGAAAGACGATAATGAAATAGAAACTGTGTTAGGAGAGTTAGAAACAGGTGTTTCTGAGGCTGACAACATTATTTTTGAAGAAAATATGGATGATGAAAGTGAACTGGAGGATCATGTGGAAGTGCAGCTTGACAGTTCTAGCGAAGATGACGACACGGACGCCGACCCCAACTACTATCCTCCTGATTGTGAACCAAATCCAACACCTTCCCGACCAAACCGTTCATGGAATTGGAGCAGTGACGAAGATGAGGAGGAGGTAACGTCAGTTCGAACCGAGAACAATAATGGCGTGAGTTCAACTAGCTCTGCTATCTTAGAGTCTAACCTAGGCCATGAATCTACTAGTAATAGTCATCCTATCAGTGAAATAATAAATGGTTCAAATCAGGTTACAATTATGAACTTTGATGTCACTAATGAAAACGAGGACCCCAATTATAAGCCTTCATCAGGTGAAAGCTCTACTGATGAATGCTCGGACATGGACATAGACAATGAAGAGGTTATTGACCTTACAAGAGAACAATGTTGTGCTGAGGTCTCAACAAATAATGGCAACCAAAGGGCTTATCTGTGTTCTCTAGAAAAACATAAAAATATAGTTATGCCTAAAGAAAGAACCTTGAGAGGGAAAAATGGCCATGTATGGTCATCTAGGCCCTTTGCTAGATCTAGTAGAACTCAAAGAAGAAATATAGTCCATTACCGACAAAAACCAATAAATAATGCAAGAAACAAAGTAAACCCGGTGGATTGCTTCAAATTGTTTATTACACCGGATATTATTGATCGTATTGTAATACATACGAATGAAGAAATTCCTCACAAAATAGCCAACTATCCAAATAAAGAATCAGCAACTGTTCAGCTAACAAATGCTACTGAAATAAATGCCTTGATAGGACTTCTGGTTCTTACAGCTGCAAAGAAAGATAACCACCTGACTTCTGCAGAGCTTTTTGATCCTACCTACAGCGGTTCTCGTTATGTAACAGTCATGAGCAAAGATCGCTTTGACTTTTTGTTGAATTGCTTGAGATTCGATGAAAAAGCCTCTCGTCCTATCCGCAGACTAACAGACAAATTTGCCCCTATAAGAGAGATATGGGAGATCTTTATAGATTCATGTAGGAATAACTACTGTCCAGGTTCCTATCTTACAATAGATGAACAATTACTTGGATTCAGAGGCCGCTGCCCATTCAGGATGTATTTACCGTCAAAACCTAATAAATATGGTATTAAAATACTGATGCTTTGTGATGTCAAAACAAAGTATTTGATTGAAGCTGCCCCATACTTAGGAAAAGATACAAACACGTCAGGTTTGCCTCTAGGTGCCTTTTTTACAAAAGAACTGACTAAAACAGTCCATGGTACAAATAGGAATATTACCATGGACAATTGGTTTTCGTCGATACCATTGGCCAAAGAAATGCTTAATACCCACAAACTGACAGTTGTTGGAACCCTCCGTGGTGACAAGAAAGAGATTCCTGGTGAAATGAAACAGTTAAGTTCTAGTAAGATTAATTCAGTGTCATTCTGCTATGATAAAGATATGACACTACTTTCATACAAGGCAAAGAAAAACAAAATGGTGTATCTGATTTCTACCACACATGAAAAGGGCACTGTGAGTGAACAATCAGGTAAAGCTGATGTTGTCGAGTTTTACAACTCAACCAAAGGGGCTGTCGACGCCTTTGACGAAATGTCAAGCAATATGTCCACTAGTCGAAAAACCCGTAGATGGCCGCTTTGTATCTTTTATGGACTCCTTAACAGTACCCTTGTCAACTCATATGTAGTTTATGTCCACAACATGGTAGACAAGAAGAAAAAGCCACTTTGCCGACGGGATTTTGCAAAGAAAATTTCTGAAGAGTTGACAAAACCTCATCTTCAAGCAAGACTGCAAATTCCCAAACTTCAGCGAAACTTGAAGAGCAAAATTGTGGAGGTTCTAGGAGAAGACATCCCGATACGACAGCCTGAGGAAGTACCAGCTGCAGTGGGAAGAAAAATCTGCGCCTACTGTCCATAAAAAAAAAAGACGGATGATTCGATTTTCCTGTTTTGAGTGCAAACAATTTTACTGTGGTGAACACCAGGCTAAGAAATGTGTAAACTGTGCCTAATTTTGACCTTAAAACCTCATAAATGTTAACGAATGTTCATTTTATTATTTCCTACATTGTAAAAATAAAAATACCTTTTCAAATTTAGCAGGTTTATTTATGAAAAACCCAGGTAGTTTCACAGACGAATGATTATGATGAGTGCCATAAACAATCATATATAGGTTTTTTGGCTTTTTTTCATTAGGATATTCAAAAATAAAAAAATCTATATTCTGTTCAATGTTTTGATTAACAATTTTTACAACACAATTTTATAGATATAAAATTTCAATTTATGTTGACAAAATCAATTTATTGTAGTTTTTACATAAAAAAAAAATGTATGGCAAAATTCAACTTTGTTACCGTTGATGTTTGGAAACAAATTTTTATATGTTTAAATATGTATTTTAAAGCGACAAAAACTATTCCAGTTATTAAAATATCAATTATAGTTGTCATTAACATGGTTAAAATGTAAATTGTGAACAAGGAAAAAATTTTAAAAAATAAAAAGGCAAGTAGTCTCAGAGACGAATGATTATGAGTGATGCAACCAAAAAATATGATTATGATTCTAGGGTTAATTAAACTAGAGAGATGCGTTTAGTGGTATAACAATTCAAAATAATGTTGAAAAGTGGATCTATACAAAGAGCATAAATTTGGAAATTTATTGATCAAGACAAGTATTATATGGAGTTTGTTCAAGTATTTCATTTTTTTTTTTTAATTTTATTTCATTAACTTATTTTAAATATATGAATTAAAAAATTTAAATTAATTTATTAATATATATATATATATATATAAAGGATCTAGTTAACAAATCAGTAAAAGGAAGAAAACATATGTTCAAAACAACAAGTAAAACATGTGATGGAAAACAACAGTGAAAAGGAGGAAGAAGAAGAGAGAAATTTTCATTACTGTTTGAATGTGTGATATGGACAGTGCAGTGGAATATATTTAAAGGTTAAATAAGACAAAATGATCAAATAATTAATAATAACAAAATATTTAAATAATTATAGAAAAAAGAAGGTGAATAATTTAAGAAGGAAAAGTGGACATGTTATAATTTGTAAAATACAATTCAAAAAGTAAATAATGGTAAAAATATGGATAAAGGATCAATAATATTAAAATAAACAATAACCAAGAAACAGTTTTGAGGAAAGAAAATATTACAGCTATTGGTGAGATTGAACTATTTTTTTGTTACAATATATATATATTTTTTTGTTTAATTGATTAAGAAGAGAAACTGAAAGTGTTGATAATTTTTTTTTATATAGGCTATATATATTGGAAATATATATATTTTCTTTTGTTATTTTTCGATAATACATTTTTATAGTTATTGACTGATTTTTTTTTTATGTTGTATTTGATTTATTATTCTTTTTTTCTATTTATTACTGATTTCTTGAAGATAAGCCGGCACCAACCAAACCCCCGAGATAGAAAATAATAAAATTTAAAGAAAAATTCAATATAAATAAAATAAATAATAATGAAAGTTTTATTATATTGGCGCTCAACGTATCGGCTTTTTCAAAGAAGTCTTAAAAATTATTCTCTCAAAATTAAAATTTAATATTTGTGTAAATTAAAAAAAAAAAAACTTAAAATTTATATAACAAATAAAAACTTGTAGATTATCACCATGGATCAACAATTTTCATATAATCTTCGCAAAAATATTACAAAAACCCAGAAGGCCCGTGAATCTGAAGGTTTACCAGACATGTCCTCGTCCCGTCGACAAGAAGACGTGATCGCGGAACAAACCTACGATATGGAAGACGAAAGGAGGCAGGGGTCGTGGATTCCTGATAACCAATTTTACCGGACAGAAGATGTGGACAGTAGAGAACGGTCAGAAGGAGAGGAGGAAATAGGCAATAATCTTATAGGTGATGAAGAACCGTCAACTACAAACCTTCGGGTAAGGTTCCACAATAACAACTTTGAAACTATTCCTGATCCAATCAGAGTTTGTGAAATGGAAGAAAAAGAAACATCACCATTCACCATTGAACAGATGTTTAACCAACTTATGAACCAATTAAAACAACAATCCGATGATCTTAAACTACAACTTAATCAACAATTAGATAAACGTTTTGACCAACAGAACAAAAAATTCCAAAATTTAAATGACCGGATAGATCAAATAGAAGAAAAGATTTTTAAAAAAGTAGAAGAACAAAATAAGGATAAATATGAGAAAATACTTGATGACGTTAAAACACGACATAACAACTTTCAAGAAAAAATAGAATCGCAACTTGAACAAACAGAAAAATCAGTAAGGGAAGATAATCGGATGAAATACCAAAATTTAAGTACAGAACTAAAACAAGAAATCAACACAATACAAACAATTAATAAAGAACACGGTCAGCATATAGAGCGCTTGGATATTTTAATAACTGAACAAAATGAAAGAGTAAATAACATCGGAAATAGTTTTAAGAAAAATGAAACAAATGAACAACCACAGATATACATAACCTGCAGCGGATCATCAAATAATATCTTTGAGAACAATACACCAAAATTCCATGGACGAGAACATAATCCGATGGAACATTTACAACAGATTCGAAAGTTCTACGAACGAAAGATTAATCAAAATAATACCACGAAGTCAGCCGATTATCTTATAGATACACTTGAATTATGCCTAGAAAGACATGCGGCAAGATGGTTTACACTTGTGAGAGATGGTATTAAACAATGGGAAGACTTTCAGGAAGTTTTTATAAAAAAATACTGGAGTCGCGAGATCCAAAGAGGCATTAAACAAAGGATGGAAGTGGAGAAGTTTCGACATAACGGAAAATTGAATCGGTCAGAATATTTTACGGAAAGGGTGATAATTTTAAAAGCGATGCAACCCCCACTATCCGAAGAGGAAATTATAACGTGTTTATCAGATCATTTCGAAGAAATCATACGAGATGCAAGGCGGGTACAAAGAATCGAGAATATCCTGGAATTTGATCTCTTATTACAGAGAGAAGATTTAAAAGATTCGCATGTAAGGGTCCGAATAGACCAACCTACTCATATATCATCCCAACAGAGAAATAGAACATCATACCGAGAACCACAATCGTTAACATCGACACGTTACCAATCTCATCCTTCTTCACAATTTCAATATTCCCAAAGACAACCCATACAAAACCCAAGAAATTTTCAACCGTCATTTAGACCTCTACACGATAATGAGTATCCAAACAGACAATACCGAGCAATAAATCCACCACAACAATATCGTTCTTCACCATTATCACATCAATCATATCGAGATAATCAAAATAATATAAACAATGAATATAGGCAAGGACAGATACAAACAACAAGTCCTAGGAATCGAATATATCCTACGACGGAACAGATAAATGTATGTCATACAATTGCAGAAAATCTGCAACTTATTAATAAGACTGAGCAAAGCCCAACCAATACTGTGCCTCAGTCGGGAAACTGCTGAGCACAGAAGATGTCGACGGCCAACGGTGTAAAGAAAATACAACATTTCACCAACAGACACCCGATGACATTAACTCTGTGCAATACAACGACCTCGGAATTGATGGGCCGACAACTCCAAGCAAAATTAACGAAATTCCAGAAAAAATATTTTTATCTATCAACAACATGTTATGTGATAGAGATTTTTTATTAGAAGAAGATGACCAGGATAAAATAATGAATTCAAATTCAAAATTAATCAAATGTCCCGAAATCAAAGTGTTCATAGGAAAGCAAGAAATTACGGCACTCATCGATACAGGATCGAATGTGTCATGCCTATCCGAAGTTTGGTTTAGAGAAAATAAAAAATATATAGGGAAATATGAAGAACTCCCAATTACGAATGTACAGATTATGACTGCTGTTGGATCAAAGACTAGGAGGATATCCCGAATAATTATGCTTAAAGTTAGAATAAGAAATGAAGAAATATGGATACAAACTTTGATCATACCTAATTTAATTCGCACACTAATAATAGGAATGGATACGATTAGTAATACAGAGATGGTAATAAATTTCAAAACTAAAATAGCAGAATTTAAAATAAATGATAATAAAGTTGATATGAAATTTGAGGATGTAAATAACGAAGGAATTTTATGCTATTTAACTACAAATGATGATAATAAAAATAATCATATAGCTAATAAAATAAAAAATAAAACAAGCGAATATAAACATTATAATGATCGAGAAATAAACATGATGGGAGGCGACAGCAAAGTAAACGAAGACATTTTGAACAATTCTCTAAGTGGAAATACAATTCTAGGACCAGAACAAAAGGAACAACTCAAGAAGCTAATTTTGGATTTTAAAACAATTTTTTCGGACATTCCCGGCTTGTGTAATAAATATATACATCATATTAACATTAAGGAGGATAAAAATTTTAGAGGACAAAATTATCCTGTACCATTGATTCACCAAGAAGCTGTAGCACAGGAAATACAAAGAATGTTGCGAATTGGTATTATTGAAACATCATACAGTTCATTCATTAACTCCATTATACCTGTTATAAAAAAAAATGGAGAGATTAGGTTATGCCTAGATGCTAGGAAAGCGAACGAAATCATTATACCCGACTATCAACAAAATCGTAGTATAAATGAATTACTCACAAAAGGAAAAAATTGTAAATTTCTTAGCACTATAGATCTGACCGCTTCGTATTGGCAGATTCCCCTTGCCACAGAATCAAGGAAATACACGGCTTTTCAGTTTCGAGGAAAGACATATCAATATACCGTTACACCTTTTGGTATATCAACATCACAAGCGGCATTGATAAGAGCCTTAGATCATGTTTTCGAAGAAAGTGTAGAAAGTTTTACATTAGTATATGTAGACGATATTTGTGTTATTTCCTCAGATTTTCAAAGTCATCTAAAACATTTATTACATATATTCAAGAGATTACAAGAGGCGAATATGACCATAAATTTTGAAAAATCCCTATTTTGCAGAACTTCAGTTCCATTTTTAGGCTATACCATGACTGCAACAGGATTACAAATGGATGAATCCAAAATAAAACCAATTCTTGATTTTCCGACCCCAAAAACAAGAAAACAATTAAAAGGATTTCTTGGATGTATTAATTATTATAACAAATTTCTTTCTAAATTTTCGGAACACATTCAACCACTTTTAAGGCTAACTTCCAAAAAATTAAAATTCCTTTGGACCAAAGAAGACGAACAAATTTTTCAGAAAATAAAACAACTTTTCCTTGGTACTCAAGTGCTACACCATCCTGATCCATACAGACCATTTTATTTGCAAACGGACGCATCCGATCATGCAATAGGTGGTCACTTATATCAGATTAACGAGTTGGAAGAAAAATGCGCCATAGTTTTTATTTCTAGAGCTCTACAACCGACCGAAAGGAAATACACTACTACTGAAAAAGAGTTATTAGCCATAGTCCACTGCCTACAAAAAACTCGTTATATTATATATAATACTGATTTAACCATAATTACCGATAACCAAGCCCTTACATTTCTTAAAACATGCAAGCTATTGAATTCAAGGCTAACTAGATGGATATTAGCAATACAAGACTACAATTTTAAAATTAAACATTGCAAAGGGAACGAAAACTGTACAGCAGATATGTTAAGTCGAATTTTAAGCAAAAATGAGGTAACTCAAATTGCTGATCAACCAGAACTAATTATGGCCTATATAAATAGAATACAAGACGTTCATCTACAAAACGAATTACGGAATATCACAATACATCAAAATAACGACCCAAATTTATACAACATTATTCAGGGTTTAAAAGAAAATTTAGACATAGATCAAAATTCAAAAATTCGACAAACTTATACAATACAACAAGAAATTTTATATAAACAATTACATCAACAATGGCTTATTGTAGTACCAGAAAATCTCATTACTAGTCTTATATGGGAATGTCATCATTATTACCTCCACTGTGGAGCTAAGAAGTGTCTGGACATCCTCAAGGAATGTTTTATCTTTAAAAACATGGGTAGAAGGATCAGAACCACACTCTCTACCTGCGATTCGTGCCAAAAATGCAAATGTAACCCACACCCATCAGTCGGTTTGGCCAAAGGCATCACATGCACAGGGAAGAACCATCAAATAGCAGTGGATATTATTGGACCACTACCTACCAGCATTGGCAGAACCAAGTATATATTGATTGTTTTCGACATCTTCACAAAATTTGTAAAATTGTATCCCATGAGAGCTGCAAATACCAAAACTATATTAAATAAATTATTCAACATACATTTTCCCACATATGGCAATCCCATTCGACTCCAAAGCGATAATGGAACACAATTTAGAAGTAAGAAATGGCTCAAAACCTTAACAGAAAACAACATAGAACCGATTTTCAATCCTTACTACCACCCACAAACAAACATGGCAGAACGACCCATAAGGGAGGTCAAAAGATGCTTAAGAACTTATTGTTCTCAAAACCATCAGAATTGGGCTAGATGTATTCCCGACATAAACTTAATGTTAAACGAAGTCCACAATGATTCTACAGGTTTCACTCCTAATGAGTTGCAACTAGGAACCAGAAATGAAAGATTTTGGGAACCATACTTAACAAATGTAGCAAATTTAGAAACACCATTAGAATTAAAACTTATTATAGCTAAAAATAGGTTAAAAACCAAACAAGAGAAAAGAGCCAATAAAATGAATTCCAAAATTAAACCAACCACTTTCGAAATTGGAGAACTAGTATTAATCAAAAACTTTCAAATGTCAAAAGGAATAGAGGGTGAAACACATAAATTATTTGAAATATTTACAGGACCTTTTCAAATAAATCAGATAAAAGGAATGTCCACTTATTACATCAGTGATTTACAAGGCAATAACATAAAAGGGCCGTACCATGTATCATCAATTAAAAAATATAAATATGTAAGGAATGACAATTCTCAATTATAAACATTTTATTAGAAACAACTGAGTAAGGTCAATGACCTGAAGTAAGGAAACAAACAGACAACACCTGTTAGACAATTAATTATAATATGGATTTTCATAGTAGATTTATTCCCTGAAAATCCCAAATACTTAGTATTTTCAGGAAAAATAAACAAAGGGATAATTATAACAATTCAAAATAATGTTGAAAAGTGGATCTATACAAAGAGCATAAATTTGGAAATTTATTGATCAAGACAAGTATTATATGGAGTTTGTTCAAGTATTTCATTTTTTTAAAAAAATTTTATTTCATTAACTTATTTTAAATATATGAATTAAAAAATTTAAATTAATTTATTAATATATATATATAAAGGATCTAGTTAACAAATCAGTAAAAGGAAGAAAACATATGTTCAAAACAACAAGTAAAACATGTGATGGAAAACAACAGTGAAAAGGAGGAAGAAGAAGAGAGAAATTTTCATTACTGTTTGAATGTGTGATATGGACAGTGCAGTGGAATATATTTAAAGGTTAAATAAGACAAAATGATCAAATAATTAATAATAACAAAATATTTAAATAATTATAGAAAAAAGAAGGTGAATAATTTAAGAAGGAAAAGTGGACATGTTATAATTTGTAAAATACAATTCAAAAAGTAAATAATGGTAAAAATATGGATAAAGGATCAATAATATTAAAATAAACAATAACCAAGAAACAGTTTTGAGGAAAGAAAATATTACAGCTATTGGTGAGATTGAACTATTTTTTTGTTACAATATATATATATTTTTTTGTTTAATTGATTAAGAAGAGAAACTGAAAGTGTTGATAATTTTTTTTTATATAGGCTATATATATTGGAAATATATATATTTTCTTTTGTTATTTTTCGATAATACATTTTTATAGTTATTGACTGATTTTTTTTTTATGTTGTATTTGATTTATTATTCTTTTTTTCTATTTATTACTGATTTCTTGAAGATAAGCCGGCACCAACCAAACCCCCGAGATAGAAAATAATAAAATTTAAAGAAAAATTCAATATAAATAAAATAAATAATAATGAAAGTTTTATTATAGTGGTTAATTTAAATCAGCCAGCACGAGTTCCCCAACCCGAGATATAGGTATATAATATGTAAAATTTTATTTTTAAATTCCATAACTGTATATGGATTTGTATTGAACTATTGTGTTATGTAATATTGAATTTCTCATGCTCCAAGCTGAGTTAAGTCGAGGCATCCTAATTAAAAAGACTATATAAAAGACTATATATATATATATATATATATATATAATGATTAAAATGTTAATTTCTCATGAATAAAACCAAATTATTATTAATGTTAAAGAATGTGTTGAGCAATTTATTGATTATTGTAGAGAAATTTAATTAATAGTCTGAAAATTGAAATACTCATAAATAAAATTTTCTTCCAAACATATTAGTTTTTTTTTTTTTTTTTTTTTTAATAATAAGTAGGAGTATATTATAAATTGGCGCTCACAACGTGAGGCAAAGAATATAATAAATTGGCGTCGCAACGTGTTGGCTGAATTAAATTAGTTAGTACGAAAGATATAAAATTGAATTTATTAGTAAGACTTTTGCAATTTTAGATTTAGAATATATATGTGTAATTAGTTAATAGATTTATTTAAACATTGTGAATCAATAAAATAACTCTAAAACAAAACAACACTATCCACTACACTTAGTATTACATCATAAACAGTTTCAAGATTTTGAAATATTAGCGATGTATGTGTTAGTATTTAAGTGGAATAATTAGGCCTAGAATATAATAGTATATTTGTGTTAAAATATCTAAGTGTTAATCATCATAACTCATAAAGCATTCCACAATAATAATAATAACAACTATCCCTAGATTAAGTTAATCAATATGAACCCATCTCCAGTGGCGGCTTACTCATAAGGACTCTCGGACGCCCGGGGCCCCAATGATAATATTATTTTAATAATGTAAATACCTATATGTATTTAATTCTTTGGAGATAAATGAATTATGAATTGCCGCTATGGATTTCACCATCATTTGTAGCGGAAGTTTTACAATATAAAATATTTGACGAATGTATTCTGGAGTTCGGACGGTGGCCAGAGCGTCCCAGTTTCATTGCATTTAGTCATATGGGGCAAGCAGCAAACAGAGCTGAGGGTGCCGTGACGTCATTTACACAGCGTGTAATGGGCTTCTAGGGCAGAGTCCGAAGATGCGCGTGCAGACATCAGTCAGTGCAGCCACCATAAATTAGATGTTCCGCATTATTAAAAACCTTGTTTTCGATGGGCAAAATAAGTTGGCGCAACTGTTCTAAATAGTGTCTCGCCACTCACACGAGTTGTTTGTTTATGTTTTTAAGTTTAACCCTTTGTGATTGTAAATGTTAAGTGAATGATAACATGTATAAAATAAAACAGAGCCTTACGTGTATAAAATAAAACAGAGCCCTCCCATTGTCCTTAACCATCGGCCGCTACTGCCCATCTCAAGAAGAGACGCCTAGATATAATTTACGAAAACCTATTAAACCCAGTGAAAAGGTGCAAGAAGGCCAATTAAAAACTTTAAGGCAACCTACTTTAACCGAAACCGAAGAAATTAGTAAACAACAAGAATCTGCCATGGAGACACCTAAACAATCAAATCTTAACTGAATCCTTAAATAAGCAGGAATTAATATTGGACAATAAGATAGAACAGAACAAAATTAGTGTAATCCAAGAGGTACAGAATATAGTAGCAGAATCACCTAAACCTAACATAGAAGGTCAAATACCCACACCTAAGATTCACCTTTGTTAAGATTCCCTCTGAAGATGACAACTTTGTTGTTGTAATAGCTATAAGGGTCTAATAGGAATAAACATTTTACTTTTGACAAAAATTTTTGTTTTTTGTTATTTTCTTTATTCCCAAGTGTGGTAAGGGACTTTTGAAAGTGTATCTGTATATATTGTCACCACAGTGCTCTGGTCTTTGTTTATCTTTACTTTAGTGTTGACTATTTTTATATTAAATCCTTTATTGTTTTTAAGTGTTTTTAAAAATATTTAACAATGAACTCCTACATATTTTAACTGTAAAAAAATGTCTTTAACCACCACTACAAGATGGTTTAAAAAAAAAAAAAAAAAAATCTGGAAAAAAAATCGAAAAAAATATAAATATTATTTTATCGGAAAAATTAATCGGATATTCATAAAATACATCATTTATAAGTGTTTAATTTATATAAAAAGAGAAAAATGATTTACAATAACTTCATTAGGTAGAATGCCAAAAATGCCAAAATTAGAGTCACTGAGATTAGTAAAATTCTTCACTGAGAATCACATTCCTTGTAGTGATTAATATACACTTAGTAGCTAAATCAAACACTTTGAACTCTAAAATCACTATTTACACAATAAATCATTTACAACACTAAAAACTAACAATATAAAAACAATAATTTACAAAAAAAATATTCAAACACTTAATAGATAAAACTTTTGCAAACGCTATTTTTTCGTAAAATATACGACGCGAGCTTGAGTACGGTAATAACGGCTCAACTTTGAGTTTAGCCGAAGAGACAGTGGCCTCTTTTCACAATGGCAGGAAGGTAAACAAAAAGACAGAGCGTGTCCGTCTTTTGTCTACGAGTTCTCCGAATTTCACAAAGGGCGGGTCGTAATTTTTACGAATGAGTAGTGTTCTAGGGTTAAGAAGAAATGTGACGTTGCTAAGGAGTACGGGATAGCACCCACCACAGTGTCTACTTTTTTGAAAAATAAGGAGAAAATATTAAACAGTGCTTTGAGTGGAAATGGAAATGACAGCAAAAGAGCCAGAGAACCAGATAATCCCGAAGTGGATGAATGTATGCTAAAGTGGTATAAGCAAGCTCGGGACAAAAACATTCCATTATCTGGGCCCCTTGTTCGAACAAAGGCAGAAGAGTTTGCTGTTGGTTTGGAGAAAAGTGGTTTCAAGGCGAGTACTGGTTGTGATTGATTGGATGGTTTTAAGGAAAGAAACAACTTTACTTTTAAGTCTGTGTATGGTGAAAGTGTGAGTGTGAATCAAGAAGCTGCAAATGTTTGGAAAGGCGATGTTTTTCTAATGATTGAAGAAACCCCGGCAAAAGACATTTTTAACGTAGACGAAATGGGTTTCTTTTTAAATGTACTCCGGACAAAACGATAACTTTTACAGGAGATTGCTGCAGTGTGGGAAAAAACAGTAAGGAAAATCTGACTTTATTGGTTGGGGCCAATATGAATGGCACCGAAAAGTTGCCTTTACTAATGTTGGCCAATCTGCTAATCCTAGATGTTTTAAAAACATAAAGTCCAAACCACTCGAGTACAGATCAAATAAAAAAGCTTGGATGACAGCAGAGCTGTTTAAAGATTGGCTGTTAAATCTCGACTAAACCTTCCGTAAACAGAACAGAAAAATCATCTTGTTTCTTGACAATTGTACCGCTCATAACTCTATCCCACTAATGAACAACGTTAAGGTTATTTTTCCCCCCTTAACATGACTTCAGTTGTACAACCAATGGATCAGGGCATTATAAAAAATTTTAAGCATTTTTACCGTCGACTTATTGTACAAATGCTCTTGACAGATTCATTGGATAACAGCAACAAAAAGATCGATGTCCTTCAAGCAGCAAGACATGATGTGTCACAATACATGGTCCCAAGTTACTAAAACAACAATAGCGAATTGTTTTAAAAAGGCTGGAGTCATTAAGAAATCTGACCAGCTTTTAAATGAACTTTTAGACGAAGATGTTCCCCCTCTACCTGTCGGATGGGAAGGCAATACACACGTCACCTTTGAGGAGTACGTTAATTTAGACGAACAAGTAGAAGTGTGTGGAGAACTTTCTGATCAAGACATTTTAGTAGAAGTGAAAAACAAAAATAGTGATGAATTGTCGGATTTAGAAGAAGAGCAAGCTGAAGTTGAAGAGTCTCCAATCTCTACAACGTCAGAGGCTCTTCAGCAATTGCGTGAGTTTCGGCGGTACATCGAAGGACAAACCAATGTAAGTGAAGCTGTTTTTCATTCCTTAAACATACTTGAGGATTTTGCAAACCTTAAAAAAATTAATTGTGCAAGACAATCGGACATTTCACAATACTTTGTCAAACTTTAATTTAGTGTAGGCTATACATATGCCTAGAAACTTACTGTATATGCTTTAATAAAAAAGCTTCATTAACTTTTGATTTGTGAAAATAAAGCTTTTATAATAAACATATACACTGTAATTATTATTTCAACTTAAACATAATGTATGTGCAGCTTCCTGGATTGTATATTAAGAATAATATGTGTTAGGTTAGGTTAGGTTGTACAAGGTAATTAACCTAACATATATTATTATTTCAAGCATTTTGGGAGCCTAAACTTGAAAAAAATTTAACTTTTATAATTCGAATTTTTTCATTGGTCCTTTCAGCTTCGAATTATCCAAGTTCTACTGTAATATTATTACAAGCAACCATTCAAGGACTAGGGTTTGATGCTCAGTGCATTGTAGTGCCACCAAGTTTTCAAAAATACCATTGAAAACTTCTCATTAGTGTATATAGATGATATTTGTGTTGTATCCCTAGATTTCGACCAACACTTGCAACATTTAGAAAATGTATTCGAAAAGATTAGAACAGCTAACATGACTATAAAACTTTCAAAATCGATATTCTGCCGAAAGAGAATACCATTTTTAGGTTATTGTCTAACAACTACAGGCCTAGAACCAGATCTAGAAAAAATTAAGTGTGTACAAAATTTTCCATCACCGACCACTAGGAAGGAACATAAACGCTTCCTAGGAGGTATTAATTATTACAACAAATTTGTCGACAGATATGCACAAACTGTACAACCTTTATTGAGACTAACCTCAAAGAAAATTAAATTTACTTGGACATCCAAAGAAGAACAAACATTCAAAGAAATTAAAGACCTATTTTTAAGAACCAATGTGCTAAATCATCCTATTCCAAATCAACCCTATTATTTACAAACGGACAGCTCCGATTTTGCCATAGGTGGACATCTGTACCAAATAGATAGCAATAATAACAAAAAAGCTATACTATTTATTTCGAAAACATTAAAGAAATGTGAACTTAGATGTACTCCTACTGAGAAGGAATTGTTTGCAGTGGTGTATTGCATTCAAAAGGTAAGACATTATATCCTAAATTCTAAATTAACTGTGATTACAGATCACAAAGCTTTAACATTCCTAAAGACGTGCAAACTACTCAATGCTAGACTAACCAGATGAATTCTTGCACTACAGGATTACCATTTGTACACTGCAAAGGCACCGACAACACATTAGCAGACTTATTGAGTAGAGTTGAAACAAATGAAAACAATCAAAATTCAGTAACCACCTCTTCAGAATTAATCGTCGCAAACCTAGAAAGACAACATAACCTACAACTTTTGGACAACCTTAGAAATTTAGCAACGCTTCAGCAAAATGACATAACCATCAAGCAAAATTATAATAACACATTAAATTCAAATCCAAATTCTACACAACAAACCAGGTTTAGGATAGTCGGAATATTATATCAAAAACACAACAATACATGGTTAATTGTAGTTCCTAGACGACTCATAGAAACTTTAATCCTAGAATGTCACCAATATTACCTACATTGTGGTGCCAAGAAATGTTTATACTCGTTACAAAAGGATTTCATATTTAAAGACATGGCAAGGAAAATTAGAAAATTAATAGCTACCTGTGACACATGCCAAAAATGTAAACACAACAACCAACCATTACATGGAGAGACAAGCGGAATCAAATGTGAAGGAAAAGGAGACCTCGTAGTAGTTGATCTTATAGGACCACTACCAAAGAGAAAAGGTGGCATACAATATATTTTAATAATTTTGGACACATTCACTAAATTTGTAAAATTGTATAACCTAAAGAGGGCAACCTCACAAGCCGTAGTCGACAGAATGTTTAACGATTACATAACTTCATTTGGAAAACCGAACAAAATTCTAACCGACCACAGAACACAATTTAAAAGTTAAATTTGGATACATAAATTAGAACAGAACAATATAAAACACATTTTAAATCCAGTATATCACTGGATACATAATGTCGAACATGGCAGAACGTCCCATCAGAGAAGTCAAACTCTGTTTAAGGACTTACTGTGCAAATAATCACAGAAGTTAGTCTACATATATCGTTACAATCAACACTTTTCTCAACGAAATTCAACACGAAACAACAGGATTTACTCCTAACGAACTACAATTAAACATCACTGATAACAGATTTTGGCAAGAAGTCATACAGAACCCTTTTAGAAACCAAATTTAACTGCACCAAAAACTAGAACTAACCAGAGCTAGAATTAGGTCAACTTAAACCAAACTAGCTGAAGAGTATAACCTCCAAACACAAGATCACTGTATTTAAGAAAAATGACCTCATTTTAGTTAAGTCATTTCCACAGTCCAGTTTAGGATACGGCGAAACTGCAAAATTATATACTATATATGTTGGACTGTTACGCATATTAAAGAAAATAGGCAAAGCAGTCTATACTTTAATCGATGAATATAAAAAGACATATGGCCCGTATCACATCTCTCTGTTACGACCATATTACGAAGTGAAACCTGTACAGACCACCAATAACGATGAACACCTATAAAATATCATCACCAAATGTGAAGAAAACAAAATATTAAAAACATAAACTCATTTGAAGGAGTAATGTGATAAACTATAAACAAACAAAGTGTTACCTAAAGCCTACAATATGTGGTTATTTATGTACAACATGTTTTAATATTAACTTTATACTGTGTTTCATATGAACTATGTTTCCATTTAATTAAGTGTTCCCATGATAAACTGTGTTCCCCATTATTAATTATGACTTTCCCCAGATAAACAATGTGATGTCAACAAAGTGAATTTTCATGTAATCTGTGAAAGAAAATGACCCAGTGTTTACGTATCCAAATAAAAAAAAATGTTCCAATATTCCATATTCCCAATCTAAAACTGTATACCAAATAACCTCAACGACAAAGTGACAAATCAAACAATTATATAAACAAATGTGTTCTCTGTCCAATGTTCCCCTATCCCTTATGAACTATAATCTTACGATGAACAATGTAAGTCCCAAACCCCATACAAACAGCGATAGTAGAATAAATATGTATTCCCTATATTATGTGTTGAACTTATGAACGGTATCAAAATGTTATTTCCCTTGTTATTTATGTTCCAATGTTTGTTAGTAATAAGAATTTATGTCATGTTTTGACAACAAGTTGTTATCGTTAGTTATTAATTTAAGATGTGATTTTGTCCATACAAAATAATTTATGCTACAGAATTTCCGCCAGAAACTGTATACCAAATAACCTCAACGACAAAGTGACAAATCAAACAATTATATAAACAAATGTGTTCTCTGTCCAATGTTCCCCTATCCCTTATGAACTATAATCTTACGATGAACAATGTAAGTCCCAAACCCCATACAAACAGCGATAGTAGAATAAATATGCATTCCCTATATTATGTGTTGAACTTATGAACGGTATCAAAATGTTATTTCCCTTGTTATTTATGTTCCAATGTTCGTTAGTAATAAGAATTTATGTCATGTTTTGACAACAAGTTGTTATCGTTAGTTATTAATTTAAGATGTGATTTTGTCCAAACAAAATAATTTATGCTACAGAATTTCCGCAAAATTAATTTGAAGGGCATTTATGATGTACCAAATCTCATCTTAAGATTTACCATACAAAAACAATCATAGCCTACCATTAGTAAGTCATACCTAACCTATTATAACCAAATGTTCAGATAAACCTAGCCAAATAATTATAAAAATCGTTACCAACACTTTAGAAAATATAAATTACCAAAAGAAGATAAGACTAGAACTTATAATGGTAGGCCCCCTACTATTATAATAAAATAGCTTACCATTTATAGCATTGTAGCTTACTACAATTTGATTAAATTAGCTTTATTAAATTTTTAGTTTTTTGGCCATTCTAAAATGTGCTGCAAGATTCATTTTCACTTGTGACCAATTTTTAACCATAACGACCAATTCCTTAAACTTCTCCTAACTTTTGAAAAATGATGTATTTGGTGAGTGAGTGAGGGAGTTAGTGGCTGAGTGTGTGTGTTAGTGTCCACATTATTTGTTATTTATCAATGGTACGTGTAGTATATTTTACAACCATTAATATGATTTGAAAATAAATCAATACGATGAAAAATGTGTTTGTTGAAGATAAAAGTTGATCACAGAAACAAAAGTAACAAAAACTCCATTTATTCAAATATCTGGATTGATTTTGAGAAGCGAATATTTCGCAGAAAGAGCTGGTTTCTTGGCTAGCAGTCTCGCTTCGCTTGTGAGAAGTTCTGGGTTGAATTCACACAAGGCCTTAAAATTAAATGGTATATAAATTAGCAAGAGCAGTGTATATAACATGGCTACATGGATAGATTCCAAGCCTGTCAAAAAGTTGTTAAAGTAAACAAAACTGTGTTGTAAGTCGTCGAACAATGTATCAACCTTGGAGTCCCTTCATACTTTTGCTATAGTACATAGTTATTTAGCGCTGTTTCATAAAATGAAACAGAACAAGATAACAGACTTACTTATGGAGAAGCATTTACGTATAAGAAAGTCATAAAATCGATGAAGCAGTAACCTGGATACAACACTATACAACTGCTTGGTGTGAAGTACTTACAAGACCTGGCAGCATGAATGTGTCATATTTAAAACAAAGCACTCTTTTTAAGATATTTTAAAATAAAAGAATGTTTTTACTTATATACAGATATAATTTCTACAGTTCTTTTGTTTGTCAGTACTCTTACTATACCTTCTAATTCAAATATCCACAATTCCGTATATCTGGATCAGGTCGAGACTCAATTAAACAAGTTTATAATAATTTCAAACACTTATTTTATAAAGTGTGATACAACAAGAGGACTTTTAATTAATTGTAATATTTATTTAAAGAAATAACCTTCTGATAACAAAGTAATGCAATGATTTAAAAACAAAGTTTATGTTTCAGCTACTCTTTTTGCAAATATCAACATGAAAATTATGTTAGTGAGAATTCTACAAGTCTATGAAGTCTCATTGAGTGAAAAGACAGAAGTACCACTTGGTTTTAATTCTGTACAGTTTGTCCTCACACCTCAGAAATCTGGAGTTTGGCTGAAATTAGAAAAAAGGAAGAATAATTAAAAATTACAATTCTAACAGAATTTACTATAAGTGAATAAATTTTTATTGTCATATCTGGAATAAATGTCTTCTACCTCTTCAGATCTCTTCTTTTAACATAAAAAAGTAAGGTGTCGATTTAAGTTATGTTGTGTTTTTTATATTCATTCCCTTAAATTTAAGCTTTTCTGTGGTGTTGAAACCTAGATGAAGTGTGTGAGAACATTGCATGAATATCACGTCATTCAAGATAATTAATAATTTACCATAACAAAAAGTCTTTTATGAGTAGGTTTAAAAAAAAGTTCTTTAAATTATGTTTTCACAATAGGTTTAATTGTTATCTAACTCTAAATTTACTAGTTGTTTATTTTTTATTGTAATTTTATAATTACTGTATTTAATTTTTCTCACAAAGAATGTTCCTAGTTAAGTAGGATACTTTTGATTTTTTCAGTAATGGATTTTACATTTTAACAATAAATTAGAAGGAAATGAAAAACAATTTTAAATAGTAATTAATATGGTATATTCGAACATTTATCAATTACTATTTAAAATTGTTTTTCATTTCCTTCTACACACACGCACACACTGTAATAAATATAAAACTGACGGTTTGTTATTTTATAATTACGTTAAAAAAAATGAAATTATTTCTTATTGAATTTAAAATTGCTCGACTATGGGCGCCAGACGAGTTTTCGTCAATTTAGAAAAGTTGAAATTGAATTTATTTTGAAGTCTCAGGGTCTTAAGTTCTTTTTAAAACGTACTTGGCTCAGGTGATTTAAATAAAGGTTCGAAGTCTTTTTTTCTGCTGAAATTTCACATAAATATTTATTAATTATTCAAAAAACATCCTACAAATATCATTTACAAAAAAAAATCATATTTTGTAATTAACAGTTATTGTTTAGTTTCAATAAACAAATCATTAATTTATGTTTCCTTTTATTATTTTCAAAATTAATCAACTTTATATTTCAAATGCTTTCTTTAAAAATTGTTGCAACAGGAATTTAATTCATGAAAATTTGAGTAATTTTACAATTAATTCAAATGGTACAAAAATCAACTTAAAATAATACAAATTTCTTATTCTAATAGGTAATGTATAGCGTCTATACCAAGACGCCGTTATAAACAAAAATATAATGTTTCCACACGAAAAACAACTGACGTCCAGCAAGTTGAAGTTCAACGGTTCCTTATAGGTCCTGCATCGTCCAAAGGTTGTTTTCTCGAATAGTTTAAGAATGTTCATAACTTATTAACACGTTCAGTCTTTGTGAAATCATTTCACTACGCGGTATATAGTTTTTTCTAACACAGACGTATAGAATAATAGTTCTATATTCTTTTAATACTGATTATCAAATATAAAAGTTCAGGTAACATAGTTGTCTCTCTAATTTTCTATGTTTTCTATTAATTAAAATGCTCACCATTTTGTCCCTCAAAATTACATGAGTCTATTGTCCACAATAACTTTTCAGTTCTATCCTAATGGGATTTTATCACTTGAAAACACTCTTTACCTCTCGTTTAACATTTCTCCCTATATTATTAAAATCACTTTAGACAAATTCTTAACGAGTCTGACCTCGACAAAGTTCATTTCTCGACCGTTTAACACACCTTTACAACTTACTTAAGTTTAAGCTCCTAATTCCAACTTACTCAAAAATACATCTTAACGCTCCAAGCTCCTTATTGCAACTGAACGAAACCACAAGATTTTCCGTGTGTCGTTTCCTCCAAAAAGTCCTTGACACATCATTTCATCATACATTGTTAAAAATCACATTTATATGGTCTTTCATTAAAACATTTATTATAAAATCATACTAAGACTAAATATTGTACAAAATTGTTTTCTTGGATGCTTTTTGTTAATAATTTACAGCTTTCCTTACTTAATTTTACCACAATTGCATAAGCTACGACCAATCAGAGTCCTTGACCTACTCCTGAACAGCCAATCATGTCGCTTGTTTTAACCCCATTATTTTACTATGTTACAACACACACACACACACACACACATATATATATATATATATATATATATATATATATATATAAGCTAGCAATATAATTCGGCCTCCGGAAAACATCCCACCAGCGATTTAATTCGAAGCTATATCTACTTTTTTTTTTTTTAAATTGTCTGTAATATTTTTGTGACAAGTATCTAATATCTATTATTTATTAAGTATTCTAAATACATATACTTTAAGTGCTATAAGGGCCTTATATTCAAAATTAGTATTGGAAAGTTGTATTAGGCCTATGGAAACTCCTGCAACTGTAAACTGCATTTGCATGTTGAACATTTTCTGTAATTTTTGTGTGACGTGTCTCTATTATATTTTATATCAATAAGTATTACAAATCCTTGTACATTAAATGCTATAAGGGTATTTATTCTTAAATAATATTGTATAGTTATTTTAGGTACATGCAATTTCCCAAGAGTTGAAACTGTATCAGATTGTTAAACATTTTTCATAATTTTTATGACAAGTTTCCATAACCTCTCATATCCATAAATATTCTATGTACATGTACTCTAAATTTGTCAAGGGTGGATTACCAAAAATTAGGATTACAGAAGTGTTTTAGGCCCTTAACAAAACCTCTGGGACTTGAAAAGGTATCTACTAACTTAAAATTTACAATAAATTCTATTTACCAAGTATCCATAATCTCTAATCTATAGTTATTCTACGTGCATGTTGTTTAAAAGGTTCAAGTGTCTTGTAACCTAAATTAGGGTTGTAGTGGTGTATTAAGTCATAAGCATGTCCCGCAAGTTATAACGGTATATGTGTACATAAATTTGTCTAGAAATTGAATTTGCCAAGTCTCCATAATCACTTATATCAATAAATATGCTATGTACAGTAGTTTAAATGTTAAAAAGGTCTAATAAAAAAAATTATGATTGTTGAAAAGTTTTAGGCACTTTGCAACTTCTGTGAGTTGAAACGGTATGTGTTTATTCAAAATTGTTTATAAATTGTATTTGACAAGTTTCAAGGGTATAATAACAAAAAGTAGGATTGTATAGGTGTTTCGGGGTTATTGGAACCTCCCGTTAGTGGTAATGGCGCTTACTTAATTGAACTTTTCTATACGTAACTTGACTAGTCAGTCTCCTTAATCTCTTATACCCATAAATAATCTATCTATATAGGCCTACCATGTGTCACAACCCTCCCACCCCCTATTATTTTTTTAAATAATGGTTTGCTTTGCAGATTTGCTTTGGGGAAAGTTTAGATAACCATAGAAGGAGTTTTTTGAAGTATCAAAATTTTCAACCCTTACCCCCAAAATGGGGTAGTTTGGGGGTAAGTCAAGAATTATAAATAGCAACCCCTATTGAATGATACCTCATTTTAAAGGTTTTTTAAAAATAAGAATAATGGCGCAAACTAGAGGTTGTTCATCCTACCCAACATAGCGACCAATCGAATTGTGAATGTTAACCTACAGACTCCGCTTGTTTTTATTAGCTCAGATTAATTAAAATGTTACAAGGGTGTTATACCAAAAATTTGGATTATTGATGAGTTTTAGGCCTTTAGAAATTCCCATGAAACCGTATATGCTTATTTATAATTTTTAATAAATTGTATTTTACGATAATTCATAATATATTATGCCATTAAATATTTTATATACATGTAATGTAAATGTTGCAAGGGTGTTATATTAATATTGTGCAGGTGTTTTAGTCACTTAATATCTCCCGCGAGTTGAAAAGTTATATGCTTAAAATTGTCCATGAATTAATTGTATTTGGCAAGTATTCACAATCTTTTATATTAAATCATATTTTAATTACAGTACATCTAATTTAAATATTATACGGGTGTTATACCGAAAATTAGGATTGTACATGAATTTTAATCCGTTGGCATCTCCCTTGTGTTGAAAGCGTATACGCCCAATTATTAAAAAAAAAAAAAAAAAAAAAAAAATTGTATGTATGTATTATGTTACTAAATATTCTAAGTACATGTACTTTAAATGTTACAAGAGTGGTACAAATAATTATGATTGTAGAATTGTTTTAGGCCTTCTACATTGTAATCAACTAGAACTTATTTCACTTAAATATGTAATTATTTTCAATTTATAGTATTATTAATACATTATTGAAAGTTGTAATAACAATGTTTACTTTGATAAAGTGTATATCCTTATAAATTTCCATCAAGTATATCTTGTCACGAGCTATAACTTATTTCATTGAAAAAGTATTTATATTCACGTTATAGTGGTAAAAACATTTACCAATCGGTGTTGTATTGAAAAATGATAACTTAGAAAAAGGTTTATACTGAAAAATTGCCATCACGTATAATGTGTTATGAGCTAGAACTTATTTGGTTCAAAAAAGTAGTTATAATATGTGGTGATCTGCCCACCACGGTTCCCCCTGCGCTTGGGGTGGCGGTTGCTGGTCCGTATCCAGTGTATTAACAGTTGCCCGGTGCCACAAATGCAGGGGCAGCAGATGATGCCTTGCATGTTCCCCCACCCTGCGAGCCCTGAAGTCGGGTCACGCACGAGAGATAATTAGTTGTGCACCGCTTTCGCAAGGAGCTGGACCGTTGGAAGACTACAGCTACATCAACCATCGCCAATTCATCGTTCTTCATATCTCCTTCTTCCTAGTTTTACCCCCCCAAAAATAATGGCTTAATAGTCAAATTGGGTAGGGTCAGTCGACCCCAGGTTAAATGGTGCGCAAACATTCGGCTTTCCGCGATCGCCGGTGCAGTGTAGAACGGCGGCCATTTCAGGCTAGTGTCTACATCGGGACCACTATTTTGTTAGAGTCAATCCTTGTAAAAAACCATATTTGTAAGTAAGTTAATCATTTTATATCTAATTTTAGAAATCATTGTTTAACAACTTAGGAGTTTTACAATGTTTCTAACAGGTGTTTCATCTTATCAGCTGAAGTATTAGTAATAGTCCCTCATCACGTGCTGGCTGACTGAGTGGTATCTAAGTTTTAGTCGATAGGTCTGGGCTGTGACCGTTGTGTCAACCAAGTTTCAAAAGATCCACGATCCTCTATTCCCAACCTTAAATTAATACCAATAATCGTTAATACGTATCGCATATTGCCGCATAATGGTAGCAGAGCGTGGTTACGATCCACGGACCTCTGGGTTATGGGCCCAGCACGCATAAGAGAAAGACAGATACCAAAGAACCAAATCAACCATGGACGAATGTACGACAGAATTCCAGGGCTATGTAGATAGCGCTATGTATAGCTGTTCAAAGTTTACCAAGGACCTCTTCTTAAATTTACCTGCAAAAGTCAAGAAGGCCATTTTAAGTGGCAATGTAGAGGAAGAATTAGAGGTCTTAAACAAAATATTCCCGAAAATCAAAAACCCAGATGATAAGAAGATAGTAGGAAACTTGATTTACCGTGCTTACGAAGCTGGGAAACCATAAGAAATGGATGTTTTTAATCGAGTGAAAAAAGACCCTGGTAAGAAGAAATTTGAGCTCCATGAGTTTGAAGATGTACGAATGTGCACTTCATGTCAGTTAATCACGATATCTCTTGTGTGTCGAGCTTGTGGAAGTACCTTATTAACCCAATCTTATTCCCTGACAGAACTTTGTAATCAAGGGATGCACAGACAGGTAGAACTATATGTTGCTATGAAAAATAAAGTCCTTAAGGCAATCATTAATGAAGAGCAAAAGTCGAAAAAGAGGTCTTTAGTGAAATCTAACCTTGAAAACAGCGATGAAGATCCTATAGAATATTTTGATAGATTGAATAGTATCTTGTTACCATCAAAGAGTCCAAAACAAATGGATTTGACAAAACATGTAGAATATACATTTTCTATCGGAAATCCTGAAAGTTCCCATTATGAAAGTACCACAGTAGAGCTACCTGAAAACCAAGGATCAATTAAGGGCCAAAGGAGTATTTCCCCTCAAAATCAAAAATCACTCATGAGTGAATTACAAGAAATCAGTCAATCTGCAAGACACGTCCCTCTTCCTTCGACTAGTCCTGAGTCAGACAATTCATGTATAACCTCAAACTATGCTTATCTCACAGATCAACAAGACAATCCTCCCATAGAAGAAAGATCTGAGGACATTACTCAATTCTTATCTGAGCCGGACATTTTCCAAGTTGATCCGGAAGAACAATCATCTTATCATCTTACAGAGACTGAACTTCAACAACTCGATAAGAGAGGCAGTCTACATGAGATTATCAACCTTCCAGGAGGAGGTCAAGTGACTCGCAAAAATTTATGGGCTACCCTTCCTGAGATTCCCTACAAAGATTACATAAATTTTGACAATTATCAGAAAAAGCTGATTTTAAGTACTTATTTAGACCATTCCGCCCTCAGCTTGAGAGCCAATAAGCCTGCTCCTAGGTCCTGATTTGAAAAATCTTATCAATGAGGAAGTCGAACTATACTTAAATCATCTCTATTATTCAACCTGTGGGGACACAGAAGATGTAGACTTGTTTGAAGATACAGTCCATAAAATTCAATCAGGTTCAGCTGTTCTTAAACCCAAAGATACCCAGCAAGGGTCAAGCAACATCTCATTAGGAAAGACGATTAAGCTCCAAGATGAATCTAAAGGTGCTCTTCCTAAACAATCTCTTAAAGGAAATAAGAGCCCAGATAAACAAGCTAACAAACCTCCTAAAAAAGGAAAAAACAAGCCACAAGGAAGCAGTATGAGGACACTGACTTATCAAGCAAGACCTCTGGGCATTCAGGGAACAACCAAAAAAACACCTGATCAGAGTAAGCATTTTAGGACATTTAGTCCAAAAACTTACCGCTCTGCAAATATATCAGAAAAAAGTCCAAGAAAAGCAGTCCGAGAGTGGGGAGGATGAGGATTTTGAGGTTGAAGGAATGACCAAGTACTGTAAAAAATTTTTTAGGAAGAATTATTTTTCCGACGCAAACCAGGAGAGGTACAAAGCATATCTTCAAAGTACCAAGGAAAAAATGACAGAGGAAGAATGGGAAGCTCATTCCTTTGACCCTCGTTATTTTGTTTCTCCCGGATACCAGTATGCCAATTACGATAGTAGCTACAATCCTTTTGAAGATTCTTTTCAACCTCAGTTCATTAAGATTTCAAAAGAATTTGAAATCCCACAAGGAGCAGATGAGAAAGAAAAAGAAGAATTTCTCACCATGATCTGTACCTATCAATCTCAAGATTTCACTTTAGTTCCGAATACGGATTTAAAGTATAATAATGATTGGATATTGAAGCCGAGAGGCGAACTTCTCTCTCTCCACGACAGAAGAAAGATATCAGAGACCTGTTCCGAAATAGATAGGAAAGTAGATAGACTGATCAACTTACAGGAATTGAAATCTACTCAAGATAGGACCAACATTTCGAGTTCCATACCAATGTTGGCTAATAAGCTTGAATCCATGTTGGAAAAATATTCGACCATTCTAGAGACAAAGATGAGACAAGAAGATCCACAACCTCTTATGGATATCAGGAAAGATATACCTATCGGGTCTATTACGAATCCAATTGCCACTTTAACGGTGGGGCCGAAGTTAGAGTCAAGTAACCCCACAAAAGCTAAATTCAAAGGAAATACTTACAGACCTCCTAGAGATTGAAAACTTGATTAAGACAAGAGCTCCAAAAACATCCGCCTCAACACAAAAACACACCCCAAACGGATCTCCTAAAAGAACAAGACAAAGGAGAGACTACTAAATGACTCCATACTTCAACTTGTGCCAAACAATCATATAACATATGTTCCTATCTAATGCCAATTTTTCTCTATTACGATTAGTAAAGAAGAGATTGTTTTCTTAATTATGTTAAGTAGTTATAAGTGTATTTTTGTACATTATATATCTTTTTTACTGTATTAATTATTACCCATTAAGTTTTAGAAAAAAGAGATCGGTACAGGGAAAAACAGGAGAAAGCTAGATCTTTATCCAAACCATGAAGCTTCAAATTGTTTTGTCGTTTTACCTTTCTTGTCTATTCTTTTCATTTCCCCCAGTGAATCTTATCTGAGCAAATTTCCCCATTTAAGATTAGGACTTCTTGCTTCTGATTTTGAAGACGAAGGTCTAATTATCCTTCTCCCCAAACCTTGCAAAATAGTAGAAGGGATCTATGCCAACTTTATCAATCCAGAAAAACCCAAAGAAAAGGTTTATATGAGTGACTTTTTTGGAGGATTATGCAAGAATGTAGAAATGAGAATCCAAAACCGCCTTGTCTCAATTAAGGAAAGAGTTGATAGTACCTACCAAGCTCAGTCTCATCATCAAAGTTCTATCGAGCTAGAGGACATCGAATCCTTTCTCCCATCTATCAAGGCTAAGATAGAGAATAGAGGAAAGAGAAGCTTAGCAAAACTTGTCTCTTCTGCCTTCAGATTTGTGAAACCCGTTACCCGGCTTGGAAAGATCACTCGATATCGGAAGGTACTCAAGTACACGGATTTACTGCAGGAGAGGTAGCCGGAGGAACTTATCTAATGTATGAAGCTGTTCATAACATACTCAATCCGTCTATCTCCATAGAAGAATTAAATGAAAAAATAAGTTTAATGGAAAAGTCTCAATTAGCTCATATAGAGGTTAGTAAACATTTGGTTGCAGTCAATGGACAACTTACTGAACTTACTCAAATTTTTTCTCAAGAACTGGAAAATTTGTTGCTGGACAATGATGGGACTCTCAATTCCAATATGAAAGTATTAGAAACTTTCAATCTCTTCCTAGACGAGATCTTATATTCTCTTGATCAAATAACTAGAGGATCTATTTCTTCTTCATTACTCGACTTAGACTTACAGAATTTATGGCTCACTCAACATATAGGTATAGGAGGTGTTTTTCATTCCATTACACCTCATTTTCCAATCAATATAATAGGCATATCACCTTACGATCTTCAAATCAGCCTGATTGTTACTATTCCTATTATTGATACACATACACCCTTTAAATATATGGGGGTATGGGAGCCTAATCTTGTCTTGGGCTCTGACTGTTATTCCTCTCCTGGTCAATCGGTGATGGTAGTTGTCAATGAAAAGATGGTAGGGGATGTATATAAAAATGTTACTTGGTTCAATCTCCACTCTTGTACTTACTCTGGGATTCCCATTTGTGAGTCAGATGGACTCGTGCAAGTGGGAACGTCAAAGAACTCCCCTTAAAAGAACAATGGGAAAAAGAGACTTAACAAAGGCGAATGAGAAATTAACCACTCCTATAATGACAGCAATAGAATCTTCCATAGAACAGGCAATTATCCAAGATCTCAAAAAGGAAGAGAATTGGAAGGATTTACAATTTAGACAATCAAAAGCATTTAACGGTCTAACTATGGAAAGAGCACATTTGGAAGAAAAAATTGAACTTCTAGAAAGCACCTTAAGCTCAAACAAGTCATCTCCCTTAGAAAAAGGTGGAAATCTAGCTGGTTTATTCTCTGGTCTCATTTTATTAGGATGTGGAATATATCGAGGTTACAAACTTTATGTCAAATTATCGGAAGGGAAAGAGAAGAAAGTGTACAAGACTTCCCGTCAAATACTTAGAAATTTGGAGGAGTTTCCTTTGAAAGAACAACCCTCAGGAGGACCGAGTAATTCCATCGTGTAAAGAAAATCAATTGGAGATCTTTTTTAAGAATCTCATGGAAATTAGCTTTTAGATGAAACTTGATACCTCTTTATATTCTTGACTCCTGAATCGAATTAACTTAGAATGATTTTTATTATTCAACTATTCAACATTGTATCAAGTCATATTTTCTAATAGAAGTATCTTAAGAAAGGAACATCCTTCGAGTTTTTATATATTTTTACGAATTTAGTTTTAGAAGGGGGGAAAAAAATGAAATAAAGAAAAGAAAAAAATGGAAAAAAAAAGTTCGTACCGTATCCTTACCTACCTGGTTAAAAGATTGTTATTGAATTCAAATACTCAGTTTAGTTTTAGGGTTTGCATAAATAGCAGGTTACTGGCTTTCTCTTCCTTGGCTTCTGTGCTAATATGAATGCTCAGTTATATGCCTGCAATTGGTTTGTGGTAGTTTTCGCTCTTACTTGGTCGTAATTCTGCGAATAAAATAAACAAATAATATAATAAAATAAAATAGATTGATTGTATTGTTTTGGGTAAAATATTTTCCGCACGTGTGCCCTCCCTTTTGAAAATTGCGATTTACTTCCAGCCTACATCCGTGGTTATTACTTAATTCTGACTCTTTTTCCTTTAATTAAACCCCATCCAAATTTTACATTTCTTTTTTTTTGCCAATATATTCATAGTTTACAAAATCAATTCCCCCCCCCCCCCCTAATTATTGAAGTTTAAATCTGTGGCAGTGATTGGCTACTGGTTGCAACCATATATACCTTTTTTTACAGTTAGTGTTCGATATTGCGGTTGGTTTGACAACTGTGGTAAAAGCGGATGGCTCAGTAATTTAATTTAAATTGGGAAGAAGACTGAATTGAAAAATACATGAATAGGTTTAACTGACTTTTTGAAATTTTTAATAACTAATAAAATGGTTTTGATTAATTTGCTGTCATGTTTAGTTAAACCTAATGTCACAGTACCTTGTAGAGGCGGCGTTCCTTTCTTCGTAATGTCCTGGCGTTAAGACTGCCCGTGTGCACACGCGAGAACAGCTGCTCTAAACGCACAAAACTAAGTACAATTTAAATCATAAACACAAACAAAAAAAACACTTGAGTTCTTCTTATTAACTAAACATGACAATTGTTTCTGAGTCATAAATAATTGAATTGTATAAATGCGTATAAAATATAGAAACTGAAAATGCGGAATTGTATGCGGATGAAGAAGTACCGTTAAGCTACCTGTTTGAGGTTGAAACTTGGACTGATGATATGAGACAAAGGATACCCCAAATCAGCTGGAGATCTCAGACTTCCGGTTGAAACGGTATAATCTTGAAACTGAACTTTAAACTGTAGATATACTGAACATACCCCCGACTATAAACCAACCGGTTTATAGAGACGAAGAAATGAAAGAGCCAGCACTAAAGGGAATAAGCGCTGAAATGGATGAATGATGAAGGAAGATGATCCGGCTTAAGAAAGAAGACATCGAATGAGAATGATGATAGAATTGAAGACAAGGTAGAATTTCAAAAGTTTCTCTAGTGACAAATAAGGGTTTAATTACTGAGAGGTAAGGGGAAAAGTTTCACGGCAGGGCGTGTGAAAACTCCATCCTTGGTTTTTATAGTGGCAACACGTATGACTCCATCTTCTCCTGGAGATGATGACAGAATGCGTCCAGTAGGCCAAAAAAGAGGTTTGAGATTTGAATCCTGAATGAGCACTAAGTCACCAGGCTGTAGATTTGGTGTACTACGATTCCATTTCAGACGTTGTTGCAATGTATGAAGATATTCAAGATGCCACCGCTTCCAGATTTGCTGTGAGAAGCGTTGAACACGTTGCCACTGTTTTAGTCTATTTAAAGGAATCTGTTCATAAGATAGTTCTGGCAACGCGGTGATCGGTCGTCCGATGAGGAAATGTGCAGGCGTTAATACGTCTAACTCGTTAGGATCTGCTGAAAGAGGAGTTAAAAGTCTTGAATTGAGAATGCCTTCAATTTTCGTAGCTAAAGTAACGAAGTCCATGAGATAAAGTTTTTCGATACCTATTGTTCTAAGAAGATGTGTTTTGACACTTTTGACGGCACCTTCCCAAAGTCCACCTTGATGTGGAGCAGCTGGAGGCAGGAAATGAAACTTAATTCCATTCAGTTTGGTAAATTTATCTATGGTCTCCTTAGAATGAGGTTCATTCAGCATGGTTAGAATAATTTTCTTAAAGTTGTTTGAAGCTCCGACAAAGTTGGTCCCGCAATCGGAATACAAATTAGAACAAAGTCCACGCCGTGACACAAAACGTGTGAGAACGTCAATGAAAGCTTGAGTAGAAAGATCAGTAGCGACTTCAATATGAATTGCTTTAGTAGCAAAACAAACAAAAATGCATAAGTAGACTTTGACATCTTGAGCACGACGCAAAGTATGAATTTTGACAGTGAATGGACCGCAGTAGTCGCATCCAGTATTAATGAATGGTTGAGAAAAGGTAACTCGTTCACGTGGTAAGACTCCCATCAAAGGCGGACGAGAAGTTGGTTTAAGTTTGAAACAACGAATACATTTGTGTATCCGTTTTCTAATGGTACTCCTTGCTGAAAGGATCCAAAATTTTTTAGAGATGAGTGATTGTAGCAGTTGTGGTCCTGCATGAAGAAACAAACGATGATAATGGTCAATGATTAAGAATGTAATGTGGTGATTCTTTGGTAAAACGGCAGGATGTTTAGAAGTGTAGCTCAATGAAGAAAACGTAATTCTTCCACCCACTCTCATTATGTCGCTGTGATCAAGAAAAGGTGACAATGAAGCTAAGCGTGAACAACAAGATGTAGAGTTTGTCTTTAAAAGTAGAATTTCCTTTGAAAAATGTGAATTTTGCACAAGTTTAATTAGTTGTATTTCTGCAAATTGAAGTTCTGTGAGTGTTACTGGTCCGGTCACTCTTGATGCAGTGCGGACGTTATGACAAAATCTTAGAACATATGACATGACGTATAAAGTTTTTGACCACGAAGAAAATTTGGAAAGTATGTTCCATTCAGTTTGAGACGACGATAAATAAATTGGAAGTGGATTTGAGCGGAGTTCAGGGACAGTGTCCAACACCTGTAAAGGTGAATTTGGCCACTGATGGTGTGAAAGCTTAAGCCAAGAAGGCCCCGAAAACCATATCTGATGGTTAAGAAGTGCGGAAGGAGATAGACCACGGCTGGAACAATCAGCAGGATTGTTGCCAGATGGAACATGTGACCAACAGTCAGTTGGAGTCCAGTCCTGAATTTGACTGACGCGATTAGCTATATAAACCTTAAGTTTATATGGTGGAGTAGTGATCCAAGCTAATGTGACCATGGAGTCACACCAACATTTGATGATGTCAATAGAACACCGAGTAGATAAAAATTGAATGCAATAGTGCATTAACTTGGCGAGCAAATGAGCACCGCAAAGCTCTAATCTAGGAAGTGATATGCGCTTGAGAGGAGCGACCTTAGATTTGGCTAAAAGTAGCTGTGTATTGACAATGTTGTTTGAAGTAGTCGTCCTAATGTAAATGACGGCTGAGTAACCTTTATCCGAGGCAGCGCAGAAGCCATGGATCTGGATGCTCGTTGACTGATGAAGGTTGATGCAACGAGAAATAAAAATGTCTTCCAAATGAGGCAATTCTTGAACGAATTTTTTCCAAGCGGAGTTGATGGTCTCTGGAACTGGTGAATCCCAATTAATCCCAAGAGTCCAAAGGTGCTGCATGAGGCACTTAGCAAAGAATGTCGTAGGCGACAGAAAACCACAAGGATCATATATTTGTGCGATTGTGGACAAAATAGATCGTTTTGTAGGTGAATGATCCGAAATTGGTAGCTGAATGGTGAACGAGAACACGTCGTTCGAAGGTGTCCATTTCAAGCCGAGTATATTGAACAACGGTTGATCTGGTGAGCGGAAATGAAGTGGTACTTCCCGATGTTCCTGAGTGATATCAGCGAGAAATTCAGAGCAGTTAGACGTCCACTTGCGGAGCTGAAACTGTCCTTTTGAAAGAAGTGCGATGAGTTGACGCTGAAGTTCTAGAGCGGAAGGAATGTCCTTACTTCCAGTGATGATATCATCCACGTAAATGTGATTAAGCAAAGCTTCAGCAGCCAACGGAAAATTGTGACCTTCGTCTTGAACAAGTTGTCGCAGTGTGCGAATAGCCAAATATGGCGAACTTTTCAGGCCATAAGTGACCGTATTAAGTTTGTATGTTGATAAAGGATCAAATGAATTTTCCCTCCATAATATCAATTGAAAGTTTTGGTCATCAGAATGAACCATGATTTGACGATACATTTGTTGTATGTCAGTAGAAAACACGATATCGTGTATGCGAAATTGTAAAATGACTTCACAAATCTCTGTTTGTAATTTAGGACCTGTGAATTGAATGTCATTTATTGATAAACCAGAAGTAGTTTTGGAACTACCATCAAACACCACTCGAAGTTTCGTAGTGCTACTAGTAGGTTTAACAACTGCATGATGCGGTAAAAAATAATGTGCGGTATCTGGAACCTGAGTAGGTAATAGTGACATGTGGTTAGACTTTAAATAGTCTGACATGAAAGCAGAATATGCAACTTTCAATTCCGGTTTATTAGCAAACTTATTTTCCAAATATGAAAAACGACGTTTAGCTGTATTAAAGGAATCCCCTAGTGATTGAGGATCTTGTGCGAAAGGAAGTGACACGATGTATCTGCCGGTAGCGTTGCGCGTAACCGTAGAGTTGTAGTGATTTTCACAAGTGAGTTCTTCCTTAGAGGTTTTCGTCGAAACTGGAACCTCTTCAAGTGTCCAAAATTTCTGGAGTAAGTTGTGTAAGCTCATGTCCGATGTGGTGAGCAGAGAAATGTTGTTTAAATGGTATGAAGCTGTAGGAATGGTTCCTATTAGACAATAACCGAAGATGGTTTCAATTGCTGTTGGTAAGCCATCACCTAACTGTATGGTGTGGTTACGCAATGTGAGACCGAACAAATCGGCTCCAATAATAATCGAAATTGTCGGACTATTATTGAAATTAGGATCAGCGAGAGAAATTTGATTCAACTTACGCTGAAGTTCAGGTAACTTTGCAAAAAACGGTAAATTGGCTTGAATTTGCTCCACAACAATGACTTCATGAGATTCTTTAAAGAGTTGACCGTTGAGGGTGTAAATATTTAATTTACCTGTACCAAGGATAGGTGTTGACATTGCAGAAATACCGTTTAATAGAATAGTAGAAGGAGTTAATTGTAATCCTATCTTATTTGCACATTGTTTTGTGATAATTGTTGATTGACTTGCAGAATCCAATAAAGCAGTAAAGGTCTGCGGTTTATTTACATGAGTTGCAAGATTAACTAATGCTGTGCATAATAAAGTTGATCGAAAATTGTTTAAAGAACCGGTATTCGAAAGAATTGATATTGATTCATTAAGAGTTTCATTGTGGACAGGAAGCGGAAATCGTCCCAAATTGTTATCCGAGCTCATATGACGTTTATGTCAGCTAGAATTATTTTCACCAGCTGCATCAACTTTTCGGTTAAAATGAAGTAAAGTATTATGTTTCTTTTGACAAGTTTTACATAATGATTTTGACATACAATTCACTGTGGAATGTGTACCTAAACAATTTATGCACAATTGTAGTGCTTTAATTTTGTCATATCTTTGATTAGGCGACAATTTATTAAAATCAGGACATGAAAATAATTTATGAGAATCTTTCTTACAAACTAGACACAGATCAGATTTGGAAGTTGAAGTCTGAAACACAGATTTCGTTATTTTCATTGGTGATTTATTTTTGATAGGTGTAGTTGCAATTTCCTTTTTGAGAAACGGTTTAAAATTAACAAATGGCTCGTTTATTTGATCTAATGGTAAAGCATCTTCTAAATGTGCACACTTAATATTTAAGAAGTTGATTAATTCTTTAATTGTGGGTAACCGACGATCGGTTTTGCGTGAGCTTTCAAAGCATTGACGAGTGACGTCATCAAGTTTCCTTAATAGAATTACAATAAGTGTAACTTCATTTTGAATGTCATAACCTAATACGGTTAAAGCTTGTGAGTTCTCATGAAATGTGTCTACGTATTGACGTATTTCAGGTAACGAATGATGCTTAATGGAAGGCATGTCAGTAATTTTTGATATGTGAAAATTAACCAATCTGCGAATATTCTGATATCTCTCGCATAATATATCCCAAGCAATTTTATAATTTTCAGGAGTAATAGGTAAATTATGAATTAGATTTAAAGGTTCACCAGATAAGCATGAAATTAAATATGAAAATTTCTTAACAAGAGTTAAAGATTGATGTTGATGAATACTATTGTCAAACATATAGTAAAAGGTTGTCCACTCACTCAAACAGCCATTAAAATGTTTTAAATCTAATTTAGGTAAGTTGACAGAAACATTCACTTGTTTACTTTCAGTGGTCTGTGTATTATTTGAACTAATTGGATCTTCCACTGTGGAAAATACACATTTAAGAATAGAATTTATTTCTACAGCTATGTCTGATATTTCATCTTGTAATTTAAAGGCTTCTGTTTCATCAAACCCCTCCAGATCTTCCTCAACAGAGACTTGATCAAATGATTTATCGAATGCATTTAATCTTTTTTGTGCCTCTTCATTTAATGCAGTGAGTTTATTTTTTTGCCCTAAATTTAAAACATCTGTTCCAGGATCACAAATTGTTTGTATAAGTGATAAAATCTTAAGAAGTCTATTCTTTGTACCAGTAGATTGCCTTACAAAAGTTGAAAAACGCATTTTGATATGTAAATATTTACTATGTTCTTAGGGTTTTTTTGTTGAAAAAATATTAAAATTGTTTTAATTATAATCGAAATTGATAATAATAGTTGCTTATTATCAATTAACAATGAAATAGAAAGATTAAAATATAAAAACAATAAGTAAAACCATCACAACATATTGTATTTTCAAAATGTAGGTATGTATTGAGGTTATGTTGTTTGTTATTGTTTTTATTATTGTTTAACAGCTGTCTTCAAGAACTTTAAAAATGTGCCACTAAGAATGCGCGCGTTGCTAATGTTCAGAATAGATTCGCTAATAGCGCTGTAAGTGTATGCGTGAGATGGACTGCGCAGTAGATTGAATGTACTACGAAAAATGCAAATGGCGGAAGTTGCAGAAAATTGACTCTCCCAACATAAAAAACAATTACCATACCTAAATCCAAAGCAGAATTCAATGAATCCGACCTCACGGAGGACCAAAATGTTCGATATTGCGGTTGGTTTGACAACTGTGGTAAAAGCGGATGGCTCAGTAATTTAATTTAAATTGGGAAGAAGACTGAATTGAAAAATACATGAATAGGTTTAACTGACATTTTGAAATTTTTAATAACTAATAAAATGGTTTTGATTAATTTGCTGTCATGTTTAGTTAAACCTAATGTCACAGTACCTTGTAGAGGCGGCGTTCCTTTCTTCGTAATGTCCTGGCGTTAAGACTGCCCGTGTGCACACGCGAGAACAGCTGCTCTAAACGCACAAAACTAAGTACAATTTAAATCATAAACACAAACAAAAAAAAACACTTGAGTTCTTCTTATTAACTAAACATGACAATTGTTTCTGAGTCATAAATAATTGAATTGTATAAATGCGTATAAAATATAGAAACTGAAAATGCGGAATTGTATGCGGATGAAGAAGTACCGTTAAGCTACCTGTTTGAGGTTGAAACTTGGACTGCTGATATGAGACAAAGGATACCCCAAATCAGCTGGAGATCTCAGACTTCCGGTTGAAACGGTATAATCTTGAAACTGAACTTTAAACTGTAGATATACTGAACAGTTAGGCTAACCCCCCCCCAAAAAAAGAAGAAAGATTGTACATTATTGCCTCTCCTTATTGCCTACATTTATATGTGATCACCTCCCCATTTAATCCAGAACCACCACCTGCATTTTATACAACTTTTGGGTGTGACTTGGTATTGAATAGTCAGTCAATGATGGAATATAGAAGTTATCAGCACTTTGGTTACTAATGGTTCATTTTAAACTTGACGCCTTAAATTCATTGAAATACCAAGAACCATTAATATTGTCCACCCTAGCGTCGTTTAAAGTTTGCTGTATCTAAGGTTACTTTATACTTTCCTTCATTTCTATTTCCTATCTCTTCCTTTATGATTACTCCTTTGGTTTTATCCTGTGCATTAAATTTTTTTTTATATTAATCAATAGTCTGCCAATCATTTCCACTGAACTGCTGTTATTTTCTACCCTTATTTAATTTATAAATCTGTAGCACACTAAAATTTTTTTGTAGTATTGTTTTTACAAATAATCCTTTCCATCCCTTATATTTTTCCTCACTTATACAAAGGTTTATAAAAAAAAAATAAATAAAAAAAAATAAAAAAAATTAATGCCTTCGCCCCACCATCGTCAAATGTATGGTGTGGAAGTAAAATAGGTGAGTCCAGAACGAAACTGGCACCTTACAAAATTGGTAAATTCATTTCGGCCCCTTTATTCTTCGTCGTGTCCGATTGTGGGTAGTGTTGTTGTCTTCAGCCCTGGTGGCCATCTGCTATCCTGTCAGCTCATTGTTATCTGCTTATCTTACCTTACTCCTTCCTTACCCCGCGCTAACGCCATTCCCCCCTTTTTCCACCCAGGGGAGGGAGTGATGGGACCATGAGTCACGGTCTTCGTCGCCTTGCCAGCGGTGGTGACTGTGGTGATCTGCCCACCATGGTTCCCCCTGTGCTTGGGGTGGCGGTTGCTGGTCCGTATCCAGTGTATTAACAGTTGCCCGGTGCCACAAATGCAGGGGCAGCAGATGATGCTTTGCATGTTCCCCCACCCTGCGAGCCCTGAAGTCGGGTCACGCACGAGAGATAATCAGTTGTGCACCGCTTTCGCAAGGAGCTGGACCGTTGGAAGACTACAACTACATTAACCATCGCCAATTCATCGTTCTTCATATCTCCTTCTTCCTAGTTTTAACCCCCCAAAAATAATGGCTTAATAGTCAAATTGGGTAGGGTCAGTCGACCCCGGGTTAAATGGTGCGCAAACATTCGGCTTTCCGCGATCGCCGGTGCAGTGTAGAACGGCGGCCATTTCAGGCTAGTGTCTACATCGGGACCACTATTTTGTTAGAGTCAATCCTTGTAAAAAACCATATTTGTAAGTAAGTTAATCATTTTATATCTAATTTTAGAAATCATTGTTTAAAGTATTAGTAATAGTCCCTCATCACGTGCTGGCTGACTGAGTGGTATCTAAGTTTTAGTCGATAGGTCTGGGCTGTGACCGTTGTGTCAACCAAGTTTCAAAAGATCCACGATCCTCTATTCCCAACCTTAAATTAATACCAATAATCGTTAATACGTACAAAGTTAATCATATTTAACATTCATAATATTAATGAAATATGTTAACTTTGAAAATATTAGAACATGTGAGTTTCTTCGTGAAGACCTAAGGTAGAGTGAGTTGCGGAGGGGAGTGGGGAATCCTAGCACAGGAGAAGAAGTTCATATCAGAGCTCGAGTGAACAACTAGTCTGGCAGAGAACATTTGGCTTTACTGGGGATGTTTAATTGTCTTCGATGTCCCAAGCGTGATCTCCACTCTCCGGGAGTTATTTGTGACATCATTTCATTGCAGTTTTATGCAGTCATTCAATTTAAATGTTGTGTTTTTTGAGGCTACATAGTTTTTGACAACTGCCCAAATCATTTCTATGGGGTTAAGATCAGGATGGTATGGAAGTAGTCGGAGTACAGGATGATTATGTTCGGCTAAAATTGTGTCTTTATAATATATTTTGTGTGGACTTTTGTGTAATTTCACCAATTGGTAAAACTCTGGTTTCAACATTTTGTCATCAAAGGGGATGGTTGTATTTAATAAGCAAGTCGATCATTTCTCCTTATTTTGCATTGCTGTTCGGGGCTGGGTTAATTTGTTTATATTGTGGTAAGATACATTTTCAATGACCACAACACTTCTGGGAGGTAGGTTAGGAATCAATTTTTCTGAGAGCCATTTTTTGTAATTGCTAAAATTCATTGTATCATGATAATCCCCAGATTTGTAAATCAGTGATGCACCATCCACAAACCGTTCTCATTCCCAGTGTGCACTATTATTCCGTATGTCCCTTTGAAATTGGCATTAAAAGACCATTCTTGCTGTCATTGGACCATGAATGGGCCTTTGTATGTGAAGCATTTATGTAGGTTTTGACTGTGTATGATAGGCCCCCTTCTCTTCTATACTTTTTATTATTCCTTATAATGATCTGTACCTTTTAATATTCCCTCTGTTCTTCTATTTCGTGTTTATCAATCAGGACTTTCCTGTTGTCTTGAGATTTTCTCCATTTAAATTTAAGCTCTTTCAACGGGTCTTAGATTGTCTTTCAATCTTGCCAAATTCCACCCCTGAATCCAATTTTTTCTATTACAATAAGGTTTTTAGAGTTAACCTCTGTCCTTCATTAATGTGAAACTCGTGTATTGTTCTCCGAACAACAGTTTTTTCAATATAGAATGTAGGCTGTCGTGGAGGATTAGGAGTTTATAACTTTCTTATAGTATTCTTTGTATACTACTTCGAGATACACCCGTTGCTTCCACTACCCATTTTTGAACCTGTTTAATAAGAATCGGACCCTTCTGCACCTTCTTTTCATAAAGTTATATAAATTTAAAATAATTTCTCTGGTCTGGCTACTCTGTCCCATCTACTTTTTTTCTTGCAAAATTGCCATCCATCCTTGGATTGTATGAACTACAAAAACCTATAATAACACTTATTTCCTAAATCAAGTCACTTCAGAACACAATTTTGTTTGCTACAGTTTATTTGCATACACTTTCCTATCTTATCTAATTAGCTAACATACACCTACAATAAAGCAACTCAATAAATTAATATCTACACTTTATTCAGAACTTGTAAACTAAAATATTTGACAACAAATTCACTATACGAGCAAGCATATTTTCAGAAATGTGTTGATACTTGGACGTGGTGACAGTGCAGACTAAAGTTTGTTCACCCCCATCCATGAATAATTGGTTATAAACAACTTTCTCCAACCAACCTCAGGCTTCACGAAGAAATGCACGAGCTCTATATACTGAAAATTTGTCATTACTGATATATTATCATCATCTAGAACTTATTTCATTAAAAAAAAATAATTAAAAAAAAACTATATATATATAATATATATTGATTGTTATAAGTTTTAATTTTATCTTTGAAAAAGAGTATATATTGAAAAATTGCCAACATCTATACATTATAATCTGCTAAAACTTACTTCATTTTTTGAAGTAATTATATTCATGTTATAGTGTTATAAACATTACATTAAACAATTTGATGAAAAATTTTATTTATAAAAGTGTATATACTATAAAGTTTTCATAATCTATACGTTATCATCAGCTACAACTTATTTCATTCAACAAAGGTTTTATATTCACTTATAGTGGTGAAAACATTTACCAATCTAAATTTTATTAAAAAATAATAATGTTAACTTTGAATAAAATGGTATATACTGAAAAATTTCCATCACATATATATAAGTTGCCATGAGCAATAACTTTTTCCATTCTAAAAATTTTTAACTTTGATATAAAGTTATATAATGAAAAATTGACACCATATTGAAAACCATACACAGTACCTGATACACTTCTGCAGCTAACCTAACAAAATGATTCAAATAATGTACAATTCAACTGTTATTTTACTGTATTGCAAACCTATGTAATAAGTATTTCAAAAATAATTATTGTATTTTTATGTAAAATTTATTAATATTTGAAACTTTATCTGACAGTTATTGAAATGATTAGGTATTTTATCAACTTCATTTTTTTTCAAAACTCTTATCTTTTGAACTATGGAAAAAATTCTTAAAACATTTTGTTAGTCGTTAAAATACAAATATATTTGAAATAAAGACTTTGTTTTTTGTATACATGTAACCCATTATATTACAAAGGTGTATATATATATATATATATATATATATATATATATATATATATATAATCTGAACTCGTATCTTATTTCATTCTAAGATTATTAAAAAAAAAATTATATGAAAATATGGCAGATAGCTGGAAAACAAATCGTTTCCGAACATATCTTTTATGAACTTTTTCTTTGCTTTTACTTGGGGGTGCAGGGAAAACTTTGTGAAGTACGAAGTATGTACGGGTTTGTGGGTTTAGTAATGCATTTTAATGCCAAGTATTTGTTCAAAGAATTAGGGTAAAATGTTAAATATTATAAAATTAAATAAATAGTTTCGTAAAACATTGAATATTTTTTAAGAAATATAATAATTCGAGTATACTAAAATATATATAAACTCTTTGATCTTCGGATTTCTATTAGTTTTACTGTGTGTACTTGGTTTTGTCAACAACATTGTATTGGTTTCTGTTGGAAACATCATAGAAAAGCTCGTAATGTGTGCAAGGGATAAATGCTGGAATTGAAGAATTAGTGATGCGCCTATATAATTTTACAGGAGAATTTCTGCGTGGAGACTATTCGTGTTAAAAGTGAATACTTATTATTGACCCTCTGTGAAAAAGATAGTGCAATATTTTTTAACTGAATTTTAATTTTACTATTTATGGGTGTGGGTGAGTTAGTGCAATATTTTTGCATTGAATAATAGTGGTACTATATGTATAGGTGTGTGGGAAAGTTAGTGCAATATTTTTGCAGTGAATAATAGCTTTACTTTGTATAGGTGTGAGAGAAAGTTAATGCAAAATCTTTGCACCAATTATTACTTTTACAATGTACAAGTGTGAGAAAGTTATTGCAATATTTTAGCATTGAATAATAGTTCTACTATTATAAAGTTTTAGTGGAGACTGGATTAAATCTTAGAGAATTTTTTAATCGGAGTCCGCATTGTATTATAAAAGTTAGGTGGAGGCCGAATTGTGACCCAGAGTCCAAATTGGCATGTGTGTATGTATAATATGTGATATATATAATCAAGCAATCCGAAAGAATTTTATATTCAATATATTTTAGGTTTACATTTGCGTCCTAATTTTTATAGTGTAGTTATTATCTCTTGATAAAAAGAGTTGATGTATATAATTTTCTCACATTTTTATACTCATATCAACATATATAAAGGTATTAACTATATATATATATATACTATATATAAACTCGTATATATAGATTTATAAATACCTTTTTGTAGTTTGTCAGCCATCTTTATTAATCTTTTAAATCTCTTAAACATATTTCGACTTCACGTAATAAATAAAAATACAAACAATTAAAAAACATGATTAAATAATTATTTCAAGTGAAAAATATACGACCTAGACCGGGAATCGAACCCAGGACCTTTGGCTTTACGCGCCAACGCTCTACCAACGGTACCAAAGGTCCTGGGTTCGATTCCCGGTCTAGGTCGTATATTTTTCACTTGAAATAATTATTTAATCAATAATACTAGCTTGGTAAAATAATGTATAAGCGGTAAAATCAATAAATTAATAAAAAAAACATGACACTGAACAAAACACACAAACAGAACAATACATTTAACATTCTGCCCAATTTTCATTATAGATACCTATCTCTGTGGACTCTGCTACAGTGAACACGTCCATTCTTAATAATTTAATTATGTTCTTTATATGTGACTACCTAACAACTTTAGGAATAGAATTTTACTGGGGACAAGGTGTATGAAACACTGATGGTGATTGTTTCTTGGAGGTTTAGAATGGTTTCATAGCATAGCTAAAACTTAGTAACATAGAGTAGATAATGTGGAGCTTACAACAAACAACAGTGCTGGTTTGCAAAAATAAATGTTTATTCAAACATTTTATATTTCAGTCCTAAAATTTGGCCTGTTATTGGTCAATTTAAAACTAAACTTTTGACTTTAATTTAACTCTCAACCTCTAAATACTGTACTACAATAAATTGAGAAAGTTTTGTAAAATTAGCACAGTATTTGTACTTGTTCCTTATGTTTGGCATAGACGTACTACTGAGGTACAATCAGGAGAGTCAGGGTGCAGTAGATAAAGACTAGATTATCTTGATTTGAAAAGTTCATCCTAGTTAGCAATACAAAATATAACCACAATAAAAACAATTAGAAATATATTTTTTTCAAATCCATAGACTTTCTAATGCAAATCTCTGAATTTTCAAATTATGTCAAAACACTGTCTTATCCCAAAAATCTGTAAACAATTTTTAATTGCTAATATGGTAATTTATTCCTGTTAAACCTGTTAAAAATCCTGTAATCTGGTTTGAATCCTTGAAGTTTTGTCTGAGAAAAAATTAATTTGTATTAAGTTTTGTTTAAATTATACCGGTACCTTTCACACAGCCTGCAAATTGCACTTTTTTTTATAAACAAACTAAAAAACTGTTATTTTTTGAATATCTGAGTATGTTTGCTGAATATTACATTGATACATAAATAAAGATGTATATAAACATGTGCATACATATACACAATTACAAAAAAGTCATTTAAATAGCTTTACTTCTCATAGGAAACTGAACTGAAAAAGACCAGGGTTTATCAACTTAATTAAAAAAAAAACAATGTTTCATATAAAGTAGTCAATCTGGATTAAGGATAATTATCTAAACATCCAGCTGCACTTGCCACAGCTAAGAAATCTCCTTGTCTTTATGTTTATATTACAATATAAAATCGATAGCAGTTAGGTGAGCTGCTAAATTGCTGACTCGCTGCTCCAGCAACATATTATTTAATCATAGTTCTCTCTTTTCTTGACAAATACGCAAAAACACACTCTCGTTTTCTCTCAATTAACAACCTATCTAATATATTATTGTTTATGAAGTTTTTTACTTGCCCGAGGAATCTTAATTGTAAACTTTCCTGTTTATCGCCTATCTATCATCAAAAGAAACACTTTTATTGTATTAAAAAATTCACAAACATTAAAATCGCACATCATTATAAGTAACATTTGCTTTTTAAAGTAGACTGTGCTATAAACATGATAAATGAGTTTATTTACAAATTAACTCATTAAAAAAAATAATAAAACTTGTAATTTTGTGTGTTTTTAAGTCTTTGTTCTCAGATGCATGATAGATAGCTTTTAAATAGGAAAGTTTGCAATCAAAATTGCTCTGGCATGTTCAATACTTTATTAATATTATAGTGAGCCATAATAAAAGTACTATAACATTCATTGTAACATACTTTTTCTGCACTAACATAATTTTAGTTTATAGTGAAGGAAAAGAGAATATATAAACAAGATTTTTGTTCATTTTATTACATGGTTGTATGTATTGTTATTTTAGTTATGAGATACTGTATTTTAACAAATATGTATAAACCAATATTTAAATTATAAATTATTGTTTTAAAATCTCTGTATTTCATTTATTTCCATTATCGCCTAGACACCTCAACCTGAAAGATTTTGTGCATTTCCATGTTCTAATGCAGCCAACTTGCTTCACTAGATCATCTGCATTTCCTAGAGTTAGAGATGGATCAAAAATCAGTAGTCCACATATAAATACTTCATAATTGTTCAATAGTTTTCGTGTAACATATGAAGTACTACATTTGGACACTTTGAATGTGAAGAAGTTGCAAAAGATGACTGTAATAAAAAGGTACAAACAAAACAAAAGTTTTATATCATACCAAATTAACCTAAATATATGTAACATTGTTAAATTATAATTTTTCAGTATGAGCCTGTTTCTAATTAAATGAAGCCTAATTGTAGGTCTTGTTCATTTGATTACTTATAGTATCCTTCAAATTTATTTAACTAGAAGACTTAATATATATATTTTTGGAAAAATTTCAATATTTAACAATACCAATGATATAGGTATCAATAGATACAGAATTGAAAGAAGAGTAAACCCTGAAAGAAAAAAAACTTTGAAATCTCAAAGGGCTTACGAGTAATTGCAGTTTAAAGTTTTTTCAAAAAAGATCGAAATATTTTTAAACCAATGATATGGGTATCAAAAGATGCAGAATTGAAAAGAGAATAAACCCTGAAGAAATCACTTTGACATCTCAAACGGTTAAAGAGTTATTGCAATTTATATATCAATAAAAATACCAGATTTTAACATTTCACATTTTGCCACTTATAATACCTTTTTAAATCGCCTATAGCTCCATAACTATACATTGTAGTGATATGAACTTATACATGATGAAAGAAAAAAGTTCAAATTTTACTATGATTTTTTCAAATCGAAAATATCTCCTATAGTTTCTGAGTAATTAATTCGAGAAAATAACCAATTTTCAAACTTTGCAAAATGGTAAGGGTATCCGAGAAAATAGCCAATTTTCAAACTTTGCAAAATGGTAAGGGTACCTACCCCCTTGCAATTTTTCCTACCCACTTGCAAAACCTTTTTAAATCGCCTGTAGCTCCATAACTATACATCGTAATGATATCAAAATTTACATGAGGAAAGAAGAAAGTTGAAATTTTACTGTGGTGTTTTCAATTCGAAAATATCTCTTATAGTTTCTGAGTACCTAATTAACTCGTGAAAACAGCCAATTTTCCAACTTTGCAAAATGCTAAGGACCCCCCCTTGCAGTTTTTTTAGGCGAAAAAGTGAGTTTTTGATTTTTGAATGATTCTATAGCTTAATAGAAGCAGAATTTAATTTGGAGTCGAGGGGTGCTAATGAAATTTCAAAATTTTTTCATTTTTATCTATTTTTTTGTAAAAATTTCAACATTTAACAATACCAATGATATGCACATCAATAGATGCAGTATTGAAAAGAGAGTAAACCCTGAAAAAGACACTTTAAAATCTCAAAGGGTTTACAAGTAATTGCAGTTTAAAAGTTTTTCAAAAAAGATCAAAATTGTTTTAAACCAATGATATGGGTATCAAAAGATGCAGAATTAAAAGGAGAATAAACCCTTAAGAAATCACTTTGACATCTCAAATGGTTTAGGAGTTATTGCAATTTATATGTTAATAAAAATACTGAATTTTAACATTTCCCGTTTCGCCACTTGCAATACCTTTTTAAATCGCCTGTAGCTCCATAACTATACATCGTATAGATATCAAAATTTACGTGAGGAAAGAAGAAAGTTGAAATTTTACTGTGGTGTTTTCAATTCGAAAATATCTCTTATAGTTTCTGAGTAATTAACTCGTGAAAACAGCCAATTTTCCAACTTTGCAAAATGCTAAGGTCCCCCCTTGCAGTTTTTTTAGGCGAAAACGTTAGTTTTTGATTGTTTTTATAGCTTAGTAGAAGCAGAATTAAAGTTGGAGTCGAGGGGTGCTATTGAAATTTTAAAAATTTTAATATTTTTTCATTTTTATCAATTTTTTTGGAAAAATTTCAACATTTAACAATACCAATGATATGGGTATCAATAATGGGTTTACGAGTAATTGCAGTTAACGTTTTTCAAAAACGATCAAAATATTTTTAAACCAATGATATGGGTATCGAAAGATGCGGAATTGAAAGGAGAATAAACCCTTAAGAAATCACTTTGACATCTCAAACGGTTTAAAAGTTATTGCAATTTATATGCCAATAAAAACACCAGATTTTAACATTTCATGTTTCGCCACTTGCAATACCTTTTTAAATCGCCTATAGCTCCATAACTATACATTATAGTGATATGAACTTATACATGATGAAAGAAGAAAGTTCCAATTTTACTATAGTTTTTCAAATCGAAAACATCTCATATAGTTTCTGAGTAATTAATTCGAGAAAATATCCAATTTTCAAACTTTGCAAAATGGTAGGGTACCCCCTTTCAGTTTTTTTTAAACGAAAAAGTGATTTTTTGATTTTTGATTGTTTTTATAGCTTAATAGAAGCAGAATTAAAGTTGGAATCAAGGGGTGCTATTGAAATTTCAAAATTTTAAATATTTTTTTCTATTTTATCTATTTTTTTATAAAATGTCAACATTTAACAATACCAATGATATGGGTATCAATAGATACAGAATTGAAAGGAGATTAAATCCTGAAAAAAAAACTTGGAAATCTCAAAGGGCTTACAAGTAATTGCAGTTTAAAGTTTTATTCAAAAAAGATCAAAATATTTTTAAACCAATGATATGGGTATCGAAAGTTGCAGAATTGAAAGGAGAATAAACCTTGAAGAAATCACTTTGACATCTCAAACGGTTTAAGTGTTATTGCAATTTATACGTCAATAAAAACACCAGATTTTAACATTTCACGTTTCGCCACTTGCAATACCTTTTTAAATCGCCTATAGCTTCATAACTATATACATTGTAGAGATATGAACTTATACATGATGATACAAAAATTTTACTATGGTTTTTTTAAATCGAAAACATCTCCTATAGTTTCTGAGTAATTAATACGAGAAAATAGCCAATTTTCAAACTTTGCAAAATGGTAGGATACCCCTTGCAGTTTTTTAAAGCGAAAAAGTGAGTTTTTGATTTTTGATTGTTTTTATAGCTTAATAGAAGCAGAATTAAAGTTGAAGTTGAGGGGTGCTATTGAAATTTCAAAATTGTTAATATTTTTTTCATTTTTATCTATTTTTAGGAAATTTTTTGAACATTTAACAATACCAGTGATATGGGTATCAATAGATACAGAATTAAAAGGAGAGTAAACCCTGAAGAAAAAAATCTTTGAAATATCAAAGGGTTTACAAGTAATTGCAGTTAACGTTTTTCAAAAACGATCCTTTTTAAATCGCCTATAGCTCCTAACTATACATTGTAGTGATATCAGCTTATATGATGAAAGAAAAAAGTTCAAATTTTACTGTGGTTTTTTTAAATCGAAAACATCTCCTTTAGTTTCTGAGTAATTAATTCGAGAATATAGCCAATTTTCAAACTTTGCAGTTTTTTTAGGCGAAAAAGTGAGTTTTTGAGTTTTGATTGTTTTTATAGCTTTATAGAAGCAGAATTAAATTTGGAGTTGAGGGGTGCTATTGAAATTTCAAAAAAAAATCCATTTTAATCTCAAAAAGATGCACATATAGAGAGTAAACGCTAAAAAAATCACTGCAATCTCAAAGTGTTTACTAGAAGTTGTAGTTATAAATTTTCATATATGTTTTGAAACCAATGATATGGTCATAGATGCAGAATTGAAAAGAGAGTAAACAATGAAAATATCACTTTAAAATCTCAATTGGTGTAGGAGAAATTGCAGTTTCCTGATTTTAACAATTTATGTTTCTCCATTTGCAATATCTTTTTAAAACGACTGTAGCTCCCTCACTATTCATCATAATGTTACAAACTTATACACGAAGAAAGAAGAAAGTTCAAATTTTACTGTTGTTTTTAAAAATCCTAAATATCTCTTAGAGTTTCTGAGTAATTAATTCGCGAAAACCGTTACCAGTAATTTTCAGATTTTGCTAAATCGTAAGGGAAATTAAGAGAAACTGCAGTTTAAAATTCTCAAAATTTTTTATATATTCAAATTATTCGGATGAATAGTCACCGCGCTATAAGCGTTTTAAAAAGGGATTGCCAGTGACGAAACGTTAAATAATGTTATAATCAGGTAATTTTTTTCACATATAATCTGCAGTTATTCTTAAACCGAATGAGATTTCAATCTAATTTTTTCAGGGTTTACTCTCTTCTCAAGTCTGTATCTTTTGATGCCCATATCATTATGTTTCAAAAATGAATGACTCTTTTGAAAAAATTTTAAACAGCTATAACTCATAAACCCTTTGGGATATCAAAGTAATTTTTTCATGGATCATCATTATCTTTTAAATTCTCCACTATATTATGTATTTATAATTGGTTTACAAAGTTTTAAAAATTTTGTACAAAATTGGCTGAAAATGGGGAATTATGTGAAATTTTGAAATTCTGACAGCACACCTCAATTCTAAATTTAATTCTGCTCCTGTTATAGGGTATAAACATACAAAAATCAAAAACTCTTTTTTCAGGTTAAAAAAAATTTGAGATTCCTATGTCCTCCGAGATGTTATTCTCAGTGCAGTCTCCCACTCGCACAGCTAAAGTGATTATAATAACATACTCAAAATTCAAATACTCAAAAAAGACTACAGAATTCAAAAATCTAAAAATCAGGTTAACGATAAATTAAAAGGAAATCTCTATTGTTTTTGACTTTTTTTTATTCGTATACATTTACATTGCTTGGCCAATGTTTAATATATTACAGAATCTGAACAGTTCCTTAAAGTCTATATATATAACACTAGTACTACAGGAATTTCTCTTTCTCTCTTTTTGGCATCATTATAGACTAGGAAAAGGTTTTTTAACCTTAAGAAACAATTTGATTTCATTACAAAATTTACAGTACCTTTCCAACAATGAAAACCAAATTGTACTGCATGCTTATATTTATAATAATTAATAATAGTAACAAAACAACAACTTATAACAATAATCAAATTAGTTTCAAAGTAACAATTAAAACTAGATCTCAAACAAAATATATGAATACAGATTTAAGCATATTAACATATTTTGAGATTATTATAACTATATTATGTTGGTTTTAATTACTGTCAAATGACAATAAAACCGGTTTATTTTCTTACTAGCATAATCAAATACATTGTTATTTTATAATTATGCAGTTAAAGTAACATTTCATTCCACCTTCGTATTTTACTTTTACTTTTGTATTTTATTTCTTTCCTCAAATATATTAGAACTTACTTTTGAAATTCGAGATGGCATTTAGGAAAAGTCTGTATTTGCAAACACTTGACTTGCACAATGCAAAGCAAGAATAATTTCATTCTTTAACCAATTCTGAATAAAATAAAACTAATCTCTGTAGCGCAACAGCCTGTTAAAACTATATGCCTACTAGAGGTTTAGCAGTCGTCTAATGTGAAATTCCCATTAGCATTGTTCTAGCACTCTCAACTAGAGTTTGCTACCAATTGTAACAAATCAATTTTGTCTTCACAATGTACTAACACTGTAAAGTGAGAGTGCTAACCACTAAGCAAATGGATATATCCGTAAACCCAACTTTATATCTAATCTGACATATATTCACAAAAATGTATTTGACATATTGTTAAAATAAGGTTTGGTAAATATGCCACTAGATTTTACATAAGTTCATTATTCTCCTTTGGAACAGAGGAAAAAGAAGATATCCATCTTTTACAGTTTTTGACAAAACTGCTTACTATCAGCTGTTAAATCTTTAAATTTAGGTAGTAAAAACTTAAAGTGCCTTTTATAAATTTTGTGATGAATAACATTTGAACTGGACTTCTAAGGAAGTATATCTTGTAAGTATAATAAATAGAACACAGATTCTCATAAAATAATGTTCATAATCCTTCAAAGAATAATAAATAGAACACATATTCTCTCAAAGTAATGTTTAATTATCAAACACGTTTCATTGAGAATATCCCCATCCTCAGTAATACCTTAGTTATAGTAAACAAATTGTAGCTAACCTGTTTTGTTAGTTACTTTAATTTTTTTATTATACCTAATGTAACGGTTAGTATGGCGACATTGTAACTGAAATGTGTTTGATAATTAAACATTATTTCGTGAGAATCTGTGAAATTTATTATTCTTTGAAGCTTTGTGATGTTTTCATTGCTTATATTATATTGTCAAAAAATAATGACAAATTTTAATAAATGTGGTGAATTTATATAATTTTGTTTGTAGAGGATGGTAATGATACCCCTAATAGGTTTTTATTTTCTGATTCCGAGAGTGAATGTAGCCAGGCAACATAAGCCTATGATTAAACATATATGTAATAACATTACTATTAATCATTTACATGCAACTAGACATATGAAAAATTCCGGTGAAAAATTATGGTCTTTTACCTATTTTTCCAAGTCATTTGTTAATAAAGGTATTTATTACAAAGTTAATGATTTGGAAAATGAAAATAGGTTTTATTTTTACCATTAACTGCCTGAAGAGTATCCGTAAAATATCAATTTTTCGTACGGAAAAAATATTAAAAGTTCATTCATTATTAAATAATCTTAAATTTGTTAATGTTGAAACACGTTTTAAAGAATGGATTTATTTTATTTTATTTTTTAAACAAAAATGCTCTGAGAGAAAATAAAGTTCATTTTATTTAGTTTGGATTAAATTACTGAGTTTATATAAGTAAACATATTAAATGACTTATGATCTTGTCAATCATTATTTTGAATAAAATCAATACCTGTTTATTTATATAAAAACAAATTTGCGTTTTCCATATCTGTACATTTTTTCCTTTTTTGTACTCTTGGGATTAAATGGAAAAGATGACCTAATGGTCGTAACTTCACTTTTCAAATAAAGGATATTTTATTTATTTTTCTATCCTCTAACTTCTAGGTTTAATTTTACTTTATCACTAAAATTGGACTTTGGGAGTTTTTATTATTTAAAGTTCAAATTTGCTGCTGATTTGATTTACTGACCAAAGACTTTCAAAACAACTTGAAAATACTAAGATTATGTCAGAGAAATCGATAAGTATCACTGAAGAGTTTGAAATCTATAAAGCGGTAAAGTTGAATCTACAATTTGTTAAAACGATAAACTGTTTTTTTTTTTTTTTTTTAAACATCCATTTTGTAACAACCATACTGATAACTGAGTGTGATAGAAGTTGCTTTAAAATTCGTCATTGACGTAAGAGAGAAGTAACTGTACGATGTCAGTTTAGTACCGGTAGCATACACTATGATGTCAGGTCTAACAATTGTTGTTTTAGGTTATTGAAATGATTCTTATATCACTTGCCTGAAGATGCATCTGAAACTTTAATAGTGAATTCAAACACTAGTGGATCAGAAGAAGAATAAATCTTCAGGGGCTCATCTAAGAATATACGGATGTGGCAATACCGAGGGACCCCTAGTATTGGGTTAGATCACTATCTTTCATCTTTCTTATCAGGTCTCTCTTGATCAACTCTTGTTTTCTTCTGACCTTGACACTATTAGCGTATAGGAGGACTCAGTGTCTTTGTTCTCTATGTTCTTTTCGTTTCTTCTTCTTTTTTTTTAGAATGCAGTGATAACCGAAAGATTTGTTACCTTTAAACAACAAGGAAAAATAATTAAACATTTATTTATTACCATTACTAATTTAAATCAATGATCCAGGGAACTTAACAGACTTACTTTTTTAATTTGATACAAAATATTGTATCATGAATATTGTATGATAAAATGTACATTTTACCCCTTTTCTACCTTCCATTTTCCCCCCAAACTTTTATTTTCGCATATATTTTATATGAGATGAAAAAGTAAGTCATAATGTATTTCAATACAAATTATTTATAACTTAACAAAGTGTTGTTTTTGAACATTTTGTGTTAAATAAAAGAAACAGTATTGAAGGTCAAACAAAGTTCAGAATTTTAATGTGTTTTCCTATCAACTGATTGCTAGTCTTCTTTTTAAGAATCACCTAATTATTATTAAAGACAGATTCACTAAAGATTGACTATTAGTTTCGAAATTATTGTTTATTTTAAATTGGGTTCATTGTTTTAAAGAGGAAAATAGAACAAGAAGAATAAAACAATATGGACATAAATTTGTACCTATAGATTAGAATTGACTCAATATAAATTTATCAAGGTACCTTCACTGTTTTAAATATATGTTTCTCTTTCATTAACAATACAGCAAATACAAATCTTTAAATATTTGTACATCCAATATGTTTGTCATCCGATCTTAAAATAATTTAATAAATGTTTTATATCTATAATGTTCATATCACAAACTAAAGTTCTTAAAAATATAGATAAAAATGCAGTTTTAACTAATTTAAAATGAATTTGATAAATAAATATTTAAATAGAATATTCAAATTTTATATTAGCAATTTAGCTATAAAATAGTATTTTATTTTGACACTATTTCAGTCGTAGGGTTCTTATCAAATTGTGTATTAATTATTATAATGTTTACGCTTTAACCATTTATAATTATATTTTACAGATATTTTTTTAAGCCCAATTAAAATTACAAGAAATAAGTTCCATAAATAAATATTATATTTCCAATATACTTTGTAAAGCAATATTACAAGCGATAATTAATAAAATAAGAAATGTTTTGTATGGTAACTAACTAAATTTAGTTTATGTAGTCAATTTTATATAATAAAGCCCGAACAAATTTAAATACAATTAAATGACTTTGTACATTGGAAGCAATTATTATATTTATAAGAAGTAATTACATTAAATTTTATGTACAATAATAGCATTTACAATTTACTAACCTAATTTTGACAAATCTTGTCTTCGATGGTGTAATTTAAAAATTCTAAATGATCGATGCAAAGTCCCAAACTTCCGCAGGCAACCTTCAGTAAATTCACTTCTTATGGTTTTAATTATCTCTTACTAGCGTAAACCATTATATATTATTACTAAATTTACATTTAAATTATGTAAACTGATTTTCTATTCAAAATATTAACAACAATAAAGAAATGTTTACGGGTTGTAAATGAACTCGAAATATATATCAAGAAATTTTAAAATAAAGTTTGTTAATAACATGACTGAGAGTTAAATTTAAAAGAAAAACACAATTAAAATCAACTATGTCTACCAAGTTTCCATGTAACGTTGAAACAAATTGTAAAATAAGGATTACTGGATTAGAACAAGTGTACATATAGAAATATGAAAGTAAATATAGTTCTACTGATATGATGCATTTGAAAATCAAAACAAATGAAAAGATACATTTTTTTTTTTGATTTTGTAAAAACTATATATCTACTAATTTGAAAGTTTGCAGTCAATCTGACATTTTAAATAGGACTCCTGACCATATAAAATCAAATATCATTTAAGAGCTTGAAAAATTTATACAGCATACAATGATATTTATACAAAATGTTGAAAATGAGTTATTTCCTGTCATTTTCAAAGTGTAGTTGATAAATGACTATTACAAATTTTGCTATCGATATTTAAATTTTTTCTTAAAAATGTTTGCAATTTTATTCAACAAGATATGCATTTCTTTTTAAATATATCAATTTGGCCAAACTAGAAACAAAATTGATCTTTTTTTTTTTTTAAACGGCAGTGATTTTAAAATTTTAATAACAAATTCTACAAAAACAATTAATTTTACGACAAATGTATGAATATATAATAAAAGTTACATAATTTTATAAAAATCACAAAATATGAAGTTTTTGAAAGTCGAAATTCAAGTCATGGAGAAATAGTTTTTTCCTCTCAATAGACCTCAAATAGATATATTTGTAAAAACTCAACATTGACCAATCACATTATTTTCTCTATACTATGTATATGTGAACAAATCAAAATTAGAAGTGATTATTTATTTATCTATTTATTACAACAACAAAATCAGATAATTAGCATGAACATTTTTTACTTTTGTCAACATAAACTTGCTTTACCAATATTAATATTTTAGAGTTTTAAAACATTTTTAATGCCACTTCAAAACAAAATATTGATCGATTATAAAGTAATTTTACTATTGATAGATATAGGGACCTATCAAATTATTTACTACTACTCCCAAAATTTAGCTACATACCCAATTCAATCAAAAACTGTCTTCTTGTCATAATATTTAATTGTTATAGCAGAATCTTCAAAAACATTTGGAAAATTTATGTCTGTTTAAGAAGAAGACCGCCACCCGTAAACAATTTTCTATTGACTTAAATAGAACAGACAGAAACTGACCTGACAGAACAGCTGAAACATTGTTGGCTTGTATTAAGGACAGCATTTTACCAGGAACAGAAAGAATGTGGAACTTGTAGAGATTTATTAGATCTTCTTCTTGAACAGACCCGAAAATATAAATTTATTTAGCTTCATTCTGCACTTTTTTCTTTATTATTATAACATTATATATATATATATATATATATATATATATATATATATATATTGTATATAATGTATATGTGTCCTGCTTATTAATTTAAGATAGTTATCATTATATGTACTGAAAGACCAATTTTTTATAGTACATCTCAAATTGAGGTTACAAAAATAAAATGTAGGCAGACAAGTGATGAAGTTAGTGTCCAGGAATAACAAAAACCAACTATAATGCCTTGTTTCATTATAACTTTAACTGGGTTATTTACATAACATTTTCTTCTAACTCTTCCAAAAAGATTGTTAACATCATTTGTACTAGTGGTGAATGTACCACTGTTCATGTCACTTCACTTTGGAATTCTTCTGATTACGATAGTCTGACATAGTTTACAATATCACTGGTTTTCTTTTGATAATTTCTTGGAAATTTGTCTAATGACTGTTGTCAAGAAATTGGCAAATTTTCACTGAGTTTCGAGAGTCTCTGAGTCAGGACTGCCGTAGCCGCTGGAGCCGTCGTCACGATGTTGGGTTGGCAACATTGTGGAATGTTGTTGGGTTGGCAACATGTTGTGTTTCTCAGGCAGACAGGAGGCGGGGCAGGATGTGGACACCCTCGCCTCAAAGCCCCCTCCTAGATTGTCTCTTGCTGGCTAGAAAATAATTCAAAAATTAATTTAGGATAGATAATTCAATAGTTGAAAGTTATAGAAAATATGATACAGTTTAATCAAATATTATACAGAGAAAGATTAGAAACTTTTATTTTTTTGTTTCATAACTAAAAGATAAATCAAAATTAAATGTAAGACCCTGGTAATAAATAAATTTATATCATTTTCAAGACAAAATACGTACACTTAAGTTCTGACGTAATGTTTAAAAAAAGTTTATAATTTAAAATTTAGTGTTATCTACCATAAAACCAAAATATATTAGATTTTCACAAAATTGACTGTATCACTGTTTTCTCAAAATGCCGGTACAAGTGCTATTGATCATAAAATGAAATACAATTATTAGACCAACATATTTCACTAAAATTTTGACGAATTGTGAAGGTTACAGCACAAAATTGGACAGATAATAATATTATAACATGTTTATTGGAAAATACGAAAATGAATCTTGACTGCTGTCCGATTTATTTAGTATTTTACAAATTACTAGATATTACTGTAATTTTCTTTTCAGTAAGCTTTAGCAAATGGTTTGAATCATAAATATTTACAATTTACAAAAATTTAGACTGATTTTGAAATATTCAACCTTCTATGGTTCATTTTCACTTTTGAACAAATATTTTTTGGAAACATGACAAATTTGCTTTCCGTTTCTTTTTGTTTTTGGATGTGTAAGTTTATGCAATATTTTTGTACCTTCTATTTAAATTTAGGATTAATTACCTAGGACACAAGGAATTTCATTCATATCATTCAACAATTTTTATTTTTGAGAAAAAAAATATTGTTTTTGCTAATGAGTATATCCTAATATGTACTGTATTTAATATGAGTATAAAAAACTAATTGTAAAAGTAATTTTCACTAATATAGCTGCACAAATATAGTTCAACCCTAAAAACTTGCTAGTTTGCGATCATTTTTTAAGTAAGTGACATTTTATCTTGAACTATCTACATATTCAAAAAGTTATTTTATGTCAAACATTAAAATAACTGATGATTACACCTACAACATTTAAAAAAAATCAATTTTTGGGGAGAGTAATTTTACTACTAAATTTGTCCACAATTTTCATAATAACTATATTGGACAATTTGTAGCTTAAATTTATAATATATATATTTATTTATATACATACATTCATATTCATATGTACGAGTATATATCTTTTTAGTCATTGCCATATAGAAAAAAAAACATAAAATAAGACTCCTAGCCCTCAAATACTCTAAAAGTGTCTGGGTCGGAAGGGAACAAGAGTTCTCTGATTCATAGATTTTTGCTTTCAGTCTCGTCTTCAGTGACAATATAGATCGAGAAGTCACCCACCTTCTGTAGTGCATGAAAACAGACATACCAGGTCGGTCACTTGGATTTATGCACTTCAAAGAACATTTATGGCATCATGAGCATAAATTCAGAAAGTTTAACTGATTTTACACTATTTCATTAGAAAATTTGTGCACAATACAAAAATTGTGAATTGTCGGTTTCCATGAATTTGTGAGTTGATCACTTCCATGCCTCATCATGCACATTTTCACAGCTAACTTTATACTCACTAACTTATTTTCTTATCATTCCAACACTCATAACGTGTTAACTATACACTTCTCATATTTGCCAGATGAATATCTGCTGGTTTCACAGTTCTTGCATTCAGAAAATGTATAACAGACCATTTTTAACAATAAGTAGTACCTTCGGTTTTCTTAACATCATTAATGGACAGAAAAATATGTACATAAACGCAAACTGTTCTAGTAATTAATTGTGTGTTGTGATAGATGGGGAACTCTATAAACACATGTGGATCAGCGAAAGTCGTACTGTAACATGATTATTTATTCACATATTGTGAACTGTTTGAACAAATTTTATATTTTCATATTTAATATTAATAGTTAGAAATTAACAAGACATAATTGTAATAAAAGTTATATTGTGCATCTAATTTAGTTATTTAAAGAATTAACTATGGGTTGCCATTTTAAAATTTTAAGCTAGACAAAACTATTGATAAACTCATGTTTAGAATCTTTAAAACACGGGAAAACCAAGTTTCATCAAAATAAGTACACAAACAATGAAGCTCACTATTCCCAACCCACATCTCCAAACATATTCACTTAGGCATAGGCAAAATCTTAAAGTGGTTAATTTAACTTCAATGTAACTATCAACAGTTTTGTAGACATAAAACTGTTCAATTCATTGCCAGTAAATTGTAATTAAATTAGTTGGGATTTAAAAAAGAAATTAAATCATTGTTGAAATTGAGTATTTATAGCCTTTATCAGTTTTTGATTATATCCACATGGGTTATTGGATTCTTGATATCCCTTTTTGAAATATTTTATTTGTTATATGTTTATTTATGTACAATATATTTTTTAATGTTGTGTAAATTACTATTATTATAGTGTTATATTGTGTTATTTATTCATTTTGTCACGTTTTTATTAGTTCGGTTTCCGTCATATCTGTCAGTCTGTCCGGGTGGAACTTTGTAATCGAGTTAAACTAACTTCCCGATAAGCTAGAGTCCTGAAATTTTGAACATAGGTCAGAATTGGATGACAATATAATATTCAGTTGGTTTCTTGTCTCTACATTTGTTTAAACAATAGTTATTTAATCAAATAAAAATTGGCCGATATAGATTTTTTAACTGCGTTATCGCTTTTGAATGGTAACCGGAATATTGAAGTAGGATGATCCAAATTTTTCATGGCTTGTGAGAGTTATTGGATTAATAATAAATCAAATAATTTTTTTTTTTTTTTTTTTTTTTTTTAACATACCACGTTTTTAAAACGAACTGAAAAGTATAATAATAAATCAAATAAAAAAATGAGCTCGATTGCTCAAAACTCACTGGCAAAACACCTTGCAACGAAGATGCCATGACGAAGATGGGAAGAATGCGTCAAATACGACCTTCAGCACCATAAGTTTGATACATTTACAATTTTTAATGGAGAAGGATCTGACATTGTATTGTTTTAATTCATGTACATGAAAAAAACAAAAAAAAATTTTGTTTACTTTTTTAGTTTGATTTTCTGAGTTACAAGACTAATAGAACTACTATAGGTAAATAAGAGGTAATATTTTGAATATCAGACATTTACAGCTAAACAGGATGTGAAATGCATTGGGAATTTCCTATATATGTCCCTGTCAGAGTCTCATCAATAAGAACCGATTGAAATCTTTCACCCGTACATAAGACTAAAAAACAGAAAATAATGTTCATGAAAAATTATTTTATACTTTTTAGTCCGTTTTAAAAACGTGGTATGTTAAAAAAAATGTTTATTTGATTTATTATTTACAATTATACATCTATTGTTGTTTTTTGTCAGACCGATTTATCTTCATCAGCTTGTTAAATTATGATATCTATTAATTTTAAAAGTAAGTTTTGATATGACACTATATCACAGCAAAAAAAGATTATGTTTATGGTTATGATTTTAAATTTTTAAGATAGCTCCTTTAGTCCTTGTTGAAGAAGAAACTTCTCAATCACCATTACTTTATAAAAAAGGAAAAGTATTTAATTCTGAACTACTTTAATTGCCACAGGACTGAAATTGAATAGCTGCTAATTTAATGAACGATAAACACTGATAAATGTCCAATGTTCCTTGATGTAAACATTTTTTACACAAAAAAGTCCAAATTCAAAAACGGTCTTGGTAAGGCACAACTAGACAGCCATTTCTTTTGAGGAATCAAGTGCATATTTAAACAAAAATCACACATTTTTTAAAAAAACCTCTTTTAAGCCCAACTTATAAGTCGGGTCTAGGAATGTACAACTAAATGACTGAAGGATGATATCAGTGAAAATGTCATAAAAATTGGTTTAGATATTTGGGCTGTATAAACGACCAAAGATTTGTCTGAACAGTTTGAAACAAATTTAAGTTTACAAAACTTCTAGAAAGCAAGATCATACAATGGTTTTTAAAATTTATGAAGGACATTATAAAGTTTAAAAAAACATTTTTCCTAACTAACGATTCTAGTCAGGTTGATCAAAACAGACTTTATAATAACAAAATCACTAACTAAGATTAGTTCTAAATTGATCAACCATTCATAGAGCCTGGGCCTTGACCATTGGGCCTACCTGTAAGTTACCGACTTGCCTTCTAATGTGCGCTAGGCTTGTAGGATTATACGCCATGTTTGCAAATACAAGCCTCTCTTCATAATCGTATTCACACAAGATCTTGTTGTCACATAAGTAGAAACGATCTCCAACGCAAAACCTAAACACAATATATTTGTTCAATATAGTTACCCATTATATTGTTAATAATTTATTTTTATCAAGGGTATAATACAGAGTGGGCCATAAGTCACTTGACAAAAATGCATTGTGATAGTAATTATTAATTTATTATAAAGTATAAGTTAAGTATAAATGTTTACAATTAAAGTATTGAATTGTCCTACGCAGTAACAAACACATACGTAAAGTAAATGTTCAAAGTGTCCTCCATTATTTTCTATACACATATAATATCTTTTAAGCACAGAAGCGCATATAGTGTCAGTGATACCTTTGGTAGATAATTCTTCAAATACAGATTCAATACGTTCTCTTAAATGTTGCAGATCCCTTGGTTTCTCTGAATAAACTTCGTCTTTTACAATTCCCCAAATTGAAAAGTCCATTGGGGTGATATCGGGTGAACGCGCAGGCCATTCAGTTGTACCTCGTCTTCCCATCCATTCTGTAAAAGTCTCATTCAAGAAATCTCTCACATTGTTCCCGTAATGAGGAGGTGCACCATCTTGCTGCCAAATTAATTTTTCACGAATAGGTTGTAGTTGTTCGAATGCAGGACTGTTTTCCAATTCAACTACTACCTCATGTAACATATCATGGTAATTAACAGCATTGACTGTTTGTTCAAAAAATAATGGTGCAATTAGTCCACCAGCAAAGATTCCAGCCCACACACATACTCCAGGGGCATTTATTCAGTCTGCATGACTAAATGTGGGTTTTCAGAAGCCCAGTACATGCAATTATGTTTGTTCACTCTACCATTAAGTTTGAATGTTACCTCATCGCTCCACAAAATGGATTTATAAAATGTATTGTCAGCTTCTTGTCTTATTACGTACCACTCACAAAATTCCATTCGCCTGTCATAATCATCTTCATTCAAACCTTGCAGTAAAGTAGGCCGATATGGTTTCAGCCCTACCGTTTTTAACATTCTTCTAACGCTCGTTCTAGATATACCAAGCTCACTCGACGCTCTTCGGGTTGATTTTGATGGAGATTGGACTAAACTTTGCTCTACAGTCATGACGTTTTCTTCTGTTGTAACAGATTTAGGCCTACCTGATCGTGGAAGATCCGCTACAGACCCAGTCATTTCAAACCTTTTATTTAAGTTATGAATGGCTTGTCGTGATAATGGTCTACCGTTTGGGAAATTCTGCACAAATGACTCTACTACATCATCGTAATTATGATCATGTAACCACTACTGCTGAAGAATAAAAACACGTTCTCTTATTGGGAGCTTACTATTCATGATTAACTTATTAAGTTAATTAATTTTCTTAATTAATTACAAAACTTAATCAACTAAAATCACTTCTAACAAAGTGCCAACTTCAACATAACTCAAACATAACCTCAAAACAATACTACTGTTGTTTTGTTATAACAGCTGACAGGTTACAACTAGAGTCAAATTGATACTGAGTGACTGGTAGTGTCAAGTGACTTATGGCCAACTCTGTATTATAATAAATTAATAAAGAAATTCAAGTCATTATGATATTCCTTAACCTATCAACTTTACTACAGGTATAATTATTGACATCATTTTTGTCTTATTGTGTTTTAAATACTCTAGTAGTTACAATTTTGATCCAATTATTATATATTTTTTATATTTGTTATGAAGTATCAGCCATTTGTTATTTGTTATTAGGAAGTATAAGTTGTTGGGTAAGTTTGTTAATATGAAAAAAGTGGTCAGTAAGTTTCAATATGGCCAATTAAAAGAGTTTTATGGAGAAATAACTTCCGCCTTGTTTGTTAAATATTGCCTACAAAAGTATATTGTAATCAGCTTGACAACATCTACTGATTCTATGATTTTCTTTTTACAATAATCGTAAGAGAATTATCACTAAACAATGTTATTTTGTTTAATGCTAGAAGTGGTAAAACACTGCATTATGGTGTTTTAAACCTTCCCATTGTGATAGGTACTTGGAAACAGCATTTATACAATGACTAATGTAACGTTTTTTTGATTTTAATTGATTTGGATTACTAATCAATAAGTAAGATTTCAAGCTTATTCTGCATGTAATTTCATTTTTCAAACATGGATATATTGGTTTTCATTACTGTTGAGACCAAAGGTTCTTGGTGGAATTACATGTGTAAAGATAATAAAACACAATTTTTTTATTTTATTTTGTAACTTACACTTTTTATTAGTCTAGCTGACCAATGGTTTCGCATGCTAAGGCATTGATGAGGCTGTATTACAGACAGGTCAATACAGCCTCGTCAATGCCTTAATAGGCGAAACCATTGGTCGGCTAGACTAATAAAAAGTGGAAGTTACAAAATAAATAAAAATTGTATTTTATTATCTTTGGGTATATTGGGTCTATTCCATTATTGTAAACAATCTAATTCTAGCATGTTGCTTTATACAGCTCTCTAATATAGTCAAATTTCTATTGTGTTGTTTACTTAAGAGCTGGGGTCTCCACACTATAGCCTGCGGGCCAAATCCAGCCTGCCAGTGTCATCAATCCGGCCCGCGACAGCTAGTGACCAGTGACATCAATCGGGCCTGCAACAGCTAGTGACTTATTGTTGTTGTTGTTGTGATAAGTCGGATAAAAAACAAAAACACAGAATGATAATAACTCTGTTTTATTTACTTGATAGGTAAAAACTTAATGACAAGTTTAGTATAATATGCAGAAAATTTAACTTAAGTATAATAACTAAAAAATAATTTAAATGAATCCCACTAACATTATAAACATTATAAAATATAAAATACTTATGAGATTTATGTAATTATGATTTTCCACTGGCAATAGTTTGTAGTTGTGGACTAATTTTACTTGTACCAATTATTAAAAGAGATTTAAGATACTCATCGGTTAACTTAGATCTGTAAACATTCTTTGAAGTACTGGGGCTATGTTTTCAATGTCAGTATCAAAAGTATTTTGAAAAATCTTAATTTCATTCGCAATGACATCAAAGTCTGAGAAAAGAAAATCAAAATTTATCTTCAAAGCACTCAAAGCTCTGATTGCAAAATTGATAGGAAACTCAGTCTCAGTAGTGTGGTTGAATATTTTACATTTTAAAATGTGTGAAATATATTTTACGTAACTGTGATTATTTACATGGTTTTCTCCTTGCAATTTCAAATTTAGTTCGTTCATATGTTTTGTCAAATCGACATAGAATGCTAACTTCTACAGCCATTCGCTATTTTGTAATTCGGTAAGAGGGCAATGCTTTTCATTCAAAAAAATTTCAATTACTGATCGAAGTTCAAAAAAGCGCTGAAGGACTTTTCCGCAACTAAGCCAGCGTACAACAGTATTGATATGTTAAGTCATTTTCTCCAATCTCTTCAATAAACTCGCGGAATCGTCGATCCAGTGGTATCCAGATGATATTAACAACTCTGATATGACTGGTTTTAAAACTTCAGACATATCCAAACATTTTCCGCACAACGACTATTGATGAATGATACAATGCAAGGTTAATGGTTTTGAACCACCATCATTTTCTACAGCCTTTGATACAAGAACAACCACTCCTTTATTTTTACTATTGAAGGTTCTTTTTATTAATGAAAGTTTCAACTGCCTTAAAAATATCTTCTACAGTAGTCGTGCCGTGAATACTAACAATATCAAGACTTTTTCATCGCTTTTATCTACTCCCCGAATAAAAATCAACACCTGAGAAGTATCAGACATATTCGTTGACTCATCCAAGGCCAGAGAAAATTACGCAAGTTGTCCATTTTTGTTAGACAGCTGAGACGATATATTTTCTGCGATGTCTATTACCCTCCGAGCCATAGTGTTTGCTGACAAACTCAGTTTAAAATAAATTTACCTTTTGGGGGCACATTTCTTCGGCTACTGAAATTACATATTCTTTGATCATTTATCCATCTGTGAATGGTTTTTGACATTTTGCGATTACAAGAGCCACACGAAAGCTGGCACGAGTTGCAGTCTCTTGTTCAGTATTGAGTTTCGTAAACAAAGTATACTGCCATTTCAATCCGCACTTCAAATTTTTGTTTCCGCAAACTTCCAGCATATTTTGAGTAATTTTGAAACATAATGATGTTTAATGTTATATTCTTTGAGAACGGCTATGGTTTCACTGCAAATCAAACAGAGTGCCTTCTTACTGGACTCAATTACAAAATTTGAAAGTTCCATTGATCTTTCAATGTTTTGCATTCACTGTCTATTTTTCGCTTCTAGTAAATCACACACAAAAACAACAAGTCAAATAAAAATACTGTTATGAAGATGTCTTTTAAACACGCACAAACACATTTTAAGGAGCTACACACTACTTTATTTCACAATATACAGTTTCGCTTCCTTCGCATTCCCTAGGCGGACTGACTCGCATTCATGCAGCTAGCCTTTTATACTCCATTTATTGCCATCTAGAAGTGAGTGGAATACATCAGATCTAGAAATTATAGATAATGGCAGGAAAATTAAAACGCTTTTGTACTATTGATACTATTGACCGATGGTACTTGGTAGAAATCCATGTTTAAAATAAAACAAACAAAATTTTTTTGTAACTTCTACAATTTATTGTGATGCTGTATTGTTGCCTCGTCAATGCCGTTACTGGCGAAACCATGGTCGGCAAGACTCACAATAAATTGTAGAAGCTACGAAAAAATTTTGTTTGTTTTATTTTAAAACGCTTTTGACCCTTGGAACTTACTGGAGTAATCAGTATGCCCCTAAGGATGGAAAGTTTGGAGACCCCTGCTCTAGAGTATATAAAAATATTTTTTATTCATCATAATATATAATGTTTTGTTTTTTACTAATTATAATTTTGTGTATATTGGAATTTTTAGACAAGATTATTTATTATAGTTACATACAATTAAAGTTAAAGGACAATTAAAAAAAAAAAAAAAAAAAAAAAAAAAAAACAATATTTATGTTTTTCAAGTGAAATTTGAAAAAAAAAAAAGAAAAATATTTTGAATTTGATGATTAAAATGAAGTATAAGTTATAATTATGATTGTTTTCAACTATTTATTATGAATTTTTTGTATATAGGTTGACAAATACTTGAAAGAAGCCTATCAGTTCAGGAAGGAACTATTAACATATCACAAAATTAAAAGTTGTTAAGTTAAAAGGGTCAACAATCACAAAACTAGAAAAAAAACAAGTAATAAACTAAGTGTGAGTCTGAATTTTAGTTTATCAATAGTGCTTTATGACTACTTTGTAACATAATTTTAAACAAAGAAATTGGTAATTGTCCTTTTATGACCTATGTTATGTGACAAAATGTATAGATGTTATTAATAAATCAAGGATACAAATTTTTACTATTACTAATATGATTTTATTTTTAAAAAGTACAGTTATTATATTTACAATATATTTCAAGTATTTGATTCTTAATCTAGGGTTACTGGTCCTTGTTAATTATTGTTAAAAAAATAATATACATATATATATATATATATATATATATATATATATATATAACCCAATCAAATCCTTAAGTAATACACATAATAAATTAAACTTACAACTATTTTACAAAATTATTTTTATCCAATTACTTTGCTTTTAAATTTTAAAGTTATTGTACCAAAATATTACAATTATCTACTAAATTTAATTTGAGTTCTTTTTTAAGCAATATGGCTCCTAAACTTTAAATTATATTTAGACATTCGTTACCTTGATTTAGTTCACTACGATTTTTTACTCTTTTTACTTCCCTGCTTTAATTAACTTTTTTTAATGGTCACTGACTTTTATTTACTTTATTATCCTATATTTTATTATATGTTAACTTTCAAAGAAAACTTTATATATGTTTAATTACAAAAATTGACTAGTAAATTGGTTATTGTCACTTTTTGCCTAAGAGCATTTTTGAATTGACACACTCTTTTCTTCCACCATTTGCCTTGGGTTAATTATTAGACCATCTTCCTCAATTCACAGCCTTCAGATAATATCACAATGCTTTATGATAAATATAATAAAATTAGAATATTACTATTACTATTACACTTCCATTTACTGTTCATATCCTAAACTATATCCATATTTTTTTCTTGTATTTATTTAAGTAAATTTAGTTTATGATTTTATAAATTTATAAGTTTACCATATTTTATTTAAACTCTTTTGTTTATAATTTATTTCTAAAAATTATACTATCAATTTTCAAAAAGGTATGTTTCCACATCATATTTTACATTATTTATATAGGCCCCTACATACAATTCTGTTTTATGAAATCTTCTTCATTTTACCTTCTTCTCTTGTTTTTAATTTCTGTAACTACTTATATCAAAAGCAGTCCTTCAGTTAATAATACCTATTTATTTTATTACAGCTGTTTTGGTATAATTATACCATCATCAGATGAATAAAACACCTGTGACACTACTTATACATTATGCAAAATATATATAAACATAAAAATAAAATGTTTTATACTATAGAGCATGTTAAGATATAGATTGTTAATACAGTTGGCTTATGTGACCACATTCTACACCCACTGAATAATGTAGACAACACTGTAGCCTACTCCAAAGAAATAAAAAGAATTTAGTAATCAAAGATTCAAGTATTTACAGAAATTGTATTTGCATTATCATGGTTTTATTATTTTTGGACAAGTTTGCTACCTAAGAACTTAAGTCCATTATGGCAATATTATGGAACAGTATTATTATTATTATTATTTAACAATCTGTGTTTTCCAAAGCTTGGTGATTTACATTTATTGATAACAAATTCAAAAATGTGAAAAAGAGAACAAGTTTATTTACTCCTCACCTCCATTATTTTATAAATAAGAATATAGCAACTGAATCTGAAAGGCAAGCTCTGTAAATAAGCAAAATGATTTTACCTAGTTAAATGAAATCTACATCCTATCATTACAAATCAAAATACCAGCAAAGATGAATGGAATTGTATTCTCACAGTAATTATGAACTACTTGTTAGATTAAGTCACACCTTACAGAATCTGAATAAGGGAAAACTAGGAAAAATCATGCATCTGTTAACAAGATACTTACTATATTCTTATGATGCACATATACATGATAAGGATATATTACAAAACCCCTTAGTGTAGACTATGAAACCAATGGCCATATGATCTTAGACGTCGTGATTCTTACTGGCAATAGGCTAAACCTGTTTCGAGTTCAATTTTTTGTTAATCTCTGACATGAAGGTGTAGTTAGTGAACTATTAAAACTTGCTGGGACAAATGTGGCAAATTAGGTCTTTAGGCACATTTGGACAAAACGTTGTAGAAAGTCACGGTGCCAGGAGTTTTCTGTCCTCTTAACCCTCTAAACATGTTCCACAGAATATTCTGCCATTCCTAATTTGTCCGAAATACGAAATTCAGAATATTCCACTGGCATATATTTTAAAGCATAGCAATAAATATAGTTTGTAAATTGGTAGGTAGGGGGAGGACAACACAGAAATGATATAGGTTTTCTTTTCCTTGTTGTATATTTTATATTTATATTATTTTATTTTATATTTCCCTCCACAACTGGTTTGTGTATCACAGCTGTACACAAACTACTGTCCTGTGCAGGGATTTTACTTTACTTTACTTTTTTCAATTCAACATTCATAGGACTAAAACATAAAATTACATCATTTTCCATCTAATTTATACAAGTCATTTTAAAAAGTACATTTTATAAACTGATTTTTTTAATCAATATTTATTCACAACTACATTACAAAACTTTTGTATAGCAAATTTTTTTTATGGTACTGTATATAGTGTGCTTTTCTGTGGCATTTTCACTTCTTTTTTTTGCACAGTTTTTCATTTCACAGATAAATTCTCTGAACCTTTCTGAGAAAAATTATACATAATAAGTTGTGTTTATCCATAACAAGGATAATATTACTATTTTTTTTTGAATTTTTTAAAAACGATTACAAAGGAGCAAAATGTCCTAATTTTATAGTAGGCAGTTGTAGGGTTAAACGAAAAAAGTCTAGGTCATTATCACCTTATAAAAAAAGAAGTAAAGAGCATAAAATAAAAACCCTTAGCCCTCACATATTCTAATAGCATCGGGGTCGGAAAATAACAAGAGTTGGTCAAGAGACATAATAGGAAGGATGAAAGAGATGGATCAATTCCAAGACTGCATAAAAAAAGGTGTAGATCCAGCTAGGTTCCCTTCAAGATTGCCTAAAGTGAGCCCTTGAGGGTAGAAATGATATATAGGCGATGATTAGGAACCATTTTATGAATCTCGTCCTAATGCGACTGGTCCAAATTAGTTTCCTTGTTAATGTCTTGTCTTTGGAATATGACCAAAAGTTTTACATAATTGGAATATTCCACAGAGATATTAGTTCTCACTGAATAGTGTAAGGGAGTTGACCTGATGTAATTAGTTATAAAAACTGATGTGAGTCTAAGACTAATATAATAATACTACAATTTGTTGTTATTATTATTTATTTATTTTTTCATATGTAATAAAACAATTCATGTAGTAGATTTCAAAAATCATGAATATAACTGAAAATTTTGAATATTTAAAAATGTTTTGACATTTTTCTAGCATAAATATAGCCAAATAAAAAAATAACTTTACCAAATTAATATTTTACCTCAAAACAGAAATTAACTGCTACAAATAAGTTACAGTAGCCATGTATTAACTCCTTTTTCTAATCTAATTCAATCTAATGACATAAACACCAGCTGTGTTATGGGTAAACAAACAAATTACTGACCAACACCTTATTTTTAAATGCTACCAATTAAAATTGTTGAACGAAATATTTTGTATCTGCCAAGAAAATATTTTAACAGAGCTGAAGAACTGAGAATGGAATCTTATAGCCATCAGAATATTCTCTTGTTTGAATAAAGTTTTGTTATATTTCTGTCTTTCTTTGATTTAATAACACAACTTTCACAAAAATGTTGCTAGATCATATTTCTGTGATTAAAGCAATTAATGTTGAAGTATTGCAGTTTTTTTCTTTTACAGAAATTGAGTTCTTTTTAAAAACTAAATTTAATGTAATTAAACTAAACTACTAAAACTGTTGTGTAGTTATAATGTTTTGAAATGAAATATTTGTTGTGTTACTAATAACTACTGCTGTTATGAACCTACCTGTGATTGCATTGCTGGCATGCGAAGCATTCTAAATGGTAAACATTGCTTTTGGCTTTCATCACCATCTCAAAGGCAGGTATCACTTTACTGCACGCTGCACAGTAACCAGTCGTTCCAAACAATCTAAAACAATATAACTTAATGTTTGAATTACATATCTTTTCTCATGTTTAAGTTACGCTGTATGTATAAAATACTTTTACAGTTAGTAAATACAGAGTGGTATATAACTAAGTGACTACGGTTATTTTGATAAAAAGTTTTAATATTTTTAGTTGAGAGTAGACATTAACTAAGTTTATAAGTATTTAACTTGTTGTTTGAAGGCAAAAACCTCTGTCATCATCGCCTTATAAAAAATGAAGAAATTAACTTAAAATAAAGACTCCTAGCCCTCGAATACTCTAATAGCGTCAGGGACCGAAGAGAATGATCAAGGGAAACCTAATAGAAAAATGAAAGACAAGGATCTAAACCCAAGACTATATATAATCCTTCATTATGTGGTTTATTCCAATTTACTAGTTTTTATTTAATGCTATAAAATATAGTCACTGACTAAAAGAATACATTAAATTACAAAGTTACAACATTGAAAGTATGTTAACAATAAATTAAAGTTGAATAAATGAATTTATGAATATTAAAAAACTCTCTTGGTCTTTATGATTATATATTTTTTTATAGGAAATTATGTGATAAACTTCTTTATATTATAAATGTAATAAACATTAGTTATTTCAACTTATTCTAAAACTATTTTTACCAAATCATGAATTCAAATTTTGTGTTCAAGTTAAAGACAGAAAACTAAAAACTTTAGAAAAGTAGGGTAATATAAAGAGATAATATATGTTACAATTTCTTTACTATGTTTAATGAAGAAAGTTATTATTTAACATTTTAGTGCCATATTTCAAGACACAGAGTGTACCAAAACTTAAAACTTTCTTATACCTTAAATAAACAAAACCTATTATAATGTTTTTACTAATACTTCTATCATACCTGAGATAGTCTCTTTTACAAAGTATAAGGTTAGCTTTGGTATATAGCGTTGAGCCTACTTCTCCGAGTCTGCAGTCGCAACATCCACACTTAAGACAATCTTCATGCCAGAAGAGATCCAGTGCTTTTAGAAGCCACCGTTCTGTAATTCTTTTCCCACATCCAGCACATTCTTTAACTCCGCCAGGTGTCACCGCTCCTCCCACTCTTTCCAAACCTCCTCCATCTATAAAAATAAAACATTATTGATTTTTATGTAGCAAGCAATTAATATTATGCTTTCTATATTAAGCATTGATTTTTACAAATCAAATATTCTGTGTCATATTTAACAACCAATAACCTGCCTTTTATTTTAAATCACATGTTAAAACACTTGTTTTACTTTCCAGTTATGTGGAAAATAAGTTGCTGAAAATTGAAGATAGACTGTAATAGAGAGATCAATTATTTGCAAATATATCAAACAGCCTCAGCGACTCACTTATAGCAAGTATGAATGAGGTAATCACAAGATTCTACTGGAACTACACCATTCTTCTTCTAATATTGGATTTTAGATTGCTTTTCTTTCATCTTTCCTGTCAGGTTTCTCTTAACCCACTCATGAGTATTTGCGGATTCTTTTCTTATATCTTTTCAATTTGTAAATGTATGATGTTCATATTGAAGTGAAGGTTAATTTGGTAAATATTCAGGAAGGTAGTGAAAAACTGTTTAACTATGCAGTTGAGAAGTTACAAAGGAAAAATCTGGCTGAATTATGAAGAACTGAATGTTTTCTCTGTCCAGAACATTGTGACTTGATATTCATCAAGTTTGCTTTTTTCATAGAGACATTAAATTTCATAGAGACCATTCATTTTGTTAATAGGAAGACTGCCTTTGAACTGCAGGAAAACATACTTGTTAGTTTTTGTGGTACTTGTGTATTATACTGACGCCCCACCCTCCCAATTTGTACATCTAACAGTAACTAATTAAAATAAAACTGCAATTTTAGTATACATATAATAACCTAACTTAACCTATTTGTAATGATTTTTGTTACCACAAATCTGATCTAAAATTTTGTTTACCAAAAATTGAAATTGGTTATGGTTGGCCAGGTTAAATTATACAAGGTTTGATCAAAAAATACAATGAATATATTTATTACGAACAAATTAATAAGCATACATCAAATTTGAATAATTCTTCTTCAAACTATTCTCCTTGGCTAGCAATGCACTTAACCCAACATTGATTCCATGATTGTAAGTAGTTCAGGTGGACCTCTCAATGTCGGGAATGGTGTCAAAACGTTTCCCTTTTATCACAACTTTTATGTTTGGGAATAGCCAGAAGTTGCATGGTGCTAAATATGGATAGTAAGGCACATGTGGACAGACAGGAACGTTATTTTTGGGAAAACTCATGGATCAGTAGCACGGCACATTGTCATGATGAAGGAAGAAGCCATTGGCCCATTTTTCTGGTCTCTATGTACATCATTTCCCAAACATTGCAGTACGCCCTTGTAATATTCGGAGTTTACAGTTGTTCCCCTTGGAACGAATTCTGAAGTTTTGTTAGATATCTTTTTTATTCTTCTTCATAAAAACAAGAGAATTTTGGTAGATATGATGACACATAGAATATTTTAATGGTCAGTTTCCATAAAGAAACAAGTTGTACTAATGAAAGGAAATTAAGATCATAGAGCATTGTGCAAACATTTGTCATTTGGAATCAGATAAAATTACAAAGCAAAAAAGTACTACACTGGTGATTGCATACTCAATGATTTTACACTTTTCCCAACCATAAGAAAACATTTTAGGAATTAGGTCTGTTAGTTTTTCTATGAAATTTTGGGCACGCATTATAAAAAACAGATTGTCCAATGACTAAAATTTTAAATTTTGATTTGGATTGGACTTGTCCCATGGCATGAATCGATTTTGGAATAAATTGTATAGAGGTTGGGATGAAAATATTATAGAGATAAAACTTAATTACTATACACTATCAAGTTTAAATGATTAAACAGATTCAATTATACTGTGGAAAAGATGTTAGAACAAATTTATTAGATTTTGGTCAATAATCGCTTATAGAAAAATAGCGTTCGTCCTAAATTAATTGAAATGTTTAATTAATATCTGATTTTAATGAAATTCTTAGGTTGTACATAAACCCCAAGAAATCTAAAATAAAACTAGAATGATGAACGTTTTGTATTGACCGTTTTTTATGAATATTATTTGTAATATTTTTTTTACAGTGTTGAGTTAAAATTTGACATCAGTTTGTGTGTATATGGCTCCATACATCCCAAAAATAAAAATTGAATGCTTATTCAACATAATTTCCTACAAAATTAGTTGGAAAATAATGTGCCGACTTGTAGCTATTTATTATAAGTTTTACCATAAACTATAGGAAGCTGTTTTCTCAAACCCCAATAATAAGTTTTGTGTAATGAAATTTACAGAAAAATATAAGCCATAATAAACAACTGGAGATGCAATCATATTTTATATTTCTGAAACTCATTATGTAATTTAATTTAACACTTCTCTTAATCTGTGTTTGCAACTTTCTATATCTTCTGCCATAATTGTCTACAGTTAGAACAATATATCTCAGTATAAATTCTATAGCACACTTAACAATTTACACTTGTACAATTAATGATAGCATTGAGACTACAAATAACATGGTTAACTTAAGTTTTAGCAAGTTATATATCAAACAGAGCATAATGTTGGTACTTAACAACTATAACCCTGTGGGAGATATAAACTTAGGTTTAGGAAGGGGCCCGTTATCTAACGAGCGACTGGCCTATACAACAGTCGTTTAATTACATTACACAAATTAATGTAATTAGTCCAGTAATACTTTGAGCAGTCGAGCTTAAGTAATGTTGAATAAACTCCGCCCACCGCAGTTCCATAATGAATTGTGATTGGCTTAACTTGATGCGTCTGTGTGCAGTAATATTACATTCAATTAATTACTGTGCAGCCAAGTGCCATTTTATCTCATTATTACGTCCCTAAACTAATCTAGAAATGAACCTTGTGAATGTTAGAGCGATGTTGGTTCTGTTTGTCTGTAAAGTTTATTTATTATTTGTAGGTTATTGCCTTACTGAAATGATTTGACAAATTTGTAATGAAATATAGAATGTAAGGATTAATTCAGATATTGTTTTAATTTATATTTAACAAAAAATTAAAATAATTTAACAATCTAATATGAATCAATTTTCCTCAGCAGAAATTTAGTGCCAGTCTGTATCAGCTAAGGGTATTCCAGAATTTTTAGAGTCGTATTAACAATTTTAAAAGATAACTTACTTGCTAAATTTGATTGAAATTTAATAATTGCTTTTTTTTAGAGTGATTACTACCGATTTTTTCCTAATTTCGAGGTTATGTTTTTAATAATTTGTTATAACTCTCCTATTTTGTATCTTAAAAAACTTGTTGGGTAAGATGGAATGCAAATTTCAAAGCTGCTTAAAATCTATACATAAAAAAGTCATCTTAAAAAAACTATTTTTTAAAGATTAGACCTTTCAAAATTTTCTTATAAATTTTTCTGATTGTACACATATAAAATTTTAGTATAATTGGATCTAAGTTATGGGCTCTAGAGAACTTAATAACACAAATACCAAAACTGTGAGTATACTACATACTATATTCATATATAATAGCAAGTTTATAGCATTGATTGCAAATTAAAAACCGAGGAACGCATTTGCTGAAAAAGTTCCGGTCATTGAAATTGTTAGATGGTTTCTTATGTATTACCAATGGCCTTACCAAAATATACCCCTATGGTGTTTAAAAAATATCCAAATTATGAGATTTTACATAAACAATATATTTTTATAATTAAGTGAATCCAGACGTTTGCCTCACTCTGTGTAGATATCATCAGAGATGGAAAATCTTCATGGACACTAGTATCCAGGACATAATTTTGGATTTAATGAAAAGTACTGGAATCGGTCAAGGGTTGAGTAGGGTAAAAAAAAACCTCCATTTGACATGGAGGAGACCAGTGAACTTCTTTGCAGCCACTCTTAAGGAAAAATAAATATTATCAAAACCAAGGGAAAAAAATGAAAATAGAAATGGTAAGAGATATTAATTTCTGACATCATCGTTTTGAGAATTAAAAACTTGTCTAGATAATGTGTCGCATGACACTTACTATTAAAAAAAAATCTAAGATGATGGATTTAAAATGGCGACTGAACATCAAAATGTTCTCTTAGGGAGTGGATAGAAGTACAGAAATAAAAAGGGGAAAAAAATTAAATCATAACAAGTTTTTACAATTAAATGTTTCCAGTTTTTTGACTCATTGTGTAATATATAGAAAACGCATATTTATTTTATATATATTGTACAAAAATAGTCTTTTAGGCTGAAGTGTCTAGGGGGCAAAACCCACTTCTATTTATTTGTGTATATACAGAGTTTGACGAAATGTTGGCAAATTACTCAAATGGGCAGGATTGGTATATTTTTCGTGGTCTCTGTGAGTTCCATGAGTTTGATCCCAATATCTAGTATTTCTACAAATAGTAATTTGTTAATAACTCATTATTTTTATATATGAAAGTGTTTATTATGCAGGTACGCCAACTTTCTGTAGAATAACATTTTAGAAGAGACAGGATGAATTTAATTTGTGTGAGTAGGTGAAGGAAGGGAGAAGGGAGATGGATAAAGGCCCACTTAGACGCCTTGTGCTATTGTTTTATTTATGATGTAATGTTGCTAAAAGCTTTGTATGGTACACTTTCACTCTCTACATGATGGAAGATTAATTCTGCTACATGTGTTTCATTAATCCTTTAAGTCTACAATCTACATGATAAAACTGTATTATCTAAGGTAATTGAGATGATATAGCATCTAGAAATAATCTGCAGAGTTTGAACTTTTAAGATGTATTTTAGGTTAATTTTTAAATGATATTTATTGGGATATATTTAATAAAAGAATGTCATATGGGTGAAACTAGGATTTTCATTACAATGTGTTAACTAGAATCTTAGCGTCTACATCAACTGAAAGATATAAAAAGCAGAGAGACCAATTTAAGTTTTAAAAGATAGGCGTGATAGGCGTTTTATCTTGTTAGTTAAAAATGAGTCTTTTATGTTAACCCTAATGATCAATTTTCAATTTTAAGTGAAGATTTTGAAATCAAACTAATACTTTTATTACAATTAAACACTGTTGGTTAACCCTGTGGTGTTAAAATACAGTTTATAATTGTGTATTATCCTTAGCAAACATAGCCGATTGTGAGTCTTAGGCTTACTAGATGGCTTTTCATCAGGTGATGTGTGGTCATCATATCATGGTCACACTGTTGTAAATATAACTGTGACCAGGATTCAATAGTAATCACAACTAACCACTTATGATGCTGCGTGAACACTGAATCTATCTATGAGGACCAAAACAGGAACCTTTTGCATACAAGCAAGAGCTCTAGCTAAACATAACCCGAAGCTCATTTAACTGTTTACATTCTATTAATAATATATTTACCGTTACAAAATATAAAAAAGGGAAACTAAATGAAAACTGTATATGAATTTATAAATGATATTCTTTTACAAAATTTAAAAGTATGTTGATTTATCAAAACATGAATTAATTTTATTTCAAGAACTAGGTTGCAACCAAAATTTAATAAATTCAATAAATTTTAATAAAATAAAATTCTTTTTAAAATGTTTTTTTTATATAATAAACATTTATAGGATGTTTTTTAACTTATAACAATTGTTTACAAGTATTTTTGTTTTATATATGTACCCTTGCAATAATAATTTTTCTTAACAAATATTATGTACATTTCAGAATAAAAGGACTTCTATTCTTTTATCCAATATTCTGTTAGTACCCTTTTTCAAAAGAATTTACGACCCATGAGAAATTAGTATTCACATTTATAGTTATAAATTTTTATTTTATTTTTATTTGTTTTTGTAATCAAGGCATTACAAATGGCGCCCAACTTCATTCAATAAAACTTTTAAAATAAATTTTCTATTATTTCAATTGTGGCACAACGTGTGGCATTTTTATAAAGTCAGTCACCTCCCTGATTTTTTCTATTATTACAAATGTAAAGAATGCCTAGGAATTCTATAGAACTTCTGTATTTTTACATCCAACATATATACCAATCAATGTGAATTAGAGTAAAATATAAACAATAATGAGAACATTTATGGTTTCATCGAATTTCCCGACATCAACACCCATCAAGGTGAAGGTAAAATTTTGTTTTTAACCGTCAGTTTTACAAAGTTTATATCCATAATGGGTACAGCATGATATTAACTGTCCCAAAGTTCCCAATGAATGTTAAATCAAAATTACAATGCAAGGAGTTCATAAACCTGTCGTTTACTAGTTCTCATTATGAATGGTGTTTTGTTCAAGTGTACAGTAGCTGTGGTATTAGTTGTTATTTCTTGGTCTATGAATATTGTTGTGTCATGTTGCACACTACATGGTAACCACATTGAGTTTACAAGAACGACATACTGAATGTATTAAAACCTCCAAGGTGCAAGGTCTACATTCATAAAACCACTAGTAATGTTAGTTACAAATATTAACATAAATCTTCATCTTTATAAAGTCTATGGCAATAAGATTTATTATCTTCACAAACAAAGGACATCCTAAAAATATTAAAAGTTAAAATATGAAAAGAATAAAAAGATGTTTGATGACTAAAGGCAAGATTTAAGTCTTTAACAAAGATTAATAACACCAGGTATGACGTCACAGGAAGTTGACTTAAATTAAAAGATGGCGTCGTGGACTAAGAATATTGAAAACAGTTCCGACAGGCAAGATCCAACATTTTTAATTAATTTTTAAAATCATCTCAACATAATTTTTTGAAACTTTTCTAAAAATGTGAATAATTTTATTTCATAGCTATTAGTAGACTAATTCTTACCATATAGGAATATACGTAGTATAGGAAAATTAAGTGGGTGGATACAAAAATCAAGGGCGACAAATATTACTTTTTGGTTTGGCGTATAAGTGTTTGAATAAGTTTGTGCGATATTTTGACACCCTTTATTCGCAATTCTTTAACATTAATCTGTTCACTAAACGAATTGTGATTTAAAGGCAAAAACCTCTGCCAAATTGCCTTGTTAAAAAAAAAAAAAAAAAAAAAAAAAAAAAAAGAGAACATAAAATACAGACACCTAGACCTCGAATATTCTAATAGTGTCTCAGTCGGAAAAGAACAAACATTGGTCAAGAGAGACCGCATAGGAATGATGAAAGAGAGAGATATAAGCCAATACAACATGAAAAAATGGGTAGATCCTGCTACATCCGCTCGGGATTGCCATGCCTGTACTTACTATATTTTTGTACAAATAAACTAAATACAGAAATCATTAAAAAAACAAGTCAATACTAGAAATTACAAATAGTTTTTAACTGTTCAAATTATGTCTCAATTATTGACATTACAAATTTAGCAATGAGAAATACTCTGTATAATTTTATATCATAAAAAAAAAAACTTCCCATAGTTATTTTCCAATTCCAGATAAACACAATTTAAGGTCCCTGGTTGCAACCTTGGTGGAACCCGCATTATTTGACGCAAGTCTTGCACGAACAATTACAACATGTTCTGCTAAGCTATAACTAGTAATTATAGGGCAGTAAGGCGTAAACAGAACAGATTAGGCCTACAAAGGGTGCCCATAGCCGTGGTCGACGACATCTGTTTTTGGCATCTTCTAATTGTCTACTCCCTGTTTGGAAGATATAGTAATCAAGCTTGAAAACCCTTCACCACTTAAATATTGCTGTCTTTGGGCCAAAAACAAATTGGAGATGAGATACGATATTATTTTTACTTTCTCCCATACAGAAAGTTATATTTCGGATTACAAATGGAGGTTGAGTTTCTTGTGGGTATATATCTTCGAGGTCCCGTGTGTTCAAAAAGTAGATTTTTAATGCCTGTCATTTGTGCAGTGCTCTACAAGAAAAATGTGTGATACGATTATAATGAAATTTTTATGTACGCATATTTTGGGCATATCTCGAGTTATTGTTACTTGTTTTTAACGGTTTTGGAGGTATTCGACGGTAAAAGATTTAAACGTCCGCTATTTTGAAAATTATAAACAAAGTAGCTGTGTTTGGTGCAATTGTATATCGTAACAAGCAAAACACATACCAAATTTGAACTCAATATCTTTTCTATTTCTGGAGTTACAGTGAGTTTTGTAAAAAACAAAATGGCGGATTGCGACTAAACTAAGGCAAATTCGAAAAAAGTTCCGGAAATTTTTTCATTTATTTGGATATGTAGAATCCGATCCTGTATAGTACGCTAAGGTTTTTTGTGACATTCTGTATATGTAACTCGAGATATGGGCAAAATACCCCCAGATAACAAATTTCATTAAAATCGTGTCACACGTTTTGATTGTAGAGCACTACACAAATGAAAAACATCGAAAAAACACTTTTTGAACGCAGGGAACTTGAATATATATTCGATAACTAAAAATTTAGGAGTAGTTTCCTTTAAAAAAAACCACAAAATTAAGATTTCTTCAAAAATACTCAAAACATATTGGACACTATCCAAAAATGCTGGTTCCTGGGATATAAGTTTAAAAAAAATAATTAAAAATCGGTCCTGGGTCTGTTTAAAAAACGCAATTTCTCAAAATTGACTCTACCGATTACGTTTAAATTTTAGTGTATTGTGAAGATTAATAACCAAAACCTCTGTGGAAAATCGTAAGTAATCAAATATTACGTTTCAGAAATAATAGGCAAGCATCATAAATAAACTTTAGCCGCCGTCAATAAAAGCTCAATTTTAATCAAATATCATTAATGCTGAGGACGCTATTATGTAGGGGTCTTTATTTTATGTTCTTTTCTTCTTTCAGGCATACAAAGACAGTCATTTAAAAAAAAGTAGAAGTCTTTTAAGCGGCCTATCGCCAACATATTAATGTTTTCGTCATATAAACAAAAATATCCTTAATCAGAATAACTACTAGTTTTATTTGATACCATACATAATATTTTCAAAAATAAAAATTTTCAATTCGATAGTGTTTGCCTCTGCCCCGTGTTTTTGTTAATGGTATATTTTCCCTATATGTGGGACAATACAAAGAATATAAATGCAAGTTTGAAACATACAGGATTTATCGTCTTGTCTGTGTAGACTGGTTGCGACTTAGAGGCAGACTCGCGTGATGTTATAAGGATCCTTAGTTTTACCTACGGAACCTAATAAAGACATATCAATGAAAATACAATCCATCTGTTGAATTGATTCTCACATTTCACGAAAACTGATAATTTCTCGTTGTATGGTCAAATTAAGTTTTATTGGTCACAAAAAAACTGTAATATTATATAGATCGTAGTGCAATATAATGTCAAATCCATTTTTTTCAGATTTGTAAGGGACGCCGTATTTAAAGTTAGGGGAGGGGGCATGATATCTGACACTTTAAATTTGGTTTAGCATCAAGATATATATTTTTTTATTAAATATACATACATATTCCCAATCAGAATCACTTCTAATTTTATTTGACATCCAATTCAATAGTTTTTGTCCGTTAACTACACCAAGGTCATTTTTTTTAACGCTATGTTTTTCCTATATGTGGGACAATACAAAGAATATAAACACAAAGTTTGAAATATATAGGATTTATCGTTTTGTTGTGTAGATTGGTTACGACTTGTAGACAGACAGACACGCGTGTGTATAAAGGTCCTTGGTGTTACCTACAGACTCTAAAAAGTCACATAATTACATAATTATTACATAATTTTGCTAATATACACGTTTCAACGTTTGCTATCTAATTGGTAAAAAAGCTATGAAAAGAGCATTAAAATTACATGTATATGAAATTTATTCATTTACTTATTTTTATCAAACGTAAACTTAAATTATAGAAATTTAAAAGTTTTGTTCAATATCATTTCATCTAAACAGTTGATTCCGGTAAACAAACATAAATTTCTACCAAAAAGTGACACGCCATTGATTACGTATGTTAAACCCCACTGCAACACTTTCCAAGTGGATGTTTTCAGAACAGCTAGTACAAGCAGTAAACAATGGTAATTTCAATTACGCCGCTACTCAAACCAAGCACCCAGTTCCTTGCAATGAATTACACTGATTCAATTATTATTTTATATATTCCACTGGATAAACAGTTTAAACTGTAAATTTGTAATTTGTGTTTAAAGGATTTACATTTGTAGCTGTTTGATGAAAACAAATCGTGCACTAACTTTCTCGTTTACATATGAAGAGATACATAATTAAAATTGGTCCTAAATTCGTTCCTGTTAAATTGACTTTTACATTTCATAACCAAAAACACACATTAAAAATAAATAACAGGGGGGGGGGGTTATACCATAAGATCAAAAATACAAATTTCGACACATTGTACGACATGTTAATTTTAGTTTTAAAGTCGGTAATGTTGGGTTATCCCCCCCCATCATTTGTGTATACAGAAGCTAGTACACGACGTTTCAGACTATAAATCAACTCCCAGTCATCAAGTTATAAACCTATAACACGAAAAAAGTGGAAAACACCAACATAGACATTTATATTCTCGAAACGTCGCGTATTACTTTGTATACAGGGTGTTACCAAAAATCTTCCAAAACATCAGGACCTTATTCTTTAAGTCAAAACCAATGAAAAAATGTATACAAACTTATTTCTTAAAATGTTTAATTTTCTATGTAGTCAGTATTTTGTGTTTTTAACAAAAACATTCATGTCTTTCAAACGGTAAATGATATGCAGTTAAAACATTTTCACTGCTACTTAGTGTTTTAAAGACTCAATTTGAGAAAAATAATCAACCGATTACCTTTAATGTTGTCAATTTAAACTTTTTAACGTCGATTATCTCAAAAAAACCATTGATTTTTAAAATACTTTTAAAATAAGAGACAAAATATATTCCTTTGTTTGTTTTTTCTGTAGCTTACAGGATAGATGAGTTATTGATAAAATTGATTCTTTCTACAACACCCAAGATTAGCCTCAAGATTATTGTTTAATTTTTTATCTATCATCTCTAGTAAATATTTGTTAAAATTAACGGTTTTTGAGTTCCACGTTAAAAAGAGTTTAAATAGCCGCCATTTTGAAATCAGTTATTTTTCTCAAAATGGGTTTTGTAACACTAAGTAGCAAACAAAATTTTATCTGTACATCATTTACCGTTTAAAGATATTAATTTTTTGTTAAAACATTAATGGCGACTAGACAAGAAAACTAAGCATTTTAGATAATATGTTTGTTTATATAAACATTTTCATTGGTTTTGATGTGAGGAACACCCTGTAAAAAACAAATAATGGCAAACTTACGATTAAACCATATAATTAACAATGATATTTCTATTACTACCCATTAAATTAGTTTTATAATATTTAGGTTGTTTTAGAAATTGTATTATAGTTTGAAACCTCTAAAGATTATTTACAGGACTCTAAAGATGATCATTGTCAACCACTTTTTATTATTTCAAAAGTAAATAAAGACTATTATTAATTTGTATATTTATTTAATTTCGAATATGGTAAAACGTAAAATTAATGATCTGGAGATTACACCTGTAGCCTAAAATTCGTCGGAAAAAAATGTTGGAAGTTCCTTTTTGTAGATTAAATAAGGTTCATAATAATTATGAAATCATGAGCCTTGAATTATTCAACAGGGTTGACACAATACATTTGATTTTATCCGACAGAGATTTTGAAAAAGTACTTAAAAAAATGGTTGGTATTGAACCCCTTTCTACAATTAACAAGATTTTTTTCGATTATGGTACAGTAGTATTTTACTTTATCTGTCAAGCCTTTAACATTCTTAAAAATAAATAAATAAAATTTCAATTGTCTTGAAAGTTTAGTTGTTTTGTTATTTATTTATAGATTTTTTGAGTTATGTTGTTAGATTATTAATGTTGTCTGTTTTTGTATTAATATTGTTAGTAGTTTGTTGTTGAATGAATATTTGCAATTGCCTATTATTGCTTAAACATATGTTATAAGATTTTTAGTACAATTTCAATTTTAGTATGATTATCTTGTAAGATATCAATTATTATTTATTGTTGTTTATATTATTCACAGATTTAACTTGTGTTTTTATTCTTTTTAATGGGTTTTTTGTTTATGTGATTATGTAATTATTTATTTTTCTTGTGATTTTTTAATAGCTAAGCCAATGACAATGTCATCTGTGTGATAATGTTTAATGACAATAATAGTTTTTTTGTAGCAAAATAAAAAAATATATATTAAAAAAAAGTTTGAGAAATTTGTAAATCTTCCGTTATTCCAAAATGGTTTATAAAACGAAACCTACAAATCAAATATGAGAAAAATCAGACTATAATATTGTGACTTGTAAGCCTTTACGATTGGAAAAAACTACTGAGAGAGGTTAAGTTTAGTTAGGTGGAATCACTTGTATAAGAAAACCTGTTAGGTTTTAAAACTTGATAATTTGAGTATTTGTATTAATTCCATAAGGACATACTTTGATAAGGTCACCGTTTTCAATGATCATTTTGAATTGAACTTTAATTTTTCACATAACAAGGGTGTCATGTGACAGATATTTTCAGACCGGTTTTCAGTTCTGAAAACAAAGGTGACTCTCAATTTAAATATATCTTAACGTTTTCATATTATTATTATTATTTGTTTCAAAAAAGTGTTTTGACAATTAAAAAGGGAAACGTATGAATTGAAAATGCTAGTTTAACTAAGATGAAGGATTCAAAATTGCCGACGAAAACGATGACTGTCTAAATGTGTCCTTAGTTTTAAATTATAACAGTAGTTTTTTATATAACTAAGTGACTCCAGATTTTCACTTCATCTGATAATATACACTGAGTAGAAATAAGGATTCAATAACTTCAATGGGTAAAATCAGTGGACATTTAATGATCTCCGGTGTGTCGGTGTTACCATAAGGTAATTTCTATAAAGAAATTCACTGATGAAACCTAACCTGTTACAAGAATTCCTCATGTTTTAGGAATATCGTAGAGATTTCAAATTCATCCGTCTCCTATAGATAGGTTTATTAATTATTTAGTTCTTGTCGACTTTGGTCTTAAAAAAGTAATAAAAAAACAATATTACATAACCTAACCTGTAGGAGACACTCTATCTAAGATTATCTTAATTTATCTAAGCTGTCCAAACCCAACAAATTATTATATTATCAGAAAAAAATGTTTAATTATACAAATATATTTCAAAAACTACCTTCATTAAAATTTTAATTTGGGGCAAAATATATTTCAAACCAAATTTAATTTAAAACAATAAAGATGTCACTTTTTGTTGTCCGTAATTAAAAGAGTTCTCGTCTGGGATTGCATTGTTTGTTTAGCTGAAGACATGTAATTCAAATGTAATGAGTGAGTGCCCGAGGGTGGCAGCGGTACACGACGGCAATTAGGGCGTTCCAATTAGCCAAACTGCAATGGCCTTCTAGTTCACGTCGTCGTCGTTGTTCGACCAAATTGCTTCGCCCATTACGTCAAGTTCGGTATTGTGCAGGCAGCGACATCTTTATTCTAAGACTAAAGTTACATATTCTTGATTCTAATTAAAGTGGTTTTACACAATGTGAAACCCTAATTGGCGGGGGTTGGTTGTGGAAGGGGGAGGGGGTTCAGTGTACCTTATTAAGCAAGATTCATTTAAACACAGCGGCGCGACCGGGAATAGATAATGCGAAATCAGAAAGAAAATCAGGAGGTAATTTAACAAAATAATTGTGTTTGTTTGCTGTTAAAAAAACTTGAATTTTAAAATATAAATATTATCTTATAATTTATTTAATTAATTATTGAAAATGACAATAATAAATGTCTAAATGTGTTGTTGTAATTAGTTTCTAAAAATTCTGATTTTTGTTGTAAGTCAAAAATAAATCGGACGTTTTACGGGGATATTCAGTATTAACAATTTGATATGCGTTGTTATGGTACTTACCCAAAAATGTAATATAAACAGATCCATTAAATGTAATGCCCAAACTTGGTTTCTTGGTTATTGTAGGAAATGTTAGTAGATAGATCAAGGGGTCTTATACAGTAGGGTAAGTTTGTTTGAAGAATTGTTACACGGGTTTCTGAACCTCGTAATTGTCACTTTTTGGTGTCGGCTAGGCCTAAAGAGGCCTTGTAGATGTGTATATATTAAAAACTCTCCATTCGCTTCGCTCAATGTCTCGGCACTTACAGATCTTATAGCTGTACATTTGTGAAAGAGCCTCTACCTTACTGACTCGACTCTGCGGGATCTAAGTAGGTCTAACTGTAAGAATATTGCATTTTCTTGGGAGCTCTTCGTTTTGTTTAAAAGGTAAAAAACCTCTCGTTCATCATCACCTTATAAATCAAGACCCCTAGACCTCGAATATTCTAATAGCGTCAGGCTCGGAAAAGAACAAGAGTTGGTCAAGAGAAACCTAATTAAAAAATGAGAGGGATTTAACTCAAGACTACAAGAAAAAGGATGTAAATCCAGTTAGGTCTCCTCGTTGAATACTTTAATAACGTCAGGGTTGGAAGAGAACAAGAGTTGGTCTAGAGAGACCCAATAAAAACATGAGAGGGATCTAACCAAAGACTACACGAAAAAAGTATAAATCCAGCAAGGTTCCCCCTCCCCCGTTAAATACTTTAATAGGGTCAGGGTTTGAAGAGCACAAGAGTTCATACCGATTGGTCTACGTGTTTGGCCTAAAAAATACAAACGAATTGGTCCAGTTTTAAAACAGCACAAGTTAAGTAAATACAAAACAAAACAAAGAAAACATCAATTTATTGTTTGTTTAGCTTCTCTTAAATACGTTAAGTTCATATTGGCATAACAATTAATTTGGGTCACGTGCTATAAAAACTGATTGAAAATACATTAGAACAATGGAAAACTGATTAAAATTGGTTTGTGTATATCTATGGAAGAATGATATATTTTTCTTAAGTTGTTTTTAAAATTAATTCTGATGTTTTCGATAAAAAAAAAGTTGGGAAAAATCAGTTTCAATTTGGACCAAAATAACATAGTACTTTGTTTTCAAAACGACAAATTTTATATATAAATTACTGGCTCGTTAGGACAATATAGTTGGAAATCTATTTTCAGAGTATTAAAAAATAAGTAGGTAAACTGAATTCGATTCTACAAGCTTTGTGCCGATACCTCAAATCATATTGTAAATAAAAAGAACACCGTAAGTTGTTAGGAAGTTATTCAAACGTAAAACCAAAGTAAGCCGCCGGGTGGAAGTGGAGTGGGGGAGTAGAGTAAATTAAGTAAAAGAATTGTAACGACCAGAGCGCAGCAGCGTTTCGCCTTTATTAAGATTGAAAGCCATTATAATTATCTCAGTCCAACAAATCGCCGTACAAATTTGATTTCAACAATGAACAAACAGCGCTTTCTGTTAGTGATGGTTGCAACTACAACTAGATGAAAGGATTAGTGTTGGGCAAAAAAGGGTGTAGGCTAATTTCCTTTAATCAATGTAGGCCTACCAACCAAGACGGAGGACAGACAAAATAAATTTGATTATTAAAAAGCAAAGAGAATCATGTAGACTTGAAGAGCTGATGTTAATTAAATCGGGGATAAGGGAGGGAGGACGCTACTCATAATAACAATAATGAAAAAACTTAATGAAATGTCGGAGGGGCTTTAGGGAGTCACAATTTGATTAATTACTTGCAGCTTCTCGGCCATATTGGTGTCGCTACTACTCAACTGAAAAACATCGTATTGAGTACAAAAATTAATTCATTATTCAAAGATTAATTTTGTCTAACGATACGAAGGCTAATTAGAATTTAATATTTTTGTTTCTTGGAAAATATGATTGACGTGGATCGTACTTTGGTTGGACAGATTAACTTTAATTAATCGTTAGAAAAATATTAACAAACAAAATTAAATTTTTGACGTTTATATAATGAGATACCGTTAGAAGGACAGTTCAGAAAAAAAACTTAAATTTTTTATCATTTTCTTCTTATATTTCTTTACAAAATTTTAAAACAAGAGCGATTCCTTTATCTTAATGTAGGATAAGGAATATATCAAATTTGGTTTTCAAGTCTTGCACAATTTGAGTTTCAACAATTAATATTCCCACTTTATTTAGGATTTGTGTCAACTAAAATTAAATTTCAATAATGAGATTGTATTTAGATTTACAAATACGGGTTAATTTTTCAATGATTAGAAATGTAAAAATGCGAAACTTATTATTATTATTTTAGACTGTTAATGACAATAGGAAATTGTGTCCATAAAATAATGAAAAGAAATTATTTGCAGAGATGCTGATCAATAAATGTTTTGGTATTTGTGTACTATACGGACCCCTCCCCCTTCGAAACTCGAAACATTTGGTGCTGTTTATCTGTACTGTCATAACAAACAAAAATAACATAACTGCGACTTTCGTTCCCCCCACTACAATCCTCTCAAGTTCGGCCATTCATCCGGTCTAAACCAGCCACTACGAGGTCAGTACTACTGCAACACTCTTACGAGAATCATTGTTTGTAATTAATAGCGGTCGGTATTGTTATTTTGCTGATTTATTAACTTATGTTGGTTTTAAACTGAATAATTTCATAAGTCTATTTGAACATATAACATAACCTGGTCGAACCTAAACTATTCGAGTTTTTACAAAAATGTACATTAGATTTGCAGTAGCAATAATCACAATGAATAGGTCAGGTAAGGTGTATATGTACTAAAATTGCAGTATTATTTTAATTAGTTACTATTTGACGTACAAAAAAGGGAGGGTTGCTAGGTTGGGGGAAGGGTGTCAGTACAATTACACAAGTACCGATTTTTTTCACCCATCACGTTACTTTCTGTATTCTACATATTCTATATATGAGAAATTTAGGTGTAATAAGATTTTTTAAATAATAAAATCTATTTTTTTATTATTCTCTATGACATTGAACAACACTATGGTGCGCTAATTTTGGTTCATCCTGTACAAACGTCACGGAATTACAAATTGTTTAGTAGTACATTATATGCCTATTCCCCCTCATGATAAAAACTAAAACACAATTGATTCAAAAGTTTCGATAACACACACATAAATTTTGTAAACAAATTCTTTGTGAAACAATTAGAGACAAAACCGAAAGTCGGGATATAAAGGACCAAGAGATGTGATTAGAAGGGGACGGTCCTCACAATAGTCCCGCATGCCAGAGTGTGTCGTAATGTCTAGCGGTGGAAGATCTAATCACATTTCACGGTAATTTCTCGCACACTGCCTCCAATTATAGCTATTATTCAATCTGAAAATATAAGCTTACTGATGTAGACGTTAAAATATGTAATGTGGATTCTGCGACAGTTTAAATATAGCGTTTGAAGGTGGGAATGATTTCCTGATTTAAAAATACATTAATGACACTGAGACCATGAATAGTCCACTGATCCTACCCACTTGAGTCAGCAACATTTTGAAGCGTGTGCAGGTGCGCGCTCGCACGAGTAAAAGCTCCAGGGACCCATTTAACTCAAAATTGCTATGTAGTTCTGGGAATCATTGGACAACATCGTGAGTAATAAATATCGGTGGGTGAATTTAAAATGGCGACAAATTTTCCACCCGTGCGTCGTACGGATCCAGAATTGTTCACCCAATGATGAATAAGTGTTTCTAATCTTGTTTAAATGGTAAAAACGTCTCTGTTATCATCACCTTATTAAAAAAGAAAGAAAATAATATAAAATAAAAACTTCTAGCCCTTGAATACTATAATAGCTTCAGGGTCGGAAAAGAACAAGAGTTGGTCAAGAATGAGTTAATAAGAAAGATGAAATAATGGATCTAACTCAAGACTACATGAAAAAAGGATAATTCAGAACACTTTATTAATATTTATAAAGTTTTTGACTTACCTGTCAATCTTGATTGTAAAACTTTCTTATTTACAGCTGTTTCGCCTATCTCTCAGGCATCATCAGAACAAACACTTTTATTGCACTGAGAGTTTGTCAAACATTAAAAAAAAAATACACATTATTATAAGTTTAGAATTTGAAAAATAATAAATAAGTTAGACTCCTATAAACATGACAAATTTATTTATTTATATAATTTATTATAATGATGTGTGTTTTAAAATATTTTTAATGTTTAACAAACTGTTATTGCAATAAAATTGTTTGTTCTGTGGATGGCTGATAGATAGGCGAAACAGCTGCAAACAAAAAAAAAAATTTTACAATCAAGATGGCTCAGAAAAGTAAAAAAAAAATTATATGGCTGACTTCTTCTTCTTTTATCAAAACCTTTAAATTGAGGTATCACTCAGTGGGGTAAATATTTAAAATTTATGACTTACCCCCAAACCCCTATTTTTGGAGGAGGGGTTGAATTTTTTGAACACACAAAAAGACTCCACTTTTGGTCATTTAAACATTCCTTAAAGTAAATCATGCTATTTGCACCCGTTCAAAAATTTATAGGTGGGGGGACTTTTGGAACACACCTTATACAAACTGCATTTAGTGCGAAATCATAACTCAAACTGTGGAAGAAAGTGGGGGGGGGGAGAGAAGACCATTTTGCATAAATATATTTTATACATTTTCAAAAAAGTTAATAAAAGAAAGACACTTTTATACTTATCTTTATACTTTTTATAACTCATCTCCCGTAAGTGATAATTGGACAACAAATCAGGACTAAAGACAATTATTACACGTGTAGCAACAATTTAGGAGAAGTAGAAACACATATTTAATTTAGTGAATGAGTGTGAGAAAGTTAGTGCGATGTTATTACACCGATGATTGACAATATTTTAGGACCTAAAGAAATTTTTATTTTAAAATTTAGAGGATGGAATTTTGTAAATGTATTTGTTGAGCTAAAGTTGTGGATATAGTTAAATATTCATATTAAAATACTGAATGACTTAAAAAAACGAACATTTTCTTAAATGTCCACTCATCTTAATTAAAATCTGAAATAGGGTATATATTACCCCCTCCATTATAAAAATCTTCAATGCATGTTTCCGACACCCTAAAGTTTGTATTTGCGACGATAAAATCGACTCACTTATTAATAATTTTTTTAAAGTTTTAATTTTATTCTTGTTTAAAGGCAAAAAACCTCTCACTCATCACCTAAATATAAAGAAACAATGATAATAAAATGAAGACCTCTATCCCTCGAATACAATAAGGTAAGGGTCGGAAGAGAACAAGAGTTGTTCAAGAGAGACCTGATAGGAAAGATGAAAGAGAGGAATCTAACCCAAGGTATAAGATACAGCTAAGTTACCTCGGGATAGCCGAGCCCGTACTCATTATAAGTGAGTCCCTGAGGATAGAGGTATAACCTAACCTAACCTAACCTAACCTAACCTAACCTAACCTAACTTAATTTAATTGTTCTTCGGTTTTAAAATATTAACACCCAATTATAAGCCATAGATTTCTTCAATTAACATATTCTCTAAAATTACGTTTTCAAAAGTTTTAAAAGCTATCAATACTTGTTTACCCTGTCTATAAAATAGTTGATAACAATGTATTTATTCGTACGGATAATTTGAATTTACCTCTTGACATTTCATATAATACAAAATTGTAAACATTTGTTTCTTTATATAGATTGAACATGTTGATACGGTGTAGTACTACCTATAAAATACACACTACTGTCTTATGCATTGTATCGAGGAAAGCAACACTAATATTCAAGGAAAGCCATTCTTTAGGCATTAGAGAAGTTTGTTTCGATGGAAGGTATATAAAACAGATAGGAGAATGGAGGGAAGGTGTTTCATCCAGTTTCAGGGCTTATCCGACGCCGAGCGTAGCGACGCCCTGCCATCTTATATATTTCAATAACGATGTCTTTGGAGACCCATTGAGCGAGCGTCTTCTATCTTCCTAACCTAACAAATACTACGACATACGAAATAACAACTTAGACCCTTCACTGCATTCCTTATGTCTTGACTGCCAAATATACAGCGTAAGATTAACATGCAACTAATATGATGCCACATAAATATTTTGCTAATTTTGCACGTTCACAGACTTATACTTTAGCATTGAAATAATTAAATTTAATATAGGGGAAATTGGTTAAAAAACTAAAAAAGAAAAAGAAAGTTGTTCAAACGATATTTCGCCAAGATATTACTGGACCATTTATGGAACAATAAATAACTTTCATAAAAACTAATTAATTTTGACATTTTCGATTAAAAATTTTAGAAAAAATTAATTTCAAATTGGACCAAAATAAAATAGAAATTTATTCTTAAAAACGAACGTTAACTTTAAAATACTATTTAAGACCCCCCCCCCCCCATCCCTATTGGAAAGTGTTTGCAAAGTCACGCGGAAGTAATTTTACTGTTACTGTGTAAAAAATATCCATTTCATCAAAATTGCCACAGCGTTGAATTTTTATAACGTATTTGTTAAAAAAAAAAATTTCTACGATACAAATTTAAAGAAAAAAAGATTTTAGAAAAAGGAAACAATTTTGAAAAATGATGATTTTTATGAACAGTTTTCCCCAAATTTCGCGAAAAATACAAATGTAATTAAAAATGACAAATAAGTTTTTTTGTACATTTTTTTTTTATACCACTCGATCTCATCGCCTCATACAAAAAGAAGAAAAGAGCATAAAATAAATACCACTAGCCCTCGAATACAATAGCGTCAAGGTCGGAAAAGAAAAAAAAAGTTGGTCAAAATAGCTAGGAAAGGTGAAAGAGAGGGATGTAACCCAAGACTATATGGAAAAACGTGTATATCTTGCAAGGTACTTCGGGATTACAAAGCCCGTACTCACTAGAGTTGAGCGGTTATTTCGCTATTGCCAAGCTTGCTATTATCTGAGGATAGAAGTTGGTTAAGAGAAACCTGAGGAAAGATGAAAGAGAGGGATCTAACACCTAGCCTAAAACTACATGGAAAAAGATGTAGATCCAGCTAAGTTTACTCGGGATTGCTAAGCTCATAAAATCAGCCCTTGAGGGTTGTAGTGGTTAAAATTGTGTATCAGTTTTCGTATATTGTTTTTTCTTACTAAACAGGTCAAAACTACACACACTATTACAACTGGTAAAACAAAATTTGTAACTTAAATACTAAATTGCTCGGAAACTAAGAGAGGATTTTAAAGAGGTCTTTACTAGAAGCAATAATTGCACGCGTCTTTTATTTGTAATTTTTTTAATGTTAAAAATTAGCCGCTTTCAAAATCGTACTTTTTTAGGTAAACTTTCATCGTGCTGATATGGAATAACACGCATATAATATATAACTTGACAATATTTGTTTAAAGGTGTACTTTTAATTACTAGCAAAAACGTGCGTTTCGTATGTTTTATAAACATTTAAATTGCCTTGGCTTAGTTATTTTTTAATACTAAAATCACTTAACGAAAATTAAATTGAAAAAATTGACGTGTAACGATTTTTGATTAAAGAAGTATTTTTCAATATATCAATGTAGGCTAATGTGATAAATTCGTATTGTAGCAAATATTAAAAAGCAGATTGTTTTTTACTAGCTTTATAGACTTCTTACCGACACGACCTCTTAAAATCCCCTCGTATTTATGTAGAATTGTAAAACAATTTTTTTTGGAAAAAACATTTAAAAAATTTAACTTGCTGAAACAGGGTCAATTTAGGTAGTAAAAAAATCACAAATATTGAATACAATTTTATGCTCTATAAAAAGTCTATCATTTTTAGATAGGTCCATATTTTTAGCGGAATTAACAAAAACTTCTAAAAGTACGTAAAATTCTCATTTTAAAAAATTGTATCATTTGTCCTGAATAAAAATACAACTGTTTTTGTACTTAAATGATGAACATATTCAGTCTCTTGATAATCTTTTGCAAAGTTAACGGTTATCGAGATATTCAAATATTTAAACAACCGTCATTTCGAAAATGTAAAAAATAAAGTTTTGATTTTTGGTATACTGTTGGTACAATAAGACTATACCACATCTGGATTATATATCTCATCCAGTTCCGCAGTTGGAATTTTTTTGAAAAACATAAAGAGACATAGAGAAGGCAAACGAAGCTACTTTGAACATATTTATAGAAACTATTTTTTAAATTTTAACGTAAGGAATCCGATAATCATCCATGCTTTTTAGATACACTCTCTATATTACAATAATAGGCTATAGAAAGTTAATTGTAATTTTTATTAGGGACCGTAGGTAAAACCAAAGACCCTCATAATTTTACGCGTGTCTGTCCGTCTGTCTGTAAATCGCAACTTGTCTTCAAAGACAAGACGATAAATCCGATATATTTAAAACTTTGCATTTATATATTTTTTGTATTCTTCCACATAGAAAAAGAAATTTAAAAAAAAACCCCTAGAGGTAGTTGAGGCAAAAACTATCCAGTTGAATTTAAAAAAAAAATATGGAGGTATCAAATAAACCTAAAAGTTATCCTGATTACGAATATGTATGTATATTTATCGAAGAAAAATTAATATGTTGGCGCTAGGTCAAATTTAAGTATTAGATATCATGCCTCCCCCCCCCCTAACGTGAACACAGCGTGACCTACAAATCTGGAAAATATTAATTTGAATATAAATTGCAGTGTAAAATTATATATCATAGTTTTTTGTATGACGAATACAACTTAATTTAACCACAAAATGAGAAATGCGTAATGAGTAAGTTTCAAAACGTTTTTGTGAGATGTGAGACAAACAATTTTATTCAATATACATTAGAAGATGGAATGCATTTTCATTGATTTCTCTTTATTAGGGTCGTTATTATGTAAATTTATAAATATTTGCTCAAAGACGTTCATGGTTTTTTTCCCATTTTTTTAAGGCTGACAACCACTGAACTGTCGAATAATTTTGGTTGGGTTTTATTAGGTTTTTGGGAATGGGACAAACTGTCCAATGTGTGTGAGTGAGTGAGTGATTGAGTGAGTGAGTGAGTGAGTGAGTGAGTGAGTGAGTGAGTGAGTGAGTGAGTGAGAGAGAGAGAGAGAGAGGAGAGGAGAGAGAGAGAGAGAGAGAGAGAGAGAGAGAGAGAGAGAGAGAGAGAGAGAGAGAGAGAGAGTGAGAGAGAGAGAGAGAGAGAGAGAGAGAGAGAGAGAGAGAGAGAGAGAGAGAGAGAGAGGAGAGAGAGAGAGAGAGAGAGATAGAGAGGGGTAAATTAAACCTATATTTGTTAATTAATAATAACTGTAAACAAATGCAAATACATATAATATATAAAATACATAAACAGTAATATTGTGTCCAATTACAGGATCACAATTAAAATAATACTTCATGGAAACCAATTTGATTCCAATTAAATATATATAATGATACAACATTATTGCACTAATTACTCTGAGAGTGGAATATTGTAAATCTAATTAATTGTTATGCTAAATATATATGATTTAATTACATTTGCATTATTTCTATTAGAAGCACAATTAGAGTAATGACAATCATAAACTGTAAATTGACGGTGACATTCAGATGGATTTTAATATATAAAATTAAGACAGCGTTTTACAGCGTACATTATAATTTTATTATAATCTAGAATTCCACTACTCATTGGATTTTTGTCCTTGCTATTTAAAGGTAAAAACCCCTTCGGTCATAAAGATTCTATAAAAAAATAAGAATATAAGAAAATGAAGATCCCTTAGCTTTTGAATATTCTAATAGCGTCAAGGTCAGAAAATAACAAGAGTTGGTCGAGAGAATCTGATAGAAAAGATGAACTCAAGACTACATGAAAAAGTGTATATCCAGCTAGAATCACTTGGGGTTGGTACTCCCTTCTCACTATGAGTGAGCTCCTGAAGGTTACATACTTTTTAGAATGCAATTGGACATGTAATAACGAGACTGACTACATATGTTTCTCTTAGAGAAATGTGAACTCTTTGGCAGAGTCCTTGGATGTGTTTAAACCTGAAAGACAAGTAGATTATGAGCCATCGTTTAGTGGAGTTAAGCTCTGCAAGAGTCTGTACTAGGATTGTTTAGATCATTCATTCTGTCGAGAGTCGACGTGATGGGGAACCTGTCTGCAGATTTTAAACATGGACTTACACTCCTCTATGCGATGCAGCGTAGGCAAAGTAGTGTTCTCTTTTGGATGCAGTATGACAAAGGGGAAAAGCATATACCGAGGACTGCGTGGTTAAGATGAACTTAACTTTAATATGCGGATTCTGGATACCAGGGGAGCTCCAGTTTTAGGAGCTTTGCATAGGTGGACCGTTTATTTCCCAAGCTAACAAAGGTGACCTTGGAGAACTTTCAAAAGACAAACCGCGGAGTGAGAAGAAATGGAGGTGGAGGAAACTGGGGTTTTACCTAACCCAGTCGAACTCACATCTCAATCATCGTAAAAAGACCAAGAATCTCCTGGAGAACCGCCCCAATCTGGAAAAAGTGAGCGATGGGGTCGAACATCTCAACATCAGTAGAAATAAGCACAAAAGTCTTTCAGGAGCGCAAAACCGCAAAACTGAGAAGAAAAGAAACAGTGGCTTCCGATAAAATCAGGATATAGTAGGGATACCGTGTGTCTAGCCAAGATAGCCATCAATAGGTAGGTTTGGAAACAAGACCTGCAAAGAAAGGCATTTTAATGGCAAGAAGTTTCTTTCGTGTGGACTTGGACAACTCAGCCGAATTACAGGAGGAATACTTGCATAGAATAGGAATATACCACGAGAAAACAGTGTGTATACTATGAAGTTATATGAGGAAATACATGCCCCTTAATCAATGATTGTGAGTTTCTTGCCAGAAAGAGGCATTAATGTGCTAATAAGTGTACTACTAAAACTAGTAGAAGGGATCGATGAACTAGATTTAAGATGAAAGAGGAGGATATAACACAAGACTACATGAAAAAAAAGGTGTAGATCCAACTAGGTCCCCTAGGGATTGCCATGCTTGTATTTTCTACAGGAACCCCTGAGGGTAATAAAAACTAAATTGGATATCCGGGACCGAGAAGTTATCAATTTTTTCTTTCCTTTCTTCTCCAATAATAATCTATAACACCACTATTAGTGAATCAACTGAACGAATCAAAAGTGTACATCAATTATCTAAAAAAAAGTGTCAAATACATTGCAAAAACATTGTACAAACTTTCTAACACACCCAGTTCCAAAATATACGTTGCAAAAACATTGCACAAACTTTAACACACACTTTTTAAAAATATACTTGGCAAAAACATTGCACAAACTTTCAACACACACTTTTTTAAAATATAGCCTACTTTGGAAAAAACATTGCACAAACTATCAACACACACTTTTTAAAAATATACTTGGCAAAAACATTGCACAAACTTTCAACACACACTTTTTTTAAATATAGCCTACTTTGGAAAAAACATTGCACAACTTTTTAACACACCCATTTTAAAATATACGTTGCCAAAACATTGTACAAACTTTCTAACACACCCACTTCCAAAATATCGTTGCAAAAACATTGCACAAACTTTAAACACACACTTTTCTAAAATATACTTTGGAAAAACATTGCACAAACTTTAAACACACACTTTTCTAAAATATACGTTGCAAAAACATTGCACAGACTTTCAACACACACTTTTCTAAAATATACTTTGCAAAAACATTGCACAAACGTTCAAACACACACATTTCAAAAATATAGCCTACTTTGGAAAAACATTGCACAACTTTCTAACCACCCACTTCCAAAATATCGTTGCAAAAACATTGCACAAACTTTCAACTCACTTTTCTAAAATATAGCCTACTTTGGAAAAAGATTGCACAACTTTCTAACACACACATTTCCAAAATAAACGTTGTAAAACATTGCACAAACTTTCTAACACACACATTTCCAAAATATACATTGCACAAACTTTCTAACACACACCAATTCCAAAAAACACGTTGTAAAACATTGCACAAAATTTCTAACACATCCATCTTCAAAATAAACCGTGCATAAGCCTTCGTCAGTGCGCAAAATTACACGAGACAATTTTTTTTAGTCTCATGAGATTTCAAAACGGATATTTTTTCAAAAAACTCAACAACGATTTTGATTCAGCACTTAACTTTGTCAATACAACGTATAATATATACACAAAAAGAATGTAAAAGGTTCCTCAATTACAACCTAATCCTTTAAACGGAATATATACAAACCGAATAGTTTAACCAGTAGATAAAGACTACTACAAAGTGAAAGTAAAATCTGGCCAATGCTTTGCCTTACGTGTAATGTAGTTGTCAAAACATAGAGAGCCTCTTACCGTAAAGCCGTGTCCTCTAAAAAGCTCTCCACTACTCTTCCCGATTATCATTTCACTTCGACTTAAAAGCCACTCTAACCCCTACCTCCCTCCCTCCCTCTCTCTCTCTCTCTCTCTCTCTCTCTCTCTCTCTCTCTCTCTCTCTCTCTCTCTCTCTCTCTCTCTCTCTCTCTCTCTCTCTCTCTCTCTCTCTCTCTCTCACTCTCTCTCTCTCTCTCTCTCTCTCTCTCTCTCTCTCTCTCTCTCTCTCGCTCAATAGAGTAAGACAATGATTTAGAAATCTATTGTACGTTTCAATTACATAATAAGTACGGTGATATATTGTATTTGATGAAAAATGTATTTCAATAGAAGAGCTTGCTTTTTGTCCTCGCACTCTTAAAATGTTCGAATATCTCACAAACGGGAGAAGGGATTTCGATGAAATCTGAACAATTATAAACATTTTGGCTTTAAAGTTACTGGGTAATGGTGAGTCGTTCGTATTATCGATATAGTTTAATCGAACATTTGCAATCATTTGTGTATATAAAAACTTATAGACGATGTTTCGAGAATGTGAATTAATTCCCGTTATCAAGTGATAAATATGAGATACGTGAAAAAAGCCAACGTAGCATAGGAGGCCTGAGCAGTCAAAATAACAAAGACTATAAATAACGGGACTACACAACAAAAAATATTTGCTTTTGTTGTTTAAAGGCAAACTTTTAGGTCATCATTTACATAAGTCCTAAAAAAATACCATAACATAGAGACCCCTAGCTTCGAATAACCTAATAGTATCAGGGTAGGAAAAGAACAAGAGTTGGTCAAGAGAAAGTTGACAGGAAAGATGAATGAGAAAGATTTAATCCGAGACTACATAAAGAAAGGTGTAGATCTAGCTAGGATCCTTGGGATTGCCAACCTTCCCCACTCACTGAACCCCTGAATGTCACAATACAAACAATGTCGAAACGTGAACCGAAATTGGTCAACTATTGGTTTCATCATTGGTATGTTCATCATTGATAAACTAAAATTATGTTACACAGTCATAAGGTTTCTATGGATAAACTAAAATTATGTTACACAGTCATAAGGTTTCTATGGATAAACTAAAATTATGTTACACAGTCATAAGGTTTCTATGGTTAAACTAAAATTATGTTACACAGTCATAAGGTTTCTATGGATAAACTAAAATTATGTTACACAGTCATAAGGTTTCTATGGATAAACTAAAATTATGTTACACAGTCATAAGGTTTCTATGGATAAACTAAAATTATGTTACTCAGTCATAAGGTTTCTATGGATAAACTAAAATTATATTACACAGTCATAAGGTTTCTATGGATAAACTAAAATTATGTTACACAGTCATAAGGTTTCTATGGATAAACTAAAATTATGTTACACAGTCATAAGGTTTCTATGGATAAACTAAAATTATGTTACACAGTCATAAGGTTTCTATGGATAAACTAAAATTATGTTACACAGTCATAAGGTTTCTATGGATAAACTAAAATTATATTACACAGTCATAAGGTTTCTATGGTTAAACTAAAATAACGTTACACAGTCATAAGGTTTCTATGGTTAAACTAAAATAACGTTACAGTCATAAGGTTTCTATGGATAAACTAAAATTATATTACACAGTCATAAGGTTTCTATGGATAAACTAAAATTATGTTACACAGTCATAAGGTTTCTATGGTTAAACTAAAATTATGTTACACAGTCATAAGGTTTCTATGGATAAACTAAAATTATGTTACACAGTCATAAGGTTTCTATGGATAAACTAAAATTATATTACACAGTCATAAGGTTTCTATGGTTAAACTAAAATAACGTTACACAGTCATAAGGTTTCTATGGATAAACTAAAATTATGTTACACAGTCATAAGGTTTCTATGGTTAAACTAAAATTATGTTACACAGTCATAAGGTTTCTATGGATAAACTAAAATTATGTTACACAGTCATAAGGTTTCTATGGATAAACTAAAATTATATTACACAGTCATAAGGTTTCTATGGTTAAACTAAAATAACGTTACACAGTCATAAGGTTTCTATGGTTAAACTAAAATTATGTTACACAGTCATAAGGTTTCTATGGATAAACTAAAATTATGTTACACAGTCATAAGGTTTCTATGGATAAACTAAAATTATATTACACAGTCATAAGGTTTCTATGGTTAAACTAAAATAACGTTACACAGTCATAAGGTTTCTATGGATAAACTAAAATTATGTTACACAGTCATAAGGTTTCTATGGATAAACTAAAATTATATTACACAGTCATAAGGTTTCTATGGATAAACTAAAATAACGTTACACAGTCATAAGGTTTCTATGGATAAACTAAAATTATGTTACACAGTCATAAGGTTTCTATGGATAAACTAAAATTATATTACACAGTCATAAGGTTTCTATGGATAAACTAAAATTATATTACACAGTCATAAGGTTTCTATGGATAAACTAAAATTATGTTACACAGTCATAAGGTTACTATGGTTAAACAAAAATTATGTTACACAGTCATAAGGTTTTTATGGATAAACTAAAATTATGTTACACAGTCATAAGGTTTCTATGGATAAACTCAAATTATGTTACACAGTCATAAGGTTTCTATGGTTAAACTAAAATTATGTTACACAGTCATAAGGTTTCTATGGATAAACTAAAATTATGTTACACAGTCATAAGGTTTCTATGGATAAACTAAAATTATATTACACAGTCATAAGGTTTCTATGGTTAAACTAAAATTACCTTACACAGTCATAAGGTTTCTATGGATAAACTAAAATTATGTTACACAGTCATAAGGTTTCTATGGATAAACTCAAATTATATTACACAGTCATAAGGTTTCTATGGATAAACTAAAATTATGTTACACAGTCATAAGGTTTTATTGGATAAACTAAAATTATGTTACACAGTCATAAGGTTACTTTGGATAAACTAAAATTCAGATTCGCACTTAGTTTATTATTTGTTTTTTTTTTTTAATTTGAGGTAGTTAATCCTAAAAATGTTACATTGTTCCTGCCTCAAGTGAGATGATGAATACTGTAGTTGAAAAAAATCGAAATTTTGACTTTTGTTTTTATAACGACTAATCTCAAAATTTCTGGAATAAAAAAATAAAAAACAATAAGACACGAGATATAGCCAAAAATATAAACATAGGCTTTACAAAATTTTACCAAAATTCATTAACGCTCGTTTGACTTTTAAAACACTCGACAATTACAGGCATTACTCCGAAAACCATTTTTTGGGGGTCAGAGGACTTCAAATCATCATTTCCACACATAAACTTTACACTGAATTTTGTATCCATCACATAACTTTATATTACGTAAATGTGAGAAATATTTACACAGATATATAAATTCTAAAATTATGTATATTACTTGTCGCAAAACATGTCTGTTCCTTTGTCGTTTGTCATATAAAGGCGGGACTGTTCTGTGACACATTGGCAATCAATTCAAAGCAAACAGAACAAACTTTATCAACGATAAATGAAATAAAGACTTAAAGTTTGTTTGTAAAGCAAATATCGGTAACTTAGCCATTTCTAAATTGATAAAACTTTTGTCAGACACAATGCCCTCAGTGCCCAGAACCCATCCATCTAATGCCATCCTCCCCAAGCTATATCCCAATGCTAATTTGTCTAACGGTCACTTAGGCGCTGCCGGCACTCCCTTGGGGGTCGTGGACAGCATTAGGACTGGGTCCAAACTACTTAACTCTCAATGTTGGACCAAAAATTCCGTAAGATTTTCCTCTCTGATGTACATTCTTGTACGTTTAATAGTTACCAATATTGGAATAGAGGTACACAGTTTTTTTGTTTTTTTTTTTTAAATAGTGTTTACAACAATATACTATCAAAATTAATTAATTTCATTAAAACTATGTTGTATCTAAACTTATGTGTAAGATATCTAGGAAGGAAGTAAGACAAGAATTTACAAATATGTATTCATATGTAGGCTTATGCACGCTTTTATAAAATATAGAAACTGTTCAATTACGTTAGAAAAACAACAGAAGAGTTACAATAGTTAGGATACAACTCTTGGTCAAAATGTTCCTTTATAATATATGACAAAACAAGGTATTAGAAATTTGTAAAAATGAGTAAAGTTTTTTAAATCGGGACCTTAAAAAAGAAAGAAAAAATTTCAACTACGCAAATTATTTTCTTAATGGTTTAAAATCTTTTAATTACAAGCTTAGTTTGAGTCTAAGGTTATTAAAAATTAATAAATTTATTGAAGCTATTATTAACCTCTAAACGTTACATGTTAAAACATATGTATCAATGTTTGATTTTACATGGAACCGTGTAATTGCATTGAAAAATAGATAATAATAAATTATAAAATACTATTTTTTATTTTGTTGTTTATAGGCAAAAAACCTTTTGGTCGTCATCGCCTTATATGTAAAAAGGAAGTAAAGAACATAAAATAAAGACACCTAGCCATCGAATATTCTAATAGCGTCAGGGTCTGAAAAGAACAAGAGTTGGTCAAAGAGATCTGATAGGAGGGATCTACCGCAGGAACAGATCAAAAAGGTGTAGATCCAGCTGGGATCCTTGGGAATGTCAAACTCGTTTAAAAAACCGTCGAGCTCAGATTTGGATCGAGTCAGGAAGTTTTTTATAGGGGTTAAATATATATATATATATATATATATATATATATATATATATATATATAGTTTTTTTGCAAATATCCTGAAATTGTTGATTTAAAAAAAGAAATCGTGGCCTTTTTAAAAACTTGCAAAACTATATTAATTTGTGTTTTTCACTCTAAATGACGGGGATAAATTAAAGAGGCCACAAAATAATTAAAACGAACCCTATTACAAATGGCCAATTCAGTTCGGTTTTCCGTTAAAAAGATAAACATTAATACATTTTTTTTTAATTTAAAAAAAAAACTAAAATTTGAATTTTTGTGTGTTTGGCAACCCGTTATGGTTGCTTGGACACAAACTATTGATTATATACTGGGAATAGAGTTAGGCTAACCTAAGATACTAAGGTTTCCTTATCCCTTAGTCACAGACCATCAACCACTAAACCCAATCAGCTCTTAACAAGATAATTATAAATAAACTAAAATGAGTACTTACATTTAATTATTACAAGGAATTGCACGCAAATTCAATTATGGGCTTTAAGTCCAATTCTATTCCACCCATTTAAATATATATTTCCACGGCGTGGTACATTGTTTGACCTTCCCGTGATCGTAGGAACGCCATTTACTGAATTCAGCCTACATAAAAATTCAGGAAAAACTGGTAATTTAAACTAACTAAATTAATTCAGATGCCAGTACAGTCGAGCTGTTTGCATACCACACACTGCCCTTAGCCCCAAGTCTTACGTCATAGCTTTCCTACCATAAGTTGGGAAAGAATACACTACACGTTGCGTTAATCACGACACGGCAGCAAGGAGGTTAGAGCTAAGGCGTTGCTACAAGCCGCCGCTTGGTTGAGACCTGGAGTGCAACCAAAGGGGACCCTAACCGGTAACAGTGACTCTATAGTATTACAGTTTTGTTTAATCTCTCTACGATGAAAATTAACCAAGAAATAAGCCTTTAAACTTATTGATGTCTTCGCACTACTTACGATGAAAATTAACCAAGAAATAAGCCTTTAAACTTATTGATGTCTTCGCACTACTTACGATGAAAATTAACCAAGAAATAAGCCTTTAAACTTATTGATGTCTTCGCACTACTTACGATGAAAATTAACCAAGAAATAAGCCTTTAAACTTATTGATGTCTTCGCACTACTTACGATGAAAATTAACCAAGAAATAAGCCTTTAAAATTATTGATGTCTTCGCACTACTTACGATGAAAATTAACCAAGAAATAAGCCTTTAAACTTATTGATGTCTTCGCACTACTTACGATGAAAATTAACCAAGAAATAAGCCTTTAAACTTATTGATGTCTTCGCACTACTTACGATGAAAATTAACCAAGAAATAAGCCTTTAAACTTATTGATGTCTTCGCACTACTTACGATGAAAATTAACCAAGAAATAAGCCTTTAAACTTATTGATGTCTTCGAACTACTTACATATTACGCAATATAATAAAAAATACGATAAAGCAATGAGCAAAAATGTAAATTTTTATAAACATTAAAAATATTTCGTGATTACTTCTCTAAAATCTATGCTTCTACGAAAAGAATTCTCTCGGTCTAAATCACAGTTTCTGAATACGTAAGTCTGAAACAACCTTTTGCAAATTTTATTTTCCCCAGGAATGTTTTCCTGTATATTGTGATATTTTATCTATTCATTACATAGCACCATATGAAATTACATTTTCTAGGTAATTATGTTTTGAATATGCAACCATTTAAAGAGATAACGAATTTCAATAGAATTTTCCTTTTAGAGTCAAAACTAATCTTCTAATAAAAAATGTAAAAGCATAATTTTGCCCTAAAGCTATTAGATAAATTTATTTGTAGGATAGTAAATTTTGTAATAATTGATATTTTGAAATTTTTCAAAAACACATTGTTATTTTCTACATTTCTAGGATTGACTTGATTTACTCAATGATTTTAGGATAATTTTATTTCGTTTTAATTAGAATTTTTATTCTCGGGCTGAACTTCTGCAATTATTTTACTTGTGAAAAAAAGACTTATTTTTTGTTTCTTTCCAAGTTGTCTTAAAATGTGATTGACAGAGCGAGAGGAGGTCCCGATTTATTTTCACCGTTGAGATTTGTCTCTATGTTTGTGTGATTATTACGCAGATACGAAAAAAATATATATATGCACAGGGTTTTTAATATCAGCCACTCAAAAAAGCTATTGCATGGTTCCAAGGAGACGGGTGCTAGGAATTAAGCGTGCACTCAGAACCATTATATTATAATGGGTGTGAACAAGGTATAATAAACAGTTATACATACAAAAATAAAAACACTTCATGGGGGGAAAAAATAGTTTGATGATTTTATTTACGTGAATTAAAACCTTTTTGAGATTCATAGAGTTACAAAAATATCAAATTATACGTAAAGTAACAACTAACTATAGAGCACGGTAATGTGATTTCCTTAAAAACTAAAACATGAATTAAGATTTAATAATGTCTAACAAGTGAATTCAACATATTATGCGTGTGTCACATATAATATCAGTGTGAATTGGAATAAAATATTAACAGTAGTTGATTGTTTTATGCGTCCAATGAATTGGCTCACCACCCACCGAGGCACACTAGTGGTTGGGGCAAAGAATAGTTTTCAGTTAAGGCATTGCAGTATTTATGTACATTGTTGGGGACAGCATAATATTTACTAATATTGTAATTAATTACAATGAGCGATTAATCACAATCACTATACAAAGAGCAAGCCATCCATAAAGCAATGAACTTTTATCATTTCTTCTTGTGAGTAGCGTTTTGTTCAAATGTACAATAGCTAGACAGTACCGACTTTTAATTTACATGAACATTTAATTGAATATATTAAATTCTCAAAAGCAAAGTGTACTGTTTACAGAAGTACTATTTATTTCTTTTGAAATATAAATGTTTAGTTGCCCCCGAAAAAACCTTGTTTTGGAGGTACGATGACATTTTCATATAAAAGACATTAATTAGCTTCTTTAGTTCAATAAAAATGATAAAAAATATTTTCCTTTTTTAACTCAAGAGTAAAACATTTAATAGACCCGGGTGAAATTTTGGAACACCTGTTATAATGTAAATACAAAGATATTTTAACGCCTGACATGTAGAACGATCCTGGTAGTTAGTGTTAAAATAAAACCTTATTTAGAGCGCAATCTGGTGCCGAAGTTAATGCATTAATTTCCTGTGTTCGTCACAAGTCAGTATCTTAAGACCTCGATGTTGTGTCTAATTACATTGCTTTTATATGGCAAAGATACTGTTAACATGTTCTATACAGGATGGTCGCAAAATGCGGTCCATATGCGTTTAATATTGTAACACCGAAAACTAAATTTCATGACAACTTATACGTACTATATATTGGGATTAATTTTGAAATAAAAAAATTAAAAAATCATTTAGATTTTTTGCAGCAAACATTTCCCGTGAAATGGGGCTGGATTAATTTATTCCTCTTCGATTTAGTAAGATTAAAAAAAATATCTATGTCAAAAATCTGGATTAAAATTTTTTAAGTTTGGCTTAATATCTTCTTTTTTTTATCTGTGGGCTTTACAGAAAAATTGTACAGCGTAAATTCATGTTCCAAAATATCTGTTGAAAGAGAAAGAAGAAAAAGTGGAAGAGAAAGAAATCACGGGACAGATCGATTGAACTCATAACTATCAATATTTCAATTGGTATAGTAGAAATTTGTTTGACATAATATTTTTTAAACGTCTACTTCACTTTGTTGTTAATTAAAAGATGAATTAATAATCTAAATGTGTTAAATTGAACAATATTTACTAAAAAATGAGATATTCTGTGAACGAATAAGAAGGGTTTATAATTTTATAATGATTTCTGTTAATGATTTATTTAAAAAAACAATCTAAAAACGAAATTAAAATTAACAGTAATGAAACAAGGAGGGAAACTAAGAATTTAATTTTATTATGTTGCAGTTTAAATATATGAATAAATATTTTTTCCAAGCGTTCTTCTATAACAAACTAGTTTATATATAAATACATAATAAATTTTTAACCTATTACAAACAAAACAAAATTGTCATTTAATGATAATCATTCATACAATAATGTCTCCGAAGTTTAGATGTTGATAATTTCATAGTCGAGATAAGAAAACATCTTAATTCGGAGATTATGCACAGCAGGACATATTACACGTTCAAAAAATATCTTACATCAAAATTTTTAAAAAATTGAAAATTGAGCGTTCTATATAGAGATAGGTCCGTTTGACGAATAATTGTCCTATTACAAGACTTTTTAATTCCTCCCTAAAGAATTGCAGTATTGAAAATTTTGGAACTGGAATAGACGGCACTCGTAGGAAATTTCATGATTTACAAAAAATACTTAGAAAAACATGTAGAATAAACAAAATGTAGATATTTTAGCCAGTTTTTCGTTTCTTGCAATTTGATCAGGGGTTACATTTTGTATCAGACAGAAGACTAATATATTTTTATTATTTTACAATAAGGCACATGCATACACAAAACGAGCTTCTATGTCATCTCTTGTTGCTAATGAACTTATGCGGGCTGCGACATTAAAAAAAAAAAAAAAAAAAAAAAAAAAAAAAAAGTGTTAAGGAACCTAACAAAACCTGGGGAAAATGACTGGACAAATTGCAAGATTATAAATACAGTTTAGATAAATATGCCACACCAATAATATTTTGATTTCATTTTAAACAGTGTATTTTGATTTGATGTTGTTCATTTATTTGAAATTTAGTTATCTAAATTAAAATTTGTTATAGTTAGCTTTCGATTATAATTAAAAAATGAGAAAGAAATGGGAATTATAAATTATACAAAAATTAAATAATAACAATATTTTTTAGTAAGTTAAAAAAAACATACTAAATGCTTAGTTGGTAAACATGATATAATAACGATTGTTAGCTACTTAAAATATAAATATTAATTTTTTTACATAATAATTTACTATTTTTACATTTTTTTTTTTGTTATTTTACAATATGCTACAAAGTGTTAGTCTTACATTTATAAAGATTGCAATTATAAAGTAGATATAAAATTGGAAATATTTGAGTGAATCAATTAAATTGTATAAAAAGTGTATATTTTTTCTTTATCGTTTAAAGGCGAAAACCTCTCGGTGATAAAAAAAGGTGGGGGGGGAAGAGTATAAAGAAAAACCTATAAATAATTAAATAAATAAAACTTATGTTTTGAGTCGGCTTTGTTATGTTAAAAAGTTACAATAAAATCCAACAAAATGGCGTATTTTAAAACGGCTACCGTTAAAATTATATCAAGTGAAATATTTGAATTATTTTTGCTATAAATAAAACGAAAAATTAAATCTTTCATAAATATATTTTTAAGCAAAAAGAAACACAGACAAACGTTAAAACGATATATTTTCTTTTGATTTTGTATTTAAACTATTTAAACATATCTAGCAATTATTGGTACTTCCTTTTGAAGCACTCTGTATATTTATAGTTAAGAATATTACAAAATTACACATAGTATTTTACTAAATTAAAGTCACACTAACTATTTTGAATAAATAAACGCAAAACCAATAGAAACATAGGCATAACGAGAATTAATTCGGTATACTGATACTGCCGCAATACTTTGGTGTTGTGCAAATTGTATACACAGAGCGCCGTGTTTATTACACATAGTAATTTACTAATTTATAGTCCTACTATTTTTTTTTGTCTAAAGAAACGCAAAACCAATAGAAACATAGGCCTAACGAGAATTAATTCGGTATACTGATACTGCCGCACTACTTCGGTGTTGTGCAAATTGTATACACAGAGCGCCGTGTTTATCACGGTACCCAGAAGTCAAATATTGAATATCCTTTCAACTAACTGATATGACCATATGATTCTGTTTAACAGTTGTTCTCAATTTGTTATTAACTTTATTTTGAGGTGTTTATAACGTAATGGTGTATTTTTTTTTTACGGAATTTGAAATGTCGTCTAAAAATTTAAACACAGTAGTAGGAAATTAGAGATTGTATAATTTTATTCCACAAATGCTAGTTTTAAAAAATAGGCTAACAATAACAGATTTTATTTATTTCTCCATGTAGGTAAAATAAACTAAGTTTAGCGACCTCTTGGTTATCATCGCCTTATAAAAAAAGAGGAAGAAATTAACATAAAATAAAGACAAATTAATAAATTAACAATTAATAAAACAAACGTAATTAACAATAATAAAATATAATGAATAATAAAATAACATAATATGTTAAATATTAATGTTTGTATCAAAAGTGGTGAATATCGCATAAAAAACTATTTTTTTAAAAAAATATGTGTCCCTCTAAATCAACTCAAAATTGTTTTAAAGTTCATTAACGTAATTCTAAGTAAAGACAACAAGAATGTTGAAAAACAACACATATAAACAAACAAAAATAGTATTTTAACCCCCAAAATGGGCTTTCCATTAAAAAAATGTCACTGAAAATATTGACACTGTATACTGCCTTGTAATTAAAAAGTGGGTAATTAATGGGAAGTGCAGATATAATATCGAGTATCACAACCAATCAATGTAATTTTGAACAAATTAAACGACAATACACTTTTAAATAATTACAAACTTATCAAAAATGCATGCGTCCGCTAATGAATCTATGATTACATATTTTCTCCCCCCCCCCACGACATTTTTACTGTAGCGAGGTATTGACGTTAATTGAAAAGCACAAACAATTTGCATTTTTGTTATTTTATAAATGCCTTGTTGGAGGAGTGGTATAAAATGAAACGAAGAGCTTTAAAACTAAAATAAAACAACACTTTAATTTTAATTCAATTGAAATATTTTAAAACATTAACTAATTAGTTCAAAACTTTTCTTCATTGTCATTATCGCGATAAAAAGGAAAAAAAATGAAAATAATATATTTATTTGTTTTCTTTTGTTTAAAGGACAAAAACCTTGTGAAGAAGAGAGCATAAAATAAAGACTACTAGCGCTCAAACACTCAAAGTCGGAAAAGAATAACAATTGGTTAAGCGTGACAGGATAATAAAGTTGACAAAGAGAGATATAAACGAAGACTTGGTGAAAATGGTGTAAATCAATCTACTTCCCCTCGGGATTGCCAAGACCGTACTCATTGAAGTGAGCACCATAAGGCTGAGTGTTCTAGTCCTCCGCCAGTACCCTAATAGCATCAGGATCGGAGAGAATTAAAAGTTGGTCGAAAGAGACCTGATAGGAAAAATGAAAGAGAGAGATCTAACCCAAGACTACGTGAAAAATGTATAGATCCCGCTAGCTTCCCTCAGGATTTCCGAGAACGTATAGACTGAACTGAACTGAACTTTCTCCGCCAGTACTCTAATAGTATCAGGGTTGGAAGAGAACTAAGAGTTGGTCAAAAGAGACCTGATAGGAAAGATTACAGAGATGAGTCTAACCCAAGAATATGGAAAAACGTGTAGATCTAGTTAGGGTAACTTGGGATTGCCAGGATCGTAAGACCCTAAGGCTTAATAAACAACAAATAGGTTATTTAGGAAAACATTCTCGAAAAATAAAGCTAACTTTCTTTTTTCTCATTAAATCACTTTAAATAAAAGTACAATTTCCTGAATATCGTAGAAATTAAGAAACCTTTACAGTTCCACAAGGTTACAAAGTATTAATTTGATGGTATTTGCAATTTTTAGAAGTCTTTCTATTTTTTACCCAAAAGGTTTCAAAATAGCGACCAATTAAACATATTTTTTTGTTTCTCTGTAATTTAACTTTTAAAATTTGTAATGGCTTTGAAGCACTTCAGTGAAAAATTATATTTTTTGGGAACACTACAAATTATATGTAAAAAACCGTTATACAAAAAAACTAGTATGTTATTGAGTAAACAAAAAATCGGGAAGAACGAAAAATGAAGCGTTTTAGAACATATGTTTCATAAACTCCCCCCCCTCCAAGTTTGGTAAAACATTGAACGAAAATACTAATATATACATTTGTTTGTTTAATTTAAATTACACCATATCAATTTCAAATTTTTATATATTTTGTAGTTTCTAATTTGATTTCATTGATTCATTAATAATTGTTATTAGATTCCTTTCATGCCTATATCTACAGTGTGCTAAGGTGCTGTTTAAATATTTTCATTATAATTAATTATATAACTTATTTATATGCTATTACTTGCACTATTTTATCTTTTCCATGTTAACAATCTCCATTATATGTACCATGTTTAACGAAAATAAAATATCATTACTGTAGTATGACATTACAACTTACTGTTGTCAATAGTCAGTTGTTGTATAGTTTAAAAACGAAGGCCGTTTCGGCTATTCAGCCATTATCTAGTTTATTATTGGAGATGCTTCTCCGTTGTTAATACCTCATTGACAACTGACTATTGACGAAGGTAAGTTGTAATATAATAATAATGTATAACAAGAGTGTAATTCAGATCGATAGTAGTAAAAATGGCGATAATCCTTCTGAAAATGGTTTAGTTTTATTTTGCATTATGGTAGTTAAACAAAGATAAAGTTCGCACATTTCACCAAAATCTGATGCTTTATTTTAATTTTTGTAAAATTAGGTTAAAATATTTGGACAGTAAATCTCGCTTCTCGTTGGAAGTGTAAATGTCCCTCCTACTGTTCATATTTTACTTTAATTTATATATTTGGGACAATATAAAGAACTTGTATTTATTATAAGTTTGAAAAAATATGTAGGACTTGTAGTTGCGAAAAATGCGTAAAATTATAAGGGTCCTTCGGACTCTCATCAAGAGAAATCTATGAAAATGGAATCCAATTTTAATGGTTATTCAATAGTTTGTCTCGCATCTCCCACCAACTGCTTTACAACTTATACGCTACGCATTTCTCATTATATGGCTAAAGTTGTTTTCATCATACAAAAACTATAATATATGTTTTCGCACTATAATTTAATTTAAAATCTAAATAATTTTTTTAGATTTGTAAGTCACGCCATCTGTAAGAGGGTCTATGATATTTGGCACTTTAAATTTGGCCTAACGGCAACATATAAATTTTTTCGTCAAATAATCATACATACTCGACATCACAATAACTTCAAAATTTCCCCCCCCCCTTGTTATTTAAAGGCGAAACACTTCTCGGCTATTAAATATAGCGACAGGGTCGGGATTCCGACAAAAGAACAAGAGTTGTTCACAAGAGAACCTGATGTAGATCCAGCTAGGCAAAGCCCTTACTCACTATAGTGAGCCCCTGAGTGTAAGTTTTATTTGATAACCCCTCCCCTTTAACTCTCAAAAATCCTCTTTAACTGGCCAAAAATCTTTTTATTTTTATTACCCCTATATTTTTCCTACATGTGAGGTAATACAAATAACATATATGCAAAGTTTGAAATATCGTGGCATCGGTTTGACAAGGTTGTAACTAACATTTTTGGTAAAATTGAGCTTATTATTTTATTTGGCACATATTTAGTTAAACTACATTCTGTATTAATTTTACGACAATATTATTGTAAACAAAAAAGTTACTAAAGTGACAGGGTTCTAACCGCAAGAAAACCATTTTTAAACATCACTTTGACAAGGTTCTATCTGCAACACATTAGCAATAGCTGTTAGTTCATCAAAGTGGCGAAGAGTATGTCAGCCGTAGAGGTAAGAAGGTTAAGGCAAAAACTGTTAAAAACATTAAAAACTGCCTCACAGATTGTAGGTATGGATGTATGAAGAAAATAACTGATGATGAAAGAATGGATATTCACATAAGCTAGTACAGTCTACCACATTCAACTGAAAAGAGACACTTCATTATCAACACAACAACGCGTTCTCTCACTGCCAGGCCTAAGAACCTTAACAGTAATGAGGAAGATTATAGTGAGGATTCTGATAATTGTAGGACTGGAACCATTGCAACAAAGTCACGAAGAAAGTATTCATTCTCTTATTTTTTTCATGTAAAAGGAGAAAAGATCCAAGTGTGCAAAAAATTTTACCTGGGAACACTAAATATTTCTCAAAAGCCAGTGTACACGGCACATAACACAAAAAAATTAAAAACAAACACTCCAAATGCAGACCTTAGAGGCAAAAGTGAAACTAGCAGGAGAACACCAACTGGAAATGCTGACTTTGCAAGAGAGCATATAAAGTCACTCCCTACAGTTGAAGAACATTATTGCCGAGCGACCACAAACAGACTTTACATAGGTGCACATTTAAGTGTTGGAAAAATGATTGAACTCTATAAAGAAAAAGGTTCTGAAGGAGTCCAACCAGTAAAAGACTCTCAATACAGAAAGATTTTCAACACTGAATTTAATTTGGGATTTCACAAACCTAAAACTGAAAATTTGGAATTTCAATAGTATTCTATATGAGCACTCTATATAGTCACCTATACCAACTTTCATGTTCCTATTTTAATGTTTGTGGATATTATCGTGCTTACGTACAGAAAACAACGACGACGGACGGACGGCATGTCGATAATCACTTTTTGGAAGCCATCGTGAAGATCAGTAATCAAACAGTTGTCAATTTTTTGCGATTACCCAACTTACCCTATACTTCATATACTGGGTAAGTAATGAAAAAAAGGTTAAGAACTAACATAGCTAGGAATAGTAGCAAAAATAATTAAGTTCAGTTATTATTATTATTTACTGTTGTTAACTCTCAATCCATAATACAGCAGAACCCATTAAAAGTAGTTCATTAACTTTAAACCTAAAAGTTTTTGTAGGTTAGGTTTACTGTTCAGTGGAATCGTTCCTAGTCAAAGGTAAAGAAAACAAAGATCACTTCAGGACGACAAACTCTTTAAACACAAAAAACTAATTAGGACAAGAAGAGTGAGAGAAGTTTAACTAGAAGAGTTTCGGATTAAGGATTGCTACCACACTCTTGTATTTTGATTGGTTGCTTCATTAAATCGGCTGTTTGAACGGGATCTTGATTGGTTGGCTCCCTCATTACAGATATGGTTCAGCGTGATTACTTTTACTATACGAAGCAAAAACATCGTTCAAGTCACACATTAAACTGACCACCTTATCAACAATTCAGTTCTAATTAGATCCACCTTATCAATAATTCAGTTTAGATCTTAGACCTGTCTTATTAGCAATTCAATCATAATTAGATGTACGTTATCAACAATAGAATAGTAATTACACTTACCATATCAACAATTAATTATTTACATCCCATCTCAAATTCATACATAGGCTAATTATACATACTTCGCTGACTATTATAATGGTAATTTATATCTCTCCTTACCATATCTCTCTCTTCTGTTGTTCAAATGCGTAAACCTCTCGGTCATCATCGCCTTATATAAAAAAATATAATAAAATAATAAAGAAAAGACCACAGAATAAAGATCACTAGGCCTCGAATACTCTAATAGCGTTAGGGTCGGAAAGGAACAAGAATTGGTCAAGAGAGATTGGATAGGAAAGATGATACAGGGAGGAAAAAAGGTGTAGATTCAGGTAGGTATCTTCGTTATTGTCAAATCCACACTCACAAAAATGAGCCCCTGAGGGTTATCTCATTAACAACAATTAATAACAATTACTTCTACTTATAAAACTGTTATTTTTTTAAACAATGGAAATTGCTTCTACTTATCAATCATCAAATAGTAATTAGATCTATTAAAAAACCTTATCAAAAATTATTTATAATTATTACATCTACATATCAAAATTATTGGTAATTATATCTACTTATCAATAGTTAATGATAATTAAATGTATCTATTATTAATTAATTTAAATTAAATCTTTTTATCAACCATTAATAATAATTAGATCTACTTAATCAACATTAATAGTAATTAAATATAGTTATCGATAAATAATTAAAATTAAATTTTCTTAACAACCATTAAAAATAATTACTTCTATTTATTACAATTAATGGTACTTACATCTTATGAACAATAATTTATAACAATTACATTTAACTATCAACAATTAACTTTAATTAAATCTATCTATAGACAATTAATTGTAAATAAATGTATTTATCAAAAGTTAATAATAATATCACCTACTTATAAAAAATTAATGATAATTTTATCTACTTATCCATAATTAATGATAATTACATCCGACTTATCAACGATTCAGTATTATTTTCAATTTTCTTTTTAGTAAAAAAAAACTTTATTTATTATCGCAGACAGCCGCTTTGGGCATCATTGAATGAAGATTATTATTTTGTTTTGTTGATTTTCAAAGGCGAAAACCTCTGGGTCATTATCGGCATATAATAAAAAGATGAAAAAAATAAAATAAATAAAAATTAAAAAATAATAATAATAAATAAATAACTACTTCTAGCCTTTGTTAATACTCTATTAGCAACAATCGGAACACAACAAAAGTTGGTCAAGAATAGACCAGATAGAAAAGGTGAAAGAGAGGGACTACAAGGAAAAAAAGTGTAGATCCAGCTAGGAACCCTCGGGATTGTCACCCCCCGTAGGTAGATGTTATATTGTGTATTATGGGAAGTTACAGTTATGGGAAAACTTATTTTTTTTAAATTCTGGCCAACATCGATTTACTATAAACAAAACAGAGTTTCGAGAAATAATTTAAAAATAACCTCAAAATGACATAATATTATTCTTAAAAGTAGATGACAAGATGGTATTATCAATATGGTTTATTCGGACATTCCACATCATTTTTGTATATAAATATGATACATGACGTTTCGAGCGTAAAAATCAACTACCATTATCAGTTGGTAAATCTATAATATGAAAGTGAAAACACAAAATAGCCTAGTAGCCTAGGGCAATGTTGGGAACTAAAACTAAATTAGTTTTTATATACGGCAAATGTCCAATGAAATACATCATTATCACATAACTTTTAAACCAGAAAAAGATATTTGACTATTGTTGTATAAATGGTACATGTAAAAAAAATAATCCCATAATCAATTTAATTTGATCGTTAACCGAAATAAATCAGAATTTACTATTTACAAAACGTACTTTTTCATCTTGAAATCAGATATAAAGTGGAAGAACTATTCGTCCTCAAATACAGATAGACAGAAGTGTAATTATGAAGCATGGGATGCTGTCTTGTGGTGGGGACAGTGTGCACAATGAAAATATATTCTTACACTAATAGACAAGTACATGAATTCGCTGTTATTCTTTGCCAGTGAAGAATGATTCGCTGCGGCTAGGATCCGAGAATGCACTCTGCAAAGGTCTCTTAGGGAAGGGAGGGAGGGAGGGCATGAGACCTTTTAGCGTCATTACAATTAATTTACAGCAATAAGGCTAAAATAAATATATCGATTTCTGTAACTCGAGTGACAGTACAACTCGATCTTGGTAAACGAAAGTTTGGACTGGTAAATACTTTACGATATATTTATTAAATTTTTAGGTTATATTTTTGTTGCAACAACAGTGAGTCTAAAACCAATGTATCAATTTAGTAATTCAAACGATTTTGTTAAACGAAAGAATCGAAAGTAATCTATGTTATAACATTTAATATTTTAAGCATTGTTTTGTTTTCAATTAATTTATTTGTTCCAAGAACCCTTTAGAACCCTGTAATTTCTTAATTATATTTTATTATTTTACACAAAATATTAGGTTATTAATTTAGTTGATTATCTTTATTTGGTTTTCCCCCTTTGATTTATTAGTTTTAATTTCAAAAGCTAGTCGGTCCGTCTGTCTGTCGTCGCAACCAGTTTGAAAAAAATAGCGGTAACAAGAAAAAGTTACCTTGAAGTAGTTAAGTTTAAGTTACCTTAAACTAGACTTGAACAGATTGTTGTGTGTAAATATTATGTGTGGGGTATTAAAAAAAACTAGAAGTTATCCTGATTACGAATATCTAGGAATATTTGACGTAAAAATTGATATATTGGCACGCTAGGCCAAATTTTAAATGTCAAATGTCTCATTATCCCTCCCTAACTTGAATACGGCGTGAAATAAAAAATGTGAAAAAAATTATTTGGATTTGAAGTTAAATTTCAGTGCGAAATCATACATTATAGTTTTTTTGTATGACGAATACAACTTCATTTAACAACACAATAAGAAATGCCTAGTGTATAAGTTTTAAAAGCAGTTTATGTGAAATGTGAGAAACAATTCAATAACATTAAAAATGGATTGCATTTTCAGTGAGTTATCTTTATTAGGGTCCGTAGGTAAAACTAAGAACCTTTAATAATTCAACTGAAAAGTTGCAAGAGAATAAATCCTATATTTTTAAAATTTTGCACTTATATTCTTTGTATTACCCCACAAATAGGAAAAATATAGCGGTAACGAAAAAATGACATTGGGTTAGTTAAGGGGCAAAAACTATGAGGTTGAACAATTTTATTTTTTTAAATATTATGTGTGGGTATGATATAAAACTGGAAGTTATTCGGATTAGTAATATGTATGTTTATTGACGATAAAAATAATATATCGGGGCTAGCCCAATTAAAACGCTTCGACTATATAAAAATATTTGCCCCTATATACCTATTGACCCTAAGTCGCTTGTCTTTTTTATATTAATTATTTATTTTGCAAGGGTAATGGTTTTACGCCTATTAAAAAACAAAGATTTTTGGATTCAAAATTGTAAAGCAATAATTGAACATACGCCGATTTCGATTCTTCCTTTTAAAGTCTCCTACGCCGTGAGGTAGGGAAAATATACGTTTGTCTACAGTTGTTGACAAAATGGCATTTCGTTCATTTAAATTAGATTGCAAAACAGCTGATTTCTCAACAGTTTCACTTTGCCCACTACTTTGCACACTCCGAATGGCAACCGAACAAAACGAAATTTAGGTTAAGTTTATTTGAATTGTTTTATAATATACAGGAAATGTCCCGTATGTAGATTAGATTAATTCTTATATGTAAAATAACATAAATAAACAACAAAATAATGTTTTAAAGTTGAAAAAGGAAGTAATTATTCATGAAGATGACTGACAGTGTATGTACACGGAGAGTATTTTTCGTTTGCCGAGTTTTGAAGTTGGCATACACACTTCCTCAACAATACACCTAAGTTATTTGTAATATTCATAAATAACCTCAGTTTTGACGTGAGAACTTCTACTCAGTGTTGATGTGTTGTTTAGCACTACTGCTATATGTTGTGTAGTTAGTTTTAAAATATGGACAGTTCAGAGGATGAAAACCTGTCAAATACCCTGCCTAAATTAGCGGAAAAAGCTAACAACGTTGTACTAAATCTCCTTCCTGTCAAATCAAGGAAAAAGTACAACCGCCAGTATGAACTGTTTTTGTCATGGCTAAAGGAAAACAATGGTAACAAGATTTCTGAAAATATTTTGCTAGCGTACTTTTCAGAAAAGGTTAGCATAAACAAAAGTAGTATTTGATTAAAATTGAGCTTTTATGAAGCCAAAATTAATTTTTTTAATTATTCCTGAACCCCCAATATTTATTTACTTGCAATTATACACATGAGTTTGGATTATTAACCTTTTCCACTACAATTCAAACAAAATCAGTAGAGCCGGTTAAATATTATATATATATATATATATATATATATATATATATATATATTTCCTGTTATCTCTCGAACCGGCCTTTTTGAAGAGATGGTGGCCAATTTTTACTCGTATCTTTATACATCATACATGTTCAAAATCATCAGAGCCAATTTACAGAAAATAATAATTATGTGGTTTTTCTTATGGCAGCTATAGCCAAATTTCGAGTTAATGATGGCAAAAATATGCCCACATACCAAATTTGATTAAAACCCGTTCGTGTGTTGTGGTGAAGAGCAATACACACACAACTGACAGACATCAATCCAAATGCAACCATAGTGTTACCTCTAGGACAATGTTATTTACTATGTAATTTTTCCGATCAGCTGTTATTAATCTATTTTGAGGTTATGTTTATACCATTTCTCAAAACAACTGCGCAAAATAAATAAAACTATAATAAATCGATATTACCAAATTTCTTATAACTATATTATCGAAGTTGGGGATTCTAAGTGTTAACCTCTCCTTTTTTATCTTGTTGATTTAAGGCGAGAAAACTGCTCAATTATCATCAGTTTGTAATAAAAGTTAGAAGAGATCCTTAGTATTAAAAAACGCCAGGGTTCAAGTGAACAAGAGTTGATCAATATGGTCTTGGTTGGAAAAGATGAAAGAGTGATCTTACTCAAGACTACATGCAGAAAGGTCTAGATCTATCTAGTAGGTGCCGGATTATTTCCGACGGTTTCCAAGTAGAAAGGGTTGACCAGGGTTATTTCCGACGGTTTCCAAGTAGAAAGGGTTGACCAGGGTTATTTCCGACGGTTTCCAAGTAGAGAGGGTTGACCAGGGTTATTTCCGACGGTTTCCAAGTAGAAAGGATTGACCAGGGTTATTTCCGACGGTTTCCAAGTAGAAAGGGTTGACCAGGGTTATTTCCGACGGTTTCCAAGTAGAAAGGGTTGACCAGGGTTATTTCCGACGGTTTCCAAGTAGAAAGGGTTGACCAGGGTTATTTCCGACGGTTTCCAAGTAGAAAGGGTTGACCAGGGTTATTTCCGACGGTTTCCAAGTAGAAAGGGTTGACCAGGGTTATTTCCGACAGTTTCCAAGTAGAAAGGGTTGACCAGGGTTATTACCGACGACTTTATGCCGTTATCCATTTGGCAACGTTGAACATTCCAAACGTAGTAAAAGCATGACTCATATAAGAATAGGTTACATATATAATAAACTGGACTACGTGTTGATGAAACATGAGCGGGACCTAAAACCGTCGGAAATGATACGTAACCTCGGTATTGCCAAGTCCTTACTCATTATAACTGAGCCTCCGAGGATTCATATAATGTTCAAAAGTGTAAAATTGATCAAAGCTATTTCCACCAAATATCGGTGAAAAGTAACGATTTATTAACCGAATTGTGTTAAAACATTACGTTATCGAGGGTAATTAAGGGAGGGGGGATCAGTTTGAATCATATATCAATAATTTTTACCTTAGTTGGTAATTTCTATTTTTGAGAATATTTAACGCGGTTTAATTGTGTTTTTTAAATATATAAAAAAAAAATTTTTTTTTACATGTTATCGAAACACCGAACAAATATTAACACTAACTGTCTTTTTTTAAAATTATTTTAAATAAAAATTGCACCATTTTGATTTTTGTAAAGCAAAAAAACCTCTCAGGCGTACACAGGTTTTACAAAAGAAAGAAGAAAAGAGCATAATCCCGCGAATACAGTAATAGCGTCATGGTCGGAAGAGAGAGTTGGTCAAAAGAGACCTGATAGGAAAGTTTATCTATCGTAAGGTTACAAGAAAAAAGTGTAGATCCAGCTAGGATCCAACGGGATTGCCACGCTCGTACTCGCTATAAGTGAACCTACGAGGGTTGATTTTCTATAAATTAAAACCTTTTACTGTTACATAAAGTTACAAAAATATAAAATTATTATTTACATAACAGTTTTACGTTTTACCTCTAAAAGTTGATATGTTAATGTGAACTAAAGTGAAATATAAACAGTACTCAGATCGTTTACTTATATAACGAATTGGATCATCAGCCAATAAAGCCCACCAATGGAGTAGGTAATGGTTTGCTTTTCAGCTAACAGGAATGTAAGGAATTTTCAGTTCAAACAAATGGTAAGGGAGCAAGCAACCCTCAAAAGATTAACTCACTATGAGGTGTTGTGTTCAAGTTTACAGTAAATGTGCTGTATACTTTATCTGATTGGTCTAAGAATATTTCAGTGTAACACGGGGTTTGAGGTGTAAATACAATTATTTTATAAGTAGGCCCTACTATTTATTGAATTTATTAAAACAATTCAAGGACTTTTCTTCTTGTTGTTTAAAGGCGAAAAACATGTTGATCATTACAGCCTTATAAAAAATAAAAGAAGAAAATAAACACCTCTAGCCTTCTAATACACTAAGAGTGTCGGAGTCGGAAGAGAACAAGAGTTGATCAAAAGAGACCTGATAAGAAAGATGAAAGAGAGTGATTCATAAGATCTACAAGATTTCATGAAAAAAGGTGTAGATCCAGCAGGTTCCATGAGTTTGCCACATACGTACGTGACGTCTAAAATCACTAATCTATAGGTACTAATTTAATCTAGTTAAGAATTCAATAATGAATACACAAAGAAAATACAAAATATTCGGAACCCTTAAAAAACTTGCGTATCAATCCAAATAAAATACATGTAGATCAAATATACTGAAGGAAGTGAGATTGTTGCACCCCTTCTCTTTCTTCCCCAATGAAGATTGAGAACTGATGTGTCGGACTTACCCAAAACTTCAATGCAATAATTTACAACATTTTTATAGAGTAACTTTCGAAAGGGAATAAATTAGATACAACCAATACTAAGAGAACTTTATACCAGTGAGGGTAACTTTATTGCTCATCTTTCACAGAGCATAGTCTATTTACGATCTGTTATTTTATGGGTTTTTTATTATTTATTTATATATTAATTTTGTTTATATGTTTCTGATTTAGTGAAGGACTAGAAATGTATGTTATTTATTTAATCTTTTTTGCTGATAAAGACGAAATATAGTCGTCAAAATAGATGTACTTTTTTACATTTAGCCTACCGCGTAAGGTTAAGGTATGGGTGAAAAAAAAAAGATGAATTATTGGTAGTAATATCCCCTTTGAGGATCTTTGATCCCCAAAAAGTAGATTTTGATATTATGTCTGTTTGTAGCCAGTAAAATTCTTTACAAAAAGAAACGAGTGAGCCGATTTTAATGAAATTTGGTTTGTGGAAACATTTTGGTCACATGTAGATTTTTTAATTTTGTTCAACAACTCAAAATTTGGAGGTTAAAAGACAAAGACATGATTTTTTTTTCTTTTTTTTTTTCAGAATCAGTTTAAAAATTTCGATTACATTTTACTCAAGCATAGCCCCAAAAATATATTGGTTGGCATCTCCTCGAAACTATAACCGAATACAACAAAATATCGACCATGGAACGGAAATAAAAGACCAAATTTCTCAAAACCGGTGTCATTGATTTCGTTCAAATTTTAGTCTTAAAAAAATATTCCATTTTTAGTCTCTTAAACAAAAACGACTTTATATTATTCAGTTTGTTTTGTAGATATTTCTTATGAAAACTAATATGGTCTGGAAAGATCCCCTACTATGAAATTATTGTTTACTAAAATATAAATTTTGTTATTGAAATATAATAGAAGTGTTTTTAACAATTGCAATATATTCCTCAAGCTGAAATCGTATTTAAAATTGAAATGCAGTTTTGAACGTTTCTTTTTTGTCTGTCTTTTGTTGTTTCATGGTCAAAAGCTTCACAGTTATCATAGCCTTATAAAAAAAGTAAGAAAACAACATAAAATTATAACCTTTGGCCCTCGAATATTTATATAGGGTCACAGTTTGATAAACACAAGAGAGAGTTCTGATAGGAAAACGAAAGAAAGGGATCTAACCCAAGACTATATAAAATCAAGTGTAGATCCAGCTGTGTTACCTCTGGATTGCCAAACCATTATTATTATTATTATTAAGACTGGGGAGAGTGTATAGAAACATTAGAAACCTCATGCACTGCGACATAGTTAAATCTTTTGTGCCCCCCTCTTGTTGGACTCAGGAGAGATGTATGTCTTTGACAAAATTGATCAAACCCTTGGTCGGAAGGTTTAGTAATTCTTCTTCCGAAATGAAGATGAATTCTAGAGATTTTTGTCTTTTTTGGCATAAGGCCGGGCACTCCATAATGATGTGTTCCATGCGTTCCACCTCTTCACCACAGTACCTGCAAGTATCATCGTCCACCAGGCCCATCTTATTTAAGTGATACCTGCAATGGATATGTCCAGTTAGTATACCACAGAGGAGTTTAGGCTCTCTTCTGCTTAGGTTTAGCACTTCCTTCCCTCTCTTTTTTTTAGGGCTAAGGAATTTCTTGGAATGTCTAAGACCCGGCAATGTATTCCAGGTTCTGTTGATTACTTTGTTGGCCCAGTTGGTAATAACCTCCTGGTAGTCCCTAGGGCCAAATCCATACATAGGAGATGGTCCTGTAAAGGGTTTAGATGCACCAAGTTTAGCTTGCTGATCTGCTTCCTCGTTGCCTGCTATTCCCTCATGCCCTGGCACCCAGACAAGTTCAACTTTATTCTTGTCCGCCAGCTGGTTTAGGGCCTGATGGCACTCGTGAAGCATCTTTGATCTCAAGTTATTACTTTGGAGAGCTTTTAATGCCGCTTGACTATCCGACATAATGCAAATTTTTTGTTTGCATTGGTTTTTAGTAATCAAATGATTTGCCACCAAATGGATGGCATGTACCTAAGCACTGAGGGACACATGTCTTTTGAACCTTGGTCCCACCACTCCTGCCCCCACACCAACTTCCATTTTGGATCCGTCTGTGAACCATTTTTGGGAGTCCGCCGGCGGCACACATTCCGTGCCTCCCGTCCAGTCTTCCCTGTTGGGGATTGCCAAACCATTACTGACCCTTAAAGGTTTTCGTTATTAGGTTATTATTAAGCTTTAATTTTCTTTTACTTATGGTATTTGAGTAATTACCCTTCATTTTGTTTAAGCCCAAATTTGAACGACACTAATGGTGACAATTATGAATATTTAGGTATCATTTTAGAGGGTGTTTACTAATCATTCCTAAAATTACATTAACCTAACCTAATCAATACCGCTGTGTTTAAATTCATCAGGGTTACATTTTAGAAAAAATTCGATACAAATCGTTGGAATCGATTTTAGGACAGGCGGAATTTTAATATTTTTCCTTACGGCAGCAACCCCCAAATTTTGAGTTATAAAAAAAGGGCGAGAAATCTCGAGATAATGCCAAATAATTCCCACATAACGTTAATCAAAATTGGTTTCCTCGTTTTGCCCATAAAGCATTGTCTATAAAACTGACAAGTTAAACACGCTCTTAGTCTCAAAGGACTTAAATAGGAATTTTAAGTAGTACACTCGAAGTCAATTTCTAGCCCATTACATACTTTCTATATAATATGTAGACCTTAATTCGAATTTGTGTTTTTTACAACTGCGTTTTTAATCTTATGTTACTAAAATAAAAATCAATCTTAGGTAACATATTTTTGGACAACCCTGTAGACATCGTTGATATTTTAGATTAATTTACTAATAAGACATAACCATTGTAAATCTCAAAATATATTACACCTGTTTTAACAGTAGGCCTACCTATATTAATAGCTTTAGACATTTCTCGTCTCGGTACTTATTTTAACGTACATGTCTAAAACGTAAAAAAAAAAAAAAAAAAAAAAAAAAAAAAAAAAAAAAAAAAAAAAAAAAAAATACTATGAATGTTGCTATGCATACTAATGATAGTATAAGCCAAAATGAAATACTAATTAACGTATTTTTAATAATAACTCCATTGCCTTTTATAGATTCACATATAACAATACATAGAGGTATTGGTCTTGGTCATATCCTAAAATCTTTTTGGAATATTAATATATAATGTATAAACTTACTTCAAACACGATAGATTGGATAATTTATTTGTACAAAAAAGTATGTTATTAAATTTTTAAATGGTAACAGTTTAGTTAGTTAACACTTTTGATATGTAGTTGTCATGGTAAGGCTCTATTGTGTTTTATATTAACCACAAAATTATAAAATCTACATCTTAAAATGTATAATGTGGTTTTAAAATAAAAATAAGACGGATTTGGCTAAAATTGTTCTTTTACTGTTAAGTACATAAATGACAGACAATCAGAACTATGCTACGATCCTTAACCAATTACTCTCGAAACGATAATTCTAGGACGATGGGAACCAATCAATTTAGAGCAATAGGAGCTACAATTTATCCCAATTTAAGTTAAATCTATCTATAGAGCCAATTGGTGTTATAATCAAATAACATAACCCAAATTTTTAGTTATGAAAAATTTGTATAAAACACTTCTATACAAGGTAATTGAAATAAAAGTGTACAAAACCTTATTTTTTTTTTTAGATTCAACAGATAATTTTAAGAGTTTTTTAATCTTGTAAAGTTTTTGATACATCTAAATGTTTAGCAGCTGAAGAGACTCAAAGTAGTGAAATAGAAGATTTTAGGCGTTTTCAGAGATTCCTTTACTTAAAACAGTTGAACCGAGATTAAAAATGGAATGTAGATAGGGATGGAATTTATAGTTTAATAAATACGGTACTTTTGTACCTATACCCCCCCCCAGTAAGTTAAAACTTGAAACATCATTTGTGGAATATTTTTAGGTTCTTTCATCTGTCTACTACCATAACAAACAAAAATAACATTGTGACTTTCTTTCGTCCCACTGCAATCCTTTCAAGTTCGGCCATTTATCCACAGTCTATGCCGCGCCATTGTAAGATCAGTGCTACTACAACACTCTTGCGAGAAATATTTGTTGTATTTATACCGGGTTGTGTTGTTATTTTTGCTGTTCCGTTGGTTTTAAATTGAATCATTTAATAAGTCTATTTAAATATCTATAACGAAACCTAATCTATTTGAGTTTTAGGTAAATAAAAATTTAGATCACAATTTGTGGTGAGATAGAATCGCTACAAATGGGTTAGGTTATTATATATCTATACTAAAATTTAGTAATATTTTAATTAGTTACTGTTTGATGTACAAATATACACAAGAATAAAAAATTCTTAAAATTATGAGTAAAATCATAACGATTATAAAAAATAGGAATTTCCATAAGAAATTTTAAATTTGGCCGCCATATTGTAAAAATGGCTGATGGTATCAACATTTTTAAATCCCCAAATAAGAAACATAAAAAGTTCAGAGGATTTGCCACTTCAAATATTTTAATATATAAAATAATTTTCAAGTAAAACAGCTAACACACTTTATAAATTACCAAAATATTACCACATACCCAATTTTATTAAAACCATTCAACTTTTTTGAGTATTAGAGACATAGATGACAGTCAGACAGACAGATCCATAAATCTTTCTTTTTTGTGTTAAACTGATACTAAAAGAATTCTATCCAGATTTTTGACCCATCACTTAACTTTATACGTGACAAAATAAAAAATAAAGTTTTAACCAAAATACAATTATAACACATTATCTAAACAATCCACAGGACAGGAACGCTTAAAAGTGTCACAAGGTAAAATGTGCAAATATGGAGGTTGGAGTGGGGGGGGGGGAGATTATAGAAATTGAATTTTTGTTAGTGAGTTGAGTAGAGAGCGGGCGATAATGCAAGTGGTATCGACCGGGAGAGTGGGAACTTGTAATGGGATTGTCTTGTATAGAATGATTACAATAGGGCACTCTGCTTGCTTCGCTCAATCACTTTAAGACTGCTTTCTTACACTTATACTTACAGTCCCACTTTGCATAATCTAACGACGCCATTTTGTAATCTTTTCATTAAGAGTCCAGTAAAAGCCAATCAACGACGCGTCAGCTATACAAGTTATTAATTTTTCGTAATTTTGTTCGCGTGTGAGTGCTGAAGAGTTTGCTGAACTTCTGTTTTATTGTGGGTATAAAAAAATGTGATAAAACTTTGTATTAACTTTCTCACATACACATCCACAAAATAAAATAATAACAGTAATATATTGGTCACTAACAGTTATAAAATGTTACATTTAAGTGACAGGAAGTTTTTGTTAGAAACCTCTCGATCATTATCGCCTTATAAAAAAATAACATAAAATAAAGACCCAACCTAGCCCTCGAATACACTAATAGCATCAGGGTCGGAAAAGAACAAAACTTGGTAAAGAGAGACCTGATAAAGAAAAGGATATATTCCAACACTACATGAAACAATATGTAGATGCAGCTAGATTCCCTCACGATTGCAAATCCCGTACTGGTTAACGTGAGCCCATAAGGGTAGTTAGCTTAGAAGGGTCCAATATTATCAACTTTGTGTTATTTAAGAACTTTAAAAAAAAGTTCAATATTTTATTAGAACTATGCAAAATTGCACAACAACCAAATGATATAATATAGGATAGGGAAAATAACATGAATATTATTATGAATTATTGTCCTAGCAAATCTTCAGTGATGTTGGAATAAAAAACATAAAATAAAGAACCCTTTGGAATACCCTAATATCGTCAGGGTTTAAAAAATAAGATTTAGTTAATAAAGACCTGATAGGAAAGATGAAAGAGAGGAATATAACTAGAGACTATATGAAAGAAGGTGTCCAGTTTTTCTCTAAAACTGTTCCGTTTATTAACGATTTGCACGGACTTTAGATTTTACCAGTGTGGTAGCGACTCATCGATTTTAAAAATCGTAACATGTAGGCAACTGACAAAAGAAACATTACAGCCACTATTAAAATTAAATAACACCGAATAGGATAAAATAATAATTATCAAGGAAACTTGCAATTAACATTCACATTTTTATTTTAGTAAAAAAAAAAATCATATTTTCTATATTAATTAGTCACTATCATTATCTGAAAATTGTATTAAAATAAAACAACAAACCAATATATACTATACTTGAGTTTTCAACTCTATACTGTATTGACAATTAAGACGAGGAAACTGCATCCTTAATATCGTAGTATTATCACTCTATAATCAATTATTGCTCGCGTAAATAGGCACGTGCAGTAACGATTCAACGAAGAGACTTTCTGATGTCGTATTCAACAATACGGTGTGCTCGTATTAGAGCATTAATACTATTTAATTACTTGATTAATAAATTTAAGACATTTAATTTTTTTATCCAATATACGAGGCTAAATTTTAAACCTGTATATTCTACGCTTTAAATATACAAAAATACAATCCCAAAACAAATTTATTTTAAATATAGTAATTAATTATCAATTTTAATTGTACGTACTAAACAGATTAATTTATTTTGATGTTCGATCATCGCAATTGCACATCACTGGATGTAATTAGTGTTAAGTAATTATTGATGAATAAAGATTCAATAATTGACGAACACGATGCAAGAATTATTAATTAAGTTAATGTTATTATTAATTGATTCATATATATATACATACACACAATTGCATCATTGTTACGTCCATATCAAAGCAGTTTACATTTAATGTTGCGTCCGGTATACGGACGTCACAGTGCAATCACGTGTTAAACATTTTGTTCAAACACATTTTGATATTTAGAAGCTTAGGTTTGTGTTACAGGATGTAAACTATCTAAAAAATATACCATTAAATTTTTCATATTATTTTTACAACTACGGCTGTACATTATAATTATAAATATTGATGGAGTTCCTAATGTTAGTGAATTCGTAAGTAATATACAATTCTTAGTTCAGGGGTTTACCGACAGAGACTGCTGTCCTATATATATATATATATATATATATATATATCCTACTAACATTGCGACGTCCATGTATTACTTTGCATTCATATATTAGGACGTCCGGCGTTTTGTTACGTCCGTATACGGACGTAATAACACAACCCCATGTTAACTCGTTCTAATATGGTCTGATATCACAACAAAAAATCCTATCTGCTAGACGTACTAATAACTAAACCCCTACTGCCTCAGTATATTTATAATCCATTCCATTACGAAGGGAAAAAAAAATTAGTCGAGCAACGTGGACGTCTTAGAGGTCGTCTTTTATACTGTGATATTCATTGTACAGTTCTGACGATTGCCGCTAGGTTCGCTGGAATTCAGTTCCAATATACACGCCGTGAATACTCATGTATATCCTGACGCGTTACCCACGTCCACAATTTGGCAACACTGTTCACTGAAGATAATCAGTATCAGGCTGTTTACTCTCAATTAAGTCTTTTTCTCGTTCTACGACAATTAGCTTGACTGAAGTTATATACAGATAAATACAGCCCAAAATATGCAGTTTATAGAAAAAAGTTACAGAAAAAAAGTTTTATATTTTTTTAAGGAATGCATTTTGGCTGCATTAGTTTTTTTTTTTATTATTTTTTTTTTTAGCTGAACATAATATGAATATGCCGAATAAAAGTCGAATGGAAAGTTTTACCTTTAAATGTTTCTTATTCTTTTATGAACTTCAACAATACGTATGAAAAAAAGGCGTTCCTGTGAAAAAAAAAGAAATAATAATAATAATAATGGCCATAATATGGTCTGCTAAAAAAAATTTAATTCGGTCAGAATGTCTTATTCTCAAAAAAAAACATAAAATGAAAAGTCGGATGAACAAGTTTTTCCTTTAAATGTTTGAATGGTTCCCACACTATCAAAGAAACAAAATTCCAGGGTTTTTCCAGGACTTTTTCAGGATTTCCCCCAAATTTTCAAGGATGTTAAATAATATTCGACGCAACAAATTCAATCATAATTTCCAATATATTATAGTCTATGGGGATTTATAGCTAAAATTATTAGCCTTCTTATCATTTTTACTGAAGTTATAGGTTCATTAAATGTTATAGGTGAGCAAATAAATATTAATTATATCACAATTGTTTTATTTTTTAAGATTTGTAAAATTCATAAATTCAGTTTCCAAGAACGGCACAAATTTTCGTGCAGATATTTTTAAAACATGTAATAATAGTTGAAAATGAATACACATCAAACATTTAAGAAATAATATTTACTTACAAAAGACACTTAAAATATATACTATTTTATTATTTATATTTAATTCGTGTATTATTTCAAATTCATTTATATAAATTAATAAAAATTGCAGATTTTATTTCATTACAATGACAAAGCTTTCAAATCATAAATATTCCATACCAAAAATAATCACGTCTGGTAAATTTGATAAAGATTGAACAAAAACTAAACCGCTACGTTGTGAAAAATCGACCGTTAGTTTAGGACGAAAATGCAGAACTGATTTTACAAGTAAAATTAATTTTAAAAGTATATTTTATCATTTAACAAATAACTGCTAGCTAATAAAAAACAACGAATACAATAGTTTACATACGTGCGCAATTCAAAATAAAGAACAGGCCTACGTATTTGAAAACAACTTCCGGAGCAGATAAAGAAAACTTGACCTTGAGACAAAAGGGATTTTTTTTTCAACTCTCTCTCTCTCTCTAAGCACCATCAAAAAAAACTAATCGTAGGCTAATATAATTAATTGTATTTGTTAAAGTTTGTATATTCTCATAAAAAAAATTTAAAAAGTTGTGGCAGGCAAATATATCGGCCGTAGTTTTAAAACGTGTCTGCTTTACTTACCGGACACGACTAGATATTATTTACCGGTATAATTTAGTAGTGTTTTCCCCTTTGTTTTCTACCCATTTTAACAAGACAATAGATAATAATAAAATACGTATAGTATTAAAAAAAAAATTTTTTAAATAAAAAATAACAGACGTCAGCTTATCCGAAATAATTGGGACAGAGGTCTTTTCGGATTAGACTAAATATTTGCATTAAAGTCATAAAAAGTAATCATATTCAATTGGTGTATATTGTTAAGAAACGGTAGAGCTTTGTTTGTATGTTTACACAATTATTGTCTCTCCTGAAATTCCAGACAGACCGCATCACGGTGACAAGACAGCTTTACGAAACGAGACGTCTCTCACAGTTAGGGTGACCAGATTGTTACCATGTAAAAACGGGACACTAATATAACACGCACTACCGGGACTAGGGTCTAAGAATGGGGGTATGGAATAGGGCCTACAGAATCCTGGTTTAATGTTCGTCTGTTAAAATATTATAAAATTTAAAAAATCAAGTGTCTAAACTTGTTTTTAAAACTTTTAAAACGTGAATTTTCTTTTCTTTTAAGCCTGTCAAAGCACACAAGTTTCTAGTTTTCCAAGGAATAAAAATAAATAAATAAAATGTTGTGGTTCATATTACTTTATTAGTAAAGTTATTTCTAAAGTAAATATTAAGCATTTTTTATAAAAACCTGTTATATAACCGTAGTTACGTAACCGTAAGTGATGTCAGATGTGTTTCCTAGTAAAACGGGACATTTTGAGGTCCCGACAACGTTTTTTTGTACAACGGGACACAACGTGAAAAAACGGGACTTTTTCCGTTTTTACGGGACGCCTGGTCACCCACCCTACTCACAGTACGCATCGTTTTATATTAGTTTAGTGTTAGCCCTTTACAAAATAATACGCACTGTATGATTTTGTTAAATTTGTAACTGGTTTATATCTTCTTAACCATAAACAACCTTTAAGTTTAACTAGACGCATATAAAAACATGTGCTTTTGAACTTAACCATTTTTCCCTAGTCAAACTGTTTCGGGTTAGCGGAACTCCACTGTGTTAAAAAAAATTCCCAATACGTTAGCCGAATTCCCGGTTATTTTCCGCTTGAGTAGCCACTTTGAAGAAATAACGTTTGAGATAGCCACTAGACAACGCCTGAACTTAGCAAGCAAACGTAGCAGACATTCGGCAACTTTTACTAAAATAACAAGTTGCCACAAATTACTAGCCTACTTTGCCTACTGATAAGAAGTGAAACGTTATAATTCAAATTGGTAACAGATTGCCACAAAACATAACAATGATAATTTGATCATTTCAATTTCTAAATTACGAGTGGCCTTCCTGTTACGTCATCTAGTGCGCGACTGCCATACGTTGAATTATTTGTATAGCGACTGCCGTAGATGCTAGACACTAGTACTTTATTATCCCGGAGTTTTTCATGCCCTTAAAAACTATATTAAATTCCCGGAGTCCAGGACCCGTGGGGGCCATGTAGTTTCTTATTCTTTTATGAACTTTAAGAATATGTGGAAAAAGAATCTTGTAACAATTTTTAATTTACTCTTTTAAAAATACCCAATTTTTCGTTGAATATTTTACAATTAAAGTAAATTAATTTTACACGCATCGTATAAGATTTCTAACAAATTTAATAGAAAAATGTTATCTTGTTTTGAAGCTATAAATGTTTTCGAGCTTGACTCGTGAGAAACAAATTCAGAACACGATTCTGAAGCATTTGTCAGGAATATTTTTATAGCGGAAAGTCGGCTAAATAATAAATCACATTTTTTTCAGATTAATAATTAGGACAATCACTAAAAATTTAAAGTAAAGTGTATTTTTTTTGTTATGAATTGGTTTTACAATTAGTTTGTATTGTAAATTGGTTTGTGTGTATCTGTTGGTTCATCTGTTTTTGTCACATAAATCATAATCAGTGAAAACAAAAAAAAAGAAAAGAAAAGAAAAGTAACTGGCAGAACTGTTGTTGCCTAGTGTTACTCTGAACAAAGTCACCAACTTTAAAAACTTTCGAAACCATGAAATTAGTCTTGAGTCATAGGCTGTGTCTTACTTGGGTCATGCTGGCTACTGGGCTGCTATTGTTTCATTGTGTTAAGTTGTAAAACACCCAGGCGGGGATGGCTACCTGCACTTACAAACTACTGTAACTGTATTTTAAGAACAAATGAGTGGATGTCGTAAAAAAGAGCACATTTACTTGCAGTTGAAGTAATTCTTATTTTTAAAGAAGCATAATAACAATTGATTCTTCAGCTGTATTTTCTCATAGTCGCTGACTATATAATATAATCTTTTGAACATGTTATAAGTAAAGATAACAATTATGAACTTAAAATCATTGAATTTTATATATCAAAATGTTATGATAAACCCCCTCCAAAAAAACACCTTTTTTAAGACGTAATAAACGCAACATAGTTTACATATAAACATAATAGTTCCGAAGTAAAGATAACAAATTATGAACATAAAATCATTGATTATTATATATAAAAATGTTACGGAAAAAAAAAAAACAAAAACAAACACCTTTGTTAAGACGTAATAAACGCAACATAGCTTACATATAAACATAATAGTTCCGAAGTAAAGATAACAATAAATTATGAACATAAAATCATTGAAAATTATATATAAAAAGTTATGATAAAAAAAAACACCTTTGTTAGTTCGTAACATATAAGCAACATAACTTACACATAACAAAAACTATATAAAACGATACAATAAATACTATTCAACTAATAATTAGAGTACGCTGTTTCAGATTCTGATGACCTATAATCAATAAAAAAAACTTACAATCATTGAAGTACTTTGCGCTTATAGTTGTTAGAAATATCACGTATTTAATTACTGTAACAGCTATTTCTTTTTCATGTACTGATTTTGAATGAAAACTTTAATTTTTAACCAAGATTTATTTTCTAGTACCTCCTTTCTCATGTTTTTCAGTTGTTCACATTCGCTCTTTTTTGGTGGGGGTCCTACGTTTTATATGCGTTTTGAAGAAAGATGTAACAACCACCTTCTGCTCATTTGTCCATGGTGCTAATTTTCGTTTCATCTTTTGGGGTTTTTGGGTAACATCTGGTTCATGTGACGTACTATCTACGCTAATGTCAAGTGTATTCTCGTGCTCCTGGATAATTTTATCTAAGTTGTTTTCGTCTTCATCATCGGCAGTGAGCAGGTCCTCTTCTAAATTTAAATTAATTTCATCCCTTTATACTGTGCTGCGTCACCACTATCCATCATTAAAAGTAGCTTGCAGATCTTTGCCGTCTGGTACACATCATCTGGCAATCTGTATTCTCCTCGGGGAATCCCCTCAGTGTTACCCATGAAATTAGCCAGTTGTTCGATTTCATAATCATTCATGTCGAACAGCTGAGTAAGAGTTGCCAAATGTTTTCTCAGTCTAGTGGTTTTAAGGGCAACTGGATTCTTAGCCCCAGAAGATTTGGCGAATTTTGCTAGTGTTTTGTATCCGCTGATAGGTGTTTCTTTACCTGGTATTCCAAACATATATGGATTTTTCACTCCTTTAAAAAAGTTGTGTCTTGTTGCTTTCAGCAAAGAAATGTGTTCCTGCACGTCAGTAGAAAACAAAATGGCACTCCTCGATGTCTCTTGCCTACGAATACAACTCGTTTGAATCTAGATGCAAGTACCTTTTCTGTGGGAATAATAGAATCCCCAAATTCTTCATACGATTCTCTAGGTTTAGCTTCGTCGTAGATGGCCAGTGGCAGTCTTTCTAGTTCTCCTGGACGCTTTCTGTTAAGTAAAATAACCCGACAGTAAGCCACTTCTAGGAGTTCTCTATATGCCTTTTCATCTTCTTGGTTCTTTTTTAACTTCTCTGCTGCAATGATCCCTTCCTTCATCAGGTGGTCTTTCAATATCATGTGCGAGGAGCAAGATTGTAATTTTGTTCCATTTTTTCATGTTTAAGTCGGTGGCAGCCACACTTGAAACATCGAAACACCAGTTTGCATCCATTAGGTGTACAAGTGTTCTCAACGTTTCTTGAACCTCTTGACTAGTACTATTGTTAAGCCACTTGCCCTTTCACGCTTCTGTCATTGTTATGTCACAACAGTCTTTTACTGCTTTTACAATATTCATCGCATATGTTGGTGCTCAGTATGTTTCTTTTTCCTCTTCATACCCGGAAACTTGTTTTGTAGCCTCTACTAATGTTTCATAGTTTCTCGGTTGTAATATATCCATCATACATTTTATTTGCGGGTATAGTTTTTCATTTGTATGAGGAGCTTTGCTAACTCTTGCATTTTTCTGGAGTATACGGGTATGTGATGCTTTCCTCTAAGGGTTCTTAAGTACCTGGCACCGTAGGCACATATTAGTTGGTCTTTCTTCCCAATTAAAGAATTTTCGTTTGCTGCCATATGCGGGAATTATACATTTCTTCTTAGTTTAGTATCAACGTCCATATTCCTAACTAAGAAAGATTGTGAATCTGAAAATAAGTGATTTGATTAAATCCCTTCACTGTTTTAATGAAAAGATGAAATAATATTGTTTAGAAAGTACGTTATTTTTTTAAAGGAAAATATTTTTGTTTTACATTGTATTTTAGATTGTTCACAGGAATTCATCTTTAATCCTTCACCTCCAAAAAATGATAATTTTCCTGCACTCGCACGCAGATTTAGGTTAGGCAAGGTTTTAGTACCTACTTCCATAACATCATCAAAACATCCATAACATTCCCCCCCATAATATTAGGTACTTGATAAAGCCGGAAATATATAAAACAATAATAAAAATTGCGCGAAACCTTCCTCCCGTAATGTTTCTCCGAGTCCTGACATTTAGCTATTTTCAATAAAATAGTTTGATCAAATCACTTACTGTCTTTAGAGAAATCACTCTACAGAGTTGTAACTTTAACATCCCATAAATTGGTCATCTACCAAAAGTATTTGATCAAATCTCCGTTTTTATCATCTCACTGCGACATATATCTCATAAAACTAAATTTTCTACCAAATGACGGTTTTGAGATACATATATCTATAATTTCGATAGAAGACTTTTTTTTATAGCTTTTAGTAAGTGTTAGACAATTACTAGAAAACTAGAAAAATACAAGTTATGTAGGAAATTCATATTAAGTTTTTTTATGAATTTAAAGTAATTAATTGATGATCTGTATGAGGCAAAAAATAAATTTAACATTTTAACACTTACTTATTTATCGGTAGAATAAATACGAACCATTATATAGTAAAAATATATATTCGCTTTAGAATTTTGATTTACCACCATGTCTTAACTCTATTTAGTTATCATGCCTTAAAAATAGTAACTACTTTGCTCACGAAATGAAAGTATTGAAAGGCTTTAAAAAATCTATTTAGTTTAAATTAACATGTAAAGAATCACGGTCCAGTCCCAAATATTTTTTAAAATACTCCTTCCTATACTTTGTAACTAATTTATCATTCTATGAAGCAATTTTTTATTATTTAAATTTTAAAATATTTAATTTCAATTAATACTATCAAATTAATATTCGTCTTATCTATATAACTAAAGCTGAAGAAGATTTCCGTGTTCCTTGAACATTAAAAAAAAAATCAACTTGAATTATTCGTTTCAGGTGAAATGTAGATTTTGAATTTCGTGTCTGTCTGTGCGTCAATCACGCCAAAACGGCTGAGCATTTCGGCACTATCTCCCGTATCTAGGAGTTTGGGTACCCGGAGAAGGACAGAGGTAGGGGGATCAAAGCGCGTAAAACACGTTGATTTTTTACTTTTTCCCGATATTCCTTTACAGTGGTGTTATTCGATTCAGCTCGCCAAGACGAACAAATAAGATCCTATACGGTTTTGGGATTTGATTAGCCGCTAAAACCGTAAAACTTCAAAAAGACCAATCAATGTACACTACACCTCGCAAAACGATAATTCCTTAACTTTTTTCGATCTTCCCGTCCAAGGTGTCATTCGATTCAGCTCGCCTAGACGAACAAATAAGGACCGATGCATTTTTGCGTTTTGACTCACCGATTAGCCGCTAAAGAAACAAGAAAACTAATCAAAGTACACTACACTTCAGTCCACGAAAGAAAAACATAATTAAGTTACTTGGACAAAGTCTACTAATTAAGTAATTGATTCCATGTGATTTTTTTCTTTGAATTTCTTAACTGAATGTGAGAATTCATACACTATTTGTATATCTATAGAATAATTAAATAAAAACACAAATGCACAAATGCAATACTCTCTCCTATAGAAGAGATTCGGGCTTTTGCCCTAAAGGTGACTTATGGGGCTCTTGAGTATGATTGGTCCATTCAAATTCGAGAGAAAAGAGCAAGTTGGTTAATGCCTTTGTGAGGATACCAAAATATTTGTATGTAGACTGCAACGAACGTCACTATGCCTTTGAGGACATTGTTGCCAGATGGAACAGATCCAGTGTTGCCGTCAATTGCACCTTTCAAAAACTTAGAGTTTAGTCCGTTTGTCCATTTCAATTTCTTAGATGTGGTTGTATACTTGTTGCTTCTTTGCGTTATTTGAATGTGTGCAATATATTATAAATTACATAAGTTATTCGCCATTCTAAATAATTACTCCATTTAAAGAGTTCTACCTTTTATATGAAATGGAAAAACTATTTATATGTTTTGACTAGGTCGAAAAGTGTTTGTATTTCAGATATAAATTTGTCTCAGATTTTTAAATAATATATATCACTAGTTTTAAAGGAGAAAATTATCTTTATTAAAAATTTTGTTACATATTTTATGTATGAATTAATCAATTTCGAATGGTTACGTAGTAATTTATCTAGGAGACCAATTTATATTGGAAACTTTAGTTACAAACTGAAATGAAATAAAAGATGTATTAAAAATCCATAATATGGAATAGTTTTGGGTTTTTGGAATAGTAATATATTACTGTTCATATTCTTCCCAGAAACAATGTACAGTTTTATTAAAAATAATAATTGTTTTAGAGTAAATTCAACAATCAATACATTTTACTTAGTACAACTTATTATAAAATTGCATTAGTTTTAATTCAACCCATCCTACTTTTACTCCTTATTTCTAAACATCCAATGAAAATGTATTTCATTTGTATTTTTAAATGATATACGAAATGTTTTTTAATCCCAGTTATTCTTCACAAGTGGTAATAGAATGTACAAATTCTCTGATTCAAAAAATGTGATGTATTTTAACTTTATACAATTAAATATTATACAATTCAATTGGCAATGACAATAGAGGGTTGAAATGTTATTTCAAGGTTTAGAATGGAAAATTTTATAAATATGTTACACAATTATAACATAGGCCATTATCATGTTTATTTATACAAATAAATATAGTCTATAGTTCAATAGTATACTGGATTCTTTTTATTGTTTGTTTTTAGTTATTATGGGGTTGTTATGCAACAAGGCATGGTTAATCATGTATAACTTGTGTTAACAACTGTTGATGGAATTTAATTGTGAATTCAAAAATGTTTTGATGTTTCAAATCCGTTCAGTGGTTTTCGAAATAAAAATGATTTAATAAAGTCGTGTCATCGCATTTCAATAAAATGCAAACGCTAATGTACGCGGGTTTTTAAATTGTGTATATTTTGGGAACCGTTGAACGGATGTTAACTATCTAAAGAAATTTGAATTCACAATTAAATTGTCTATAAATTGGTGTATCAGAATATTACTACAGCGATTAATAAACCAACAAAAATAGCAGTATTGTCCATACTTTTCTATCAGAAATACAGCATACAATAAAATTAACAGCTGATCAAGTACTAATAAGCGCGTAACGTACTCAACAAAAATTGATATATATTTTTAACCGTATGATGGATTTTTGTTTTAAAAAAATATTTGAATTCACAATAAAATTATCTATAAAATCATTATGAATAGGCTACTTGTTGATAGGTTAATTTGTATTAAAAACCACGATGAATTGTATATAATTAGTTTTAAGTATACATTGGCGTAAATTAATTCAAATAGTTAAACTATAATTGTCCGTACATAAAAACATAAAATTGACAATTTATAGTAAATTTTATGAGGAATCCGAATACGTTTTAAAAATATAACTTCCGATAATTAGTTTTCGATATATAAGCGTTTTTGTACTATCGCCTACCCAATTTTTATACTCTCTGTACGAAAATCAAAACCGAGTACGCGGGTTTACTAAATTCTTAAGTTTTTCTGAAAATTTTAACAAAATCTTTATTTAAGATAATCTTTATAACGAAAATTCGTTATCAAACTTCTTAAGAGTTTGAAAAAAATAATAAGTAGCGGTCCTATGATGTGTACAAAACGCCGACCGCAATACAGACCGGTGTCGTATACTGCCAAAAAAACTGTTTTTTCAGCGCTCGTAGATTCGACAGAAAAACTGTTGCGAGATTCATCTGTCTATGGAAGTAAGGAAGGACAAAATTCTGCTGGAAGGACAAATCTAAAACAAACATCTCTGGTCTGAAATGAATCAAAATAGGCCAAAAATAGTCTTTAGATATTATGTAGACGATACTATAGTACTTTTCGATGGCAACATTAGATAATTAAAACTCTGATTAACTTCGTAAACACAATGCATCCAAAACTCCAATTCACGGTTGAAGTGGAAACAAATAACAATTTAAACTTTTTAGACCTATCAATTTCAAAAATAAACAATAGTGTTAAGTTCAAAATCAATAGAAAACCTACCACAACAAACCAGACTATACACGCTTCTTCCCATCATCCATGTAATATAAAAATGGCAGCTTACAATAATTTCGTTAACAGGCTAGTCTCAATACCTCTAGACAAGGAGAAGTATGAACAGGAAGTAAACATAATTAAACCCATCGCAGTATACAATTGGTACAAGAGCTCAGATATCGACCAACTCATCAGGTAACATACAAATAAGAAACCCATTATGAAAAATAAAAAGCAAACTTACGTCTCCACAGAATATGGATCAGCATTGAGTCATACTCCAAAACGTAGACTGGCTAAAGAGAACGTAACCGTTGCTTTCAATACCTCAAACAAACTACTGTATACTATTTTTTAAATAACCCAAAAAAAGACATACATAATGACAAACACGATAAGACTGCCATATACAATATCACTTGTTGTACAGTAATGAATGTCCCAATTTTTATATAGGACAGACGGCCCGCTCTTTCAACAAAAGTTTTAAGGAACACTTCCCTAAGAGGACTTCATATACAAACTCTGCTTTTGGTGAACATCTTATCGACAAAAACCATAAATACACATATATCCAATCTAACGGAGATATTGCAACAAAAGTTTGGTGTCAATTCCCACGGTACACGGTTACGGCTTGCCAACGACAAAGCAAGTGCCAATTCATTCAAATATCAGCCACAAAAATATTCCCGAATTAAATATACCAACAAATAAAATAAATCGTCAATTATTGAATATATTTGTCCACATTTTCTAAGAATTAAATTTAATTCTTGGTATATTTCCTTTTAAAAATTTTAAAGTTATTACTAGAAACATGTAGTTATAATCACTGATCATACCTGAACAAAGGCTACATAATGAAACAATGGTAGGCTATCAGTCGTAAAATTAAATTCAAGTTCGGGATGTTCGGGTATTCGGTAACGTACTCAACAAAAATTTATATATATTTTTAACCGTTTGATGGATTTTTGTTTTGAAAAATATTTGAATTCACAATAAAATATCTATAAAATCTTATGAGTAGGCTTATGAGTAGGTTGTTAGGTTAATTTGTATTAAAAACCATGATGAATTGTATATAATTCGTTTTAAATATACATTGGCGTAAATAAATTCAAAAAGTTAAACTATAATTGTCCGTACATAAAAACATAAAATTGATAATTTATAGTAAATTTTATGAGGAATCCAAATCCGTTTTAAAAAATAACTTCCGATAATTAGTTTTCGATATATAAGCGTTTTTGTACTATCGCGTACTCAATTTGTATACTCTCTGTACGAAAACCAAAACAGAGTACGCTGGTTTACTAAATTGTGTTTATTTCGAGAACCGTTAAACGGATGTTAATTATCTAAAGAAAATTGAATTCACAATTCTATACATTTTCTATAAATTGGTATATCAGAATATAACTACAGCGAATAATAAACGTATGTAATAAACCAATAAAAATAGCAGAATTTAGAAATCATGTACATTTTTGCTATAAACGTTCATAAATCAAAACATTATGTATATATCATTTTCAAATTTTTGTATGATTTTTATATAGTCATATAGAACATATCCTGAAAATTTTAACAAAATCTATAAATAAATATCAGACTAGGCTATACAAGTTATAATTTGACACTATTTTCAACCAGACCGATTGCGATAAATGGTTGTAAATTGTTTAATTATTATTAGTCTAGATCTGATAGTTATAGAAGTCTTGCTTTGATAGTTTATAGAAAATTTAATTGTGAATTCATAAATGTTTTGATATTTCAAATCCGTTTGGTGGTTTTCGAGATGAAAATGATTTAAAAAAGGCGTATCGTCGCATTTCAATAAAGTTCACAAAAAGTTTAGGTTACTTTATTTATTTGAAAATTTATTTATATATTTTATGAAATTTATTTCAATGTTGTTTTGAAGAAATTGGTTTTTTCGTTGTAATTAAATTTAAGTAATTAAATTTTATTGTATCTTGATGAAATTTTCACAACATGTTTGTATATATTTTGTTGTCATAATTATTAAATTTTATTTAATTTTGTTAATTAGTTTAAGAGAAATTATGTTTTTTTTGTTGTAAATCAATTAAATTTTATTATATCTTGATGATTTTTTCACAAAATGTGTATAAATATATTAGTAAGAAGTGTTGTAAATTTGGTTTAAATCTGTTAATTCGTTTAAAAAATATATATCAAAATAGACGATGATTTGTATATATATATATTTAAACGAATAAACAGATTTAAATAAATTTTAACACATCTATTAATTAATATTTGTACACATTTGGTGAAAATTTCATCAAGATACAATAAAATTATATTACTTTACAACGAAAAAACTAATTTCTTCGCTACTTTTAACAACATGGAAGTAGATTTTAACAAGTAACCAAAACTTTTTGTGAAATAATGAAAAATTTGTACATGGTTTTAATAAATTGTTACTAAAAATCCCCATAAGAAATACATAGTAAAATATATTTGTTGGTATATTTTTTTGGTTAATATACATTTAAGTTTGATTTGTAACTCCGTGCAAAGCCGGATCGGGCCAGCTAGTAAACTATTTAATATTACTATGACAGATAATTTTAGAAAAGTAAAAATATCACTTCCGTCAGTAAGAAAAGTGTCAGTGGACTTTGGACCCATGAAAAGGACCATCTGTAAGTGGTCTAAACCATAAAGTTCTACTTGTTTACAAGTATTTTACATACAAACAACCCGCCGTGTAATAAATAACTTTCTCTGTAGACATATTTTTGAGTTCTAAGTCCAAGCTATTGTAATTTATTCGGGTAACACTCACCCACTTGAACCTGTTTAAACCCCAGGCCTCGCTTCCGCCTTCAGCTAATTCAATATTGTGTCTCATTTATGCATCCCCACTATAGGAAATTAACATTCTTTTCATGATCGTAATTTGGAAATTTCCATCAAATATTTGAAAAGTACAGTACATGAAAAAATTAGAAGAATGATACCAAACACGGCATAATTTGGTAAAAAAAAAATCATACAATATAGGCGCAGCCTGTTTGTGTGCAGTAACAATCGAGTTGGTTTTTGGTAACGATATTAAATTCAATTTTGTCAAAAATGTATAAATAACAATAGTCGTAGTACGCCTAATGTTTAAGTTTTTTTCTTATTTCTTAAGTGTATTTACAAATCAAACCTAGCATACCTTGTGTATTTACGACCTACCAGTAGCCGACCAAGCCCTTAGTCCCAACCTTTTGTTTGTTAATGGGGGGTAATAAACATGACAGAAATTTTGTGGTAAAGTTAACAGCACTTTGATTTTTTATACAAATTAATTGTCCTTAGAGCTGTTAACGAATTATAAAGCCAGTTGTAGTTATTTTTACGTTCCTAATAAGTAGGCCTATACTTAAAAGAGTTGATTTTAATATCAGTTTGTACGAATGTATTATTATTATTTTTGTTAACTTCTTTACTGTATTCCAATTAGACTAACAAAGTCAGAAGAGATAGTTACACGCAGTAAAAAAAACTTTAGTAACTAGGTTTGAACCTACGCAACTAAGTTGTAGGTCCATCTGTACCCTACCAGAATAGACGAATAGGGTTAATCGTAAGTTTCTTAATGCTGAACATTTGATTTATTTTAACCTTTTGGTTAGTCATATCTTCAAAGAATTAAAAATGGCAGCTAAAATAAAAGTAAAGAACGACTTAACGTTTTTATGACCCATTTAAAAAAAAATTGTTTACTACGTTTTTAATGGGAAACTATAAAAATATTACGCTACCGTTTTCGCATCTCGAACTCTGATTCAAATTACAGTATTTGTATAGGAATTTCTGTTATAATTCTAACTTATAATTATTTTTATATCTATGTTATATTTTTCTGTGTGAAACTTGAGCAGTACTAATAATAAAATTTACAAGGTATTAATTCATAGACAAAATGTATTTTACCTCAGTTACATTTTGAGAAGTATATGTTTATTTAATTTTCATATGTCCCGTTGAAAATGTAACTTTTTTTGGTTGTAGTTTGAATAATATAATGTTCCTGGATGAGAGTGGGAAGTAACAAATCTAATTTAAATGTTCATCCCGATAATTATTAAATGAAATAAATAAAATTGTATGTTCGAGTATCGCGGTGTCTTGGTTCATAATTTTAAAATGCTCTAAAATGGTGGTGGTAAAACGAAACACAATAATTACAAAGAATTCACACAAACATTGTTAGTGAGTTTTTCAGGATTATTTTCATTTAACATTCATTTGAAGCTTCCTTGTACCAATAAGGCGTTTTTGTTATACATTACTAGTTTTGTTTCAGAAGTAATAATTTAAAACTTGACTTATCAAAAAGTTTGTAAATTTGTTAGTACTGTTATTTTCATTTACTACAATTTACTTTATAAATTACAATTTATTTAACAAATATGAAACATAATTTAATTTAATGAATCACTTAACGAATAACAACAAATATAAACATAATGACATGCAATAAGATGTAAACGTGGGACAAATAATACATCCCCGTAAATCACTCTCTCACATCCTCGCAAAGCTTCTCTCTAACAAAATACAGTAATCATATCCCCAGAAAAGCTTGTCTCTTACATGCCCACAAGTTTCTGTCTCTCGTAACCGTTACATCCCCACAAAACACATATTTAAAAAAAATCAAAATCAAAATTTTCGAGAGATAACGTATTAGGAGTAATACTTATTTATTAAGCAATACATTAAAAAAAAAATCAGACATCTATCTTTTATATTTACCGAGATCCCACAAGGTATCTCCAGGACGTATATCCCCAGAAGGGTACAAGCGATAGTCAGAGAGAGAGAGAGAGAGAGAGAGAGAGAGAGAGAGAGAGAGAGAGAGAGAGAGAGAGAGAGAGAGAGAGAGAGAGAGAGAGAGAGAGAGAGAGAGAGAGAGAGAGAGAGAGAGAGAGAGAGAGAGAGAGAGAGAGAGAGAGAGAGAGAGAGAGAGAGAGAGAGAGAGAGAGAGAGAGAGAGAGAGAGAGAGAGAGAGAGAGAGCTTTCGCGACTGTCTTCAGTGGTTGTGGCTATTAGCAGTTCTGATTGGCTGCTTTCAGGCTTAGTGTCAAAATAAGAAAGAAACAGAGCGTCAAAAGTAAACTATCTTTTACACATACACTGTACAAAATATGACACACTTTTTTCACTTTATTTAGCCTATGTATTTCTTTATCTTAGTACTATAACCAGTTTAAACCTAGTTATGGGACATAGTTATTTATTGTTAATTTTATTTATCTTTTGATTGCAGAGTGAATAGTGGATGTTTGAGAGTAAAATAACTTAATTTTCATATAAAGTAGAATATATAGGCCTACCCTGGAAAATTTTTTAAATAATATAGTTGTTTCTCATCCGTGACATTTATATTTTATAGACTGCCATAAATTGTACATTGTTATGTTTTAAAGTTTCTACCGAAGACTATACCTGGCCGGAAAATGTGGCATCATCTGTTTTAAAAACAAACGCCGGAAACGTCTTTCAACAAACTAATAAAAGGGTGGGAATTTTTGTTCATCTTAATGACAAATAGGGTCAAGATCTTTCCCTAAAATGCATACTTTTAGAAAATCACACAATGCAAAACAATTAGAAATATCTGGGGTGTTCCCCAAAGTTTTACAGACGATTAACTCAAGTTAAAAGGATCGTTTGACCTTTGGACCCTCGCACACTACAAGCCACCTGCCGACAATGGTTGTAAAAGCCAAACTACTGAAGCAAAACATTTTTTTAAATATTATGGATTTAATTTAACTTATCAGCTACAACTATGCCGCTTTCATGAACTCTACCCGAAAAATAAAAAAAACCTCACTGAACAACTTTTTCATGACACAATTCACAATTTTATAAAATGTTCGAACTTTGATATATTATAAATACCGTTTAAAAATTAATAAATTTCTACAACTTTAATGTGATAGCAGATATTTCTTGTTGAAACTCCATATTCAAGGATAAAATAAAGCAAAGCTTAAAGTTTCAAATATTTAATAGTATAAATGAGCTACAATTGTTTCGCCTTGCGGCATCGACGGGCTACTACCCGTCGATGCCGCAAGGCGAAACAATTGTAGCTCATTTATACTATTAAATATTTGAAACTTTAAGCTTTGCATTATTTTATCCTTGAATAATTTCTACGGTTACTACTACCATGATCACACAATAACAAACTGTTAGTGTGTAAAAAATCACAGAGTTTGATCAGGTTTAAGTAATTTAGACAACAATGTATTTGTAATACGCGCACTGCAATTTCAGTCCAGTCTCTGGCGAATTTTGGCTTTCTAGACTCAACCAATATGGTGGACCCGGCCTCACCTCTCATAATGTATTGGTGGGTATATGCAATGCCCAGTCTATGTTGTCTTCTGTTGTCGCTGGGTAGAATGCCCTGTTTGAAAACGAATTAGAAATTATGGGCTAGAACGGTATTTTTTATTTTTTTAATGAAGCTGATTTTTTTAAATGGTAGGGATTGGGATAAATAGTTTAAATATTTAAATAGTTATTTAAATAACTATTTAAAAAGGTTTATTTAGTTAATATGAATATTAGAGTGGAAATTACAATTATTACAGTCAAGTAAGCATTTCTATCTGTATTGCATTCTTTAGGAAATGTTTATTTTACATTACATTTTTTCTTAAATAATTTATAAATTTTCTTTCTCAGTTCAGGATTGTATTTAAAGAAGTATACTATTTTGAATTAGGTTAAAAAAAACTAGTTAATTTGTTTTAAATTGTTTAAACATTTACTACCTGCCTATGAATATTAAGAGAAATTATTATTAAAAATCAGAATAATATTACTATTACGAACAGATGACACACTTTTCCCTGCAAAAATTTACATAAATTAATGTTATCTGTTTATCTGTTATAATGTTATCTATCTTTATTTATATTCTAACTTCGAGTGTGAAGTAAAACACTTTTATTTTACATTCTCTAAACAAAGTTTCTGTATTAGGTTGTAGAGAACGTGTGGTTTATTTAAAAAAAATAATAAAATAAAAAAATAAAATAAAAAATTTAAAAAAATCATTTACACAGTGTAGGCCAACCTAAAACCATCATTGCTTTTTATGGTGTAATATAAAAATACCGTTTATGTAAACATTTTTTAAACGATAAATAAATGCACGTTGGAATTGATTGATTGTTATTTCCTGGTTTCCCCGGCTATTTTTGGCAGGTTCACAGTCATTTTCCTACAATATATATAATGTACATTATTCATTGGTCTAAAACCCGATAAATGTAGACGTTTCTGTATTTTTGATATACTTTATTTCAAAGTTATACTGGACACAAAACCATCTTAAAAGTTGAAAACACAGACTACTTTTCAACTTTAAACAGGTTACAGCTAAAGAGATTAACGCACTTGTTATGATTACCTTTATTTATTACATTTAACTAGTAATGCGGAGTTTTACTCCCATGAATTTGTTAATAATAAGTAAGCTAATGCAGGCAGTGCAAGTATTTCTTAAATTAGGAATGTGGAAAATAAATTATGAATTAGGATGTGGAAAACAACTGTGATTTAAACCAGAAAATGAAATTTTGAAGAACTGGAGGAATATTTGTTTGTAAAAGTACTAACTTGTCGTTGTTATTTTTAAATTTAGACTTGATTTAAGTAGTTGACTAATACCTTACTATCGAACACTTTTAAACAGTAATTATTATTAGAGTAAAAGTACGGAATTTAACTATTATGTAGAAATTAATACTAGAAATAAAAATGAGCGGGAAGAGGAAATACGAAGGAATTTAGTAATAAATAAATAATGATAATCAAGAATGATAAGAGCCCAAATGCGAATTATTAATAATCATACGAGTGGGTACACACGATCAGACATCAACTCCGTGCACTTTTGGTTGGACTCGTCTTTGTTTACATGATGACTCATCAGCTGGTGGCAGATTAAATTCCATTTTTCTATTCTGTACGGCCCTTTACCAAACTCAGTTCTTCTCCCTGTCCCCGGGCATGATACATGATGTACGATACAATTTTAATTTTTTTTGCGCATCCATGATTGAATAATTGTCTTAATTACACAATTTCATAAATGAGTAGGCCTACTGAATATGCTTTCCTTCCATTTATTTGAAATAAAACTAAACTAATTTTACTTCACTCATTAAAAGAATGTTCACCAGGAATAATCAAAAGTACGTTTTGACACTGAAAATGGACTTTATTTGAACAAATCTAACAGATAAGAGTTTTTGGACAAAAAAATGTACCGGGTTTGTGGTTAAATTCACGGCTTATTTTATAAAATTTGAAGTAACACTTATCTATTCCTTTATTTATTATTCTCCCCAGTTAAAATATTATTGTAAAAGTATCCATTGTCAAGCCATTTGTATCTGAATAGAATATATTACTACCAAAAAATAATGTAAAGTATTATATTACAATAATAATTGTATTAACGGAATATTCATTTACTAAAAGGATTTATTGTAAATTATTCCCTAAATTACAATTTTTTTAAATTTTTTTATTTTTTACGTTAGGAAAACATTAGAATAGTTAAAATGTTTTATTCTTTGCATCTATTCACATATTTTTTTATTTTTTTTTATATATTATCCGCAGAAATATTTCGTTATCATTATTTGTTAAAGTTCATTCAATACATTTAAAATTCTTTGTAAATTTATTTCTATAAATGTTGTCTTTTATAGTACTTAATAGTATTTTATAATAATCTGTTGTTAACGTCAAGCCGACACCATCCAGAAGATTGTTCGCTATTTGTAAATATGCCAACGGTGAAAAGTCTCACATGACTCAACGATGATAGCAAAAAATAATGAAGCAGAAGATAGTGTGCGCGTGATACAGAGGGGGAGAGAAATAGACCAAGGCTTTGTCACCAGACACAACACAGAGCTCTGTTTGGTTTTAGACATAGTTGTAAAATTGGCAACCTTGTTGGACGTCTTAAAAGCGGTATTTTCTAAATAAAAAAAAAGATGGACGTGGGAATAACCTTTGGTTAAAACGTATATTCGGGACGTGAGAAAGCTGAAAATTGAACGGACGTGCTGTTGGTGGGGCTTTAGAAGAAAAAAAATCTCCCGTATTTTAAAAGATACGTAATAACTAATTAGCGGGTCATACACGAAAATATTGATAATGTACTATATACTGCGACGAAAACCCTATATACTCCAGTAATTCCAGGGGACGTGATAAAGCTGTCTTCTGAACGGACGTGGTAAATATACTGATCTGTATATATATATATATATATATATATATATATATATATATATATATATATATATATATATATATATATATATATATATATATATATGAGGTTACATTTATATTACGAAAGTTTTTTTTTTATATTAAGCAATACTAATATGAAGTTGGTCACTACTAATAAATTACTGACTCAAGCGGAGCAAGTTTCTTGTTTAATTATTGAAACCTTGACTGTTGTGTTGAAAAACTCGTACAACAATCTCATACTTACTTTTGAAATGGACATTTTTTCAACTCAATATTTGTGGAGATAGTGTAAATTTCTTAAAAGAGAAACAATATAAAATGTGTCCCGTAAGTAAATAATTCTGTGGGTCAGTAAAGAGAAAACAATAAGAAAAGAATTTTCGAAGTGAATTAAAATTTTTGTTTAAAGTTCTGCTTTGTTTTGGTGTAATAAAAACCTTTTTTGTAAGTTTGTAATAATTTATTATGGATATTGTTTACACTGATGACCGACGGTACTTGATAGAATTCCATTTTAACAAATAAAACACAATTTTTCTTTTGTAAAATTCTATAATTTATTTGGTCTAGCCGACCATGGTTACGGCCATGCCGTAACTGGCGAAACCATGGTCGGCTAGACCAAATAAATTATAAATTTTACAAAAGAAAAATTGTGTTTTATTTGTTATTTATTATGAACTTCATTTAAATGATTTTCTCATAATTTGTTTCTGGAGTAATTTTGGATATTATGGACAACTACCAAGATACAATTTTTTTTAGTTTAGGCCTATAGCCAATAACTCGGTTATCTTTTAAGTTACAGAAAAATTAAAAATATTGTTTGTTCAACACTTAGTTCTTTAATACAGGGTGTTTCAGACCACATGGACACTATCTGTAGCGCCTAAACGAAACCAGATAAAAACTTCCTTCCAATTAGAACCCCCCTTTTTCGACCCCAAAGAATTCAGGGAAATTATTTTCGACGCTCCTCAATGACCCAAAAGGGCACTTTTGGGAGGCTGGGTGGTGCTTTTGGAAAATATTCAAATAGAAACATAGGTCGTGTGATACCTCATTTTAACTTAAAAGTTTAAAATAGCGACTTTAATATTGTTTTTTAACGTTCCAATACGTAAAATTATAATTCTGATAATATCAAAAATAAAATAAATAGAAAACAGATAAGCTGTTATTGCCAACTTATGTAAATAAAATATTTAATCAGTATTAAAACACAGACGCTATTTTGAAACTCTTAAGGATTTTTTTTTCAATTTTGAACATTTCCAGACAATGTATATTATTATGATCAATTATCATAATTACATAATTTTTCAGTTTAGGTTAATTTGGGTTATGTAGATAATTACCAAAAAATTATCGTTAAATTTTTTTGTCGATAACTAAATTATTCTTTGACCTAGGAACAAATTTAAAAAAGGTATTTTGTTTTTTTAAGAGAAAAATAGTTTTTTTTTATTGTTTTTGAAATATTCAAAATTAAACAATGTAATCGATCGCCATTTTAAAAATGTACAAAATAATGTGTTTGTTTTCTGGTATACTGATAGAAGATTAAGTAAATAATGTGTAAAGATTATTCTTCACTCAATATTTAACTACTTACAAAATTTTAATGTTTTTTGTAACACAAAATGGCCGACATATGGAAAACGAACAGTTTTCTCTCCCTAGTATATATAAACTTTATTTCTCAATTTTAGCTTTAGAATCAGCTCCCGAAATATTGCCGTACAATTTTGAATCACCCTGTATATTGTTGTGCAAGTTTTGTATGTGAGTTGATGTTTACATAAAGTTGTTTTCAGTTTTCCTTCCTAATGTTTTGCCAACTATATATTTTTGTTTTAGTTTTTTCTTGTGTATTTATTGTATGTGATTTTTACCGTTCTGGACTGTGAAATACTTTTTCTCATAGTTATTTTCGTTTGTTTGCCTCATGTTAGTGAAATAATCATTGTATTTTTTAATAATTATTAATATTGTTAATAAATATATTAAGATGGTTTCATTTTTAATAGTTACTTTAAAAGTCATATGCAGAGTTTTTTCTTTTTCTGTGCTTTGGTCTATATATTTTTGCGTAAACAGCGATTTTAATTAATGCTGTATTTATGTGAAATAAATAATTTTCAGTATAAAATGAATTCAATTAGTTGTTTTTTGTTCTCGTTTAAAGACAAAAAAACCTTTTGGTCATCATCCCCTTATTAAAAATAGAATAAAAGAACATAAAATAAAGACCCCTAATCTCTCGAATACCTTAATATCGTCAGAGTGGTAAAGGAATAAAATTGTTCAATAGAAACATCATAGGAAGACGAAAAAAAGGGAATCTAACCTACATGAAAGGAGATTTAGATCCAACCAGGTACACTGGGAATTTCCCGTAGTCACCATAAACCTGAGGGTAAATTTCAATTAGCCCAATCGCAAAATCTAAGAATATTTTACGTTCTCGGGTGTCAGCATTTCCGTAAAGATAATCGGAATAGCTGTAAGTTCCATATTAGAAATTTACCTATATAACACGAACTGGTTTTCAGTCTTTACTTCAATATTAAAGCATTATAGACGGCATATAATGCCTCTTTTACATATAATAACAATACAAATATAAAGTCACCAGCACCAATCTCAATTCGGAGTCACTTTCAGGAAGTAATATTAGCGGCAAACCGTAATGGCGTACTTCAAATGATTATAAAAACAAATTCAGCTCTACTGGGATAGTAATATAAGCAGTTCAAATGACTACAGTTTGCCTTATTGAAAACTTCAGTGGATAACAGGATTTGAATGACATGTGTTTAACAAAAAATTGGAATATAAATTGTTTAAATAATTTTAATGAAGTACGAAGTATAAATGTGTGAAAATCTCATATACATTTATAAATTAAGGTAAAAAATATCGAAAACAGATTAGAGGACAACATAATATATTTTTTATAATCCAGATTCGTAAAATAATAAGGTTTCTTAAATGGTTTAAACTTAATTGTTGAGTAATATTGTAAATCTTCCTCCTTCCCAAATCTTTTTCAACCGTAATGTAATTTTGAAACAATCCAAAACTTATTTTGTCATAAGCGTAGTTTAAACCTATTTCTAAACATATAACACTTGACTAAATCTTGTCGAAAGCACGTCTTCATTTTCCTTAAAGTTTGTCCTACCTTTGGTACGTTAGAATCACATTTTGATTAATAAACTATTTTTATTTTGCCTATCATTTTCACATTTGGAGTTGAACGATTTTTTTTCACATTTTTTTATTATTTAAATTAAAGATCTGACTTTTCTGAACAGTATGATACCAATAACATGACCCTTTTCTTAAAAAATGTATTTTTTATGAATTTTTAAAAATTATTCTGCAAGCAATTTTTGTGCACCTGTAACCGTGCTAGGCTAGCGCAATAACAAATACTGAGTGTATTATGTTAGTCTATAATAGGTTGGATTTTTTATTTATTTAATTTTAATGTTGGTACCTCTGATGAGTATGTTGATACACCTTTTGAAAAGTTGGAATGCATTGGTCATATCGAGAAGAGGATGGATAGCCGTTTACTCAAACCGAAAAATACGTTGAAGGGGACACCACTTGCAGATGGTAAGCCTGTGAAGGGAGCAGGACGCCTAACTAACAATGTAATTGACAAGATCCAGTGTTACTATGGAAATGCAATAAGAGCAAACACCACTAGCCTAGAAAAAATGAAACCTGCAGTTTGGGCAACTTTTCACCATATGGGAGCCACAGACGAAAATCCCCGGCACCACCAGACACCTTGTGTCCATACAGAAAGGCTAAGGCTGAAAATAAGCCTTGAACATACAAAAAGAGTCTGCCCATGGCTGTTCTGGAGGCCATAAAGCCCACATTTCAATCACTGTCAAAACCTGAGCTCTTAAAAAAATGTTTACATGGAAAAACCCAAAACGTAAACGAATCTTTTAACAATGTGGTATGATCTCGGATCCCTAAAAATACATTTGTAGGCCGAAAAAACTTTGGAACTGGGAGTCTTTGATGCCATTGTACATTGAATGATGGTAACATTCAAAGATTACAAGTACTTAGGGACCTGGGAATCACTGACTATGGAATGAACACAGTCGCAGCCCTAAAGCGCGCTGATGAGGAACGATACGAAGAGCTGAGTTACCAAGATACGAAGTCACCAAGAAAGCCAGAACTAGGAAAAGAAGATTAAGACTGAATGAAGAATGGAGGTGACCATTACTGTCCTGGAGGGTTTTAGAGGTATCGTACCTAAAATCATTTCTTGAGTAGTCCAAGTGTTTTAGTTTTTTGCTTTTTTCTGAAAACCATGTATTTTTAACTTTAGGTACCGATATCTCCTAAAGTATTTGGAATATTGTTACGAAATTTTTACTGTATTTTACACTATGCATCCTCAGTCTCTTGTACCTATATTTACTGTAATATGTTGTATATAGTTTTTGCAATAAAACATGTAAAATAAATTTTAAGTAAAAAAATGGACTTTTAAAAAAACATTTTTAAAGATTTTTTTTTTTTAACCAAAAATAAACAAGTAGGTATAGGACCTAAATTAAGGTCTTAAAAAATCTTGTGCAAATTTTCAGATCCCTAAGGTTAATAGTGTATGAGTACAAGGTACCGAAATATTAAAAAATTAACAGGGCTCTTATGGAGCGTTCAACTCCCCTTAATAGTGTTATTTATATTTACTGATAATTTTATATCGTGTTTCTTTAATTATATTGTATTTCTTTAAACAATTGTTGTTTTTTTAGTATGAGTCTTTTTCTAGTAAAATTGAACCTTGCCCAAACATTTCCCTTTTTATCTGTAGTTCTTATAGTTACACTTACTTGACCCTTGTTGAAAATACTTTCAAATTTTCTGAGGTCATAAAAAATGAAGATCAGTCAAAAAACGAAAGTTGAAATATTTCGTAATTACCAAGCTTAGCCTATACTTCGTATAGTGGATAAGAAAAAACAGAATAACTCATAAGTGTAATATTTTTATTTTTATTAGGAAGCATTATTTCTATTTCTTTCTCAGATGTAACAATCTTAAGATATATAATTGACAACATAACTTGGTAATTGTTAAAACGAACTTCTCTAGTAGCACTTAAGTTTAACAGACTTGCAAATGAAGACCAAAACCAGGTCCGGTTCTGTCCAAACTAAAAGGGTCGAAGTGCCCCTTCGAGTAATCCGATTTCAAAATGTCCAACTTGTGTAATAATTGATTTGGTTACTTTAAAGACATTTGGGATGGACAGGCTGTGAGGGAAATGTAGACATAATAAATCATAAAATATCCCTTACTTGTTTACGTTGCTAGGTGATGATTAATGGTTCATATTTCTGTTACAGTTTGTTCCGATATTTTGCAAATATTTAAAATAGAAAAGGTTCTGTAGGAAAGATATTTTAAATTTGATATTTGCTTATATCGGCGATCAAGTGTTTTGACAAAATTAAATACAAAATTCTGTTGACTAAATTGTAAACTAGTGGTTTATGTGGATAGTAAATATAGCTCCTTGCAAGTTATGTATTACTCCTTGCAATGTCACACAATATTCATAGCCCAAGAAGACATTGTAAAATAATACCACAGCTATTCTACAAGGACATCACTCATGGGGAGAAATACAGAGTCTTTCAAAAGCAAGTTAAATATGTTTATTTGTTAATAACATAGAACAAAATAAAGTACCTAAATTCCTTTCCAATTCAACGGTATTAAATAAAACAAAACTTATTAAGCCAAATTCATACTTGTAAAGGTTATTAAGACAGGTGTTCGAAGTGGCCGCCCTTCTCTTCCTGGAGAACCAACAGTCTTTCCCCTATGCTGTGCGCGGCATTTCTTAACATGTTAACATTTATCTCAACTAAGTTTTGAATAATTGCTTCTTTTAGTTTTTTTCTTGTAGTTTAAAGACGAAAAACCTCTCGTTCATCATCGCCTTACAAAAAAAAGGAAGGAAAGAAAGAACGTACAATTTAGACCCCTAGCCTTCGACTACTCTAATAGCGTCAGATTAAGTTAGGTTAAGAACAAAAGTTGATCAAGAGTGACCCGATAGAAAAGGTGTACACCCAAGACTACATGAAAAAGGTGTAGATCCAGCTAGGAACCTCGGGATTTCCAAAGCCGTACTTACTGTAGTGAGCTCCTGAGGGCTCTTCTTTAATCTCTTACGATAGAAGGTCTTCGTAACACCTTCTATCCCTAACGGACCCAGTAGTTTCAAACTTATTATCAAGGTTTTGACACGCGACTTCTCTGAACGTCCCTCAAACCGTTGCGAGTACGAAACTTTCTTAACCCGGCTGATAAACTCCGTTCACATTCATAATAACACTGAATCAATGCGATGTGTATTTTTTAATGGCCATGATGGAATATATATATATATATATATATATATATATATATAAATTATTTAATTGTAAACTACAAGTTTACCCTACCTGATTCCTGCTGAAATTAGGTAACAATAAGAAAACTTGTTGCTATGGCAACAAATAAATAGCAATGAAAATGATGATGTTTTATATCCCAATTATATCTGCATACAATAAAGAGTTTTTCTCGCAGATTGGACAACAAATAACGAAAACACGACCATTAAAAGTTTTAACTTATTTTTGAAAGACCCAGTATTAAATAGATATATGGGTGGTTTGCTTCTTACATTGGGACAACAGTGGTATTTATACTGTACTCATTGATATGCATAATCTCCGGAATGCAACATTTGAAAAACCGACATTTATCCAACTGGTTTTACCAAGGTAGCTCAATTTATTTGAAGCTTAAAAGATTAACCTATTCTTTATATTTGACTCAAATTTTGATGCATGATATGCAAGTAACATTAATATTTATTTTAGCATTAAGGAAAAAAAAACATCTCCTTAAATAAAAATGTGTAACGTTGAGCTAAATAATAATTTATTTGATATTTTTGTAACCTATGAAACTGAGAAATATTTACAACGATAATTGAAGTAGACTAATTTTTTTAAATTTAAATCAATGTAAAGTAAGTTTTAAAAAAAGCAAAAAAAAAAATCAACCTCAATTTCTTAACAGTTTTACATGTTTCGTGATGTTTAACATGCCGTCCGTCCGTCCGTCCGTCCGTCGTCGTTGTGGTTTGTACGTAAGCACAATAGCTGCTATAAAAATTAAGGTAGGAACTGAATTGGGTGTAGGGGACTATAGTGTGCTTGTATAGGACTCTATTAAAATTCAGAAAAAATGAAATTTAAAATGTCAAATTGACGACCATTTTAATCAGTATTTTGTTCATATTCGTGTGTTATTCAACTTATAACAAACTAAATTAGATAAAAATTTGATGATTTAAATTATCCGTGTAATGATATCAAGTCCACCTCTCTACGATTACAAATAGCGAAGCTATTGTTTAAAAATGTAATTTTGAACCCTGACCTTAATTAAAGAAAATTCGTATAGTTGCGAGATCCGGGAAAGCCTGCCAACTGTCGTATATTCGTACGTACCACTAGGGGCGCAACAATGACATGTACCACTAGGGGCGCAACAATGACATGTACCACTAGGGGCGCAACAATGACACGAATGAAGCGAGAAGAAGGCCTGCCAACTGTCGTATATTCGTACGTACCACTAGGGGCGCAACAATGACATGTACCACTAGGGGCGCAATAATGACACGTACCACTAGGGGCGCAACAATGACACGTACCACTAGGGGCGCAACAATGACACGAATGAAGCGAGAAGAAGGCCTGCCAACTGTCGTATATTCGTACGTACCACTAGGGGCGCAACAATGATACGAATGAAGCGAGAGGAAGGCCTGCCAACTGTCGTATATTCGTACGTACCACTAGGGGCGCACCAATGACACGAATGAAGCGAGAGGAAGGCCTGCCAACCGTCGTATATTCGTACGTACCACTAGGGGCACAACAATGACACGAATGAAGCGAGAAGAAGGCTTGCCAACTGTCGTATATTCGTACGTACCACTAGGGGCGCAACAATGATACGAATGAAGCGAGAAGAAGGCTTGCCAACTGTCGTATATTCGTACGTACCACTAGGGGCGCAACAAAGATACGAATGAAGCGAGAGGAAGGCCTGCCAACTGTCGCATATTCGTACGTACCACTAGGGGCGCAACAATGATACGAATGAAGCGAGAAGAAGGCCTGCCAACTGTCGTATATTCGTACGTACCACTAGGGGCGCAACAATGATACGAATGAAGCGAGAAGAAGGCCTGCCAACTGTCGTATTTTCGTACGTACCACTAGGGGCGCAACAATGATACGAATAAAGCGAGAGGAAGGCCTGCCAACTGTCGTATATTCGTACGTACCACTAGGGGCGCAACAATGATACGAATGAAGCGAGAAGAAGGCCTGCCAACTGTCGTATATTCGTACGTACCACTAGGGGCGCACCAATGACACGAATGAAGCGATAAGAAGGCCTGCCAACTGTCGCATATTCGTACGTACCACTAGGGGCGCAACAATGATACGAATGAAGCGAGAAGAAGGCCTGCCAACTGTCGCATATTCGTACGTACCACTAGGGGCGCAACAAAGATACGAATGAAGCGAGAGGAAGGCCTGCCAACTGTCGCATATTCGTACGTACCACTAGGGGCGCACCAATGACACGAATGAAGCGAGAAGAAGGCCTGCCAACTGTCGCATATTCGTACGTACCACTAGGGGCGCAACAATGATACGAATGAAGCGAGAAGAAGGCCTGCCAACCGTCGTATATTCGTACGTACCACTAGGGGCGCACCAATGACACGAATGAAGCGAGAAGAAGGCCTGCCAACTGTCGCATATTCGTACGTACCACTAGGGGCGCAACAATGATACGAATGAAGCGAGAAGAAGGCCTGCCAACCGTCGTATATTCGTACGTACCACTAGGGGCGCAACAATGACACGAATGAAGCGAGAAGAAGGCCTGCCAACTGTCGCATATTCGTATGTACCACTAGGGGCGCACCAATGACACGAATGAAGCGAGAAGAAGGCCTGCCAACCGTCGTATATTCGTACGTACCACTAGGGGCGCAACAATGATACGAATGAAGCGAGAAGAAGGCCTGCCAACTGTCGCATATTCGTATGTACCACTAGGGGCGCACCAATGACACGAATGAAGCGAGAAGAAGGCCTGCCAACCGTCGTATATTCGTACGTACCACTAGGGGCGCAACAATGATACGAATGAAGCGAGAAGAAGGCCTGCCAACCGTCGTATATTCGTACGTACCACTAGGGGCGCAACAAAGATACGAATGAAGCGAGAGGAAGGCCTGCCAACTGTCGCATATTCGTACGTACCACTAGGGGCGCACCAATGACACGAATGAAGCGAGAAGAAGGCCTGCCAACTGTCGCATATTCGTACGTACCACTAGGGGCGCAACAATGATACGAATGAAGCGAGAAGAAGGCCTGCCAACTGTCGTATATTCGTACGTACCACTAGGGGCGCAACAAAGATACGAATGAAGCGAGAGGAAGGCCTGCCAACTGTCGCATATTCGTACGTACCACTAGGGGCGCAACAATGATACGAATGAAGCGAGAAGAAGGCCTGCCAACTGTCGTATATTCGTACGTACCACTAGGGGCGCAACAATGATACGAATGAAGCGAGAAGAAGGCCTGCCAACTGTCGTATATTCGTACGTACCACTAGGGGCGCAACAATGATACGAATGAAGCGAGAAGAAGGCCTGCCAACTGTCGTATATTCGTACGTACCACTAGGGGCGCAACAATGATACGAATGAAGCGAGAAGAAGGCCTGCCAACTGTCGTATATTCGTATGTACCACTAGGGGCGCAACAATGATACGAATGAAGCGAGAGGAAGGCCTGCCAACCGTCGTATATTCGTACGTACCACTAGGGGCCCAACAATGACACGAATGAAGCGAGAGGAAGGCCTGCCAACCGTCGTATATTCGTATGTACCACTAGGGGCGCAACAATGACACGAATGAAGCGAGAAGAAGGCCTGCCAACTGTCGTATATTCGTACGTACCACTAGGGGCGCAACAATGATACGAATGAAGCGAGAAGAAGGCCTGCCAACTGTCGTATATTCGTACGTACCACTAGGGGCGCAACAATGACACGAATGAAGCGAGAAGAAGGCCTGCCAACTGTCGTATATTCGTATGTACCACTAGGGGCGCAACAATGATACGAATGAAGCGAGAAGAAGGCCTGCCAACTGTCGTATATTCGTACGTACCACTAGGGGCGCAACAATGATACGAATGAAGCGAGAAGAAGGCCTGCCAACTGTCGTATATTCGTACGTACCACTAGGGGCGCAACAATGACACGAATGAAGCGAGAAGAAGGCCTGCCAACTGTCGTATATTCGTACGTACCACTAGGGGCGCAACAATGACACGAATGAAGCGAGAAGAAGGCCTGCCAACTGTCGTATATTCGTACGTACCACTAGGGGCGCAACAATGATACGAATGAAGCGAGAAGAAGGCCTGCCAACTGTCGTATATTCGTACGTACCACTAGGGGCGCAACAATGATACGAATGAAGCGAGAAGAAGGCCTGCCAACTGTCGTATATTCGTACGTACCACTAGGGGCGCAACAATGATACGAATGAAGCGAGAAGAAGGCCTGCCAACTGTCGTATATTCGTATGTACCACTAGGGGCGCAACAATGACACGAATGAAGCGAGAAGAAGGCCTGCCAACTGTCGTATATTCGTACGTACCACTAGGGGCGCAACAATGATACGAATGAAGCGAGAAGAAGGCCTGCCAACTGTCGTATATTCGTACGTACCACTAGGGGCGCAACAATGATACGAATGAAGCGAGAAGAAGGCCTGCCAACTGTCGTATATTCGTACGTACCACTAGGGGCGCAACAATGACACGAATGAAGCGAGAAGAAGGCCTGCCAACTGTCGTATATTCGTACGTACCACTAGGGGCGCAACAATGATACGAATGAAGCGAGAAGAAGGCTTGCCAACTGTCGTATATTCGTACGTACCACTAGGGGCGCAACAATGATACGAATGAAGCGAGAAGAAGGCCTGCCAACTGTCGTATATTCGTACGTACCACTAGGGGCGCAACAATGATACGAATGAAGCGAGAAGAAGGCCTGCCAACTGTCGTATATTCGTATGTACCACTAGGGGCGCAACAATGACACGAATGAAGCGAGAAGAAGGCCTGCCAACTGTCGTATATTCGTACGTACCACTAGGGGCGCAACAATGATACGAATGAAGCGAGAAGAAGGCCTGCCAACTGTCGTATATTCGTACGTACCACTAGGGGCGCATAAATGATACGAATGAAGCGAGAAGAAGGCCTGCCAACCGTCGTATATTCGTACGTACCACTAGGGGCCCAACAATGATACGAATGAAGCGAGAAGAAGGCCTGCCAACTGTCGTATATTCGTATGTACCACTAGGGGCGCAACAATGATACGAATGAAGCGAGAAGAAGGCCTGCCAACTGTCGTATATTCGTACGTACCACTAGGGGCGCAACAATGATACGAATGAAGCGAGAAGAAGGCCTGCCAACCGTCGTATATTCGTACGTACCACTAGGGGCGCAACAATGATACGAATGAAGCGAGAAGAAGGCCTGCCAACTGTCGTATATTCGTATGTACCACTAGGGGCGCAACAATGACACGAATGAAGCGAGAAGAAGGCCTGCCAACTGTCGTATATTCGTACGTACCACTAGGGGCGCAACAATGATACGAATGAAGCGAGAAGAAGGCCTGCCAACTGTCGTATATTCGTACGTACCACTAGGGGCGCAACAATGATACGAATGAAGCGAGAAGAAGGCCTGCCAACTGTCGTATATTCGTACGTACCACTAGGGGCGCAACAATGATACGAATGAAGCGAGAAGAAGGCCTGCCAACTGTCGTATATTCGTACGTACCACTAGGGGCGCAACAATGACACGAATGAAGCGAGAGGAAGGCCTGCCAACTGTCGTATATTCGTACGTACCACTAGGGGCGCAACAATGATACGAATGAAGCGAGAGGAGAATTTAATATATAAAATCTATGAAGGCAAGCCGAAGTCACAATTACGAGGTTCAGAATACTTTTGTAATAATTGTTTTAAACAATTTTTATAACTGGATGAGACCCCTTGATCTACCAATACAATTTAACATTTGCTACAATGCCCAAGAAATCTACTTTTGGGCATTACATTTAGACATTTAGAGTATTATCATTCCATAATGGGACTGCCCAACAGTTTGATTATTTAAAGTAGATAAAAGTAAGCACCCTTATAATTTCAAACTCGTGTCTGTCTGGCTGTAAGTCGCAACCAACCTACAAAGACAAAAAACGATACATCATATATATTTCAAATATTGTATTATTGTTTGTATTGTCCCAATAATAAGAAAAATAAAGCAATAACAAACAAAAATGACATTGGGGTAGTTAAGGGGCAAAAACTATCGAATTTATTTATTTTTTTTAATGTTATGTGTGGGGTATCAAATAAAATTATAAATTATTCTGATTACGAATATGTTACGTTTATTTGACGAAAAAATAATAAGTTGGCGCTGTGGCAAATATGAAGTGTCAGATATCATGTCCCCCTTTAATTTTAATACGGCGTGACCTACAAATGTGAAAAAAAAAAAATTTCCATTTTAAATTAAATTCCAACGTTAAATCGTATATTATAGTTTTTTGTACGAAAAATACAACTTAATGCAATCACAAAATGAGAAATGCGTAGCGTATAAGTTTTAAAAGCGTTTTCTGTGAGATGTGAGATAAACAATTCAATAGTCATTAAAAGATGGATCGAATTTTCATTGATTTCTCTTTATTAAAGTCCTTATGTAAAACCTTTATAATTCCACGCGAGTGTCTGTACAATTTAAACTGCCGCTTAAAAGGCTTCGACTTTATAAACATATTATTAAGAAAATATATTATTATTATTATCGTCTAGAAAATGAAAGAAGTTAACATTTTGATATGCAAAAGTCACCCCGAAAAATCAATTACTGCAATAACAAAAATAATAATAAAGTGAAAATATTACGGAATCTCTTCCTGGATGACAAGCTGAAGAAAAATTGTCCGTCATTTTAAGAGAAACCCTTCTCAATAGCACGGGCCGCCCACTTGCCACGTGTGCATCTTGCTCTTCAAATTATATGCCTACTTTTAATAAAACAATACCGGTAACTTTCAACTTTCAACCCGTGCTTCTACATAACATGTTTACACGAAGTGAAGGGGTGGGGGGAGAGTCTGTCCATAAATGTCAGGGAGGGTGTGATATTATACAAGGGTTGTTTTAGAGTCAGTAATAAAAACTAGAGGGCGCGTGTTTTGGGTAAATTGAAAAAGAAGGAAAGCTTCCTCCCCTACAACCCTCTCCTTGAAATATCCCCTTGAAGCTCTAATATTTTGAGAAGCAATTTCCGGCAAAAGAAGCGATCTATATAAAATGTAAGACGTTTTCTAATATATTTTATGTCGGCAAAATGCCATTAACAATTTCCCATAACCATTTACTGTAATGGAATACATTTGTATCGAGGAACGGTCGACAGACCTGTACAGTATCTTATTAAATGTAAGCTATCAATTCAATTTCATATTGAATATTCAAAACGTTTATCGTAATTTTTAAACACATTTATCAATATCTGTAAATAGGAAAAAATTGAAATTATGTATATATAAATAAATCAAGATTCTGACTGACTACTTTTTAATATATACATAATATTATGGTGTCTAAATAAACGTTGCAAAAATATTGCTCTAACTTTCTCACACACAAATTCACAAAACCAAAAATAATATTCCTTGGCATTCACCCTAAAAGGTTTCAATATTAGTCGTAAGAATAAAAAACACCGAATTTTTCCCTACTGAAAATAAATGCTTAAAATTCCTAACCTACAAGATTGGTCATACAAACAATGGGGCTTATTTGTGTCACATATGCTCACAATGAAAAGAGAAAAAAAACATACGTTAATCAGCGTTACATCTCCATCTTTTTTTACCTTCAGATATATAATGTAGTTTTTTAAGGAAAATAATAAGAGGTCAAAATACAGAGTGCTTAAATAACGATTTTACAACATTGTAAAATCATATTTATTAATATTCACCCAGTAGGCCTACCATTTATGAGTGCCCAAAAGTTATCGTTTTTGGTGCCTTAAACAGTAAATTTCCGGCCCTTTCTTTTTTCAAGAGAAAACCATCAACGGAATAGTGTACCTTGATATGCTGAAAACTGTTTAATGACACAGATTGATAAGAACAACCAAAAAGGCTGCATACACTACCAGCAAGATGGCGCATCAAGGAATTGGATTTCCTCAATAATCCAGGTATAAGTCGAGGTGGGTTGAATGGATGGTCAACTCGTTCACTGGATCTGACAATCTCAATTTTAACTTCTGGGGAATTATCAAAGGTAAAATGTATATACAATCTTTACCGGGTTCTCTACCTGAGCGTAGCGGAAGATCATATTTCGCAGCTGAAGAAATTACGCCTGACATGCTCCTGAGGGTTTGGCAGGGTCAAGTGGGATGTCTACAAAATGACTAATGGAAGCGTTGGACTAATTGAACCTAACTAACTATAAGGTAAAAAGTGATGTAATTTGGTACAAAATTAAATCAAAACGAGCTCAGTAAGTAGTCTAAATAAATTAATATGAATTTACAAAGTTGTAAAGTCCTTTTTGAAGCACCCTAAAGAGATTTATTCCTTGTTGTTCAAAGAAGAAAAACTTCTCAATCATCATCGCCTTATAAAAAAAGGCGAATAATTATTCACCCTTGAATAAAATAATTAGCCCTAGGAAGAGAAAACTGACAGGAAAAATGAAAGAGGTGGATCTAACCTAAGACGGCATGAAAAAAAAAGTAGGTCCAGCTAGGTTCCCTCCGGATTGCCACTATTGTGAGTCCCTGAAGGAAATATAGATATGAAATAACCGAACTATCGGTTATCGAGAAAACCTTTCTACTTTAAATTTATTGATTCGCAGGTGTTTTACAAATTATATCACTTGACCCATGCTTGGATTTAAAATTTTTGGACACAGACCACTCCTCCCAAAAATATACCCTTTTAAGGTACCGAATTTAATGCAAATTAAAGGAGTTACAATTTATTTCTAGCACGTTTGCACACAACATGAGACGGGCGGTCTGTTACCCCCGGTATGGATTATGATAATTTAATATTAATATTATTTAAATAATATTTCAGTCTGTATCATTATAGACTTTAATTAACAATTCTAGGAGCTTATTTTTAGAATCGTGTTTGTCAATTATTGAATCCGTATTCATTAATAATTACTTAACTCTAATTGAATCAAGTGCTGTGTAATGGCGATGATCAAACGTCAAATCGGTTTATGCACATACAATTAAATAATTAATTAGTAATACATTAAAAAATAAATATATATTTTTAGAATTATATATTTAAAAAACTGAATATACAAACTTTAAAAATTAGTTAAATAGTAAATGAAAAGAATGCAGACTATAAGCTGATTCTGCATTAAAAAAAAAAATTGAGGATCATCTTACATAAAAAAAAAAGTATTTTTTTAGAAATGAAAGCTTATACATTAATGAGAAACAAAACAACTGTTTAATCAATGCTACTGTTTAGCAAGAAAGCCTTGCGTCGCCATGTCTAATATAAAGAAATCCACGGCTAATAGGCATGTTATTTGGCTATTGATTATAAAGTGACTTATACATTCGATATTGAGGATGCAGTTTTCCATATTCACCACAGTATTGTACAAGGTGGCAAACTCACCGAAGGTCAATATTAGATTGTTGTTTTGGTTACTGAAGAGCAGTTGAGAGAGCGGACCACAATTCGAACTAGTAAACCGTTGAAGCTTTCACAGGTTCAGCACGATTGATGACGTTGTTTTATTTTGTTACCCTCGTCGTCATTAGTCTGACAGGCATAAAATAGAGATGATAAGAGAAATAATAATAATAAAATAAGATTTACAAAAATATAGGTTATGGAGAAGTTAATTCTGAATCTCAATGTTAATTATTGTTGTTTCACTGCTGTTTATAGAAACAAAATTGCGCCAACACAAAAAAGCCGTTGAAATAAAATATAGCTTTTGTTATGTTTGGAAAAAAAACTTTTATTGCTGAAAACGTAATTTGATACAAACACAATTTTCTTTTAAAACAAACTAAAAATAATTAATTAAATCAAAGTGAAACCGTTTCACAGCGACACTGATAGCAACGTCTAACAAATGATTCGTACGGCCTTGTAAAGTAGGATCCGAAGAAGTTCCTCTTCGATAACGCTCTTCATATTCTCATCATTGTTACAAATGGTACACTTGATCCTTTAAATAACCCCATAAGTCACACGAAGTTAAACATGGAGGACGAGGTTGCCAATCTAAAAACTGACTTCCACAACGCTCTTGAAGATTGTTCTTTAGAAATTGTTTGACTGAATTTGCATAGTGGAGCGAAGCACCATCTTGTTGAAAAATAGCTTGGCACATTTCCGGAACCGTAAAATGGGGCAGTACTTGTTGATTTAAAACTAGTTCTTACATATTTCTAGTCACGGTGGTACATAAAATCTCATAAGACAGCACCCCATTAGTAGTCACAGGAGCTCAGATTGTAATTCCTTTTGATTTAAGAAGTTTCTGATTAGTAACGTGAGAGTTTTGTGTGTTGTGATAGAGTTCTGTCTATTTACAGTACCATTCTGATAGAAAGTTGACTCGTCTGAAAATACAATATGAGTATGCCGATCAGGATCATCGAAGTGATTTGGTTTACCAGGAGAACGGAGTAATAAAGCGCAGACCAGTTCTTCTCTTCCCTTATAAGGAGATCGAATGTACTTTTTCACTACACTTCCCGTTTCCAACAACAAATCTTTCCACTTAATTAACCAGTGTAAATTGGTGGATCTACACCTGGGATTATACACTGAAATTGTCTGATTGATTCTGCAGCGTTATTAAAAACAATGGTCCACGCACAACAATTTATTTTTTGCTCAACTGTAAACAAATTTGCAAACTACAAAGGACAATAAAATTGAACTCAAAATAATTAGGTTAGAAGCTTATGTTTTAATGTAATTGTTGTTTAATTTGAATCGAACAACTGTTCAACAATTACAGCTGCAAAAGTAACAAGCATAAAAATATAGAGGCACAGAAATTGTTATTTTTATAAACATCAGTGTGTTAAAATTATCATACAGCAAATTTGGTAACTTTATTGAAAAGTATGTAAAGTTTCAAAAGAATCGGTTGAGGAATAAATAATTAAATAGAAAATAAAACACCGTGTGCCTCTTCGTGGGACACACTGTATTTGATAAAGTACATTATACCTTAAAATCAAATTTGTATCGTCATAAGATTAAAAGACAGAAAATCGAACAATAAATTGGTTCCCGATTGAAATACATCCGGCAACAATGTTACGATGCCTTTTTCATTTTCTAACAAAAATAATAAAGATTTAAGAAAAGGAAGAAGGACATAAATAAAGGAAGAATTGGAGGAAATATAGCGACAAGAAACGTGCTTCGCTATTATTGATGTATTGTTATGTTTGATGGAGTGAGAGGGAATGTCAAATGGTCGTGAGATGGAGTGAGAGAGCATGTCAAATGTTCGGACTTGTTCTGAATTGTAACAAGTTAGAAAAAAAAAAAACTTGGACAGTTAGGAACAAGCAATCTCGTTACAAATTGTATTACTGTATGAAAAATTAATATTTTGTATTAGTCAATTTGAAGACTCAATGATACATGCAACAGTTATAAATTGAGATATAAATGAGTTAATGGGTTGTTTGTTTAGATGAACAGATTAGTGACGATTACTTCATTCAGGATGTGAGAATTATCCTATACATTTAAAAATTACCTCTATTAAGTTAGCCCCCCCCCACCAGCGCTAAATAAGTTCTAACCATAATTAAAATTAGGTGCTAATTAAGTGCTAATTCGGTGCCGAACTACGAAATTAGGTGCTCAAACCGTTTGGCAGAAAAATTAATTTATAATGGGCGGGCTGACTTAACATAAACTGCCCCCCCCATATAAAAATAATATAATTAGGAAAAAAACAAATGTGTATTATTAGGTGCTCTCAGAAACCGTTAAGATATATACAGAATAAAATTTTTTTATACCCCTTTACTCTTGTACGGCGATAGGCGCGACCGACATTTAAGTCCGAAATCCTGCCAAACGGTACGAGCACCTAATTCGACGTTTAGATATCTGAACATAATATTAATCGAGGAATATTTTCACACCAATAACTCTCGAGCACCTAATTTTTTTATAGCACTTTACGCTAGTACGGCGGTAGACGCGACCGAAGTTTAAGTCAGTAATCCTGCCAAACGGAACGAGCACCTAATTCGGCGTTTAGATATCTTAACATAATATTAATCAAGGAATATTTTGACACCAATAACCCTCGAGCAACTGATTTTTTTTATAGCACTTAACTCTTGTACGGCAGTAGGCGTGACCGACGTTTAAGTCCGAAATCCTGCCAAACGGAACGAGCACCTAATTCGGCGTTTACATATCTTAACATAATATTAATCAAGAATATTTTGACACCAATAACTCTCGAGCACCTAATTTTTTTATACCACTTTACTCTTGTACGGCAATAGGCGCGACCGACGTTTAAGTCCGAAATCCTGCCAAACGGTACGAGCACCTAATTCGGCGTTTATATATCTTAAAATAATACTAATCAAGGAATATTTTGACACCAATAACTCTCGAGCACCTTATTTTTGTTATATCACTTTATTCTTGTACGGTGCTATAAATTAGGTGCTCGAGAGTTATTGGTGTCAAAATATTCTATGATTAATATTATGTTAAGATATCTAAACGCCGAATTAGGTGCTCGTACCGTTTGGCAGGATTTCGATCTTAAACGTCGGTCACGCCTACCGCCGTACAAGAGTAAAGCGCTATAAAAAAATTAGGTGTTCGAAGGTTATTGGTGTCAAAATATTCCTCGATTAATATTATGTTAAGATATCTAAATGCCGAATTAGGTGCTATTTTATTTGTTAGGATTTCGGACATAAACATCGGTCGCGTCACCGCCGTACAAGAGTAAAGTGCTATAAAAAATTAGGTGTTCGTGGGTTATTGGTGTCAAAATATTCCTCGATTTATATTATGTTTGTTAGGATTTCGGACTTAAACTTCGGTCGCATCACCGCCGTACAAGAGTAAAGTGCTATAAAAAAATCAGGTGCTCTAGAGTTATTGGTGTCAAAATGTTCCGTGATTAATATTATGTTCAGATATCTAAACGTCGAATTAGGTGCTCGTACCGTTTGGCAGGATTTCGGACTTAAACGTCGGTCGCGCCTATTGCCGTACAAGAGTAAAGTGGTATAAAAAAAATTTATTCTGTATATATCTTAACGGTTTCTGAGAGCACCTAATTAATACACATTTGTTTTTTCCTAATTATATTATTTTTATATGGGGGGGCAGCTTATGTTAAGTCAGCCCCCCCATTATAAATTTAATTTTCTGCCAAACGGTTTGAGCACCTAATTTCGGACTTCGGCACCTAATTATCACTTAATTAGCACCTAATTTTATTTATGGTTAGAACTTATTTAGCGCTGGTGGGGGGGGGGGGGCTAACTCAATAGAGGTGTAAAAATTGACTGTTTATTTTTGTAAAGGAAGTACATACATTTTTGAAAACATTAAATTGAAAAGAATGGAACTTTTAAAAAGTAACAATGTTACTGTTTAATAAGAGCTCCTTTTGTTTTATAGAACGTGGAAAGGCACCCTCGATGAAGCTGCCATTTACCTAGTTGTGCATGTAATTACTGATTATAAAGTGATTAGACATACGATATTGAGAATGCAGTTTTCCATTTTTACTACAGTACTTTTAAATTATAATCACATTATTTATTTTTCAATTCGTCAGGCAAATAGGATGAGTTTGTTTCCGGCAAATGTCAATGTTGCAACTTGTCAGTGATAACATTGGTTCGTACAAATTTCACAGTTTTTCAAAAAATTTGTTGATTGCCTTTTCGAACGCTGCCAGACTAGCATTTCGCTCTTATTGCTGTTGCCGATCACGTTCTAAGAACTTGAAGTTCTTCAAGGGTTTCCACAGCGCAGCATTGCGATTTGTGTTGACGATCAGATTGTAAGCGGGCTTCGCGTTATTCTTGGTTCTCATTTGAAAGATAACCTACTGCACATGTGTACTTCTCACTACCTGCTGCATGTGTATACTACACAAACGTACCTACTACGTATGCGTTTTCCCCACCATAAACATGTGTATATAACAATGAATTATTGTACTGTCATCCGAGATCAACATCTATATAATGTTTCAACATTTTTTATGAACAAGAAGTGTCTCAAATAGATCTTCCCAGATTTGATGACAGACAGACAGACATAAAAGCAAAGTAAAGAAAAGCGTGTGAAATGCGATAGTATGATAATATAGAACTAAAAAATTGTAACATGTACAAATTTATATCTCAGCTATTTTTTACTCTAGGGAAAAAAAACTGAAATTCAAGGTCTTTCAAAAAGTAATCGATACATTTGTAGTTAAACTCGATATAGTACAGTTTACGTATAAATAAAAATTGAACCCGACTTGTGAGATATTATATAATTAAAATTAAAACAATTTCTCACAAAAAATTTTTTTTTATCACAAAAGTAGTTTTTGTAAATTAGTTTGATTAATATGCTCATGCATCACTGAAGATGGCAACATTGTTGAAAAGTGTTTGAGTTATGAACCTATTATTTGTTTGTAAGAAGTTACTCCTGCGCTCATGTTTAATTTAAATTTTTTAAACCCGATACATCCGAAATATTCGAGAAAATGTAAATTCGTTCCACCTTCAACCTCCACAAACACTGCCAACGGTTCTTGATTTTTAACAGATTAAAAAGGATATATTTTTCTATTAGTCAAAGTTGGACCAATTATTTAAAGATTTTAAAACTAATTTGACTGTAATACTTATTGATGTATGTAGGTAGATACAGCTATGTTACTTGTATTGCATGACTAGACGAGGGTTGACATAAACAACATGTAAGGGAGGGGTGGATATATTGGTTTGTAAAGATCACAAGGTGTAACAAGCCTGAAGCCCGACACAACAAAATCCGCAAAGAAAAGTTGTTATATATTCCTCAGCTCGTTCAACTTGTAGACGATAAATCAGATGAACGAGGATAGAGAATATATTTTCAAATCAAACGACGACGGGGCTGATATTGTTTTCAAAGAAGATGGGAAAAAGAAAAGACACATATTCAATTTTGTGAAATGGTCAACAACATTCACTCAATTTAAGGAAATGAAAAGAGAGGGGGTGGTGACTGTCATCGTCGAAAGACATTTCATAACCCACAAGACAATATCCAATTTTATTTTTCTCGGTTCCCATTACATTTATGGTCCCTTATTTATTAACTTGATTTTCTAATGTTAGTTTTACTATTTCATATAAAGTAAATTGAATTTATGTTCTTACAGGAAATTATAGCAATCAATATACAATTTGTTTATCGTGTGATAGAGAAAGATAAGCGATGTTCAAAAATAACTATTCAATAACTTAAAATTTGGTAGCTATCACAAATCCAAAACTAAGATTTTATTTATTTTTTTTAAATTGCGTTTAAATATTAAAATCAATTTTGGTTAAAATATGCTTCTACCTGCTCCAACTAAACTTTTAGTTGCCAGATCCCCCAAAATTCAAGTTTAGGAGTTAATGGAGGAAAAATGTCCATGAAGTTGCTATAAATGGGTTTAAATTTATACCAAATAATAATAACTTTTGGGCATTACAATTAAAACATATTATTGTATTACACTGTTTGATATGACTGGGAAAGTATCATGATGGCGTTCATTAACTTGTTTAATTTTTAACTTTAGTAAAAAGTTCTGATTAACCAAATATTGCAAACGAACTAAGACCAAAGGGATTTACAAATCAGCTGTTTATTCTTTGTAAGTTTAAACCACTTCTACATTCGTTACCATACCAGACAGATTTAACAAATTTAATAACATCTGATTAATTACAATAACCGTAAAATCAATTTGAGATTAGGTTTATCGACTAAATCCAAGAATGATTATCATATTAATACAGAGTGGGACAAAAGTACCGCATATATTGCAATATCTCAGATTCTAGTTGGTGTAGGATGTTGATTGACACATCAATGGAAAGCTCTTGATTGGAGCTATCTACAGGGTGTACCAAAACCCAGGTTCTATATACAGAGTGTTCTGAAAAAATATAAAACGTATTTTTCTCCTCTTTTTTAAATGTAAACATATCAATGTTTTCCCTTCCTGATGGCCCCAGTTTCACCTGGGGATAGTTGAGATAGTTTTATAAAGAAATAATTGTTTTAGCACAACCCTAATGGTGGTGCTATGGAAATAAATTATGCCCCAATACACCAACATACAAATTTTGATCAAAATTGACCCATAAATAACAAAGATACAAAGTACTTGTTTTAGGGGTAAAAACACCCTTGGAGTGGAACAATTTCAAAACCCTTTCTTAGTACGCGTCTATAGACCTACCCCAAAACATGTTAAAAAATTCATAGCTTTTTGGATCCAGAGATTTCGTGATCAGACAGTGGGTTTTGACTTTTATATAGATAACGGAATCTTATTACTTTAAAGGAATACTAAGTTTTGAGGAATCAAATTTCATAGTCTTATTACACGACCATAACAAAAGAAAAACATTTATGTGACAACTCTTTGAAAAGCTCTTTATATTTGCTATTTCATAATGTAATTAAATATTATTATTTTACACAGGATGTTCGAAAAATAATTTGTAAAAAAGATAAGTTTTTTATTAGTGTCTACAAAGAAAACCACGAAGTAACTAACAAATGGTTTTCAATTTTTAGTCCAAAGGGATTCTATAGTAAAATAAAAATATTCTGTTTTCATCAAAATAAAGAGACTTTTTAGGAATTAATGATGGGAAATGCAATGATATGCCTACATTTAAAAAAGAGGGGACAAAATTAGTTTTATATTTGTTTCTGAACACTGTATATGGAACCTGAGTTTAGGAGTACTCTGTAGATTGCCGCAATTAAGAGCTTTCCATTGATGTCTTTATCACTTTCTTACGCCTTCTAGAAGTTGAGATATTGCAATATATGCTTGATTTTTGTCCACCCTGTATATTGTATGTTATGTCACGTATAGACCTGAGTATATTTTTCAATTAATTCGAGTTTACGTTAATTAATTTTGGTATTTAGAGGTACAAAATAACTTCGTATTTATTTCGAGTTACAATAATTTATTTATTAACAATATTTTCACTTCACATTCACAAATTGAATCTTACTCTATTAAATTGTTTTTAGATTATCTTTTGAAAACTAAACAGTTTCACGTGTTTATATTAAATTCCTTCAAGATAATTCCACTTGAAGCATTCATAAATTTGAAGGAAATAAGCTCCATTTCGTTATTGCTTTCAAAGACTAGGATCCGCCGTTTCTTGCAAAATGTAACCGAGCTGATATTGTCTTATTAAATTATCTATTATAACTTGAGTCTGTCTTTAATTTTAAAAATAATAAAATCATGTTAAAATATATTTATAGGGACAAATATTGATATATTACAACTGTTAACGAGTTATTAACAACTAAAGTTGTAATAAATAGGTTAATAAAGACTCTCTTTTTGTGCTAAACACTACCGCGGTTTCAGATGATATCACTCATCCATCATCAGGTGTTGAAAATAACACTCACATGAGGTCGTCATAACATTAAATATTGTTACAACACATAAACATTACAACACGAACAACGTAAACATTGAATTTAATTAGTTCGGCACCTCCGTGGTTTTCAGTACGAGAAAGTACTGCAGATAAGGATCTCCTCCTAAGGTCGAAGACATTCCTCCCTCCTCCGTAAAATCATTCGATATCTTCAAGGTTGTGTCAAATATTATGTTATAATTAAACGATAATCTATCGTTTAAGATATTATGTGGTTCCATTTTTACTCCCTTGTAAATCTCAAATTCCTCGAATACACTCATGTATCTACTCTTTTTGTAAAACTTTAACATCTTCAGGTTGGTCTTTAAATCTGCGTATCTGTTATCGAAATCAATAAAGTATGCAGCAAAATTGGATTTTATAATGTTTGGTTTTGATTTTGGCAAATATTCCTTAAACTTTTTACCAAACGAACAAAAAGAGTATCACTAAAGGACATATAACAGGTAATATTTTATTAAACTATTTATAAATTCAGTGATTCGTAGAGTTTCAACAGTAGACTTGTAAGTTATAACAGTGTTTTTAATGGGTCATTGCTCTCTGCAAACGTTAAAAATAAACAAAGTTAATGTAGTCATCGTGGTACTTACCCAACCATATCGTACAATGTAATAAAAACAAATCCTCTAAATTTAACGCCTAAATTTCTTAGGACTAAAAAATGTTAAATTGTATTGACCGGTTAAAGTGTTTTGCCCAGTACGGTAAGTTTGTTTAAACTTCATCGTGTATGGCAATACTTTCTTGATATGAAACTATCACCACTCGCTTCGCTCGTACATGTGTGAAGGAGGCTATGCCCATGTCAATGACTCGGTTCTGCTGATCTCGTACGAATATCACATCAGAAGGTCAAAGTTCGGAAGCATATTTTTTACAATAATTTTGTGCTATTTGTCATACTAGAGATGTGGGGTTGGGAATAACCTCTGTGGGTTGCGTTTTAAGTTCAATAACATACGGGGTATAGTCAAAAAACTGTTTAAAGTAGCAGCAATTTCGATATTTTCAATTCAATTGTTCTGAAGTGGATCTTATCTCAGTAGGGTAAGTTTGTTTAAAGTTAGGCTATTACCCAGGTTTTTTAACCTTGTAATTGTGTATATTACTTTTTTGGTAGGCGTTGACAAGGCGCTATTGGGCCACGTAGATGCGTTTATATTAAAAAGTATCCACTAGTTTGGCTCGTGTCAGTGTCTCGGGCCTCGAAGATATGTCACTGAATAGGAACATCACATTTTCTGTGGAGGTCAGTGTTAAAATAATAGAGAATTTTGGATGTTTACGCATTCACTCAAGTGAAATCATTACTTGTGAGTGGCAAATGTTTTAATTAAAACTATGGCAAGGCTCTTTTATTAACCAACGTTTGTTTAAACACATTTCAATCCTGCAGAAAAAATTTACGCCAGAAGTTGCTGGAAAATCTTAATTTTGTTTTTAAGCCGTTTCAACAAATTGTCTTTTTATTTAGTTCCTTCAATGATTTACTTGAAGAGTGTAACGTACTATACTTGATTTTCATTATACCCAGTGGGAATTTTTAAACAAATTTCCGACAAATTCTTCATCAAGCCTAATCTGAAACTGCACGTATGAGGATGTACGAAAGTAATCCTCAATAAGAACGTACTTACATTACATATTCATAGTACACTGAAACACTAATAATTAGCGGTGGTTAGATATAGTAGTAATGAAGAATTAAAACTGAAGATCTGCCCGCACTATAACAATCAAGCGCGAACAGGTTAATACTGGTGAGATCCGGACAAATCTTACCATATTCACATGTAACTTTCTATAAATGAACACCTGCAGGAAAGGAAATAATTGCTGTTTACACAGTTTATTTGTAAATTCGAAACAGCTGTTTTCTTTTATTGTAGGGGTTGGGGTTAAATGTGAAAAACCATGCGATCATCTCTGGAACAGCTGTGAACCTAATCCATGTACTATGAGAAGTGGAACTTAACGTTAAATTGTGTAGACACTGTTTATACTAGCGCTCTCTAGTATAGCAATCATAGGGAATAATAAACATTTGCAGGAAATTAGTACGATGTCATTTTAAGGAATGTACTGTAATTAAAAGATGATTTATTTACATTTAAAAGATGATTTTGTCTAATTATTAAATCAATCGATAAGTTAAATATGAAATACAATCACAACAGCTGATTTTTTTAAACCAGAAATATACTATTTTGTACATCAACGGAAAAATTTAGGTTAGAATCGCAAACAGTAGTTTATTGTGTAAATCTAACGTTCTAGTATGCATTCTGGCTTCACTAGTGATATATCCCGGGTTCAATCACATGATCGCAACATTATCCAACTGATAGCCGTATAGAAGACGAAAGACTCTTGTGCCATTAAGTTAGTGTGTGGGTGAATGTTCTTGTATTAACATCTAGTCAATTGAATTTTGAATAAACTTATCAACGTAAATCAAATTTTGAGTGTTTAAAGGAAATCACTATAACTTTTCATAAGTAGATTTTATCCCTTACGATGTTGAACTTGCGACACTAGCGCTCCTCAATGATGGCACGGTAGTTTGTCACGTGACTGTGGTAACGTAAGAGATATCCTGAGCTGCTCTTCTGGTCCAATACTGTAAGAAGAAGGTAAAAACGTAGATAAAATATTTCCTAAGTAAGATGAATATCGACTTACCAGATCCATTATCGCTCGTATTAAGCATGACCTCCCGCGTAGTGGCTTGTGTTTACTAAATCTATCTTCAACAAGATTTCATCTCCAGTCACCCATGTTGATCAAACTCTGCAGAATATTATATACAGCTGATCTGAAACAAACAAAACATACACAATATTAAAGTCAAGTTTTGGATTCTTTAGTTCCTGCAAAATTTTAAGAATAAAATCTGTAAAGTAAAGAAGAGGTTTTAAACTAAAGTGGGAAGAGGCATAAAAACATATTAAGGGTACTGTTTTTAATTTATCTGATTGATCTAGTTTTCCTTGTTACTTAAAGGGGAAAAACTCTTGGTCATCATTGCGTTATAAAAAAAAGGAAGAAAAAAACATAAAATAAAGACGGCTTTGAATACTCGAATAGCGCCAGGTTAGGAAAAGAACAAGAGCTGGTCAAAAGTTATGGGGGGAGCTGTCCTGGGGGAGAGATGAAAAAGAATTATCTAACAAGAATATATGGAAAAAAAAGTGTATTTTTTAAGGCGAAAACTCAATGCAGTCATCATGGCCTACACATACTTCTAATTTTAGATACAAGTATACGACAATAAATTAGAAAGAATACTTCAATATCCTAATGGCTTTGGTGTAGTTCACGCTTCTTGGATATTTTAATACAGTCCGTGAATCTGCCTTGTAAACTCAATGTAACTACTGTCTAGCCTGGGAGGTTACACACAATACAAGAAGTACAGGGTAGGGCGATAAAGCTGTAAAAAAAAAAAAAAATACAATCAAATTTTCAAATTTTATTTTCACCGCGTTAAAACTACATAAAAGAGCATTACCAATTTTTTTAAATAACTCTCGTTAGATGACGTCTGTTCAGGCGTTGGCTACACATTCTTTCAACTGGAAAAAGCGTGTAAATCTTGCTGTGGCTATGGGAGGTGTGGGGATGCTGTCCACAGCTACTATACACTTAAACAAAAGACTCGGAGATAAATTTAAATACTTATGGATGAGCTGTTGTTCCATTGTAATATTGTGATCATATTGGTGTAAATATTATGTTGTCCTCGTCGATGTCTTTAAACTCTAGATTGTTGACTGTCTTAAATGGAAAAAAGAAGGTTACGACCCCCCCCCCCCAACCACTCATGGCTTAATTTATTAGAACCGTAAGCAATCCGACTACTGTTTATTTTTTACTCTAATTCATATTGATATATACGAGAACAAAAATAATTTAAATAATATTTATTATTATATTTCGTAAACCTATAAAATTGGAAATGATTTTAATTGATACAAGTAAAACATTTTAAAATCTTTTGATCAGATAAACATTTTCTTGGGAAGGTTTTAAAAAGAAAGAAAATTATATGTTCATTTGGAGTTTTTTTCAAGGCTTGTTCAAATTGTTACATATAATACGGAGCGTGCGCTACTCCCCCCCCCGGTCATCATCGACTTTAAAAAAGTAAGAAAAGAACGTAAAATAAAGACTTGGTCAAGATAGACAGTATAGATAAGATAAAAAAGAGTACATGAAAAAATGTGTAGATCTAGCTACGTCCTCTCGGCATTGGAGAGCCCGCACTCCTGAGGGTGTGCGCTACTCCAAGTCGTAATTTTTTGAATAGATTTCATAACATATAATATATAACATATAATAACTTTCAAATAAAATATATAAACAAATTCTTAGGTTCATAACGATAGATACACAAGTTGGCCGTAGCTGAATAACAAACATATACAATAATAACTCCTGGAAAACAGAAGAAATTCATTATAACGTTTGTTTTAAACTATTTCCATTTCCAGTAGTTTTTTCCTTTTATTTACATAAAGAGTGTCCCGGATGGAAACCGAAGATATATTTAAGGTGTGCTACAAACCAGACGACTGAGGGTTCATAGTACAAAGACGTAGTCTTTTAAGCTGCCTAGCGCCAACATATTAATTTCTTCGTCAAATAAATATACATATTCGTAATCAGAATAACTTCTAGTATTATTTTCTAGTATAAATTCTCCACAAATAAAATTTGTCATCTTGATAGTTTTTGCTCCTTAACTACCCGAAGATCATTTCCCCTATATGTTGGACAATACAAAGAATATAACTGAAAAGTTTGATATAGTATTTATCGGCTTATCTAGGTAGACGGATTGCAACTTACGGACAAACCGGACGTGAATTCTTCTTTGGTTTTACCTGTGGATCCTCAAAAGATCACGTAAGTTACGTTGGTAATTTTGTATTACAGTATTTCGAAAAATAATGAAAACATAGAACATTATTAATATTTTGAGTCAAAATTTGATGTACTCATTTTACCAGTATACTAATAATCAAAACTTTATCTTAAGAATTGTCAAAATGACGGCCGTTTGAATAATTAATATTGAATATCTCTAAAACCATTAACTATACAAAAATGTATACTGCCGCCATTTTGAAACTTTATAAGATAAAGTATTTGTTTTTGGTACAATTGTAAAAAGTTACATAGTAAAAACGTATGGCAAATTTCAACTCAATATGTTATCTACTTCCAAAGTTACAAAGTTTTTAATAAAAAATGGCGGATTGTCCGAAATCGAAGCTTTTCCAGACCTATTTCGTTATTTTAGTCAAATGAATAGACCTGAGAATTGTGTTGATTTCGTCCTGGGACATTCTGTATATACATCAATATTTAAAATTTGTATTTTCTAAAATAACATTTTATGTAAAGCTATTACATTTCGATATGAAAATGGTATAACTGTAGACTGCTGTTTAGATTAGCTTCGTTCAAAGAACTAGACACATTTTGGTGACTAGCTGCACAGAAATCGTCATCGATATTTCCACCAGCAACATAACTCTATACTAGGTACCAGTGAAGAAGTTACAGAACTACATAAATTTTGATCACTATATTTCGTCTTGATCATCAAAAAAACATTAAATAAATAACGCACATTTCTAGTACTTCACCGAATCAGAAACCTATAAACAAAATTAATATATAAATAAATAACAAAAACCCATGAAAATAACAGATCGTAAATAGACTATGCTCTGTGAAAGATGAGCTATAAAGTTACCCTCACTGGTGTAAAGTTCTCTTAGTATTGGTTGTATTAAATTTATTCCCTTTCGAAAGTTACTCTATAAAATTGTTATAAATTATTGCATTCTGGTTTTGGATAAGTCTCACACATCAGTTCTCAATCTTCATTGGAGGAGGAAAGTCGCAATCACTCTTTCACACCCTTCAGTATAGTTTTTAATTTTCCATGTAAACATAGCTGGATCTACCCTTTATTCATGTAGTTTTGAGTTAGGTTACATCTTTCATATCCGGTCACTTTTAACCAACTTTTGTTCTTTTCCGACCCAGACGCTACTAGGGTATTCAAGTGCTAGGGGTGTTTATTCTTCTTCTTATAAGGCGATGATGACAGAGAGGTTTTGCACTTTAAACTATGAGAAGAATAAATGAATCTTAAGGGGCCCATACACGTACCGGCAAGACTGTCAGTCTTGCCTGAACAGTCGGCCGGAGACCGGCGGCCTGTTGGACTGACTACCCCATACACGTTCAGTTCAATTCTTTCAAGCAAGCGCATCAAAACTCATTGATTTCTTCGTGCGTTGAAAATTTTTAGTAGTTATTTAGTGATTAGTATTTTAATTAGTGTCCAGAATTAGTGTTTAGTTTTGTTTTGAATAATTTAATTAGTGTTAAGTTTTGTTTTAAATTTATTTTCTGAAGGTTATTTATAGTTCAAAATGTCTAGTGATGACGATGATTACGCCGTTTTAAGTTTATTACTAGCATTAGGGGGTGTTTGACTGAAACAGCTTCCGGCAAGCCGGTTGAACTGAGGAGTTTTCATGTGATCATCGGCCGCCGGTACAGTCCTAACTGACAGTCCAGCCGGACCCCATACACGCTCCGACCGCCGGTCACCGGCGGACTGTTTAGACAAAACTGACAGTCTTGCCGGTACGTGTATGGGGGCCTTTAAGATTTCCATAAAATTTTGGTAAAATATCTTTAATAACATTAAAAAAAACATATTGAATCTCAGCTCCTGTCTAAATATTGGTTCCGCTGTTATCATAATAAAAAGGGAAAATTAGGCTTTTAATAGCTCGTAAACGTTAAAAATATGATAATTTAAAGCTATCACCAATTTGTCGAATAGTAAATAGAAGAATCGTACAGTTGGAGAGTTATCTGGAAAAAAACTAAATAAATCCGATCGGCGGTGAGAATTCATTTCGGGATTCATTAAGAAAAGTAATTCTATTTTACTTGTTGTTTGACATAATGGTTTAAGCAATAAATCTTTGCATTGCACCAAAGATTGCTCGAAATAGCTTGGTCCTATATTGAAATATTTGAAGTGAAAGGTGATTAAAAAAATCTATAGAGAATGGGTGACAACAGACTTTGAAGGAAACCGTGTTACCAGGGGACTTAAATTAAACAAAAGGCGGAACCAAATGGTAACAATGTTTGAAAAATAAAAAAAAGACAAAGACAAATTTAGTAATTAACAAGGCTCAAATTTATTAAACAAGAAAGAAATTTCGACGGTTCAGATTTTATCATTTACAAAGCAAAAACATCCTAAGATAGATTATTATAAGCACAGCTTAATAATTAACAAGATTATAATTAATCTAGAAAAAAAAAGTTATGCGCCCTTAATGTAAAATATAATAAATAAAAAAAAATTGATGAATAGATTCTGAAAATTTATCCCCCCTTTTTAGTTTATATAAACAGTTACAAAATTTAACAATAAAAAAAAAGATTCTATAAATGAGATTGATATTTTAAATTCAAAAAAAAAATTATTTTAATTCTAACAAGTTCATTATTAGATTAAATATTACAAATCATAATTTTGTTTGTTAAATTTCTTAAATTCTAAATTGGCCAATATATATATATTTATAATAAAAGTAAATTTTTTATGACATTAGAAGATTAAAAAAAGAAAAGAATAAAATTTAGAACATTGAAATTTTTTAAATTGACGTCAATTTTATGAATTTAGAAAATAACCTCTTGGAGGTTGTTAGGACCGAAAAGTTTGCATGCAAGCACCACCCAAGTATTTTTCTTTTAAATTATAAATAGCTATACAAGATTACATTTAAATAACAGTTTTAAGAACACATTTTGCTAAACCAGATTAGGTACATGTACAATACATATATATTTAAACAAAGTTCTGTAAAGTCAATTTTCAAAAGGTCACTTTTGTGCACTTGGAAGTTTTTTGATTTATTATGTAAAACATGTTTTAAAAGCAGGCAGAAACATGCTATGCACTTTATGCTGGAGTATGCAAAATGAAACAAGATTGGTGAGTTTCTCCGACCAGCGTTTTAGCTAAAGCAAAAAACACGTTTACTAGCATCTGTGCAAATTCAGACATGTTGTAGCATTAATGTTCTTTATTAAAAATATCTGGTTATTTGTCAAAATTAGAGAATATTGATTGCATCACAGAAATTCATTAAGCTTATAATTAAATGCTTTTTAGATGGTTAGAAAGCTGTATATATATACTTGGTTTTGTTTAAAACAAAGCTTGTATGAAACTTGAAAAATCTGTAAAATCTGTAAAACAAATATTCTGGTCTAGAAGAGATTTCTTTAATTAGTTTTTTGACATGTTCAATAAGATATTCTGATTGTTTAATGTTTATCACCAGTTTGCACTAATTTCACATAATTGCTCAAAACTTAAAATCTGACTGCTTAAGGTTTTGTAAACTATGTTTTAAGAAATGAAAAAAATTTTATAATTATTTAGTTTCTGAAAAACATTGAATATTAAATAAAACATGAAATACATATTTTAATGAATAAATTTTAAAACATTAACAAAATTTATGATATGATAAAATCTGTAAATTTGGTTACCTGGAGTCCTGTCGAAAGTTTACGTGAACATGTGCCGTGAAGTGAAAATCTACACAACTATTTAATTTAGAAAACCAAAAAGAACACATCACTGAATAGTAGAATAAAGATATTACATTTTCTTTATGAAACTGAGGTATCACTTTGTCATGCTGTAACTTTAAATTAGAATTAACAGAGCGATGAGAGTTTTAACTACATGTTGAGAATCCAAAGACCAGAGTGCAAGACGTGTTTTAATCAAGTGCTGTACCTTGTACTTACATAGAGACGGAGATGGAGAGGGAAGATAAGAGGGACGGCGAGTGGACTGTTGATAACAAATTAATAGATTTTTCTAGTGAATGCTACAACCGTACGAGGCAAGAATATGGTTCGTACCAGAGGGAGGCCTAGAACGACGTGGAAGAAACTGTACGTGGCTTCCTCGGGGACAGAGGTGCATTGAGAGAAAACAATGGCGATCTTTCTGCACATCTTCAACATTCCAGGGTAGAAAAGGAAACGACTAAGTAAGAAAACGTTCAATACAAGATCAAATATGCCCACGTAACAAATTTAATCAAGTTCGGTCACTTATTACACTGAGTACGGGTGGTAATCCCAATACATATCCTTGTTGCATAAAATTTTTCTTCATGTAATCTTGGGTTTTTTTAAGAGGGGGGGGGGGATTATTACTAAACCTCTATCGGCCTCCGGCATGTCAGCTTATTGAGCTTTCCTATATTTACCACTGATCCCAGTATCCATGACGAGCTCTAGGATATTATCTAGGGTGTCTTTTTCAAATCTTCTTCTGGTAACCAGAGCCTCCAAATCAAACAGTACAAGTACTGCGGTTTCAGGTTCCTGACCGCAGAGACGGCAGTAGGATGAGACTTGGAGTAGTCCAACCTTGTTTAAATGGCTCCAGATATCACGGCAACGACTTATTTCATAAATTTTCTTAAACTGAACAAGTATTTTTGTCAGCTCAGGATCTGATTCCGAGTGAAGATATTTTCGCAATCCTTGTCCAGAACATTGTCTCCATCTTTGATGTGTTCTTCCCTGGCCCATTTTCTTACCGAACTTCTTGTCTTGAACGACTGATCCCGCAAGTGTATTCAGGTCCCAGCGGCTTCCTTTTTGACCAACAGTGGCCTTCTTGATTCCCTCGATCCTGCAATGGCTAGGTACCCATCTCAGTTTGGTTGAGATTTATACGGAGCTGAGGGCTTTAATTGCCGTTTGGCTGTCTAAGAATATTAGAATATCCTTACCTTCAAGGCCTTCTTTAATTTTCGATGTACACATGTTAAGATAGCTCAAATCCCAGCTTGAAATACTGTAAAATATCTACCTAACTTCAAAAGCTGCCCTAGTGGTATGACAGTTTTCACAGTATCCAGACTGTTGATACCAAACAAGCTGTCCTGGACGTACCGGTAGCTTGTTTGGCTTAAGCTTGCTACCAGTTATTCTTAGGTTAGATCTCTTTTTTTCGCATCTTTCATCTTGGCCAAATTATTTTCTCTTTCGACCATAACGCTATTAGAGTATTCAGTGGTTAAAGGTCCTTTATTTTATGTTCTTTTCTTTTCTTTTACAACAAGATGATGACTGAAAGGTTTTCGCCTTTAAAAAACAAGAAAAAGAAGATCCCCTCAGTATTTCATCTCCATTTAATTTTAATTTAATTTATGCTCTTTTTATTGTTTTAAAGGTTACGATGGTCAGAGTTTATCCTCCGTTAAATCACAAATAAAAATGTACAGACGACAGACGTATTCCAGAAACCACAGGATTTTTGGATCAGGAGACATCAAAATAAAGAAAGTAAAATCAGTGTAACTGGTGGGAAATGCCAAACATAATGGGTTTGTCTTTTATAACGTGAAGACGATAACATCTACGAGATTTAAAACTTATGAGGACTGAGTTTACGTCTAAAATATAGAATAGATTGATAATAAATAACCTATGTTGACAGACGAGATCTGCAATCAAGTAAAGTGAGTTTTCAAATTTAAGATTATTTCTGGAATAACAACCGAGGGCGATCCAGTGAAACTAGTGAAATATGTTAAAATAATAACAATACTTCCTTTGTTGATATAAACTGATGAGTATTTCGTACTAATATCAGCTGATATGAAGACATGATAAGACGTAGCTGTTTTTAGTTTTAGCTGTTTTTACATTCTCACGTATGTGTAAAGTTTTTTGATGAGCCAAAAATCGATGTCGACTTTTCGGATTAATCCATTGGGGGGGGGGGGGATCTATGTCTATTTTCCCCATTTTGAGTAAAGCCGGAAATCCTCTCGGTCATCATCGCCTTATACAAAATAAAATGAAAAGAAAAAGACATAAAGTAAACACTTCTGGCCCTCTAATACTTTAAGAGACAAGGTGAACGAGAACAAGAGTTGCTCAAAAGAGACCAGATAAGAAAAACGAAAGAAAGAGCTCTACCACAACACTACATAAAAAAGCGTAAATCTAGCTTGGACCCCTTGGCACTGCTATGTTTGTACTCATTAAAATGAGCCCCCGAAGGTAAATCAGCTTTTAAGGGGATTATATACATTTTTTAATTGCTACTATATTGATATAATGTAAAAAAAAAAAAAATAATAATAATAATTTAAAAAAATAAAAAAAACCAAGCGAATCACACATATCGCCAATAATTTGAAACATTTAATATACTATTAACAGTTTTGTCAAAAAAGTAAAATTTCACAAATTCAAATTATATATCGTGATAGCTCCAGATAGGACACCAAAATTTAAAGAATGATAAGTGAAGTAAAGATTGAAAAAAAATGTTTAATTACATGTCACACGACAATGTTTTTATTTTAAACCACCTCAGATCCAAGATGACGGCCAAAATTATAAGCATCATTAAACAAAAACATTTGTGTCGTTTAAAGCCGAAAAACCGGGCAGGAAGACCAACACTTGGTCACGAGAGTTCTGATAGGAAAGATGAAGAATTTAACTCAAGACTACATGAAACAAGGTATAGATCCAGCTTGGAACCTTCGGGAATGCCAAACCCGTACTCACTATAAGCAAGCTTCTGTGGGTATAAACAACATAAAACGCAGTAAGATGGATCATATAGAGTTCATAATCAATAAGACGAAATTGTAACGAAAATTGGGGGGGCGGTATATAGTACATATACACTCATAATTGATGCCAAATTACTCCAATGAGTATGATCGATGAACACTTCATGATGAGATCAGGATAGCTAGAATAGAAATAAGCAGTAGCTAAAATATCAATACGCAATAGCTAGAATAATAATACGCAAAAGCTATATTAACAAAACGCAACAGCTAGAATAGTAATACCTATATTATAAATATACAATAGCTAGAATCTCAATAGGTAGAATAGCAATATACAATAGATAGGACATCAAAACTCAATAGCTAGAATAGCAATAAACAATTGGTAGAATAACAATACACAATAGCTAGAATATCAAAACGCAATAGTTATAATACCAATACGCAATAGCTAAAATAACAATACCCAATAACTAGAATAGCAAAACGCGATAGCTAGTATATCAACTGAATAGGTAGAATAGCAATACACAATAGCTAGAATAGCAAAACGCGATAGATAGAATATCAACACCCAATAATTATAATAGCAATCGCAATAGCTAAAATACCAATAGCCAATAACTAGAACTGAAATATGCAATAGCTGGAATAGCAATAATCAATAGCTAAAATAGAAATACGAAATTGCTAGAATCGCAATAGCTTAAATAGCATTACTCTATAGGTAAAATAGCAAAGCACGATAGCTAGAATAACATTACGTAATAGTTAGAATAGCAACACACAATAGCTAGAATATCAATACACAATATCTATAAAAGCAATAAGCAATATTTAGAATAACTATAATAGCGATACACAATATAGTTAGAATAACAATAAGCAAAAGTTTGAGTCGCATTACGCAATAGTTTCAACAGTACTAAAACATACAATAAAAGTAGGATATATTCAGAACAGAAGGTAGAAAGCGTTCGTTAGTGTCAGATGTATGGCAGATAATTGGAAGAGCTTGTCCTCATTAGATGCAGTGTGCAATAACTCAACATCAATTGCAACCACTTTAAGCCCAAAATAAACTTGTCTCTGGGAGAATGGCGTTTCGGCGTTACTTTCAGAGCCTAACGAATCGTTACTGATTTCCTGTAACAAGCTCGTCGAAATGTTGCACCCTTTCCCTCTTCCCTTCCTTAGGGGCTATCGTTCCCCCAACCCCAACCCCCCTCCATGTCACATGATTGTTTCAACGTGTGGCTGATAACTAGTTCTAACAATACATGATCATTGAAGCAAAGAAAGTTTTTCGTCTTAATGATGTAATGTTTATCATAATTTAATAAAAAGTGTAAAAGAATTGCACAAATATTCTCATAGATCTACTAAATCTGAAATTATATACGCAGTTATCTCCAAAATGTCTGTAGGCTATACTACTCGTAGGTTAGGAAATAAAATTATATTACAACTGAATATTTTCTCAGTAACGTATTATTTATTCAACTACTATTTACTCAGAGTATTAGTTACTTAAATATATGAAGTAATTTGGTAATTGCAAAAATTTCGACTGCTGATTTATAACTGATCTTCAGGTTTCATGCCTTCAGGGAACTGAAAAAGTAAGCTTTTCAATAAGCCATCCGTCCGTCCTCGTTGTCGTGTATAAGTAAGCATGATAGCTGCCATACAAATAAAGATAAGAACATGAAATTTATGTTAGAGGAATATAGTGTGAGGAAGCCTATTAAAATTTAAAATGGCAAAATAGAATTTGGTTCATATCTAATTCAACTTATATTGCACTAAATTACCTAAAATGTAATTTCGAGCAATGGCCTTCCAAGAAAATATGATAGGCTATTCGTATAGTTACGAGATCCGGCAAGCTCGAGTCAAGACACAAGCGTAGACAAAAAGTGTAGACACAAGTGTAGACAAAAAGCGTAGATAAAAAGCGTAGACAAAAAGCGTAGATAATAAACGTAGACAAAAAGTGTAGACACAAGCGTAGACAAAAAGTGTAGACACAAGCGTAGACAAAAAGAGTAGATAAAAAGCGTAGACAAAAAGTGTAGACACAAGCGTAGACAAAAAACGTAGATAATAAACGTAGAAAAAAAGTGTAGACACAAGCGTAGACAAAAAGCATAGATAAAAAGAGTAGACAAAAAGTGTAGACACAAGCGTAGACAAAAAGCGAAGATAATAAACGTAGACAAAAAGTGTAGACACAAGCGTAGACAAAAAGCGTAGATAAAAAGCGTAGACAAAAAAAGCGTAGACACAAGCGTAGACAAAAAGTGTACACACAAATGTAGCGAGTGGAGGTATCATCACATACGAGTATGTATAGATACGAAACCTACCTAGGCCGAGACACTGATAAGAGCGAAGCGAGTGCAGACTTTTAAATATGAACGCCTGATAGCGCCTAGTCGACGTCAAGAAAGTAGTAATACACAATCACGAAATTCAGAAAATCTGTGTAACAACAGTTTTAAACAAACTTACCCCTTGATACCAGCTTACCTTTAGAGGACCCTGCTTGTATTACATTTTCTTATAAAGCTGGGTAGTATCATGATGGCGCCCAACAACTTTTTTTTTTTATGGGAAATAAAGTCATAGAAGCATCTGCGTATCAACTTCTGTGATTGAAAATAAATATTTTGAAGAAAGATATGCATTTATGTTTGCTTCATTTGTGTCATAAACTTCAGAGCGTGAATTATAATTAATTTAAATGAAGTTGATATCGTCACACATTTAAAAAGGATGTGTTTACTGTAAGAAAGGCTTGACAAGATCGACATTGCGGAAGGTTCTTGTGTTGTATTAAAAATTCTTATGTCATCATGAAATATCCGATGCGAAGAAGGGTGGTTATCACTTGCCTTTGTCAACTAGCACTAATTACTGTAATAACCTCTGAACAGACAGTATATTTTATTTCCAGTACGATTGCCACATCCATACTCACTACAGTGAGCCTCCGAGGGTTTTAGATGGTTTAATTCTAAGCTGTTGGTTCTTACAATAAATGTAAAAACGTATTTTGTGTACGTAAGCACATATTTTTACAAAATGTTTGATATAAAAAGTGTTACTATTAGTAAAAATGTGTTATCGTCGTTGTTCATTTGATTATCCAAAGTTGCATAAGAACGGTTGCAACAATCATGTTTAAATAGTAAATTCGTTAAAACAACAAAAAGCAATTGTAATGGCTGGCTGACAAGTGCAAAACCATCATACCTATTACTAATTAAATTAATTGTTTATGCACAAACTATAATTAAAAGAACCAATTTAGTTTCACATTTAATTGCTGTTGTGTTTATACGATTTCCATTGAATAAATAAAAGCATAACGAAAACTGTTTTAATTTGGAACTAAATTCATTACCAACTTTAAAACGTTGGAACTAGTTTAGTTCTGTGTGGCAGGATGGATTGTATGATCGCAGGGAAATAATTAAAAGTTGGTAGAAGGAAAGGAAAATAATTGCAGGAAAAGGCAATATTATGAATAGGGGAAACGGAAAGTTGAGAACTTTTAATGGTTGTGGAAATCGCTGTCCTAATGAACTAACAGCGTTTTGTCTTCGGTGCTGACCACTCGTTAGTTTCAATTTAATTGTTGAAAACATATTTTATTATTACAATTTTTTAAAATAAAAAGTCAACAATTGTATGTCTTTTTGTTGTAATTTAAATGAATGTTCTTTTAATAAATAAACCTTGCAATAACTTTACACAATGTTTTTGACACACTCGTTCACAAAGACAATTACAAACGAAAATTTAATTATTATAAAACAAATTATATATTAGACCAACAGTGTTTTTTACTATAGAAGATGTATTTACTTTGGAAAAAGGGTTGCGTTTTGTCTTTAAAAAAATTATACAGTATATATATATACAGTAAATAAAGTGTGATTCTTATATTCACGCACTGAATTTTTAAAATTTTAGCAAACAAAAATTGCTGAGTTGGTTGTAATATATATTTTTGAGTAACCTTACGAAACGAATACTTGTGTTGAAGTCATTACCCTCTCACGTTGTCATCTGCCTGTGCTAGTCTGTTAGTCAGTCCGCCATGAGTCTGACGCAGAATCGGAGGTCGCATTGATGGAACATTTACTTCATGGTAATATCTTACAATAGTTGTGCTGAGTTGTTGGTAGAAAAAACTTTTGGTGTCCCTATTCCACCGAAATCAATATTGTATGATCTTGTACAACGTTTTCGTGACACAGGATGTGGTAATAGTAAGTCTAGAAACCACCAGCTTTCAGTCAGTACGCCGGACTTTCGCTTAGTTCAAACTTCGTGAGGTTTTTTTTTTTTTTTTTTTTTTTTTTTTTTTTTTTTTTTTTTTTCAGGATAACTCCGAACCCATATTAGTAGAAAGACGATGAAAACATTTAGTGTCCTTCAAATTTTGGGTGGTAAATTTTAGAAAAATTTGATTAAAATCGTTACAGCCGAGTTCGATAAAAAAGGGAATTTGAAGTTTGGTCTTATAGCAGCCCTAAAATTTCCTTTATTGGTATTAAATAAAAAAAGTCTCGAGTAACCAAAATATGCACAAATATCACATTTGATGAAATTTGTCTTTCTTTGTAATATTAAAAGTTTTCATCTACTATCATCGCCTTATGAAAACAAAGAAAGTAAAGAAGATAAATTACAGCTATCCTAGCTCTGGAATACTCTAATAGCGTCATGATTGGAAGAGAATAAAATAGGGTTAAGAGAGACCTAAAAAGTAAAGAAAACAAACCCTTTCTACGTGATCTAACACAAGAGTAAGTGATAAAAGGCGTAAATCTAGTTTGAAATACTTCGGGATTGTCACGCTAGTATTCACTATTTAACCTTTAAGGTTCAAAATGTATTAAAATCGCAAAAAAATCATGATAACACAGTAACAGAAATCAGCTGTACAACAACAAAGACTATCAAAGCAAAAAAAAAGAGAGAGAGAGAGAGAAGATAATATCTGGCATGTGATTGAATATCAAAATAACTGAAATTTGTTGAATTGGATAAAAATTTAGAGAAAAGTAACAGAAGGAAAGAATATCAAATTAACCGTAATTACTTGAATTGGATAAATTTTATTTATTTATTTTTAATAACAAAAGAAAATAACTTAAAATAAAGACCCCTAGACGACGAATACTCCAATTTCATCAGATTTGGAAAGAACAAGAATTGATCAAGAGAGACCTAATAGGAAAAATGAAGGAGAGGGATCTAACCCAAGACTACATTAAAAAAGTGTAGATCCAGCTAGGTTCCCTCGATTTCGAGCTCTTACTCAATAATTTGAGCCTCTGAGGCTATAAGAAAAGAAAATTAGTTTCAACTTATAATTTAGAAACCAGAATCTACAACTTGTCCTAAACAATCACACATGAGTGTGCAAATAACAAGAACAAATCTTGCTAAAACTCTCTGATAAGGTAAAAGTTTCTTAGAAACGACGGGACTAAGGACAAACAAGGTGGGTACAGCAATTCGATAAGGAAAATGTAAAGTGCATCCGAGCTCCGTATTGACTCAGGCCCTAATTACGAGAATACACAACAACCTTTTAGCAGAGTCAATGTGTCAATAGACCGTCCGTCTGTCTGTCTGGTCAATAATTGCTTGAGTAAATACTGTAACCGACACTGTTCAGTTCAAACATTTCATGGGTCGGAGCTCAAATTGTACGGTAGCCGGAGTCTAGCCACATGTGTGTTCAAACTATCGAAACTAACTTGAAAACTGAACTAACGAACTTTAAATGACAGGTGGATTAACACTATTACAAACTAATGATTAAATTTATCGTAACAGAGAAGGTCAGGTTAGGTTATTATTATGATAAAAACAAAATACTCTGGAGGCATCTATTGGGGTGGTATACAATTATGGGAATTTATTTTTTACTTATCCAAAACCGGATCTTCATATTTCTTGGCCTCTTCATGTCCTTAAGATACGAAAAAAATGATTTTAAACATTCCGTCCGATACGTAATCGATACGTAAACAAGATAGCGGCTACAAAATTTAAGATAGGAATATTAAATTTTGTATAGGGTGTGCTCATATAGAACCCTATTGGATTTCAGAAAATTCGAATGAATAAATTTCAAAATGGCGGCTTTTAAAAACAGTTTTTGGTAATATCTATGTTATTAACTTATAACACACTAATTTAGATAAAAATTTACATATTTAAATTTTACATCTAATGGTACCAATCCTATGTCTCTACGATGAAAAATAGCTTCCCATGAAAATGTAATATTCGCATGGTTACGAGATACGACAGGGCCGAGTCTTCAAGTCCTTACAGTTAAGAGGCTCGCTAAGGCAGAGAGACATTGATAGAAGCGAACGAGTGGAGACTTTTCAATGTGTACACATCTACAAGGTCCATCAGGGTCTAGACGACGTCAAAAAAATAACGATATACACAATTACGAGGTTCAGGAAACCTTTGAAACAAATATTTTAAACAAATTTATCCTACTGGATTCTTATGTAGAATGTGTCAATAGCATTTAACAGGTCCTACAAGGCCCAAGTGACCAACTTTTAGACATTACATTTAGAGGATCTGATTGTATTATATTGTATGATAGGGCTAGGTAAGTACCACGATGCCCTACATCAACTTGTTTCTGATTACATTGATTGCCGTTTAGAATTCAAAATGTATTTATCTTCTTTTAACTCATGGAGAAAAACAATAGTTATGGAGATAATGTCAATTTTGGTGGGGGAAAAAAATACCAGGCGGAAACGTTGCCTGTTGCTAGATTAAAATGTGGTAGAAAGTTTGTTCAGAAAATTTTCGCTAGCAGTTGCTTTATGACTAAATTTTTAAAAGTTGATATTAATCAGGTAGTGTGGCAACCTGGTGGTGTCCGGCTAACATTTTCTCCGTTCGATTAGAAATCAGCTGACAAATTAATGTCATTCAATTTTTTTTTTTATATACGTTCTTTAATTTAACCAAAATAGAATACGAAAATCGGATCGGAAGACCTCTACAGCTTTATTAAAATATCTTTTCACTAGTTAACGTTACACATTGATTTATCCATGATTCTTTTTCTTGCATCTCTGGTTTATTTCGTTTTAATTTAATTAAGTTATTTTATTCTACAATTTATATTTGTGTGTGTTCTTTATTTTTTTAATTATCATATCTGTTACTGTTTCCCCTTGTCTATGTTTCATTAATTAATTTAATATTTAATATTTCATTAATTCCTTTAGTTTATTTTATTTTTTCATTCTGCATTTATATCTTTCATTTAATTTTTAACTGTATTAATGTTGATGTTTTTGTTATATGTATTGTGTTTCTATACTTTTGGTTTATTATTTTTTATTCTCTGTTTTTCTTTTTTGGGAAGGTGGGGGGGGGTAAGATTTTTTTGTTCAAGGGTTTTTGCCAACTCCGTTCATTAGTCGTGTTTCATTTGAATTTATTATAATAACGTTCTTTTAACTTTATTTTATTCTGCAATTTATACTTTATTGTGTGTATTTTATTTTTAAATTATCATACATGTTACTGTTTCTCCTTGATATTTATCTGTACATATTTTATTATATATTTATGTTTTATTAATTTTATTTCCTTTAGTTTCTTTAAATTTTGTTGTTGTTCTTTTACATTTTCCATTTAGTTTTTAAATATATTATTTGTATTATTGTTTAATGTATTATGTTTTTGTTCTTTAGTTTATTTTTTTTATTTATTATTGATTTATTTATTTTCGTCTTAGTTTTTCTCTTTATGTGCAATGTTTCTCTCTATCTTTCATGTTCGTTCTTCCTGGGGGGGGGGGAAGTGATAAGACTTTTCATGGGTTTTGATCAATTCCATTTTATCAACCGTTAATTATAATAATTATATATTATTGCGGTATTGTACAGCTTGTAGCCATACCTTCAAGGGCTCACTGGAATGAGTAAGGGGTAGCAATCCCGATGGGCCTAGCTGAATCTACACCTTTTTTCATGCAGTCTTGGGTTAAATCTTTATTTTCTTCCTTTTTTTATGAAATAATGATAACCTAGAGTTTTTCATAAGCAACAAGAAAAAAGCTCACAACTGATGACGATAACTTGGTCATTGAAACGTTGTCTTGTTGGTAATACAGTTTTTGTGGTAAAATTGTGTTTTTCTTTTGTTTTGTGATTTCGTCAATTCGTGTGTTGTTACGTAGTTATGATCAAACATGCGTACAAATCGTAATAGACATTCTGGTAACTTTCCTTGCAACTAGGCTGAACGCAATATGTACACAGAATTATTCTATTATTTTCTATATGTAATGTCAGCTAATGGAAATCACTAAAATCGATGGTGTATACTATTGATGTCTAGCAAATCATTATAGTATTTGGTTCGGTGAAGACATTATAATAACCTGGTCCAACGCTCACTAGCAATTAGCACCGGGTAATACTTTGAACAAGAAGTAATATTGTTTCTAAACAGACTGTACTCGCCCCTAGCGTCTGAGTTTAATTAGTGTTACTGATTAATGGAACAGATAGAATTTCACCCACAAATTGGATGCGGATTCCTAGCGCACAATAGTTCCGCCATTTAATTCGCCTGGAAAAATGTCGTACTCATAATTGGATTCGTAATGGCGGAGTATTAGATGTTACTCATACTGTAGGTTAATTTGATATGTAAACTTGGTTCTTAGAATTGCATTTACTGAAATATGATTTTGCTGAACTGAAAACACAGTATCTAGATCTACCTTGTACAGTCTTGTCTGATGAAAAATGTAGAGTCAAGATTGAAAGTTCAGAACTAAATGAAGGAAAGAGTTTAGTTGTAAAACATCTAAGAAGTTGGTTTATTTTTCATTTTAGTTTTTCCCTGTTGTTTAAAGCGACTTATAAAAAAAGAAGAAGAGTATAAAATAAAGACTTCTCGAATACAGTAATAGCGTCAGGGACGGAAAAGAACAAGACATGGTCAAGAGAGACCAAATAGGAAAGACGAAAGCGACGGTTCTTGTAGATCCAGCTTGGATCACTCGGGATTGATATGCTTTTCTACTCATTAAAAGTGAGCCTCTGAGGGTAAATCAGCTTTTATGACGTAATTAATTTTTTTATAATTGTTATAAAACTAATTGTCATTAAAAAATGGTATAAGTCTACTTGATAGAACAAAACTTGTTCATACAAATAGTGTATTTATTTATTCAAAAGCGTTTCAACGACAAAATCGTCATCTTCAGTGAAGGACGATCTACAATAATTAAACTATAATTAAGTATAACTGAAATGGCGATTTTGTAGTTGAAACTAGTTCGACTAAACGTACTATTTCTGATTTTATTCAGTATTCAATCTCAAGTTAAGCTCAATTTTTATTTATACGTAACAGATTTATTTGTTCAAGGGAAAACTTTTTTTTTCCATTTGAAGAGGATTAAAATAATTACTCCTGTCGTTCCATGTAAAATCCCCCACAAAGTCAGGATGGAAGACTAGATATGGTAATAAGTTGTATTTATCCGGGATGCAATACAACTTCTGTATTTGACAGTTTCTGATCCAATACAAGATTACGGTTCTATAACGTTATTGGATTCAAATTGTCAAATTGATACACAAAATTGGCAATTATTTATTAGCATATTTCCAGTAAAAATAAACTATTACAGATGTCTGTGCACAGATCGTATCATTTGAAACAACCTATCATAGATTTTATAATTGTGTAGCCTATATGGGCGTGAGTTTTGTACAAGTTAGATATGATTTTGTAAACACGTTATTTTAAATTGTTATTATTATTATTATTATTGTTAAAGGTGGAAAAAACAGTCAGTCATCATCGCCCTTATGAAACAAATTGATAGGGCGCCATCACGATACTTACTTACCCAGGTACATTATAATATGCAATACAAGCAGATCTTCTAAAAATATAAAAAATTAAATTTGATTTGTTGGGCCTTGTATATAGGAGATGCATTGGTTAGATGAAGGAGTCTTATCCAGTACGGAAAGTTTCTTTAAAACAGTTGTTACACAGGTTTTCTGAACTTCGTAATTGTGTAGACTATAACACAATTATGGACTAAGGCTTGCCTTCGTAGATGTGTATATTATATTAACGTCTCCATTCGCTTCGCTCGTGTCGATGACTTAGCCCTGGCTCTCGTAACTATACGAATATCATATTATCTTTGGACAGGCTTTCACAATATTTTTTTCTTGTAGTTTAAAAAACTCTTAATCATGATCAGCTGATAGAAAAAGGAAGAAAAGAGCTTACAATAGAGACCCCTAACCCTCGAATACTCTAATAGCTTCAGGATCGGAAAAGAACACAAGTTGGTCAAAAGAGACCTGATAGGATAGATGAACGAGAGGAATCTAACCCAAAACTATTGGCTGAAGAGTCCGCAGAACACATTCTCTTAGAGTGTGAGGCGTTAGGACGAGCCAGGCTATACTCTCTAGGCCCTCCGGGGAAGGAGATGGAAACCATACTAGACAACCCTATAGGTAGTATCTGTTCCTTTATAAGGATGACAGGTATTACTGAGTAGGTGTAGGAAGGAACATGGGGCGGCAAAAGATCTCTAGGTCGACGCCGGTGAGGCCTCTGAAGGAGGCTTTCACAGCCCAGTACGGAAAAAAACCCAAAACTACATGGAAAACTGTATAGATTCCCTCCGGATTGCCAAGCCCATACTCACTAGACGTCACCTCTTGAGAGTTTTTTGTCATCTTAGAGAGATCTCGCTGTTTGTTCCAACCGTCGTCGTTGTCGTTTGTAGTTCAATTACAAACTGAAGAAAATTATCTTAAAAACTTAGTTTTAGATTTTTCGATGAGACGTATAGTTTTCGAGTTATCAAAAATTTACACAAATTCATTGGCACCATCATGTTACGTACTCATTCCTATTATACAATGTAATATAACTAGATCCTCGAAATGTAATGTCCAAAAGTTCATCTCTTGGATCTAGTACGAAATGTTACATTGTATTGGTAGATCAAACTTACCCATTATACGTACTATAGAGGAAGATTATTTAAAACAATTGTTATACAGGTTTTCACAACTCGAATTGTTCGATGTTGAACAAGATATGAACTTATTTAAATGGGCGCCATTTTTACTTTACAATTCGATTTTTTGAATTTTAATAGAATTCTATAAGAGCCCACTATAGTTTGCTTACCAAATTTAAAGTTTGTGCTTTAAAAAATAAAAATTCAAAATGATAAAAACTTGGCCAAAGAGGTTCGTAATATGTTTTTTTCCCATACACAGATGTTTTTGTTTTATTGTTGTTGTAAACCATGGAAAGGAAAGTTGAAAAAAACTGTATGCTTCTTTTTATATGAATGTGAATATTATAAGATTGTGGATGATGTAAAGCCACCATTATAAAAAACAAAGCCTGATGTTTTTAGGCCAAGTAGTTACTACGGGAACGTTTTACAAGGTGTCAATTTGTTAAATGGATGGGCGGCCGTGCACTGCCGGGATTTCAATAACGAACTCTCATTAAAAATAACTGGGCACCACCCTCAGAAAATCGGCGAAACCTAATTAGACCACGTCAAAGCCCGCTTTCAGAAGTAACGAGCTGAAGGAAAGGATCGCTTTCTACAACATCAATGTCGCTATACTTTGTAAGATCAGAGTTATCAGTATTAAACCTTTCTGATTGAGGTAAGCCTTGATAAAAATCGTTAAAGAGATATTATTTGTTAGAATATTGGCAGCATTGGCTATATTATTAGTTAAGTAAAACGTATACTTTGTACTATGTACATACAAACGTGTCTTATTGTATTATTAATAATGCTAATTTACATTATTTCTCGTTCTTTCTTATTTATAAATTTATAGGACGGGTCAACAATGAAAATATTAAGTAGTATATAGAGTAAGTTTCGTTCGCCAAAAATGTTGACCTCCGTGTTTCGACTGATATTCAACGTTTCATAGCCTCAGCAAACAGAAAAGGTCATTTTTGACATGCCATCCGTTCGTTGTCATTAATTCCCAATATCAAAGCAATTATCTAAAATACTTGGTTATGAATTATTCGATATGACGTATGGTATACAAATTATTAACAAGCAGGGAAACGGTCATGAGTGGGAGGGGGGAGCTACTTGGCACTTAGCTTTAGGTTTATGTTTAGCCTGTATTAGTTTAGCTGTAAACTTCTGAGGATGATGACCATGTCATCGAAATGTACATAAGGGTAATCTAATTAACATACTGGGTTTATCACAGTCTTAGTTTTGTTTCTTGTCTTTGTAGTTCGAGGCAATCCTTCTTTTCCTTATTGCCACGTAGATTTTTTCCATGTTGTTTAAACGTAACCCCTCCCCCCCAGTCATCATCGCCTTATAATAAAAGGAAGATAATAATACAAAATAAAGACCCCAAGTCCTCAAATACTTTAATAGAGTCAGGGTCGTAAGTGAACAAGAGTTGGTCAAAGAGTCCTAATAGTAAAGATGGATCAAACCCAAGACTAAGGTGTAGATCTAGCTACATCCCCTCGGGATTCCTCACTTATAGTGCGTCACTGTGGGTTTTAAATTACTTCATTGTGTATGATCGGTGAACAATTCATGAATTCGTATGTCGGCGTTATTCCAACATTATTATTATTATAATATAACAAATTCACTAAAACAGTCATTTTATACAACAGCATTCACGAGTACAAAATGAGCGTTATATTACTTATCGGAGCATCCACGAGTACAAAGTGCGCGATGTATTTCTTATCGGAGCGTCCACGAGTACAAAGTGCACTGTATTTCTTATCGTAGCATCCACGAGTACAAAGTGCACTGTATTTCTTATCGTAGCATCCACGACTACAAAGTGCACGATGTATTTCTTATCGGAGCGTCCACGAGTACAAAGTGCACTGTATTTCTTATCGTAGCATCCACGACTACAAAGTGCACGATGTATTTCTTATCGGAGCGTCCACGAGTACAAAGTGCACTGTATTTCTTATCGTAGCATCCACGACTACAAAGTGCACGATGTATTTCTTATCGGAGAATCCATGAGGACAAAGTAAGTCAGTCCTGGTCGGAGAATCCACGAGTATAAAATACATGAAATTTCTTGTCGGAGCATCAACGAGTACAAAACTGCACGCTATATTACTTATCGGAGCATCCACGAGTACAAAGTGCACTGTATTTCTTATCGAAGCTTCCACGACTACAGAGTGCACTGTATTTCTTATCGGAGAGTCCATGAGTACAAAGTGTGCTCTGTATTACTTATCGGAGCATCCACGACTACAAAGTGCACTGTATTTCTTATCGTAGCATCCACGACTACAAAGTGCACGATGTATTTCTTATCGGAGCATCCATGAGGACAAAGTAAGTCAGTCCTGGTCGGAGAATCCACGAGTATAAAATACATGAAATTCCTTGTCGGAGCATCCACGAGTACAAAACTGCACGCTATATTACTTATCGGAGCATCCACGATTACAAAGTGTACTGTATTTCTTATTGTAGCATCCACGACTACAAAGTGCACGATGTATTTCTTATAGGAGCATTCATGAGGACAAAATAAGTCAGTCCTGTATTACTGGTCGGAGAATCCACGAGTATAAATTACATAAAATTCCTTATCGTAGCATCCACGAGTACAAAGTGCACGATGTATTTCGTATAGGAGCATTCATGAGGACAAAATAAGTCAGTCCTGTATTACTGGTCGGAGCATCCACGAGTACAAAACTGCACGCTATATTACTTATCGGAGCGTCCACGAGTACAAAGTGTACTGTATTTCTTATCGTAGCATCCTCGAGTACAAAGTGCACGATGTATTTCTTATAGGAGCATTCATGAGGACAAAATAAGTCAGTCCTGTATTACTGGTCGGAGAATCCACGAGTATAAATTACATAAAATTCCTTGTCGGAGTATCCACGAGTATAAAGTGCACGAAGTATTTCGTATAGGAGCATTCATGAGGACAAAATAAGTCAGTCCTGTATTACTGGTCGGAGAATCCACTAGTATAAATTACATAAAATTCCTTGTCGGAGTATATAAGTACTTGCCTTAGGTACCGTAACTGTTTCGTGGGTCAGCATTTTACGTAGGTATTCTCGGGAAAGATCCCTCTTTGTCATCTTTCCTATCAGTTCTCTCTTGACCAACTCTTGTTCTAATAATATTGTACGTATTCATTCACCCTAGTTTCAACGAATTCTGAAATAACGATTTATAGACCATAACTGCGTAAAAAACGAAATAGCAAATTGATAAGTTTTCCAGACTTAGGTTTGATCGGTCAAACAGAAATCTGCGATTTATTATATTTCTGTTAATATTATGCGATTCAATATCTTTTGACGAGACGTAAATACAATAACAACGTTAAACAGGTTGACTTAGGGATAAGGGTCCTGTACAGAAACGTAAAGAGTTTTCCGTGTTTCCATTTTTCCTTCTTTGCATTAACCTATAATAGGTGCTGCCATCAACACTGTACATTATAATGACTGTAAACATGTTATGTACCCAGTATTTATTTATTTTATTTGTAAAACGTTTCGAGAGAGACTACTTGTATGTAGCCAATTGAATAAATATCTACAATTTATATAAGGTAAATGCGAGCGTTTCACGTCCTATTATTTATCAAGTTTATAGTTTATTCGGACATTTGTCTTTGTTTGTGTATATAAAAACTAAACACGACGTTCCGAGAATATGGATCAACTCTTTTCATCAAGTGAAATTGAAAACAAAGTGTCTTGGTACTATGTTGGAAATGAAAGTGGAAAATAGTAATGTACGAAAGGAAGCTAGGGATAAATAATAAGTCATCATATTTCTAGTTTCTCTCATTATAAGAGAGAACTGATAGGAAAGAAGAGAAGAAAGGATCTTTCCCAAAAATACATAAGTAAAATGGTGACCCACGAAACAGTACGGTTCTAAAGGCAAGTAAGTGTATGCTCCGACAAGGAATTTCGTGTACTTTGTACTCGTGGATGCTCCGACCAATAATACAATACTCACTTTGTACTCTTGAATGCCCCGATAAGAAATACAGTGCACTAGTTGTACTCGTGGATGCTCGAACAAGGAATACACAAATTAATAACAAAAGCAGCGTACAAAATCGGATGTTCATGAAATTATAGTTTAGGAATAATTCCCAAAAAATTTAAAATGTCTTTTAAAACTTCAATTCAATGATTTGTGTTTACAGGTAGTTTTACAATTTAAAATTAAACACACTTAAAAATATTTCATTTAAAAACTATAAGATAAATAGTATATTATTAATATTATTTTTTAGGAAATAAAGAAGAAAAACTCAATATTAAAAAAAGAAAATGTATTCCCATTTCATCACGTATACATTTTTGAGATGTCAACAAGTATAATTTTTGTTTTTAGGACGTCCCAGTAGGATGATAAGTATAATTTTATTTCAGCCATTTAAGCATTCTTCATCTGTGCAATGTTTAAGTGAAAATATTAATAACAGATCTATGTCACAAGAAAAAATAAAAACCTTATAAAAAACGAACAATTATACATTTTTTTTTTGTAGGCAAATAACAAAACACTCAAGGGAACATGCCATCGTTAAAACTAACAAGAGATTAAGAGGCTCATCTATTGAGTACGGGCGTGGCAATCCCGACAAACTTTACCTGATTCACACCTTTTTTTCACCTAGTCTTGAGTTAGATCCCTCTCTTTCAACTTTCTTATTAAGCCTCGCTTGACCAATTCTTGTGTTCTTCATCAATTTTACTTCTTTAATTGGTTAGTTCATAAAACAATTAATACAACATATTATAGTTATATAACCACTTAAGTGAGGATCATCCTTCTCACCTTAGGAGCTTCGCAATCCTGAACGGAGGTAGCTGGAATTACAACTTGTCCATGTAGTCTTGGGTTAGATAGCTTTCTTTCATCTTATCTAGTCTTTCCGGTCTGTCTTGACGATCTCTTATTCTTTTACGACCCTGACGCTATTGGAAGGACGAGTATTGGAAGGAGTCTTTATTTTAATTTGGAAACGCTGTCAGAATAAACATTACTTTAGAGCAAACACTCTTTCAGAAATCGTAAACAGTGTTACAATAACAATAAATTAATTCGGCGTTGCAATTAATTAGGGTTACTGGAAATGTTTCATAGATTGAAGAGAAAAGAAGGAAAAAAAAAGAAAAAGAAAAAAAAAAAAAAAAAAAAAAAAAAAAGAAAAAAGAATTGATCAATTAGTTCAGTCAATTTTGGAAGTAACTTTAGAAATTTTCAGGCGTGATTGAAATGAAATTCTAATCGGGGAAATTGTTTCGTAATAATGTTAAAACCCGAAAAAGAAGAAATTGTCGCTCGAATTTGTTTACATTTAGCGGATGGAAAAGAGTGGAAAAAATGAGGGGGCAAAATATTTTTAATATTTAGTTAAAAAGATAAACTTATTACTTTTTATAACTTTAATGAAAAACATAATATTTACCGAGATAAACAGTTTGATACTTCAAAAAACGGACTAGATTTTATTTTAAAAATTGTTACAAATGTTTTTTAATTGAGGAAAGTGTAAAATCAAAATACAATACTTCATTTCCTTTATGACTTTTCTTCGGGAAAAATGGATATGTTCCGATATTTAAAATATAAACCCTTAAGCAAAAATTAAGGGCGAAAACAAAAAAAATATGGCAAGGTTTTATAAAACTCTAAAAAAGACATAGATTACAACTTAAGGTGAACATATTTTCTCTCTTAAAATATTTTTAAATACCGTTTATTTTCCAACTTACGAATGGGTTGACTCTGAAAAATATTGTGATTTTATGCATACTAACACTGAAGAGCAAATGTACAATACAATTTTATTTATATCTATGGAAATAATGTGTATTAAAAGAAGATACATTAGAAATGTTCAAAATGGGGTAAATTTTCAGTCAGTTACTAACAAAATAATTGCAATTCATACTTCACGTTATTCTTCAGAGATTAAAATACAAGACGGAGCATAGTATACAGGTTAGGTAAGGTTAGGCCGACTAGGTGAAAAAAGGTGTGAATCAGGTAAAGTTCGACATAATTGCCACGCCCAAACGGATTAACGTTAGTTTAACATTTCAAAAGTCATGCACGTTTAAAAACGAAATCAATTGCTACAAAAATACGATATAATTTTTTTCCGGATCGCCGGTTACACTTCTCGCTTTATTACATTTAACTAATTCAATTTACCGGCCAATTCATTTCGTAAACAATTCCATTAATGAATTAAATGAACCGTCCACTAAAAAAACTATTCAATAGACAGTTGCTTTACTGTTGTTTTTGTAGGAACAGCAAATTTAATGGCGTGCATACAGACAATTATAGGGGATTGGTACGAGTGGATGTTCAACAATACTAGATGGGCTAATTTAACAGATACACCAATTATATTTTAATGAGCGTACCCAAAGGGGGTTGGAACGGGGTAAAGGGATGGTTTATATTTTCTAATTGTCATTTGTATTGGCTTTTGTTTTACTTAATGGGTTCATTAATTCAGTTTATTTATTTATCGTTTGTGTAATGAACGAATTCTTGTCAAAATCGACTAATGAATCCGGGCTTCAATAATTGCGATTTGTCTAAAAATTAATGAGGGATTTTTTAGTCTTAGGAAGTACCAGCAATGTTAGATCAACAATGGAACAGCTGATAGTTATTGTATATTCAGATTCATTTGTCAACTTCTTAATCTTAATACATTAGACTGTGCTCTCGGCACGATAATGAAACAACAATTTTTAACTCTTAACAATGGAGGATTTTTTTGAAATTTGTAAATTTTGTGTATACATTAAAGATAATTTGGGCCTAAAAACTAACAATGATTGTATGATGAAAAAACGTAAACAAAATACATCTACTTTCAAATTCAATTTGTCTAAATCTGACCACTGCAAAAGAAGTGTATCTAGTGATTTTTGGATTAAAGAAAACAAATGCTATGGAATTGGGATGGTATTCTAAAAGCATGTTGGTATTCTAGAATTGGGAGACCAACATTCTGAAAGCTTCGTCTCATATTATTGAATAAACATTATTTCTTCTTATTAATCAGTCTTTTGCATATGGTAAGATTCCAAAGAAGTTTAAATATTCTCTTGTAAATCCCATTTTCAATAAAGAAAATAATGCAGAGTCCGATTTTGTGTAATACCAGGTATGTTTAAATGTTTTGAAATAGTAATTCTGAGCAGAGTTCCGAGTTTTTTGATAAAGTTATTATTTTAGCAGAACAACAATTTGGATTTCGGAAAGTCATTACAGAATCTGTCATATTTAATATTAGAATCCATAAGTTGCTCGTTTTGTGTCGAACTTCATTACAGCGAGAAAAAAAACATTCCACAAGTTTATGGAGATGAAGCTTGTAACTTTTTGAATGACCTTGAAATCTCATTTTGGACGAGACGAAGCATAGAACGAACTGAATAAAACGTAAAGAATATTCTGATCGAGGATTGACGGTAATGTCCGCCATCTTGGATCCGCTATTTTGAATTTAACTTTACAGTATTTTTTTAAAATGGGAAGATGGTCATGTGGTACATCATTTTAATGTAGAATTTTACGATAAAATTAATGGTGAAAACCACACACCCATATTTCAAACCGTTTATTTACATTTTATTTATTGTAAACATAAAATAAAGTACATTTAACTTCTTACCTATCAAATTTTAATGTTCAATCAAATTAATAATTTTCAAACAATCAAAATAATTATTAAAAAATAAATTAAAAATTCCTTTTAAGTACCTTAAATATACCTATTAGAATATGTAAAAAAAAAAATAAAATATAGGGTTGCAATTTAAAAGTTGAGAAAAATCATGTTTTGTTGATTTTTGAAACATCCTGTCTATCCTAATAAACTTTTGTACCACCCTATAGATAGGTCAGGTTAATAGCTTTAAAATGAGAGGTCCAACATCTTTCTATCTAACATAGTTTTGAAATAATAAGACGTTTCCATCCTTTTCTAACACCCTGTATGTACCAAAGAATAAAGTATAAACAGAATAGGAATGTATGAATAAGAATAATGTATAAACAGTAGTCAGATTGTTTACGCTTCCGAAGATTTGTTTAAACCTATTCGTCATAATCGCCTTCTAAAAACAGGAGAAAATAATATTAAATAAAGACCACTAGAAATCGAATACTCTAATAGATTAGGGTCGGAAAAGAACAATTGTTGGTCAAGAGAGACCTGATAGGAAAGATGAAAGAGTGGGATCTATAACCAAAGATTACATGAAAAGAGGCTTAGATCCAGCTAGGGTTCCTTCGGGATTGCCAACGCTGTACTTATTAAAATGAGCCTCTGAGGGCTCTTTACGACGAATCGTGGCCAACAGCCTTCAAGGCCTAATTTTAAATATAATACACTAGATTTATGTTTTTATTTATGTCTGTATTTATATTTATACACCAAATCACCACTCTATGTGGTTTAGTATTCCCATCTCTTTTCTCGCTCGCACACTTACTTTTATTCACTTTGCCCCACATAAAAAGTCACAGCATGCAAATAAAAAACTAAGTTTGTATTGCGCTAAACTTTGCAATATTCATTTCAGGTGGAGTGATATCTCAGATTGGGTTGTGGACGGGAGATGTTTTGAATTTGGGATTGTAACCAAGAGAGTGCTTTTAGTGTGGGAGAGGGGGAGGGGGTGTCGTCGTGAGAAGCCTTTTAAAAGGCAATGCTTCTCCCCCTTGACATCTTCTGACCGAATTGGACACTTTCCTGCGAACCAAAAAGACAAGGAATAGCTTTTTCAACCCATTTCCAACGTCCATCTTCTCTTTCCACCTTCAATGTTTTTGTTTTTACTTTGTTTCACAACTCCTCAAATCTCTCTCTCTCTCTCGCTCTAATTTTTTTCACTTCAACTTTGTTTCTTTTATTGATGACGACAGTCATTTCTCGAAGTTCCTTCAGACACTCTGAACAAAGAAATTATTTTAATGACAAAAATGTTTGCTTGCTCGTACTCTTTTGCATAATGTTAGAAAACTACTATTTTTTACCCACAATCAAAAGAAATGGTGCAAAAATATTGCACAAACTTTCTCACTTACCATCACAAAAATAACAATTCTGTAGTTGTCAATAAAAAAGTTAAAAATTAACAGACAATTTTAACAATTTTAATGAGCCCAAGGTCTTTTTTGTTAGGTACCGATATATTTTACCTGAGACAATACAAAGAATATAAACGAAATATACAGGATTTATCGCCATGGCTGTGTAGACTGGTTGCGGCTTACAGACAGACAGACAAACGGACAAACATATGCGTGAAATTATAATGGTTTTACCTACGGACCCTAAAAAAAAATTAAAAAAGAAAGAAGTGAAAATAAACTATTAACCCTATTTTAGAGGTATCTTTTTATTTATTGGAGGGATGGAATGGATACTCTGATCCATATGGGCTTCCAACAAAGTAATGGATTAACAATTTAAATAACAAAATTAAACGTTGTCTAAAGACCTTGATGATCTAATAAAAGTAGGAAAATGATATCTAATAATTGGACCGAGGTTTGTGAAAATGAAGATGTGAAAGGATAAATTTGACCTTGTTGTTAAAAGACAAAAAACTTTTCGGTCATCATTGCCGTATACAAAAGGAAGATAAAATAAAGATGCCTACCCTCAAATACTCAGCGTTAGGGTCGGAAAAGAAAAAGATTTGAAAAACAGAGAAAAGATTATATGAAAAAATGAAAAAGGTGTAGAACCAGCTAGGATATCTCCAGATTGAATAAATTTTAAATTGTACCTCAGTTTAGATAGAGATACCATGTCCTCTTTTCCAACCAAAACATTACTGACCGGAAAAATTACTGTCGAGGAGTTTGTAATCTTATGTGATTTTATTCTCCGTATCTGCTAGTAAAATAATATAATTAGGAATATATTTTCCTTGCAAAAAAATATAAAAAATGTCGGCTTGAAAAAAAAAAGAAAAGAAAAAAAGAAAGAAAATAAGTGCCTAAAAAAACCTTGGAATACTCCAAATACGTTATGGTCGGAAAAGAATAAGGGTCAGTCAAGAAATACCTTGGAAGTAATGAAAGGGAAGGATGTAAACTTAGATTACATGAAGAAAGGTGTAGACCTAGCCAGGGTCACTTGGGATTGCCACGCCCATACCCGCTATAAGTGAGACCAGGAGGGTTATCTTGGCTGTATTGATTTTTAGTTAATTGATTTATTGATGTATTAGTTTAGCATTCCCCAACCATGTTTTGCATATTGTTAGCTGTTGTCTTATTGTATTAAATTAAAGTGACTTGTAAATTTTAAAATGAAAACGTCTTATTTGTTGTAGTGTTATGTTAAATTCCTGAAAATACTAAAACCGAAGTGTAAATTTAAAGAAGATATGGTAAGTAAAAATAAATAAATAAAAAAGAGAATGATGATATTGAAGCTGAGTGTTCGATACAAAAAGTTCTCTAAGGTTTACTTTAACTTGGTAAGATATGAAATGATTTTTAAACCTTTAAAGTATTATGAAATTTCTAAAAATGATTATTTCCGCTTGGCTGCGATTAAGATTTAACTAATTCAAGAAGGGGTAATAAATACAGAGTAGGTAATACACCTACCCCTCGAATACACTAATATCATTAGAGTCAAAGTTGGGTTGTCCAACTTGCGGCCCGCGGGAGCTTATTAGATAAAAAAAAAAAAAAAAAAAAATCATAACACTACTTTGAAACGTCTTCTTTTTGAAGGAGATTTTATTAAGCAATATACACATACTTATACCAAATATCCTGGTTTGTAATTTAATTAAGAAATTAATATTACTATTAATAAAAATTATTATCAATATTAATAATAGAAATTAATAGGAAAAAAAAGAAATGGAAAAAAAAAAATAATAATTAGTCTGGAAACCCTATATATGGTCCCCAGCCAGTTTCAATGTTTAATTTTGGCCCTTGGGGCTTTGTAAGTTGGTCACTCCTGGCTCTAGAGCAGTGGTTCCCAAACTGGGGGGCGCGCCCCCCTGGGGGGCGTGGAGAAAGTCCAGGGGGGCGTGACACCCAAATGAAATAAATAAAAAAAAGTACAAAAATAATTTCCTCAGATTTTTGAAATAAAGTCTTTCTAAGTTTTCAAAATTGTTTTTGTAATGTTTCAATTTCCACGTTTTTTTTTACCAATTTCCACGCTTCCACATAAAGAATATTCACTTGACATAATGGTCAAGTGTTTGTAAAAAATTAAAGCCATTGTTTAAAATAAAACAGATCAAAACACACAAGAGTTCAATATTCTCAAAACCGTCCCCCTCCATAGCAGTTACTGTCAGACGCAACGGGAGTTGGTATGTACGGCACCGTGGAAATAGGGTATTGCAAAATGGAAAGCTGATATGTGTAGGGGGGCGTGGGGGGTCTCCAAATAACCAGAGGGGGCGTGGTACAAAAAAGTTTGGGAACCCCTGCTCTAGAGAGACCACATACGAAAGATGAGAAAGAAGGATCTAACTAAAAACTACATACGAAATGTCGATATCCAGGTAAGGCCCCTCGAGAATGTATGTGTTTATTGATATGTAATAGTTAATATATTGTTTGTTCAGACCCTCAGTGGCTCACTGATAGCGAGTGAGAGTGTGGTGGTCTTTTCTTTATGTAGTCTTGGTTCAGATCTCTTTCATCTTTTCTATCAGGTCTCTCTTGACCAACTCTTGTTCTCTTCCAACCCTGACGTTATGAGAGTATTCGAGGTCTAGGGGTCTTTATTTCATGCTCTTTTCTTTTTTAATAAGGCGATGACGACCGAATGGTTTTTCGCCTTTAACAAAGACTAAACAAGGAACAAATCCTTTAGTTTAGTATATACCGTGGTATATGGATTAATTTTCTTTTGTAGAAATGACCACACTTAATCTCAATGTGGTCGTTTAGTCAATGTGATAAAAAATGTGGTGAGTCAATCGTGTGGTAGAACCACACGACCTAGGGTCCGTAAGGATTAGAGACACTTATTTAATAAAGTAGAATTTTTGCGACAATTAACCATACATATTTGTAATCATAATACTTTCTAACTTATTTGATACGCCCACACATAATATTAATATTAAAATGTCAATTCCATAGTTTTTGCCCCTTAACTAGTCTTTTTTTCTTACTACTACATTTTTCCTAAATATGGGCCAAAGCAACTTTTGAAATATATAGAATTTATTGACTTACAGACAGACAAGCGGTTGAAATTATAAATATCCTTGATTTTATCTAAGGACTCTAACAAAAAATGGCTACACGCCGTTGTAGATGTGCAACGCAACAAGCAATACACGCCTGTACTTACAGAAGTCTATACAACAGGAACCTTCAGAGATCTCTGAGATACTTGATTGTTAGAGTTCAATAAAGTGGGACTAAATGGGCTGTAAACGAAAAACGTTTCCTATTAAAGCTTTGCAGGCAGTGGTAACAGAACATAAATTTTTTGTTTGTTTGTTGGCTGGTTTAATAAAACGTCGGAATATTTGATATTTGATTCGGCGATGATTAGAAAAAAGAATAAAGAAAGGGCGAAAGCTGACGGTAACCTCCAGCAATTTATCAAATCGAATTAGGGAAGCCAATCGGAGTTCAATCGGGAAATTGCTTCAGCCAGTCAATCGCGACGTCCAGTATTTGTTTATAGTACGGTTTATCTTAAAACAAATAAATAAAACAAGCTCGGCAGAGAGGGAAACACTGTTATAAGATCAAAACTTAAAATACGATTTTCTCAAAGTTGGCTACGCGATTTTTGTTAAATTTTGGAAAAATATAAAGGTTCTAAGTTAGCAACGCCCCTGAACTTTCATATTGTCTTATTTGAGAGTTTTAAATTTTTAATACTATAAGCCATTTTTCTAATATGGTGGCTAACTTTAAAATATCTTATAGAAATGCATACTTTTTATGATGGTTTTAGTTTTTACAAATAATTTTAAGACTTTTATTATTTTTGTGTATTTCTTGATACATCGAATTGTTTAGTAGATCAAAAGTAGTGGAAACAAGATATTAAGCGTTTTCAAAGTTACATCTTCTGTACTAAAAACTGTTGAACTGAGATTAAAATTGGAATGTTGATAGAGTATAACGTAATAAATACTGCTAAACATTTCACACGTAGGGATTCTTTAGAATAGTCTCAATAATTTAATGCAGGCCTTAGAGTAAGTTTCGTTGTATGACAAAGTAATACATTACTTTGAATAAAACTAAATTATAAATAACTTTGAAACACACATTTTTGTATTTACAATACAAAATGTATAATGTTATTGAGGAACAATTTCTTTTACAAGTATTCCATTTAATAGAATGTTATAAAATGGACTATAGGTGAACCCCTGATACATCCAGCAAGGGTCCCTCGGGAATGCCAAAGAGTGTCGATCCAGCTAGAGTACATTGGGAATGCCACTCCCGTACTATTTTCAGTGAGCTCCCGAGTGTTTGACCTAAATGTGTCCAGTCATTGGGCTATATAGTGCTGTACAGACAACATTCTATAAACCACTTTTTGGATTCAGGAGACTTCAAAACAAAACAGTTACCCAAAAACCTCAATATTATTTTTACGACCCATCTCAAACTTCTCTTACTTAAAGTAAAAATCCCCATATGACAATTTCATACAAATCTACTCAAACGACATCCCTGTCTTGTCCTGCAAATAAATCTATTTTGTTGAAGCCCATTGTACGGATTATCAAGGGAAATTAATTACCGCAAGGTTGGTACACTTGACGTAATCTCCTATACTAAATACTTATTAACTTTATACCTGCTTTGGACGTAGGACAGTTTAATCTTACAGTATTCAAATTGATCTCATTAAATCCAAAGACATGAGGGATAATTATAATCCTACAGAATTAAATGAAAATATCCATTCTAATCACTCTTGCATGTCCTTGCTAATCCTTCTAGGCTGCGTATATCTTGTCACGTTGTATTTAAATATAAGAAGAAAGAAATTATTTTGTAGTACAAGGAATGGTGGTATCAAAAGACACTAAAACCCTTGAATACTAATAAAGTCTAATAGAGTCGGGGTTGGAAAGGAACAAGAGTTGATCAAGAGAGACCCATTAGATGAAAGAGAGCGATCTAATCAAAGACTACGTGAAAAAAGGTGTAGATCTAGCTAGATGCCCTCGGTATTGCCACTCCCGTACTCACTATATGTGAGACCCCTAGGGTCCTGGATTATACAGCCTAGGATTATGACGAATATAGAAATTCAACTTATTGGTATCATACTACACGCTGACACCGGAGACCTTGAAATGTCCACCAATCCTACTAATTTTACATTTACTGTTTAAACACCATTTCTTATATTTAACATTCTAGAGGCCGCGATATAAGTTCAATTTTGCTCTAATTTTGTATGTAGGTGTGGTTTTACAGACCATTAAATAACTTAGAAATCCAAAGTTTAGATTGGTGAATTTGATGTAAATTAGTTCACCAAAACGTCGAACAACGTTCAACAATAGCTCATTTTGTATAGGAAGATATTGATAGCATGAGCTCATGAAGATCAACAATGTAGGTGGAATGCACGGATTACATACAGCTAGGAGACTCAAGGCCATTCTGAAGAAAACCTGACATCTGACAATTTGATAAAGATGTTGATGATTATAGGAACAGAACACCTTATGAAATCATTAAATGAAGAGAAAATTGTAAGAAAGAACATCCTATATGGTTACAGGTAAGCCATTCACCTGGTTGAATAGAAGAGACTTTAGGGTGATGATTGTTCCTGACAGACATCCCAATATTATTAATTATCACTCGTCTTCTGATAGCTCTTGGGAGAACGGAACATCTTTAATGAAGGAGACATCGATGATTGATACCATGAAACCACCTTCAAAGCATGGACAATCTGGACCTGATTTGGTTCCCAAGGTAATTCATGAGGAGTGGTCTAGTGTGAAGACAGAGAGGATACAAGACGGTCTAACTGTACCGTGTTATCTCCCACAAAATAAATAATAATATTTTTAATTACCCAATATACGAAGTGTTGTGCAAGTTTGCTAATCACAAAAATATTGACCTTTGGTTTTTGAGTAGGCTTCACGTTTTATGGTCTCAAGAAACTGAAAAAATTATTTTCAACATTCCGTCGTCGTCAGTACTGATAGTGGCCACAAAAATTAAAATAGGGACAAGATATTTGGTGTGGGGGACTATAGTGTGCTCATATAAGAAACCCTGCTAAAATTCAAACAAATCGAATTGAAAATGTCCAGATGCAGCCATTTTAAATAGTATTTTGTTATTATCTTTCGTCGTTTAACATACTACGAGTAAATTTGCGAATTTCAATTGTGCAGGTAATGAATGGTACCAACCACATATCTCTACGATGAAAAACAGCAAAGTTATTGTTAAAAATGCAATTAATTGTGAAACCAGACCTCCCAAGAAAATGTGATATTCGTATAGCTACGAGATCCGACACGAGCTTAGCGAGATATGTACATCTTCGATACCCGCTAGGGTCGAGACACTGACATGAAGGAGATTTTGTAATATATACACATTTACGAGGCCCGTTTGCCAGCCAACGTTAAGAAAGTAGTGATATACATAATTACGATGTTCAGAAAAGCTGTGTAACAACTACTGGATAAGACCCCTTGATCTACCAATGCAATTCATTTCCTACAATTCCCAAAAGAGATGAAATTTAAAGGATCTACTTGTATAATAGGGCTAGGTAAGTGTCAAGATGGCGTCCTACAACTTGTTTTTTTCTTGTTGTTTAACACCTCCCGGTTATCATAGCCTTATATAAAATTAAGTAGAAAACAATCAATGAACACTTCTTTGAAAACACTATTTAATTACAAACCATTTAAAAAATAGATTACAAATTAAATACATTCATATTTGTAATAAATGGTTCTTAACTTACCTTTGTAAAAGGATCTGAATTCAAGTCAGACTATTTATTTTTTTCTGCTGAAACGGCACTCGTCTCAATTTACTGAACCCTGTGAACAAAATCATATTATTTTATTACAAGCACGTAAGTATCAACAACATAAAAATTCTGGATATTTTAGTGTGATTAGATATTGCAACTTGAAAAACGAAGTTTATAACACTAAAATACAACTCTCCGATTTTTTAATTTGATTTACCAAAGATTTTTGTTAATAGGTTATACGAATACAATAATTTATGGGAAAATTTTGCTTTCAGGACGTAACGAAAATATACTGCTGACTATCTTATTCGATCAAATTTTGGTGACATTTGAAGGTTGATGATTAAAGTAAACATAAAAAAAAAAGATAAAAACAATTATGGTTTATGTGTAATTTGTAATATGAAAATCAGCACTGATAGTTATCGAAGTTATGTTAGCACTTCCACAATGATTTGCTAACGATTTTATGTCACTCGTTTAGGATATGGTTTTAGTTATTAAACTTTACATTTTTACATTTTATCCCAATTGACTGGGCCAATTTTTACCTAAACGAACCTTCATAACGGCATCCTTTAGTGTTATATTTTTGGAATCCTAGATTTATTGCAGTATTTCAATATTTTAGTTAGAAATCTTTCTTTTTTTCATTATAAACAATACTGTTGAATAATATTACCTCCTAGTAAAGTAGTTTTATCAGCGAATTTTATCGAAAACTCAGCCTGTATGCATCATATTACAAGTTAAAGTGTTCGATTATCTCCACGCAGGATATTGGTATGTAATTAACAAAAAACAGTCGTACTAAGACGGGAGACCCTTTTTCCTTCGCTTTCCCAGGCCATAATATTATAACTGATTCCTTTTACCATTCTTCTATTCTCCGCCCCAGAACGTTTTTTCCTCGACGTCCTAAATTATCTTTAAAACAGCTCCCTGAATTTTCATATCCTCGCCTTCCCAGACTTTCTTCTCCTCGCCACCGAAAATCTTCTTCTCGCCACCAAGAACCTTCTTCTCCTCTCCTCCCTAGACCTTCTTCTCCCCACCACCCCAAACCATCTACTCCTTACCCCCCGAACTTTCTTCTTCTCACTGCCCGATCCTTTTTCTTCTCAACGCCCCTACACCTTCTTCTCATCAACATTCCTATGTCTTCATCTCATCACCGCCACCAGACCTTTGTATAATTATCAAACCTAGACCTTCTTTTTCCTTCTTCTAAACTTTTTATTTTTGACGTACTAGACTTTTTTGTTCTCGACATCCTATATTTTCATTTCCTTGTCTCCCTTACTCTCCCCCCCCCCCCCGACTTTCAACGTTTCACCATCTACGAATCCTGCTTCTCCCCATCAACAAACCTTTTACTTCTAACTGCCCAAGACCTTCTTCATCTTGAAACTCCTAGATCATTTTATTACCGTCCCTAGACTTTGATCTCGTGCCCAGACCTTCATTATCTCATGGCGTCCACACCTTCATCTCCTCGTTGGCCCAAATCCTTTTACTTCTCAATTTCACACTGTAAACATAGTGTCGAGAGGCTTCAGGATTGTAAATTTAACCAACTAAATTATTTAATTGCCTAACGTCAACAATCCCTGTATGTCTTAATGGACTACCGATTTCAAGGGTATACCGTCATCTTCAGGTACGGCACATCATTTTCTTTACTTCGTTCCTTTGTGGATTTTGTCAATAAAAATATTTTTATTAAATTTATATTTGTTGATTTTTCCTTGTTATTTAAGGCGAAAAACCTCTAGGTCATCATCGCCTTATAAAAAAAGGAGAAGAAAAGAACGTAAAATAAAGAGACAGCTCTCGAATATTCTAATAGCGTCAGGTTCGGGAAAAAACGAGAGTTTGTCAAGAGAGACAGGATAGGACAGATGAAAGACAGGGATGTAAGATAGACCTTATAGGAAAGGAATCTAACCAAAGACTGCAAAAAGGTGTAGATTCAGGTAGGTCCTGTCGGAATCGTCCCTGAGGGTTCACCCCCTGTGTCAGTCGTGTTTGTGTTCGTGTTTATAGATATGTTTTAAAGCATACATTTATTAAAAATGTCATTTATGACGAAATCCTCAAAGGAACGAAGAAAAAGAATGATGTTCATTATACTAAGATGTCAACTATCGTATATAAAACAGTCAGTTAGTTTTAAGGGGTTAGATGGTGAGAATCGCTTCTTTCGCTGGGTGTAGGCAATTCCCCGAAGAATATATCTAGTGCTTCTTTCGTAGAACTTTTTTTTTATATTTTGATAGCCCATTTTTCCTGGGGTTATCTTACTATTTAATGGGAAATATATAGTTTCAAAATCCCATTTATAATATCATAGATGAGTCCTACATGAAAACTTAATACAACTTAAAAGCAAGACACAAGACAAGCTAAAAGAGAATTTAAATTCCACTCACGTGAATTTCTTAGCAAAAGTTAAATGTAAAATGTTCAAAATAATTGTTTTTGTTTGAACAACCAAGTTTGATTTGAAACCAACGTAATTCTATTCGTGTCTTCTTGTATGTGAGCCAAAGTATACGGGAGGTTTCAGTTGAACATATTATTACTTCAAAGTATAGAAAACAGTTCAGTAATATATGAATGCATTGCGATAGACGCGGAGGTGGGGTAGAAAAGCAATTTCAAGTATCGGAAAAGTAATATCGTTATTTAATCGATAAGTATCGATATATCGTTATGGCGGTGGCCAGTGGGCGGGTCGGACTCGAATCGAATTGTCAATTTTCCGCGTGGTTTCGCCTTTAGATTCTTCTGTGCTACGGGTGGGGGAGAGACAGAGTGAGAGAGCTTGTCAGAAAATAGCTTTTCTCTCAATCAAATGTGTGTTGTTTCCCTTCCTAGATCCCAGATAGTTGTCAGACTAAACGAGATTTTCAATTATCGCCGAAAGAGAGTTTGATTGAGGGGTAAGGGGTTAGTTGGCTGATTGTTGAGGGGAAAAGGGAGAAGAAATATAGAGTTTAATAGCAGCAACATATATACAGTTAATATGTATTTCCGGTGGGGGATATTTACGGCGAACACAGGAGTATAAAGATTTTAAGAGTTTGTGGATTAGATTTAAAGTAACGAAATGATATTCTGGATTAGTTATTTGATAACGATGGATTGTTTATATAATTATTATAGTATTATCGTACATCTACCATCAATTGTGTATATATTTTTCCATTGTTGTTTAAAGACGAACAACTTTCGATCGTCATCGCCTTGTAAGGAAAAGAAAAGAGCATAAAATAAAGCCCCTCTAGCCCTACTCAAGGGTCGGAAGAGAACATGAGTTGGTCAAGAGAGACCAAATACACCTTGTGTTCTTGTGTCCGCCACACCTGTATTCACTATAATTGTGCTCCTGAGGATAGAAAAATAAAAAAATGTCTGTAGCTCATAGCAGTTCTTAAAACACTTACCAACATAAACCAGTATATTTATTATTTGGCTTTCATTTTCCCTTATATCTTCTCATATAAAAAATATATAATTTCGATCCGAGCGTAACATAATGAACAATTTCTTTTACTACCTATCCTTAAATATTAAACTGAAAAACTTTCTATAATATTTATCATTTATATAAGCACGATCCCCAAGGGAAATGTTTAGTTTACTGTAAATGAAATCTGTTTACATGATCGATCCATCAATTCTTAAGTCCACATCATATTAATATTTATCCCCAATTACAACACGAATTAGTCCATAAAATATTCCTTTTAATTATTTTCTTCCTTAATTTTGTAGGAAATCTATTATATAGTAACCCTAAAATTTGTAATATATATATATTTAAAATTTATTTCCAAAACTTGCAAAAATAGTGGCCTGGCGATGTCTTTAATTATTATAACAAAGCTATTGGAGTATTATTTGGGATACCAAATATCCTTTTAAGAAACAACGTTGAAAATTGTCCAAGTCGAACCTCCTTATACCCCTTGAAAAAAGCATGTAACTATCGATTTGCATACTGCATCAAATACTGACTATTTTGTTGAGATTGGTATGTTATACTTAGACATGTACAGTTAATTTCATATTTTTCCAAATAATTCATTACTTTATGTGCATATGATAATTGTGGTGTAAATGTAACCAAAGATATGACAATTGAAATTGTGTGCTTTCTACAAATGATAGTTTGGTTGTTTATGAAAAAAATCTCGCCTGTATCTCAGTTTATCTTCTCATTTCGATAACAATATGGTAAGATTACAGACAGATGGATGTGTTTTTTTCTTTTTTTGTACTGATAGCTTTACAATAAACTGAGATTTTTTGTTTGCAACAATCCAGGTGTTTAGGCAATTTATTGATATTTTTATTTGTGATAGAGAAGCCCTTCATCGAACCAATGGTAATTTCTATAAAAGTTAATGTAACAAGATATAAACTCGTATCTTATTTAGGCTATCATTTTGTGATATTACAAATGATTTATTCAATTCAGGGAACTCGATTTGATGCATTGGTTTAATTGAACTCCCTGCCTGATATCGACTCTGAGACTAATTACTTGGCTATTGGGATTACAATATTATTTAGCTTTAGCTTCTACTGCCATTTCACCTGCATACCTTTCCCAATAAGCAGAACAGCGTTTATTACAAAATCAAATATACAATGTATTAATTTTATTATCATATTCATGCTGTGTTCATTAATTTTTAATTATTTTTACATCAAATTCTAATTAAGTTTATGTACAGAGTGATTCAAAGTTCATCAAATTTATTCAGACTACTTTATAGAGCTAGTTTGAGTGTAATTTTTTAACAAATTACATCAAGTCTTGACTCACGTAGTGTACAGTAACGAATTGCACCACAGCACGCGCTAGGAACAGTTGTAACAAAGATATCTGCCTTCACTGGTCCCGAACGCGCTCACTGTGTTTTGGTTTGGACACTCGAAATTTGCGATAATTGTCGTATCGAGTATGGCAAAGATCCTCCCAAAAGGCCTACCATTTATGTTTTGTTGAAACCGGATGTTTAGTAAGCCATAAGAAATCCTCAGAGTGTCTCTTTGCCTAACTTGTTCAAAGTCCTACAAAACCAACCTGGCCTGTTTCTAGCGAACTGGGCGTCTCACGTGAGATAGGAGCGTTTTATATAAAGTTCAACTCCAATTAATCGTAATAAGATGATACGTTTTTTAGTAATAATTTTGTTTGTATAATTCAATAAATTTATTTAGTTAGTTATCTTTGCATTATTAAAGAAAGAATGTTGTGCTCTACTTTGTCAGTTTTGACAAAAAATATTTATTTGTACGTTGTTATTGCTATCTTCAGAAGGTATCTAACATTTATAAGTTCACTGGTCATAAGCACTTTTTTCAGAGGGAAAGAAATTAACGTGATCCAGGTTTATTGAGTATAAACCATAGGATGTTAGACCATATGTGACTGTGAAGAGCTGCAGAATGTTTTATCTAATGCTTGTACTGCCCCGGAACATAAAATTTAAGAGGAGAATTGAGTCCATCGCTGAATATGGGTAGCGGTGAAGAATTACTGACCACCAGATGAAATTACATGGCACTTGCTTCCTTTTTCATGAGGTTCTACCGTCTCTCCCGGGACATGGAGAACTTATTAACGACTGGCTGGAGATTGAAAACGCTAATCATCACCATAATCATATATCCATATAACCATTTATCATTGTCGTCTTAGTTTTAAGTAAATTTCTCTTTGTTATTTGCAGTAAATTTATATACAGTGTCCAAAGTATCAGAACGGCGTTATATTTTTGATCCATTGCAGATTAAGCAATAAAACTATACTATAGCTTAAAATCTACTTTTTGAAGCAACTACTTTTCACCTCCAGTGGGAACGGTCTACGATGAGGACGGAGAAGCTATTTAATGTAGGCCTTAGCTTAGACAAACTTGCACTTCAAATTAAATCTTTTCTCCGCCCCCCTTGCAGACCGTTCCCACTGGAGGTGAAAAGTCACTCACTATCCACAAAAAATGCAACTCATACCAAGAAAGAAAATGAAGCTATTTTCAACAAGCCCAACATTGTAAGCCGCCGCCATTATGTATAGGGAGAAACCTTTTGAGGTCGGATTTGCGGAGTGTATTCTCCTAACAGAGACCTTTAATATGTAAAAATCGACTTAAGTTCTCATTTAAGATGTTCTTCTGACTCCCACATAAAGTGATGAAAAATGTACAGTTGCTTCAAAAAGTATATTTTAAGGTAAGTTTTATTGCTTAATCTGTAATGTTTCAAGAAATAAAACGTCATTCTGATACTTTTTGGACAACCTGTAATATGGAATTTAATATAAATGTGGTCTCCTTAGGTCTGGGTAAATGGTCATTTTATTGTATGTACTTATTATCTTATTAAATAGCTTTAGGGTCGGAAGGAAGCAAGAGTTATTTAAGAAGGACCTGATAGAAAAGATAAAAGAAAGTGATCTAACCCAAGACATGAAGAAAGGTGTATTCAAGATGACCAAGCCTATATACTCACTATAGTGCGGTTTAAAACGGTCATATCCAAGACAATTAGTATATAAACCAGATGACATTGAGAATTAGTTTTGAGCAATAATGTAAACAAAACCTCAAAATAAGCTAATAAATTAGATAAAAACAACTTTTTGAATTGAAAATAAACTGTAATGTGTTTATGGTTGCTGTGGACCATTAACATTACACTTAAATTTAATTTTAAAATAAATAAATTTGCTACAGTGTAACAGAACAACGGATATTTTTACTGAGTCTATTGACTTGACGTAGGATTATCATTTGCAACATCAATTTTCATTCCTTGTGACGTAGATATGTTAATTTAATCATTAGACTATTATCGTTTCAATATACAGTGTGTTTCCAAAACTTCAGTACATCAAAACCAATGAAAAAGTTTATATAAACATATTTCCTAAAATGCATTACTTTTCTGTCTAGCCGCGATTTTGTGTTTTTAACAAAAAATATTCATAACTTTCTATCGGTAAATGATGTAGATTTGATATTTTTCATGAATCAAGCGAATTTGTTTTACTCATTTCAAAATGGGGACTATTTAAACTTTATAATGTCGAATATATCAAAAACTGTTAATTTTACAAAATATTTACGTTTTTAACGATAAAAAAAAGGATTTTTTATAAAACTTAAAGTCTACAACACCAAAGATTACCCAAAACTAAAATTTCAGCGGGAAAAAAAATTATTATTTTGTTTTCGATGGAAATTTATTTTACAAAAAAACTAATAGAAAACATGATCTTTATGAAAAAACTAGAGGAACTCTTCAAAGTGGCAGCTTTCATTCAAAATACATGAATCTAAGCAACTTCTCGTTGCTAGAGGCTGCAATATTTGTCATTAAAAATGAAAATATTTTGTCCTTTGGAATATTTTGTAAAATTATCGGTTTTTTGAGATATTTGACGTTAAAAAGATATTTGAAATGAGTAATCAAATTGGTTGATTATTTTCCTAAAATTTAGATTCATAAGAAACCTGCATACTTAACTCATATATTTACCGTTAAAAACATGACTTTTTTTGCTAAATACACAAAATGGCTTCTAGATATAAAACCAACCATTTTAGAAAATATGTTTATATACACTTTCTCATTGGTTTTGATGTGACGAATAAGCTTCTAAAGTTTTGCAACTATCTTTAGAAACACACTGTATAGATAGATTTAACATTTTTGTTTTATTAAACACAATTCGATACTGGGGATAACGTAAAGTATCTCCAGCAATAACTTCCCCTGATATACTCGTGCCTCGCGACGTATGGTAAAGTTGAACTGTCCCGAATCCCTAAACAATTGAAACTTTTCTGAGGAGGTCTATTTTGCATGACGTATCCCTGTGTCCGGCCCTAGGGAGCCGATATATCAAAGTTGTGGAGGTGTATGATTAGAACCTCCAGGGACGTTACTTCAACCAAACTTTACTTTATTTTGTTATCCAACAAAGTCGAACTCAAGTACATAAAGTCACTTTTTCCTAATATGATTTTATATTTTAATAAAAGGATAAAATTGTTTCTTAAAATTGATTTAGGCCGTAATGAAAAATACTTTGAAATAAATTTGTAAATTGTATGTAAACCTTTTATATTTAACTCTGGCTTTAAAATTAGGCTAATTAGGTTATTGATAAAGAAGAATGTTACTTTATTGATATCTTTTAAACAGATGTTTTCCATCATTTGTATGAAACAATACATTAATTTTAAAATTGTTTAATGAATATCTTTATATTTCAGTTTATTTTTAAATTCGCCTATCATGTAAATAGAACGATGGGTGCCATTACGGTAGGTTACTAGGTCAGATTACACAATGTATCGCTACGTTCATCTCGGTGAGTTAGTTGGCCTTGCCGTATTTCGAAACTATACGAATATCTATCTTATGTTCTTGGAAGGTCATAGTTAGGATTTACTTCTTTTACAATAACGTTGCTATTTGTACCATTAAATGCAGAATTGAAATATGCAAATTTTTATTTAATTTAACGTGTTAGAAGTTAAATGACACACGAAATATGAACAAAAAGAGCTATTCAAAATAGCCGCCCATATTGAGATTTTCAATTCGATTTTCCGGAATGTCAATACGAGTACAATACAGTGACGTATTCGGAAGTACGGTTACCTCGGTTACGAACTGATATCAGTGTAGTTTTGTCTTTGGTTGCGCTTTGGGTTCCGACAACTCCACGGTCCCAACCGGCTTCGGGAGTTCACGGCATCCTGAAGGCAGTGGAGATCTTTATTCTTTTTGGCAGATGAAAGTTCCTAGGAATGATCACGATTCAAGAAAGAAAGGTTGTGTGCGTGATCGTCCGACAGTACGGCACGGCGACTGCCGACTTTTCCAAACATAATTGGTGTGGTTAATGGCGTTTCCGATAATATCGGAAGGGCCGGTGAACCATGTTTGACTATCTAATTATATATACATTTAAGTATTTCAAGAGGTGAAACGTTTTAATCGGTAGGCGTAATTCGACCATTCATAATATGGTTTGATGATGTGTTCTGTTAATTTCTAATTATTATCTAAGTTCTAGGTAGTTAACTCATCAAGAGCTGGTTATCAAAGTGTAGTGTTGGATCAGACGGAGTTATGGGAATTACGTTATCCAAAGTAATGGCTAACATTAAGTTACTGTTAGCTCCGGTTTCTGCCAATTCCGTACCTTTAAGTGACGCTCACGTTACAAACTATAACAAATTTCACGTCCCTATCTCAAATTCGGTGGCCTGTATCGTACTTACGAACAGACGAAAATGACTAACTAGAATCACTTTTCCGTTTTTTGGCGCCATGAAACGTAAAGACAAAAACAGAAATAGAAATTTTGATGATTAAACTTTACACCATACTTCGTATACTGAATAAAAAACATAATTCTTAACAAATAAAATATAACGTATTTTCTATTTTATGTGCGTTTCATTAGTTCACAATTACTAATTCTTCACAAAATATGCTCTATATATTTACAAAATATATATTTAAAATATTTTAGACTAAATATACATGAACATGATGTGTGATACTCGGGATTGAAGTTGGACAATGGGCTGCCTCAGTATTTGAAAGATATTAATTATTTTAGTATGTTTCAGAAAACTTAAAAAACTGCGTCACTAAATGGGCATTTTGCTCGGTAAAGGAGTACAGTAGACTATATTTTTAGATGTAGGCCTTCTTTTGTTATTTTGTTCTTTATATAAGTATCTACGTAATGTGTTTAACAAAGATTTCTTTATCTTAAAAAGGAGAACTTCTCTCTTAGTATGATATATAGAATGACATATCTTATGTGTACTGCAGCCTTGCTGTCGTTGTATGATATATAGAATGACATTTCTTATGTGTACTGCAGCCTTGCTGTCTTTGTATGATATATAGAATGGTATATCTTATGTGTACTGCAGTCTTGCTGTCTTATATAGAATGACATATCTTATGTGTACTGCAGTCTTGCTGTCGTTGTATGATATATAGAATGACATATCTTATGTGTACTGCAGCCTTGCTGTCTTTGTATGATATATAGAATGATATATCTTATGTGTACTGCAGTCTTGCTGTCGTTGTATGATATATAGAATGACATATCTTATGTGTACTGCAGCCTTGCTGTCGTTGTATGATATATAGAATGACATTTCTTATGTGTACTGCAGCCTTGCTGTCTTTGTATGATATATAGAATGGTATATCTTATGTGTACTGCAGTCTTGCTGTCGTTGTATGATATATAGAATGACATATCTTATGTGTACTGCAGCCTTGCTGTCGTTGTATGATATATAGAATGACATTTCTTATGTGTACTGCAGCCTTGCTGTCTTTGTATGATATATAGAATGGTATATCTTATGTGTACTGCAGTCTTGCTGTCTTATATAGAATGACATATCTTATGTGTACTGCAGTCTTGCTGTCTTTTTATGATACAGTATATAGAATGACATATCTTATGTGTACTGCAGCCTTGCTGTCTTTGTATGATATATTATAGAATGGCATATATTATGTGTACTGCAGCCTTGCTGTCTTTGTATGATATATAGAATGACATATATCTTATTTGTACTGCAGCCTTGCTGTCTTTGTATGATATATAGAATGGCATATCATAAGTGTACTGCAGTCTTGCTGTCTTATATAGAATGGCATATCATATGTGTACTGCAGTCTTGCTGTCTTATATAGAATGACATATATCTCATTTGTACTGCAGCCTTGCTGTCTTTGTATGATATATAGAATGACATATCTTATGTGTACTGCAGTCTTGCTGTCTTTGTGTACTAAACAAATATAAATGAATATATAGTATTTTTTAATTATTACAAAACCCAAGCTATATATTTTGAATGATATAGTTTATTAGTAGATTTTTACTAGCGTACAAATACAAAAACAAATTAATAGGGATGTATAGAAAGTATGAATCAATTCCGTTGTCACATGATAAACCAAGAACATAAAAAAATGAACTTGCCTAGTGCCATGTTGGAAACTAAAACTAATAATGTTCTCAATTTATCACTTGATAACGGAAGTTGATTAATACTCTCGAAATATCGACTGCTAGTTGAATATATATCTTCACAAACACCAAACAAATTTATTTCTTTATCAGAGTTTTATGTCGGTGAACCTGTCTAATTTCAAATATAATTTTGATTAAAACTTCATTTGTGATTCAAAACTTTGAGTAATAATAACTTTACAAAATATTCAATATCCACGCGCACGGAAATAGCGCAACTTAGCCGGAGTAATTAAATTTCCATTTAACTCCACACTGCACTACTTGCTGCCAGGTTCATACAGTTAATTTCAAACTTTCAACTTTTTCAATTACATAATTTTGTAATTAACCTGCAATACATCCCACAGTAATGTGTCGAGAATCCTGTTTTATTAAAGTTCATTATTAAATAAAGTTTCATGTTGATATTTTACTTAATTATTATACTTTACCAGTATCAAAGAAGTTGACGAATTAATAGTCAATCAAAACAGAAAATGTACGTAGAAATGAGCTGTTGGTTAAACGCCAAAAAACTACTCTGTCATCATCGCCTAATAAAAAAGAAGAAGAAAAGAACATAAAATGAAGACTCTTAGCCTTCGAATACCCTAATAGCGCCAGTGTAGGATTAACGAAAAGAACATAAAATGAAGACCCTTAGCCCTTATTACTAGCGTCAGTGTCGGAAAAAAAATAAAAGAACATAAAACGAAGACCTTTAGCATTCGAATATGCTAATAGCATCAGGGTCGGAAAAAAAGAAGAGAACCTAAAACGAAGACCCTTAGTCCTCGAATACGCTAATAGCGTCAAGGTCGGAAAAACAACAACATAAAACGAAGACCCTTAGCCCTCATACACTCTAATAAGTCAGGGTCGGAAAATATAACTCGAATTGGTTAAGAGAGATCGGATAGAAAAATGAAAGAGAAGGACCTAACCCAAGACTACATGAAAAATGTGTAGATCCAGCTAGGTGTTCTCAAGATTGCCAAGCCTGTAGGTTACTCACTAAATTAATCCCCTGAAGGTCAGCCAAGTCCCTACTCACTATAGTAAGCCCCAGAGACTTATATTTTTCCAAATTTTTGACAATATACATTATTCTATGAACATTCCTAAGACCTCGACTGTTTTTTTCTTTTGTTGTTGCAAATTCGCTATCCACGGTTAACTACTTTTTGGCGTAAATTTAATAGAAGACCTCACATTGGCGCCAATTAACAAATTTACATTAAAATTGTATCAAGAGAGAATCACTGGGAAACAGTTTAGCTGTTATATAAATTATAATTTATTTAGAAAATAGTTTAAATTAAATTTTTTATTTAATTTTATCTATTTTTTATACTGTTTGTTATGGAATTATATTTCATATTTCGAAATCTCCGCTGTATCAGCACATACATCTCTTCTTAGGACACATACGTTAATGTCTTGAAACCGTGCATTACTGACTGGAATGACAGCCCATTATAAAACGAGAATTAATATCGATGTACGACGCTACGCCGTAATTACATAACAAACAAATATACGGCCGAAAGGGAAAATAGTCTCTTTACTCAGTCAATTTCAAGTTTTAGAGGAAATCACAGGGAACAAAATGTGTAACTAGGTATAAAACTTAAATTTATTTTATATTTTTTAAATATAAATATTATATAAATTTTTATCTAGAAAATATTTGATTTCATCTAAATGATAAAAGGGTCAAGCATGTGCTAAAACAACACAACTTAGGGTCCCGTAAGCATATAGGGACAGTTATTTTTATAAAATCGAGGTATTTTAAACGGCCTAACAAAAACATATTAATTTATTCGTTAAATAAACATATATATTCGTAATCATAATGTCTAGTCTCATTTGAACCCCCCCCCCCCTCCCCACACATAATATTTCCAAAAAACTAAAATTTCAAACTCGATAGTTATTGTCACTTAACTACCCCAAGGTCATTTTTATCATACCGTTATATTTTTTCTAGATGTGGGACATACAATGAATATAAATATATACAAATGAAAATATAAATGAATAAATATAGAATTTATAGTCTTAGTCTGTGTAGACGGGTTACATACTCATGAAATTATAAGAGTTCTTGATTTTGCTTACGGATCTCAATTAAGAAAAATTAATTTAACGGCTATTGAATTGTTCGTCCCACATCTCACAATAACTGCTTTTAAAACTTGTACATGTACACTACACATTTCTCATTGTGTGGTTAAATTAAGTTGTATTCGTCTTACAAAAACTATAATATATGGTTTCGCTCTGTTATTTAATTTTAAATCATAAATAATCTTTTATCAGACTTGTAGGTCACACCGTGTTCACATTGGGGGAGAGGGGAGGGATGACACTTTAAATTTAGCTTAGCGCCAACATATTAATTTTTTCGTCAAATAAACATACATATTCGTAAACAAAATAACTTCTAGTTTTATTTGATAACCCACGCACCTTTCCAAAAATTAAATTCACCTAGATAATTTTTGCCCCGTAACTACTCCAAGTTCATTTTTGTTGTTAACTAACTATATATATATTTTTTATATGTTGGACAATAGATAAAATTTAAATACAATGTTCGAATTATACGGTATTTATCTTCTTGATTGTGTAGGCGGATTCCGACTTAGATACAGACAAGCGCGTGAAATTATAAGGGTCTTTAGTTTCAACTACTGACCATAAAAACATTAAAAAAGTAAAAAAGAAAGTTTTTTTTTTTACGCAGGTTAAAAACTATGGGAAGGTTTTAGACAACTGTTCAAATTGAAATATTCAACTGTTCGGTATGCCATGTTCATACCATTATATATAGCATTTCTGAGCGTCCGCTGTAATCTCAGACCAAGCCTTGAAACTGTACTATTTTGAGTGGTCTTCTATTTATAAACAATCTTATTCCTATATTTCATGGCGTGATAATTGGTAGACGCTTTGTTTGACCCTATAGAAACAAAGAAATAAAAGAAAATTGGTTAAGTTAAAACGAAAATTGGTTAAGTTAAAACAAAAATTTAGTCAAAGATTTGCATGATCGTAGTATTGATTTTACAAACTAGATTGTCCATCTCATTGGAATGGGATAAAGTTAAGGAATTGGAGGTTTTAGTGCTGCCATCAACGGTCCATTCTGGTAACTTCAAAGACAGCCTGATCAGAGTCCTCCAACGCTAGCGCATTCTGAACCTAAACTCACATAACTATAACTATTCAACCCACATTATTATATGGTATGGGACTTCTATCTAGTATGAATTGAAGAGTCATAACTATAACTACCCCTCACAACTTCTCTACACCCCTTTTAAATTCTTATAACACTTTAAATTGTCGCCTCTCACGGCCTTAATTTATGAAATGTTGAAGAAGAGAAAAACCGTGAACTCTCACAACGCCTTAAACTTCGTTAAGTTTACAGCTTTTCAGAATTTAATGAAAATTACTTCACGGCAATAATATGCCGCTAAATTACAATGAATTACAGTGAAAATTTCATCTTCTTCCTTTCATAAGAAAATTAAAATTTCATTTCTTAATTACTGCATTCCACCGGGAGCGTTAATGCACAGACCTGGACTACTGAAATTTAAATAAATAGTAAGAGTTATGTGTTATTACATTAATAATATCTTTGTACAGTCTGTGTAAAATAAAATAATTACTAATTCACCTGTTTTATTATAGTTAATTAGTAAGTGTTTATTTCTGCTGAATCTGCTCGAGAAGTTTATTTTCTTTATATAGTAGGTAGCCATACTTCGGTAGGTGTTAGGGGACATCACAATCAAAATGTAAAATAAATCGTAACCTTTACAATTTATTGAGTCTTATCAACCTTTTCTTCAGTTAAGGCGTTACACTAAATATTGTGTTAGTAACATGGAGCTCTACCAAGTACCTTTAGTCGTTAGTATAAATCAAAAAGTTTATATTTATAAAAATTTCATTAAACGCTTCGATGTCCGTTTGACGATATGTGTCTTAAAAATATATAACTAAAAAAGGATTGAGATATCGATACTAAATTTTGCAGAATGTTCTTTGTACTCCTAATAGTTTTTCATTTAATCTTCTTGAAAACAATATCTCGAACTCCGTTGGTTTTACAAAGATATATACACACTTTATTGTTCTGGAGTATTATGTACTTCCAGATGGTGTCACTCAACCTTGTTCCTACGGTACCACATGAACCTAACCTAACTTAACCATTTTTCTTCAATCTCTTTATTTCTATAAAGTCAAAGCGTCTACCAATTATCACGCCATGAAATATAGGAATAAGATTGTTTATAAATAGAAGACCACTCAAAATAGTACAGTTTCAAGGCTTGGTCTGAGATTACAGCGGACGCTCAGAAATGCTATATAATGGTATGAACATGGAATACCGAACAGTTGAATATTTCAATTTGAACTGCTGCCTAAAACGTTCCCATAGTTTTTAACCTGCGTAAAAAAAACATTATTTTTTACTTTTTTGATGTTTTTATGGTAAGTAGACAAAACTAAAGACCCTTATAATTTCACGCTCTTGTCTGTCTCTAAGTCGGAATCCGCCTACACAATCAAGAAGACAAATATCGTATAATTCGAACATTGTATTTAAATTTTATCTATTGTCGCACTTATAAAAAATATATATAGTTAGTTAACAACAAAAATGACCTTGGAGTAGTTACGGGGCAAAATATATCTAGGTGAATTTAATTTTTGGAAAGGTGCGTGGGTTGTCAAATAAAACTAGAAGTTATTTTGTTTAAGAATATATATGTTTATTTGACAAAGAAATTAATATGTTGGCGCTAAGTTAAATTTAAAGTGTTAGATATCACCCCCCCCCCCATTTGAACACGTTGTGAACTACAAATCTGATAAAAGATTATTTATGATTTAAAATTAAATATCAGAGCGAAACCATATATTATAGTTTTTGTAAGACGAATAATGTACAACTTAATTTAACCACACAATGAGAAATGTGTAGTGTACATGTACAAGTTATAAAAGCAGTTTTGTGAGATGTGGGACAATTCAATAGCCGTTAAATTAATTTCTCTTTATTGAGATCCGTAAGCAAAATCAAGAACTCTTATAATTTCACGAGTATGTAACCCGTCTACACAGACTAAGACTATAAATTCTATATTTATTCATTTATATTTTCATTCGTATATTTATATTCATTGTATGTCCCACATCTAGAAAAAATATAACGGTATGATAAAAATGACCTTGGTGATATGTTAAGTGACAATAACTATCGAGTTTGAAATTTTTTATTTTTTGAAATATTACGTGTGAGGGTGGCAAATAAAACTAGACATTATTATGATTACGAATATATATGTTTATTTAACGAATAAATTAATATGTTTTTGTTAGGCGGCTTGAAATACTTCGATTTTATAAAAATAACTGTCCCTATATGCTTACTGGACCCTAAGTTGTGTTGTTTTAGCACATGCTTGACCCTTTTATCATTTAAATGAAATCAAATATTTTTGAGATATATAACGGTTACAAAAATATAAAATAAATTTAAATTTTATATAGTTACACATTTTGTTCCCTGTGATTTCCTCTAAAACTTGAGATGACGATATGATCGAGGAGGGTCTCGGTATATGGGTTACACATAGAACCGAAAGTATGGGGGGGGAATAAAAGGGGAAAAAAATTTTAAAAAGAAAAGAAAACAAGTGTAACAATAGCGACCCAATAATTTAATTTGTGTAGTTCTCTAATAAACTAATAACTTCAGAGACGAGAGTTGTCCAAGATAAATCCGATAGATAATATTACAAGAAATTGTAGTATTTCTGAAGAGTTTGTACAAAGATGACAACAGAATGAATGATGTTATGTTTGTGAAAGATTTTTAAGAAAGACGGTTTCAAGCCTTAAACGATTGTTTTTTTATTACCCGTACACAACATACGATTTCTTTGGTATATTTGTTTAAAAAATTGTTTAAGTTAAAACCATGGCAAGACTTTACTGTCACACTGTATACGAGTATCATAAACTGATTAAATTGTACAGAATAGTGAATAACAAAAGCCATGCTGACGCGACAGGCACTGGACTTAACCTGATCAGCGTGTCACTGGAAGTAATTACTGGTAATTAGAAGTGACATGAAATGTCAACATGGAGTTGAATCTATTTAATGGTTATTTACCTCTCCATTAAATTCAAGGTAAATTGTTATCGTGCCTTCACATGGCTTTAGTTGACATTCCTATCGATAATTGTGGCCTTTCATTAATGTTCTAGATTCTATAGGAGATTATGATTTTCTAAGAAAAGAACTTAGGGTGTAATTGATAATTAAAATACACTGCACGCAGATTTAATTACTGACGCCGATGGACTCGAGGAAGGTTCTTGAGAATAAAATTTACGATTTTCTGGTTATTCTGTAGTTTTTTTTTTTTTTTTTTAACGGTAAAAACATCTCGGTCGTCATTGCCTTATATAAAAAAGGAAAAATTTAACATAAAATATAGACTCCTAGCCGTCGAATACTCTAATTTAGTCAGGGTCTGAAGAGAAGATTAGATGGTCAAGAGAGACTTGATAGCAAAAATGAAAGAGAGGGATCTCACCCAAGATCAACTCAAAAAATACGTAGATCCATCCAGTATTCCTCGGGATTGTCACCATAGAAGAAGGAATTAGAATCCTATCACTCAGGCTAATATTTTGTGTAGCATACCCAACTGACATATCGGGTTTGTGACTCATATCTGAAAACATCAACTCTCTTGAAATCGATCCTTATGATGTTTCATAGATGTTACTAGCAAGGCACGGGCTTAATTGAAGTTTACAGTACTGTTTTCTATGTATTGAGCTTTTAATTAAGATGCAATATGAATAAAAAAATATATACAAGGTGATTCGAAATTGCATGGCAATCTCTTTGGAAATCAGTCTCTACCTAAAAATATAATAAAGTTCATTTAAATATACACCAAAACACGCTTCGTTAGTGAAAAATTTCAACCGGAATTCTCTTTCACCGCTAATATGGGTCTTTATTGAATTTCAAGGGGCATAAATTACGACGCGAATTTGATAGTAACGTTTTGTGACTTAAAAAATTGTATAACAAAGTTCCCAGAACTATACCTCTTATAGTTTTGAGAAAATTATTGTAAAACCCCAAAATTTTAGTTGATAACACAATTAGAAAAAACTATTTCTGAGTTAATTGATGTCAATAAAGCCACAAACAAGTACAATGTAAACAATTTTTTCTTTAAATAGTCTTATTTCATTCTTGAGGTAAAAAAAAAACAATTTTGAGATAAATAGTATCGGAATTCAAAAATATTTTGTTTTAGTCTGTTCTTGGTTGTTGTAGACAATTACTAAGAAATTAAATTTTTAGGTTTTCGTCGATAACTTGGTTATCTTTTAATCTGCAGAAAAAAAAGAAGCATTTTGTTTATTGTTAAAAGAGAAAAACAGTTGCTTTTTGAGATATTCAACATTAAACAACCAGACGCCCAGACTGGCTTCCTAAATATTCTCCTTACAGGCTTCTTAATTGTCCTTCACTAGTCTCTACTCGTGGATATCTTCAATATTCCTCAAAATCATCCAACCACCTTTTTCTGTCGTCTTCTGATTTCTTCCCCTAGACTACCATGAAATTCTCGCCGTTTTCGCGAATGTCGAAAAGTACACAATCAAATTATAGACTTCATCAATTGAATACACTTTTAATACTACAAATACAGGTTTAAACATGTTTTTATTTTCATTTTTAATTCCATTTCATTCTGTAATTAATTATTTTAATCTTGTTATAAGACTATTCTTATAATTAAATCAATCTTGACTCGCCTTACAATTTACCTAATGGGATTTGTGAGTCCGTTTAAAAATCCTACTGAGTAGGCTGATGGTAGTTTCGCACTAACCACTGTTTACTGAAACAACAGATTAAAACTCTCTCTCTCACATACACATATTGCCTAATAAAGGCAATAAACCATTATCATTTAACTATCTATCTGATATCTCTCTGAGATTATCTCATCTGTATTGTGCCTGGTTAACGGTCTATTACTTTTTGGTAACCTTGAGCAGATTTAGAAAGAGAACAACCGATTTTTTTATTTAGTAAACGGAAAAAACACGAATGAATAGAAAAGAAGGATTTTAGGCTTACCGCAAATTCTTTATAGTCATCTATCGTCTCTGCCATGCGTCTTCCATATTTTAGGTTGTCCTCCAGGTCATCAAACCACCATTTCTCGATGTTACTCTGATTCTTCTTCCCTCTGACCTTCTCTGGAGAATATCTTCATTCTTTGCAAGTAACCAAAGTATTAGAGCTTTGTCTCTAACATATTCTCTTACTACTTACTAAGTTCTTTTGTTTTTCCTTGTGACTTAACGACAAAAAACGTCTAGGTCATCAACGTCTTACAAAAAAAAAAGAAAGAAGAAGAACACAAGAGTATAAAAACCAATACCCTCGAATATTCTAATTTAGTGACAGGGCTGGAATAGAAAAATAATTAGTCAAGAGTTGATATGAAAGATGAAAGAGAAGGATCTAAATCAAAACTACGTGAAAAAATGTCTAAATCCACCTAGATACCCTCGTGATTGTCAAGGTCTTACAGACTAAAATGACGACCTAAGTCTTATTAGGTTCTTTTCTTCCTTTCACTCCTCCTTAAGCTTCTTTCCTCTATGTTCTTCCATCTTTTCCTTGATTCATCATCAAAATGTTCCCATCGTCTAAAATACCTTCTTGATCGTCAGACTGTCAGAATAATGTCAGAATAATATCTTAACAGAATATTGTTTTATGATTGGATCTTTTTCTTCTTAACATCTTTTATTGATTTTTTTTGTCAAGACTATACGTTTACCAAATAAAAGTGAATTTATCAACATTGTTCTATTTTCAATTATATAACTGATCAACAATTTGGTTAGATGTTAAAACTATAAGAACTATGTAAATCCTGAAATTCTTTGAGTATTATTAAACGAAACTGATTTATATAATGAAGAAATCAAATGTCATCAGCAGCAGCATTTGAGAAATAATGACTAATTTTGTAAATTTTTTTCGCTCAATTATAAAACTGATTATACCAGGCGTTTCATGAAGAGTTTCCAATCTTTAGTTTGTTGTAGGGAACGTATTTACTAACTAATGTGAAAGAAAACATCCACTGGCTTCAATGGAGAACATAAAACTTTACTATAGAAATATCAGTGATTTTTCTTCCATTTTCCTCTTGTAGTTTAAAAGCAAAAAAAAAACTTTTCGTAATCATCGCCTTATTATAAATGGAAGAAGAGAATAAGAGTTGGTCAAGTGAGATTTGATAGGGAGAGTGAAAGACATGGATCTAACCCAAGACTTACATGAAGTAAAGTAAGATATAGATTCTAGCTAGGTTCTTCGGGTCTTCCATACTCGTACTCACATAAAGGAGCTCCTGAGGGTAATTTTTAGTGGAAGAAAACAAAAAGCCATGTTACACCTAAATCCATGCTTTTACAAACTTTAATTACCTATTTTACAATGTTTTTGTATACTGTACACTTCATTAATCATGTTAGCTTAGCAAGGTCCTACGTCTTCTCACTGTATAGTAACTGTTAAACGTTTATTAAACAGGTCGATGGTAGAGGATGTTCTGGCAGGCCACCACGATTACTAGATTTTGTTATTTCTTGTTATGAGGTTATACTTCAATACTGGTAAGGAATAAAAGATGGTGATTTTAAAAATCTCAAAGCATATTTTGTGGTATATTTATTTTTCACATGTAGATCAATGACGTATATATACAGTATATTATATATATGTTTATGAATGTAACTGAGTGTTTTTCAATTTTATTAAACATCATTTACTTGTTTTGTTTTTTTTTTATCCTTAATTATTACTTACAATTATAAAATTATGGTAAAAGATTTTTCATTATAAACATGATTTTTAATTGTTCTTTTCTGTAAAATAAATTAGGAAAAAAAGTAAAAAAATAGGGAAAAAATACATTTTTCCTGCTATACTTTAGCAGTCATCCTTAGAATCAGGTCGGGTTGTGTTCACAACTTATCAGGACAGTTATATATGTATAGGTTACCTACAGCTTTCAGTATTTTTACTGCTGAAATCATTGCTTTTTTACTGCTCTCACTAAAGTTCCATGTATTTCACATCATTACCTTGTCTGTTCCGATTCCAAAAGTCTACTTCAGACTATCCAGTATATGCATTCTAGGAATCACTTAGCTGCAGAGATTCTGTTCTCCCTACACAGGTTTCAGTTAGGACATCATTTCGCTGGGGTTCTGGACACTGTAGAATAACTGAAAAAACAAAATCAGACGGAGCAGCAAAGGATGTTAACGACAGTTGCCAGTCACACAACGTCTCATGACATCCGACTTTTTATCAGCAATTAAATTCATATTGCATCGCTATTGGGAAGAAGAATGAACAAAACTTTAATAAACAATAAACTAAATAAATTAACGACACTGACCAATCCTTGAGATCACTAATTCCTGCTGTCATCATGAGGTTGTGGTTGTTTATCGTCGCATCGGTTACTCCATGATCACTCATGGATTATTGAAGGAACAAGGTATCCTCGGTAATGTCCATTCTGTCTAACAGTTCTACTATATAACACACCTTAATCGACTTGGAGGTGTTCGTAGGACTTGTCCTACCTAATTCGACTCAAATGGTGTTGGGGGATGTTGCAGAGATTCTTGATCGGTGTGTTGTTTTTCTTGCATTGCTTGAACGTTTTATACAGGATATTATAAATGGAAGAAGAGAATAAGAGTTCTTCAAGTGAGATTTGATAGGGAGAGTGAAAGACATGGATCTAACCCAAGACTTACATGAAGTAAAGTAAGATATAGATTCTAGCTAGGTTCTTCGGGTCTTCCATACTAGTACTCACATAAAGGAGCTCCTGAGGGTAATTTTTAGTGGAAGAAAACAAAAAGCCATGTTACACCTAAATCCATGCTTTTACAAACTTTAATTACCTATTTTACAATGTTTTTGTAAACTGTACACTTCATTAATCATGTTAGCTTAGCAATGTCCTACCTCTCCTCACTGTGTAGTAACTGTTAAACGTTTATTAAACAGGTCACTGGTAGAGAATGTTCTGACAGGCCACCACGATTACCAGATTTTACAGTTTTGTTATTTCTTGTTATGAGGTTATTTGAAGAAGCATACAACTTCAATACTGGTAACGAATCAAATATGGTGATTTTTAATATCTCAAGGCATATTTTGTGGTATATCTATTTTTTTCATGTAAATCAATGACGTATATTTATGTATGTAACCGAGTGGTTTTCAATTTTATTAAACATCATTTACCTGTTTTGTTGTTTTATTTATCCTTAATTATTACTTACAATTATAAAATTATGGTCAAGCTGATTATTCATTATTACCATGATTATTTAATTGTTCTTTTCTGTAAAATAAATTAGGAAAAAAGTCAAAAAATATAAATAAATATTTTTATTCTTTTCCTGCTATACTTTAGCAATCATCCTTAGAGTCCGTACAATTATCAGTATTTTATTCTTTCCCATACATAACTTTGTCTATACAACGTAGATGTAAGAATGTAAAAAATATACCTCTATATCTTTAACGTGTCTTCTTATAAAATGTAACCAAATGAATATGCAAAATATACTTTTTGATTACTTTAATTGGGTTGACTACTTCAGGGACGAAAACTGCACGAAAAGGAAAGTTAATTATATTAATATGTAAAAAGTGTAAACTAATTAAAACAGAGCTTGTGTGTGTGAGAGAGAGAGTTAACTAAGTCGATCCGTTGCAGCCTGTTAGGAAGCTGTTGTTACTTTAATTAACATCTTCGCTGAGACTAATCCAGTGTTATGGATGTGAAGAGAGGAGAGGAAGGGAGGCTCTTCAATCTCAAGTGCCTCTGTAGAGTAACTACAACATAACTCAAAATTAACTTCTATATCACTTTCTTACAAAAATCCTTAACATCGTCTGGATTGATTTAAATTAAACATTGTAACAGTATAAGGTATTCATTTTAACTGATAGAATTTGTATATATTTATTTATTATTTTGTATAATGGGGTTTTAAGGCGAAAAAGCATTGCAGTCATTATCGCCTTAATCGAATTTGCCATACTAGTGATTCTGTGAAGAATAAATCTTACTGAAAGCTATAATACAATCAATCGTTCTTTATGTTTGTCATTGTTTGAAGAAAAAGCACTTCTCACTCATCATTCCCTTCTTAAACAGAAGACGAAACAGTTTAAAATAAAGACAAATATCCCTCCTTGAATATTATAATATAGTCTGGGTTGCAAAAGAACAAGAAATGGTTAAGGGAGACATGGAAAAATATACATATATGTATTATTTGTTATAACACAAAACTCAGATAATAGAATAAAATACAATGAATATTACAGCGCTGTAATAATGGGTACTGAAACTACTAAATTATTTACATCTCATATAAAAAGTTGAAACAACGAAAAAAAAAAAAAAAAAACAAGTATCTTTGCAACATCCTCCAACAATATTTGTTTCGAATTAGGTAGGACAAGTCCTACGAACACCTCCAAGTCGATTAAGGTGTGTTATATAGTAGAACTGTTAGACAGAATGGACATTACGAAGGATAACTTGTTCCTACATTAATCCATGAGTGATCATGGAGTAACCGATGCGACGATAAACAACCACAAACAACCTCATGATGACTGCAGGAATTAGTGTTCTCAAGGATTGGTCAGTGTCGTTAATTTATTTAGTTTATTATTTATTACAGTTTTGTTCATTCTTCTTCCCAATAGCGATGCAATATGAATTTAATTGCTGATAAAAAGTCGGATGTCATGAGACGTTGTGTGACTGGCAACTGTCGTTAACATCCTTTGCTGCTCCGTCTGATTTTGTTTTTTCAGTTATTCTACAGTGTCCAGAACCCCAGCAAAATGATGTCCCAACTGAAACCTGTGTAGGGAGAACAGAATCTCTGCAGCTAAGTGATTCCTAGAATGCATATACTAGATAGTCTGAAGTAGACTTTGGAATCGGAACAGACAAGGTAATGATGTGAAATACATGGAACTGTAGTGAGAGCAGTAAAAAAGCAATGATTTCAGCAGTAAAAACACTGAAAGCTGTAGGTAACCCATACATATATAACTGTCCTGATAAGTTATGAGCACAACCGACCTGATTCTACTATTTAAAACCAACTCTGAAAATAATTTAATAGGAAGGATTAATTATTTATCTAAATTCGGCATTTTAATAGACTATGGTGGAATAAAACATGGCGAGCACTGGAAGATTCGAGGAAGTACAAGTTCCATATTTCCGAAAACAAACTTTCCCTGTAGATCTGCTCAGTACGGTATCACGTGGTCGTTCTAGCAGTCCGTAAATACCCTGTAATCTTGGCTTTCTGTCGAGTGTTCATGAAGCCCCGCTTATTAAAGTGGATATTTAAGATATAAGAAAGGGATCTATCCCAAAACTATTGAAAAAATGTTTAGATTCAGCTAGGATTTTTCGGGATCGCTAAATTTAGTCACTATTGTGAACCCCTGAAGGTCCTTATAAAAAAGGAAGAAAAGTACATAAAATAAAGACCCTAGTCTTCGATACTGTAATTGTGTCAGGGTCAGAAGAGAACAAGAGTTTGTGTAAAGAGATATTATAGGAAAGACGAAAGGGAGGTTACCCTAGACTACATGAAAAAGTTGTATCCAGCAGCTTACCTCAGGATTTTCAAGCTCTTATTTACTCTAAATGAGCTTCTGAATGTAATACAATCAATAAATAGTTATTGTAAATTAAATGTGGAAACTATCTATATTCACAGTGGCAGTTAATATTACGAAGTACCTATCTATGCAACTACGGAATATTGACAATCTTAACTGAAAAACTAACACTAGTGGCTCTCGTAATCCCAACTCGTTAGGTGCTAAAATGATCCTACTGCTGTTTATATTCGTTTTTATTCCTATACAGAATTTTTGAGCCATCATTCTGGTTCTTAATATGAATACGTAAAAATGTAAAATGGGTACAAAATATGCATATTTTGCTATGTAAATCCATGTTAAAACAATATATAAATAACACATTTTATGACAGTTAAGTATTTTTACTATGTTTAAATGCAAGAATGCCACATTATGTTTTATGTTCCAAGTCATAATATTCAGTTGGAATAATTTTCAATTTGTTAAAATATAGGTTTACGAAAACTCATGGACAAGTTTTATTATAAGATGAATATAACAGTTCATGGTGGTTGTCTTTTAAAACACAGTTTGACCTTTTTAAAATAGTGATAGTTTGAAAACAATGTCGATAATATTATGCAACTATTCAACTCAGAATGTACCAAATTACTAAACAGGGTGTTAGAAAAGTATGGAAAAGTCTTAATACTTCAAGAACTGCTTAAGATAGAAAGATGTTCGATCTCTTATTTTGAAGCTCTTAACCTGACATATTTAAAGAGTGGGGTTTTTTTTAAACAACAGGTTTATCAGACTAAACCTAGTGACAAAAAATTGACAAATTGAATAACTCCTCTCATTAGTCCTGGGGTAATAGGGAATGTGATGAGAGGTTACTATGCAAGATTAGCACACTGACTTTGAGGTAAGCAATATCTTAAATTTTAGGTCAACCTGTATATGGAATATTAATTTTACACTTTATATTTATTAATTTATGTCCTAGACGTTCAATTGAAACGTTAGCTTGGTTATCGAAATTCGTTAAACTTATATGTAAGCTCACTTTTTAAAACACCCTGTAACGGATATGTAATTTAAATATATTGGATTACTTTACATCACAATAACCAAATATATCATGAATCGATCAGATTTACAAAATTGCGAATTTTAAGCGCCATAACTCCGTTGTTATTTAAGATAAATTTAAAATTCCATTTAAGTCCGTTAAATTGTTCTACTAGAGTAGGTAAAACAAATAATAACAACACATTATGAAAAACTTTAGAAAAAATACGTATTGTTAAGTTTTGAAACACTCTGTATATCTTACTGAACTTTTGTACCATCCAGGTAAAGACCTTTAAAATGAGAGGTCGAATAACTTTCTATCTAAAGCAGTTCTTGAAATATCAAACTGTTACCATATTTTTCAAGTAACCTGTATATATTAATTCTACATTTTATGGTTACACCAACTTTCTATAATGAAATATAACCAATATTTCACAATTTCTACAATTTGAGATTATAAATAGGCTAGTTGTTTTATCGACCCCCCCACCGCCTAAAGCTAAAAACCTAAAATCTAATATACACGGACCAAATATAATAGAACGGTGAAAAAATATTTCAGTATGGTAAACAATTACTAGTAAACTGTTAAATTGATTTCATAAATATTAAAATAAAGGCTTCAAATAAAAATAAATAAATGCAGAAAGAATCATTACTTTTTCTTTCTTTTAAAGACGTAAAATCTATTTGTTCATCATCGAAAAAAAATCAGTAAGAAAAATCCTAAACCTAAACCCCTCTGGCTTTGGTTATTATAGCCTAAAAAAAAAGAGAAGAAAATAAAATAAAAATCCCTAGTCCTTGAATAGTTTAATAGCGTCACGATCAGAAGAGAAGTAAGGTTGTTCAAGAGCGACCTGATAGGAGAGATGAAAGAGAGGATTTAACCCAAGACTACGTGAAAAAAAGCTTTAGGTCGAGATATGGTACCTTGCGATTTCCAACAGTGAGAAACTGAGAGATAATATTAAATATATCAACAATAAAGTAGTTATTAAAAGTATATTTTGATAAATTTTAATAGAATACAAAGAACATATTATAGGCCCTCTTAAAAGCTTTCAGACAACGCAAGAAGGACTAGGCCTGATAATGGATCTTACCATAGCCTGATTCGAATTAGGTAAGCTAAAATACTACGCATATTTCTAACCACTGCAGTTATAATAAGAATGTGCTTAACTGTTACTTTAGTTTATAATTAGCATTCAGTGTGCAACTGAAATTCGTGAGTCATCATAGAATGACCGATGTGAAGACCATTTCCTGTTGACGAATTGATGACACCACGAACGAACATCTTTTAATTCTCTCCGTGTATTGGAGAGAATTAAAGCTGTCCATTCGTTCTTCCTCTGGTAGTGCGTAACATGTTTAAATAGAACAAGAGAGACCTGATAGTGAAATTGAAAGTGAGGGACCTAACCAAAGACTACATAAAAAAATTGTAGATCTTTCTATAGCTCTCTCGTTTGAGAGATTTAGAATAATAAAACTAATCATTTATAAATCAGAAATAACATCAACGGTGACTTATGGAGCAGACTTCTGGACATTAACAGCGGGCAAACAGCTTTTAAATACTAAAAAACGTTTGTTTTATTTATTAAAATGGAATACCACCAAGCACGTACGGTCTTTGGCATAAATTTGGACATATCTTCGATACGGTCTCTGGACAGACTGGTTTGATAAAGAAATATGAATTACGTCACTAGGTCGTGTAGAGATAATGGAGGTAGGAAATACAGTAAACAATTTTATGTTGCCAAACTAGAAGGTAGACGTACAGTTGAAAACCAAGGAAGTTTAGGTTCGAGGACGGTAAGACCTAAGAATAATAAGTTGGGAAAGCGGGTCACCCAAGATACAAGGGAATGTAGGAAACTTTTGGAATAACCAAGAGTTGTAGGGCTGACCTAGAGGGTCAGGTGAGGTGCAACTGAATTTTAGGTTCTTTTACAGATTCGTCTGCTTCTGCATTTTGAGTTATTCCACAAATTAAACACTCCGTAGCTTAAGTCGATGTATGGAACACAAAACGTCATCGTGTAGCTTGGAGTCAAAACTAAATAATATAATACTGAGATTGAGTCTCACCTAAGAAAGGGTTAACTACTGAACGTGCTCTCCCATTCTTTCTGAAGTCTAAATACCCTACCTCCGTCACATCAACCACCACTCTATGTAACCAGCTCTTAATGAGTTAATTATAATAAAATGATATATTGGACTTACGTTTAATTATAAAAAGTAACTGCACACAACTCAAATTGAAATAAGAGTGGTCAGGTCTATGGTCCTATTAGTACCTCACCCATTTATATATATATATATATATATATATTCCCACGAGACAAAATATTCAGCCATTCCCGAGAATCTCAAGAACGCCATTAGCCGCAACTTACCCGACAACGAATTGAATTTAGAGGACTCTCATCGTTTAGAAGACTATCCTAGCATTAGCTAGTTGATCAGCCATCTAGATAGCATGCGGCCGATGATCGTGATTTCAATCTCGACCGCAACCACAATACGACGCCGAGTGTCACATACGATTGTTCACCAGAACGCATTACATACTGGGTGTCATGCACTTATGTAATCTGAACTTAAATAGTGGCAACCAGATGAAACCGTATTAAGACTCTTCGACAGTAAATGCACTCCAAGTTCTTGATAATTTTTGTTCCTGTTTAAAATATTATTAGTTTTACTCGTAAAATAAAAATGTAAGTAAATTTACAGAGAACAAACACGATAGTGTTAGACTTCATACAATGATGATCTAAACGTTTTGTTGGGTCCATAAAGTCTACATTTTATCATAAGGTAATTAAAAACAGTTTAAACAGATTTTTTAAAAAATGGAATTTTTGTTTTCGTTTTTATGTCAGCTACTCCCAAATTTTATTTAAACAATGATAACCACAATATGTCTACATATCAAATTTGATCAAAATCGTTCCATCAGTTTAGGATGTAGAACACACCAAACTCCATCATTCCAAAGACCACTTTTCCGGGCACAGGATTCCCCAAAACCTATATTTATTTCCACGAGTGATTGATCCCCCCCATTACATAACTTTCTATATGTTATGTTTATGTCAAAAATAAAAAAATAAAACGGTAAAATTAAGCAAACTTCTGAGCAGACTGTACTATTGATTGTTGATACTAAGTGTTCTCAGGTTTGTGATTTGTTAATTAACATTGACAAGTCAAAGTAAAAGCCACTTGAACTATTCTACGACCGTTAATTAAATACAATAACATGGCAGGCACAAACCGTACCACTCGACTATTCAAAAACCCTAATTACATTTTATATGTAGAAATCACAATAGGCTGCATTTACCGATTGGCATTATTTCAAGTAGGCAAAGAGAATCTGCAATGTCAATTGATTAGCATAATTTTTTTTTTGCGTCGTTATATAAAAACTGTTAGTGGCTAATTAATTCGATTGTAACCAATAAAATTATAAAGAACTAAATAGAGGGTGAGTCATAATGAGCGTGCAATATGTCAGGGCACGAAATGATGTTTTTTTTTAAAATAGATAACACATGAATACAAATTTGGGATACACGTTTTGTATGTAGTCTTTTACTAGTATACAAAAAAATCATGACTTTACTTTGCATATTTTCAAAATTGCAAAATTTTAACAGTTTTCGAAAACTGTCGATTTTACAACAGAATTACAAGAGACAAAATTTAACGTTTTATTATTGATAAACATAGCACTGTTTTTATTACAGATCAAAGGATAACCAAATTATTGATAAAATACGCATTTCTTGGTAATTAACAACAAACCAAAGTTCATGATATCATCTTATTAAAGGAAGACTTTGTATAAGAGTTGAAAAAAAAATATGTTTCTAATATTTCAAAAATATTTTAATTACAAGCTATTCATGGGCTGAACAAATAATACAATTTACCAGGGATATTATTTGAATTTTAGTAATTATGTTTACCCAAATACTTCTTTTTTTCCCCATTAGATGTAACATTTTATTCACTCAATAATAGGTTTCCTCTAATAATTGATATAAATATCTGGACGTTTTAGTCAATTACTGACTAAACAGTAATTAAATACTTTTTTGCACAGTTACCCTTTTACCTATAATAAAAATATTATCATCAAATTCATCTTGAAAAAAGGCAATCAACTTTATTTCTTGTAATATTTGTGTAAAACCAACTATTTTTTAGATACGTCATATTAAAGTTTAAAACGGGCCATTTTATTAAATAAAATATATAGAGTCTTGGTGTTGATAAGTTAGAAAAAGGTGGCATAACAAAAAAAATCGTTGAAATTGTTTACAAGTGGTTTACAAAGTAAAGTTGGAGGTAGCATCAGATTAGAAGTGACAGTTTTTTAGACATTTAGATTTAAATTTTAACATTTAATATATTTAACTCTGAAATTGAGTACAATTGGCTGATGCACTATAATATTCAAGGGGGATTGAAGGGGAAATTAAATGAATTGGAAATGTTTTTTAGAAAATAAACACATCGCTATAATATATATATATAAATGAACATTGGCTAAAAGGGGGCCAAAAATATATTTGTAATAATATTTTGAATTTTGTTGTTGCATCATCCTTTTGTAGGAAATATTCAAATAGAGGAGGTTTCTGTATTATAGTAAAGTCTAATTTAAGTTTTGTTGCAAGGAGAGATCTGAATATTTTTGTGGAAGAGTTGGTTTTTGAGGGTTCCGAATCTTAATATAGTTGTAATATGTCTATATCGCACACCTAATTTTAAAATGTTAATATATTTTTTGTCTAAGTTTGAGGATATGATTTCAATATTGAATTAATGATTAATAGAAGAATCATTCTAGGCTGAGAGAGACTTTTTTAAATTTACATATACGGTATGGTTTTAGGGAAAGTTTTAGATCGCCGACTACAATAACGACAATATAATAACGTGTTAGTGAAAGAATACTCTAGATTTACAAGTAGAAATATAGATTTTCACTGCAACAATTCATAGCACAAAAATGTATTCATGTTAAATATAATAAAATGTATACGAAACATTCCATACGGTAAGGAATCAATATTCTCTAACTTCCTCCCATGTGAAAAGAAAAATTCGCATGGTAATAAAATGTTTTAGGTCTAGACTAAAAAATACCTCATAGATAAATGCACATATGAATTGATTAATTCTTAATAGTGTGTGTGTGTGTGTGTGTGTGTGTGTGTGTGTGTGTGTGTGTGTGTGTGTGTGTGTGTGTGTGTGTGTGTGTGTGTGTGTTGTAATAATTTGTATATTATTAATGTATGGTGTAATACAGTAGAATCTATTTGTTATTTAATCTCTACATTGTGTGGAATCTTTGTATAATTATTGTTGAATGATAACCTTAAGTCTCTTGTAGTATTCTATTCTGTTATTAAAGCTATTATTCTGTTGTAATACAATTTTGTTCATTGTTAGATTTGTTGTAAGTAGACGCTGTTATATGTGATAGTGTGGATATTTGATTGAAGCAATGTTCCTTGACATTGTAACATGTACCGAGCAATAAAGAGGTAATAAAATAAAATAGAACGAAATAATTAGTTCATATAATTGTCTTAAAATATTTGAAATTATATATTGCCATTATTGTTAATAAATAATTACAGAGTGAGTCTGATAAGGTGTTCACAATGTATAGCAAGAGAACGGTTTGATAGTAATCAAATTGCATCGCCCCTAAATAGTTTCATTAACCAATATAAAAGGTGTACTAAAACTGAAGTTCCCTGGTTAAAATCTAAAAAATTTCAAATGTGAACATACGTCGTCTGATACCTCATTTTAATGGTTTTTAAATCCTTGTTATTTTGGCGCAAAATATTTTATAATAGTGTTTATCCGTATGTACAGGGTTCCGCAAAAAGTTACAAATTTTTGGTTTTACAGTTTATTTTATTGTAGCTACCCTGTACACACGAAAAAAATAGATTTCTATCAAAGGCTAGCTAATAACATACCTTCGCAGAAAATGTGAGTTAAGGCTACTTTTCCTCCAATTTTCCAAATTTTAAAAATCATAGAATATTAAAGAATTATAAATCTATCTAAGTAAAAATTATTAAATAGCAACCTATGCTATGTTGGACGTCAGTTTCGTAATATCTCTGACGGTTTCAAAATAGCGGGAGAATATAGTTTTTTAAAGCTATTTATCTTTTGACAATAACTTTAAAGGTCTTGTAAAAAGAAACGTTTCGAAGAAGAAAAAAAAAATTATACCGTTTCAAAATGGCGGATCCATAAAAAGTAGTTTTTACAAAACAACTTGTATATTCTACAATTTTTAAAATAAACTAATAAAACTGATGACCATTATGACTTACCTAGTATATATATATATCGAATTAAGGAGCGAGCAGGAAACACCTCTAACTTCTTGTAGGTTTGAATTTTCATCTACTAGAGCGTCAATACATTCAAAGGCATGTGTCAACACCTGATCTCCAAAAACTCACATTCTAATAGAAAGTGTTCAACAGAACCCTTACACAGCCGGGAAATTAGAATCGCCTTATAAAAGAAAGAAGAAATAAACATAAAATAAAGACCTCTAGCCCTCGAATACTCTAATAGGAAAGATGAATGGAGAATATATGACCAAAGCCCATGACGATTTGCAGTCATAATTAGTTGTTTGGGTTCAGTTCTGAGAACAACCTAGATTACCAATCGTGATTACAATCCAGCAGCTTGCAGGAAGGACTTTAGTTGTGAATCTCTTTGCTACCGATTTGTGTTCTCATTATCAACGCAACGTGTAGCGTATGGTTTCATAAAAAAGTAGAGCGTAGTAAAGTGCTCCGGAACAGCTCTGCAGGACAACGAGTCCTCTCAATTTATTTAGTTTACTTCTTTTAATGTGAATTTTCTAAATAATTATCTCGGGCTAAGTTTCGGGTAACGAGGTTCCCGGAATTATCGGGAAGCCCTATTGAATACGTCGTAATAGGTTATGAACATTATATTTAATACATTCGCGTTGTGTGTTGTTACTTTAGAACATAAGTTCTCCAAATTCATTAATTATTATTAACTCATTAAGAGTTGGTTACCTATACTGGTTTTTGAACAGACGGGGAAAAGTTATTTGTGACCTTAAAGCGTAAGTGGAACCACGTTTTTCTTGGTCAAGTCTTTCTTAGGTTTCCTCCGGGTATTAAGTGGTAATATTTCTCCCAACTACCGAAATTCATCACAAGGCTTTTGATCAACCAGTGACTCATCTCGCAAAATTAAACTCAAATATATATCTTCTCTTTCAACAAATAAGTTAAGTAATTTTTAACTTTTTAAAGTGTTAATTAGAACAAACATAATCAACACTTGTTTTGTCTAAATAAACACATTTAATTGGCTTTTCAACTTTGTATCTTCTAAGACAATAAGATTTAAGTCTAAAATAAATTGACTTTCCAAGAGTCATAAAGTTTTAACACAACTTAATCAAGATCCAAACTTAATTATCGGTGTGCCACTTGATAGACAAACCTAATATCCGGAGTTGAAATAATTTTGATTTAGTTCTCCTTTTTGCCGTCCAATTTAAGTTGTAAACGGGGTGTTTGTTATTGGGTCGCCGTTATAATAGAAGAGAGAGTAAACTTTAGCGCGTTGCGCCTCTCTTAAGAAAAGTAATTTTAACTTGTAATTGAAAATGGCGCAAGTATGTATGATCCTGTAAACGAAACCGAATGATAATTATTGCTCAGCTACAGAATGGTAGTGAGTATATTGTGCGATATAAAAACATAAACCAGGGAATACAAAAAACACTGAAATACAAAAGTTTGTTAAAGAGAATAACATCACAATAATTGTAATATCTATTTTATGTTGTTAACTTTGTTATCTCATCCAAAGCGACTCAATTGCCTTCAATAAAACTGTTTGAGACGACACAAAACTTTGTCTTCGACTTTTCGATGACAATTATTTCTAATCTTACATTAGAATCTGTAATAAAAGTTAAATTATTTATATAGTAAAGTTATCTCACATTTCCTTTGTTTTCTCTCTCGCCTTACTCCTCTCTCTTCTTTCCCCCCTTTATGACACAACATTTTTTCTCATAAAAATATAATATTTACATGTATTTGTTTTTTTTAAGAGCAAAAACCATTACAGTTATCATCGTCTGTAGAAAAGAGCAACAATTAGACCTAAATGTAAAAATAAAAGGACGAACTACAACCTAATAATTGTATATAAATATTACCCAAAATAATAACAGTAAAACTAATAATAAAGATAAACTCACCAAACTCAATATAGAAAACAAAAGGATACATTTCAGGGCTGTAAAGGTATTGCGCCAACAACAAAATTAATTCGTCTAAATAATGTTTAAAAACTTCATCCGACACAAAAAGGATAACAAATTAAGGATTCCAAAACAACATTTGAACACAATAGAAAACGAGTGATAATAGAAAAAAGATTTGACAGAATCAGAATTCCGGAGAGTCCCTCTGTTTCATCAGAAATGTATAAGTCATTATAGAATAAAGGAAAAGATTAACCCCAAAACCACCCAAAGATTTTGTTGTGGTTTTGGGGTTAAACTTTTCCTTTATTGTATATTCACCACAGTGCTCTAGTGATTCTTATGATCATTATAGAATGATCGACGCAAAGACCTTACCTTTTTGAACCTTTGGACGAATAGCAGAAACTAATTATTTCCTAAGACGAACAGTATCTATTATTTTCATCAGTCGGTTCACTTTTAATCACACTGGCGATGAATAACGTGTTTGATTATCGACAAAAAATATTGAAGGTCCCTAATTTTGTTTCCGGTTATTTCACAACGACCAGTTAACCCGTAGAATCTAAGGATGGAACACCGAATGTCTAATTACAAAATTCTTAGAGCACATATCCCTGGATAGCCTGTAGCGCGTTTATAGACTAAGAAGATAGATGACGATGGAATGATATTAACAAGGTGATACTAGAATGTATTCAGTATTTTAAGAGAATAAAATTAATTAGAAAAACAAAAACTTAGTTTAAAAAAAAGGCAAAAGTAACAAGTGACAGTTTAATTAAGATACCTCCGATTAAACAACTTAAGTTCTAACTATTTCAGTAAATAGTGTTTCGGGTTTGTCTTACTGTCAGAACAGTATGACAGAATGGACATTGCGGAGGATTCCTGAGTTCCATCAGAAATTCATACGATTATGGAGTGAACGATGAGAAAACGAGTAATCACCAATTCCTCTAGAAGACTGGCACGAGTTGATGTTCTCCATGACCGGACTTTATCTTTTATTTCTGATAATTTATTATTTATTACAGCTTTCAACTCTTCCTTCCTCTGGAAATACAATACTATTTTATCTGCTGATAAAAAGACAGATACCATGACACATTGACGTCTGACGTGTAGCATACTTGGCGACTTTGTCTGCTTTTGTGTTTCCAGTTATTCCAGCGTCCAGGTAACCAGTAAAATGATACCCCAACACTCTGTGGCTGAACCTGTGTATGGAGCACAGAATGTCTGCAAGTAAGGGTTTCTTAGAATAAGTATCTTTGACAACCTGAATAGCACTTATGGAATTGGAACAGTAGCGAGAGCTATAAAAATACCAAGGAGTTGTGGAGTAAAAAAACTGGAAGCTGGAGATAACTTGTTAGGATTGTCCTGATGAGTAATATTCACAACCGACCTGAATGTCCAAATTATAACCATCAGTGAAAATTGTGTTACGGGAAGGGTATTAATTATAAATCTAAACTCCCGCTAATATATTAATATATTACGTAAGGGGTCGTACTTTGAGAATCTGTAAAGGAAGAAATCGAAATTCGGAATCTCAATAGATCATGGAGGAACAAATCTTTAAGTGTACTAAAATACTGGAGGAAGTAAAAGTATAAAATAACCGAGAATTCGCGTTTTAATAACAAATGGAGCAGTACAGTTCGGACGACTCGTACCGATCAGCCATTGATTTATTAAAAACTATTTTCTACACGTGATGAAACGGTTTCGAGCGCAGACTACAAACATACGATATTTGTTGCTGCTGCCTTCGTCGAGCAAAAGAAGATTCACCAATCTCAGCAATAAACTCCAGACTGGACTCCAACAAAATGTTTCAGATACAAGTCGGAGAGCAGAGTTATGAACCGAATCAAGTTTCTCAATTGCAGATGGTCTTGCTAATGTGTAGACTATAGAGTCATTATCAATCCGCGAATAAAAGCACGGTAAAAACGTAACGTACAAGTCCTATCTGTTCCGTTAGGACAGAGAGAACAGTTGAGTACACATCAGATAAGTGAAGATTCTACGAGATTTTCGTTAACACCTTCTTTCGCAATCTCTGCAATAACCCAACCCACCTTAATCAGAATTTTTAAAATTTCTATTAATATTCCTATATCTCTGTACAATATTTCCAGTTCCTAGTTTTGTCTCATCCTTCACGGCTCAATATATCTGCCTCGGAATGCTCCTTTGCAATCCCTGTAACAGCGCCTCCACCATGTAGTAGAAATGATGTGGAGGTGAAGTACACTGCGACCTCTAGAGATCTATTGTGCCATCCTACTTTCTCTATGACGTTGGAACTCCCGTCACAAAATCCTTCCAGTCAGAACTTCTTTAGGATTTTCTACCATGTTGTTGTGAGTAAAGATCCACAAATCACAACAGGTCTTTCATTTTCACGGCTCTTACTACGAACAACCAAATTCCCTATGAGAATTTGAAATTTTAGTATAACTGTAAAGTTTTATCTAAATTAGAAGATAAATGTATTCTTACTATTTTTTTCCATTTTTAATACTTAATTATACAGATTAATAAATCTAATAAAGTTTTTGATTTCATATTGCGCAATTAGATACGTAAATATTATCTCTTTAAGTATCATTAAAATAAAACATGTTAATAGATTAAGTACAGTTCTCAATGTCTCTTCAATACATCTGAGCCCTTGCACATAGGTTTCTGAACTGATGTCCTTTTTATTTTTGAGTTCGCCTTTTAGGCTAGAAGGCTATTATGCTAGTTATGAATTGGTAAAGAGACCCTCTTATATATCACTTCAGATAATAAAACACATATAATGAGAGACGTGAGTAGCTTCAATCACATAGAGCATTCGTTCAACATCATTTTATTTTACTGAAAACTCACTCCATCTTTTAAAGAAATCTCACTCCATGAAAATTCATCTTCATTAAATACTCCGATTTAAAATTTTGCTCTGTTAATTTGTAAGAAAATTATCCACTGATATTTCTTTTTAATAATTGCTAATAAAAATACAAAGAATGAGTTCAAGACAATAAAGTTGGAGAATCTTACAGATTAACATTACAGCACTCATAAAGTTTCAACTCAACTTAATCAAGATTCAAACTTAATTGTCGGTGTGCCAATTGATCGACAAACGTAATAACCCGAGTTGAAGTAATTTTGATTTACTTCACCTTTTTGCCGTCCAATTTAAGTTATAAACGGAGTGTTTGTTATTGGGTCGCCGTTATAACAGAAGAGGGAGTAAACTTTAGTGTTGCGCGTCTCTTAAGAAAAGTAATTTTAACTTGTAATTGAAAATGGCGCAAGTATGTATGATCCCGTAAACGAATACGAATGGTAATTATTGCTCCTACAGAATGGCACTGGGGATTTTGTGCGAGATAAAAACATAAACTAGGGGATAAAATTTAGTAAAAACGTTGAAATAGAAAGTTTGTTAATGATAATAGATCATAATCACTTCTATAACTCTTGTAAGTCATTAGATTAGAGTTTTAAAACGAGTAAAACTCTCTGGCACCACGACTTTATAGTCTATTGTACAACCTCTGGAGAGTAGTTTAGCATTTGTTTTGTTTTTTCTTGTTGTTTAAGGGAAGAAGGTCGCTTGAAGTGTCAAAAAATCCATATTTTTCTGTTTAAACAAATCTTTTCCGCGCGAATATTCTAGTGAAAAATAGGTTCGCATAGTCTTAAGCTTAAGGGTCAACAAATTTGAGACATGTGACATTAAGCTCCGAATTTCGTATATAATAACTTATCTTAAAAAGAAATACTTTTTATTTTTACCAATTAGTTTATTTATATTATTTTACAAATCCCTGTGTTACCGCCAGCTGTATCTTGCACTGTAAAATATTATTTCGTTTTATAATTTGAACTAACTCAATGCTCTTTGATATTAACAGTTGAAAAGGTATCTCGAATCTTAAACTTGATGATTTTAGACATTTATTGTTTATTTTCGATGTGGTTTATAATGAATAACCAATCTTAGTCATCATCGCCTTAACAAAAACAGAGCCCTTGAATATTCTAATAACACCAGGGACGAAACAGAAAAAGAGTTGGTCGAGAGAGACTTCAAGTAAATTTGGAAGAGTGGGATCTAATCCAAGATAAGATGGAGAAAAATTTAGATACAGTGAGGATATCTTGGAATTGCCACCCCCATACTCACTATATGTGAGACATGAGAGAATTCATGCTTGGTTTTTGGTGACATAATGCTCACCAGACAATTTATAAATCAAAAGAATAAAATAATGGTTTTTATTTCTTCTCTCCATTGTGTTTCTCTAAAATATGATCTCTTGTTTCTGAGACATTTGTATACAGTGATGAAGATAGTAGAATTGATCCTTGCCTTCCCTATAGTGTAGTCAGGATAAAATATTAACCAAGAAATAGCAATGTTCTTGAAAAAGTTGACATGAATGAAAACTAATCATAAATAGATAGGAAATATGGAAGAAATGATTAACTCTTTGAATCGATAGAAAATTCACTAATGAAATGGTAGATAAATAGGTTTTTAGACACGAAAATCGAATTACAAATACATTTTCAAAATTGTAGAGTATATTAGTCACTTAGGGTATGGAGCACTGCGCTGGCGACAAAAAAATGATCATTTCACAAATCACTTTTATTTGCTCAAGAGAACGTAGAGAGGAACTTGCAATGTAAAAAACTAATCAACTTTTTCTATAATCACAATAGTTTCTCTATTCTACTTATATGTCATAAAGTCAACTGAACACACTTAGTAAATTGAATGTTTTTTATTTCATAGATAACTTAGTGTGTCCGTACACAGAGTCGAAGATCTTATCCTATCGGATAAGACGTCTTGATCTATCAATACAAGTTAACATTTCCTACAAGGCCTAAGAAACTAATTCTTAAGTATTACATTGTATAATGTGACTGGGTAAGTACCATAATGACTTCAACAGCTTGTTTATTTGTTCAGTTTTCGAAATACCGACATCCAAAGATGTCTAATACAAAATACATATGTTCGTGTAAACTACACTGTAGATACGAGTACATAACCTATAAATTTCATATGAATACGATTAATTAACTTGTCCTAATATTCTAGAGTCCAGAGCGAAGCGACCGAGGGAGGGTGTGAGTAAATCGAGTCGTCCTTATATAGAATACAATACAACAAATTTAGCCATGCAACGCACCCAGTCAATAGGAATTAAATTAGACAGTCAATATTTGCAGACAATATCGGTTAATGAACCAACACAATTTGCTAATCAACGGAACAATTACCCACAACTTGAGATCAACTGGTAATTGACCTGCTTCAAGTGATTCTAGTCAAGTGCCGAGGACTAGCAGTTGTGAGGTTATGTTTAGTACAATTAATCAATTATTGAGGAACCTCAATATATCTTGAGTTGTAATTGTTTGTTTTGACTTAGTTAATATTTTGGAGAGGTATGAAAGGGTATTTTACAAACAGGATACAGATAGATGCGATGTAAATAAGATACGGTTAAGTTATTTTACTATCAATGAAAATAATTACCCCGTGATCTAAGGCCACCACGTGCATATATTTGATTCGTAAGGCCTCTAGAATTTCAAAATTTCAATAGTTGAATATTTTATATGTATTTTTTTTGTTATTGCTTAAAGTCGAAAAACCTCTCGGTCATCATCGCAATATAAAATAAGGAAGAAAAAAAACAAAAATGAAGATCCCAGCTCTCGAGTACTTTAATAGCGTCAGTGTCGTAAGAGAACAAAAGTTGTTCAAGAGAGATATCAAATGAAATATCAAAGAGAAATATTTAACCCAAGACTACGTTAAAAGAGCTGTAGAACCAGCTAAAGTCGCTCAGGAGTGTTACCCTCGTACTCACTGTAATGACCTCCTGAATGGACCCAATTATTTGTATTTGGGTAGACGCGACCTTTGATTGTAAGTTTGATGCATTACGGCTGATCAAGTCGTTCCGTCACAAAAAAGAAAACCCGACGGGTAATGAGTACACTCCCTTACTCACAAGCTGACAGCCAGTGAGGCTCTTTGATAGCAGGGAAAACTCACCTATGCACATCAAGGTACAATAGAGGAAGATTTGATGCAAAGGTGGGAAGATAAAATCTTAAGGAAGATTTAAAGGACAGTTTTTAAAAGATTTTCGAGCGAAGATGCCAAGAAGAAATAACTAAAAAATTGTATGGAAAACCAGGAATATCATTCGAAATCAAAAAGGGCGGACAGGCCCCGAGTAATGTATGCTGGACGAAAGAATTATTGATAAAATATTTCAAGAAACACCAGGAGGAGGGACGGTAAAGGAAAGGTGGTTGAAGGATATTAATGTCCTCAGAAGAATGAGTGAATGGAGTTGAAAACGTTTGGAAGAGGACAGATAAAGTTAGCTGATGGTATAGTCCAAGGTCCTTCAATGGTTGTACGCCGAGGGTAAAGATGATACGCATTGAGGTACCCTCCATATCCCTATCGGCAGTCACTTCTTGTTCTTCTATTATATCCGCAAGGAAAATTCACTTCGGTTACTTTTTAAACAATATAAACACAACAGGGTAGAAATCTGTTCTTCTGATTTATTAGGTCATGTAATTAATAATCAATCACAAAGCTGACGCAATGTTTTTGCAATTACCATATATTATGTAAGAAAGAGATAACATATTTAATCCCATTTTACCCATTCCACGTCCCAGATCAATATCCTCCTATTACTGATTAAACTTAATTAAAAATCTACATTACCGGCTTCCATACAAACCTTTCCAATTACAAAATGTAATAAAGTTAATGAACTGCCGACAATAACTATCCATCAGACAATTCAATTATCAACTTTTGTCATTAAAATATTTAATTATATACCTTTGGGGGGAAACAATCGGGCATTGAATAGTAAGTTTGAGTCGCATATTAAAATATTCAAAGTGGTTGGGGCAAACAAAACAATAGAAGGCTTGAGAAAATCTACTAGTAGAAGTTTGATTAATGTTTCGCGCAGTGCCGTGTATGGATTCAACGTATTAATAATAGATATCCAATTAAGGAAAAACTTTTCAGAGGGTGCTTTGCTAATGAATCGAGCTAATTAGCGCCCGACTCTATTGCCTGTTCCGAAAACATTATCCTTAGAAAGGAAATTACATTTTAAATTTAAATTTATTCACTATGTGGAATTTTAATACAGTTTGTGAAGTTTAAGAATATATTCTACCCTTAGATGTGGTAAAGACGAAAATACAATACGTAACCGAAGAAAGTGAGTCTTATAAAGGAAATAAATCATATAAATATCAGGAAAATGTTAGTGTCTATCACTCAAAAACGTCTCTGAAGAGAAAAAAAAAATAAATAAATAAATTTGTTTTTTTTACCATTAATTTGTTATTAGGGACAAGTTCGTACCGTATACAAGGTTATATAAAAAAAGTTTAATTTATTTAAAATATATATATTTATTCAGTTAAATAGTCCCTGATGTTGCTTCGTTTATTTTTTCGGCTAAGACTCTCTCAGTTATATGATCCCCTTATACAAAAACAGAAGAAAAGATAATAAAGACCTCTAGCCCTCGAATACTCCAATAGCATCAGGGTCGGAAAGGAACAATAGCATCAAGTTGGTAAAGAGAGACCTGACGGGGAAAATGAAAGAAAAAGATTTAACCCAAGACAACATGAAAAAAATGGGTAGTCCATCCTACAATCCAATTTTTACTTCTTGTAGGTAAAACACGTCTTGGCCATCACTTGTTTTTGGAGGTTTAAGGCGAAATACCATTTTGTTCATTATCGCCTTCAAAATCACCATCTTAATCAAAATAGGGGAGGGGGAAGAAAAAAAAATTAAAAAAAATAAAGACTCCTACCACTCGAGTACTCTCGTAGCGTCAGTGTCGGAAGAGAACAAGATTTGGAATATAATCAAAACAATAAATTAAAATGAGTTAGATTCAGGTTCCTCGGTTTTTTTATTAAAGGCGAAAAACCTCCCGGTCATCATCACCTAATAAAAAAAAAGAAAAGAACATAAAATAAAGACCCTAGCTTTCGAATAATATAATAGCGTCAGGATTGCAATAGAACTCTGGTCAAGAGAGACCAGATGGGAGAGATAAAAGCGAGGGGATCTAATCAAGACAACATGAAGAAAGGTGTAAATCCAGCTAGGACCGTCGAAATTGTCACTACCATAGTATAATTGAGCCTCTGTGTGTTGATCTATTGTAATTCATTGCCAAAAATGTTTGTGTACACTAAAAATATTGACTTAATAATCATTGAAATGTCGCGTCGTCTTGTTACAATAGTGTTCTTTCATTTCACGAATACTTACAAAATCACAATCTCTTAAAGTATTCAAATTGTTTAACTTCAGCATCCAAACGTTCCTCTAATGTTGCTTTTACACTATGTAGTAGACTTCAATGTTATTGTCATCAATATCTTGGCATGTTTCTTTTATGAGTAGAATCAAAAGAAGAAGATCATCGGTGTAAGATCTGTTGAACACGCAAATGACTTTCGTAGACTGTGAATCTATTGGGAAGTTCTTGATGAAAGAAGTCATCCAGGAGCCTCATCAAGAACAACAAAACAAGAAACCAGGCCAATGCTTCATGCACATTCGAACAGGATAGCAATATGACTCAAAGTTAAATTCTACCAATGGCTTAGTCAGATGAAAAACAAATAACAATAATATTTCATTTTAATTAACATAATATTCCCCTCCTCCTCTACGCCAAAATAAACAAAAATAACCCATACAAACAAGAAATATTAGAGAAAAACAAAATGCTAAAAAAGTGAAATAGTGAATGATTCTTTTATGAGTTATTAAATACATGTTATTAAAATTTACATTGAATTAATTTACCATGATAAACACTGCATAAATACGCTGCACCCACTCTTCCGTGTATTTAGTAATACAGTACTAATAATGACAGATCATTGAAATGCTTCTAAATAATAAAGAAGGCTGCTGAAAGCCTATATAAAATATTTTATAACCCTATACTACTTAACAAGCAATCTGAAAGTGTTTCAAATTCAAAAAAACTTCCTTTTATACCTTTTCTTCTTTTATAACTGTTAATTTATTCTTTTTGCCAATCTAAATGGAAATAAAAACCACTAATTACCTACAAAAGAAACTCTATAGAATCATTGTTTAAGTTCACCTTTAGAATGCTCGACAAAGGCAAATAAAATCCAACTCAAAGTCTCGGTTCTATTGATATGATAAGGTTAAAAATAATTACCACAGAAATTGAATAGAATAGTGGTGCTATTTAATTAAGATGGGAAACTGTCGGAATGTCATAACACTTTGACATTAAATGTTAATTAACAAATAACAAAACAAAGTACACTTAGGTTGAAATATTACTCAAAGCTTTGTGTAATCGACTTCAAAGAAACTCTTGAGCAACGGTTGTCTGGGGGTTAAATCTACTTCTGTAATTAGTAGTCGGAGAGTGCGCAGCAATTCATTTAACTTTATCTGCGGACAAAACGCTCGTTTCTTTTATAAACTCTTTAAATTATTTACAGGATTTCCTAAACATCGGAACAATTATTGTTTTTTACTAGTTTATAAAGTGTTTTTTTTCTTTTTGTTTTTTTTAAATTTTGTCTCTAGTTTTCTTCAAGTAAAAACACAAGATACAAAGCAAAATTATGTCGAATATTCGTTCATGTAACAATTGGGTTTAGGTAGAAATTTATTGTAAGTTATTCTAATAGTTTTATTATTTTTCAAAGTCTGTATTAAAAGTATTAAACTTACTTTGGAAATTATCATGTTCAATCTACAAAAGATGCGATTTGTACAACTATCTCGTGTTATATGACTTAACATGTTCGGACATGTCTCATCATTTGTATATCCGTCATCAAATTCTATGCCATAAAACATGAAAAGGTTTTACCCCTTATTCCAAGGCAAAAAACTTTCGGTCACCATAGCTTTTTAAAAAAGTAAGAAAGAACATAAGATAAAAACTCCAAGTTTTGAAAATTCTAACGTCAGTATCGATAAAGAACAAGTTGGTCAACTTTTTCCATTGTTGTTTAAAAGCAAAAATCATCTCGGTCATGAGAGACCTGATGATGAAAGAGGAATCTAACCCACGACTACATGAAAAGAAGATCTAGATCTAACTGCGAGGGCTCGGGATTGCCAATCTTTTACTAACTCTAATGAGTTATTAGGCTTTTTAGCCTGGAACATTGATAGAAACCGAAACGAGTAACCTAAAATAGAAACCCAGTGATAAAACTAGAACTAAGTTATCGAAACAACTAAGACTATATACAAATGTGATCACGAAAACCATAAGTTAAACAGAACTACACACCAACCCAAGAAATAAAAACACCGATTTAAACAGAGGAAAAACACTGGAAACTGATCAAAAGGGATGTGTGTCAACAGGATAGTTACCTAACGGTTTTCTGGGTGGGGGGGGGGGTGAACAAGTTGTTGTCTCTCTTTAGTTTTCAATATATATTTCTATACTATGTTGTTTTTGTATTTGTTTTTATTTTATCACTCTGTGATGAACACAGATTACAAAATTGGCTCTTCACTCACGAAGCACAAAATTACAGTCCTGACATGACCGACTGGAAGTTTTAAGGACAGTTCTGGTATGGAATGTTCGTCATCATTCTAAAAATGAGCGTATATGCTGAGAGAAAGTGTTACGGGACAGAACAGTCACCTAAAATATGCCAATCTTTGCGGCTACCGTCTTGAACTGAAGAAACCATCGAATCGGCTATCACCAAGCCTTGGAAGACATTTAAAACGAAATAACTGGACCTTTTACAGCAGTATTGTTTTAGGAAAATGACAACCAATAAATGTTCTTTAAATCTTTAGACCTTTAAGGATAATTTGGTCAAAATCGTTATATCCGACTTTCATAAAATTGGAATTTTAAATTTTGGTCTAATGGCTGCTACTAAAAAAAAAAAAAAAAAAAAATTGAGATATATTTGATCAAGTTCGGTCCATTAGTTTGACCTGAAGAACACTGCACAGACGACACATACCTATAATCAGGATATAAAACGGATAGTCCCTAATTTTTGTTTCCTTGTTTAAAAGAGAAAACTCCTCAATCATCATCACATTTAATTTAATTTAATCTAATTAAGAACTGCATTCAAAAAAGATAGATCCAGCTGTTTTTGCTTTTTATGTTTAAAAGCGAAAAACCTCTAGGTCGTCATTAGGCCTACATTATACAAAAAGGAATAAAATAAAAATCCACCATAGCAATAAAATACTCTAAAAGCGTCGGGATCGGAAAAGAACAAGAGTTGGTTAAAAGAGACTGGATAGAAAAGATGAAAAAAATGATCTAATCCAGACATGCAAAAAGGTGTAGCTAGTTTCCCTCAGAATTGCCAACCCCGTATTCACTATAAATGACTCCATGACGAATAAATGACTCCTTAAAAAACTCACTATCAACATTTTTACCCAATCACAAATCTTTCGCTACACTATGGAAAAATATAAGCTATAGTAATTTTTTTAAGGGATAATCCTCTCTGTTATCATTGCCTTATAAAAAAAGAAGAAAAGAAGGTACAATTTAAAAACCCGCCTAGCCCACGAATACTATGATAACGTCAGGGTCGGAAAAGAACATGAGTTAGTCAAGAGAGACTAGATAGGAAAGATGAAAGAGAGGGATCTAACCCAAGACTACACGGTAAAAGTTGTACACGGAGCTAAATCCCCTCGCTACGCCAAGCCCGTACTTAACAAAGTAAGCCCTTGACGATAGCTAAAGTAAAAACCAGTAAGATAACATCATTTAACACAATTTAACTAAATCAATTTAAATTAAACATTTCAACGACGTTCAAACACAATATAAAGTAATCTTCCAAGGAATCAGTCTAACACAAATGTTATGTAAATAGATACAAAATGTAAACTAGTCGTAATAAATGTGATATTAACTTGTTGTCGAGACTGTACGACGAAGAGACTGTACAGCCTTTCTCTGTCGTACTTGTACAGTTTTCCCCGCACAATGTCAGCAATTTAATTACCTAATTAGAGTAATTAGTTAAAAGTACTACCCTCTCTCTCACTCCTCTTACTGTCACAATATCATGGTTGAATCCACAAACACAGTGTATCTCTATTGAGAGTTGATATACTGCCAAACCTAACCTAACTCTATACAAATAGTCGTCTTTCATAAAACTATCGTGTATATAATTTAATGTAATTCAGGGATAAACTATTCATTCGAATAACATTGTGTAATTTAATTAGAGATAATTATTTGAAACTGGTGGAATAATGGTTATGTTTAATGATTGAAGATGTTTATTAGGAAAGTAATTAAAATAGGATTATAGTAGAGAAGCATTTAAATTTGTTGAAGTTAGATTTGCGTATTACATTTGAGCAATGTTGGAAAAAACAACGTAAAAACAAACTTATAATTTTATAACGAATTAAAAACATCTGTAGTTTTAAGTGTACAATGGTAATAAATTGTGTAAAAAAGTTGCGAAAACTTTTATTCTACACCATCTCCAAAAAGAAACCAAAGCTTATCGTCACCAAAAATTTCAGTTCAGTAATTGTCAATACAAAGATGAAAATTAACTAAGGACGCCATCTTTCGAAATTATTTATTGATTTAATAGGTTCCATAAACATGTCTACGGCGTACATCGTATATGATTAAAATTGACCTAGGTTCTTGTGGGGGGGGGGGGGTATTGTACTTGATCCGTGATATTTTTTCTTTTAGATTTTGCATTCGCGTTTGGTTTATTATTATTCACTTTTCACAAAAATTTAACTAAATCGGTAGTTAGAATTTTGAGAGATGACGACCAATAAGTTTAGTTTGTTTACTTACAAGCTATACTTGAACAACAAATTATTATAATCGTTAAAGCCCGATATTGACAAATCGCAATTTTGTGATTTTTAAGGCAACTACTCGCAAAAACAACAACTACTACTTTGAGTTTTCGATACAACGAAGTCCAGAGATGTGGAAAATTTTCCCACATACCACCAAATTTGATTAAAATAGGTCCACACGTTTGGGCTGTAGAGCACTTTTCATACGACTAAGAGACACAATTTTGGACTCGAGACCACAAAGCGATCTCCTCAAACACTAAATTTTTTGACCTAACAAGTTTTGTTTTTTTACTTTTTGTTTAAAGACAAAAAAACTTCTCGGTCATTATAGCTTCATATAAAAAAAGAAAAGCACACAAGATAAAGACTCCTATCCTAGAAACCTTAATATAATCTGGGTCGGAATAGAACAACAGTTGGTCAATAGAGAATACAGATAAAAGACGATAAATGCCAGGCTCGTACTCACTAAAGTGAGCTCTTGATAGTTCTATTATTATAGAAATTATATTTTGTCTACCGAGTAGATACAGGAGAAATTAAAACTATTTTCAGAGGACCTAAACCATTCTGTAGACTTTGAAAATATTGAAGGTGCCACTAAAAATAAGGTAGGAAGTTAGTAGGTCAAGATTCGAGAGGAATGGAAGGACTGAGGCAGGCTATAGACCAGAAATTATAACCATAAGAGATCAATGGCTTGGATTATTCTATGTAAAATAGGTTAAAATTATTATTAAGCTTCCTTACGGGGTGTACAGACTCAAAGAACATCTTTGGAATCTTGTCTTAACGGAAGACATGACCTGTAGATACTATGAGGTTGGGGAGTAAATCCCTCGTCACTTACTTCACTGCGAAGCCGTAGCTAACAAAAAGAACAAAACTTTGGGATGGTACCAACTGGAAGCGGAAGATGTGAATCCTTTTCAAATATTATAATTTATGACAGCTGTTGGATTGGAAAGAATGCCGTAACTGAGAACCTACATGGGGGACTAAATAGATCTCTTAAAAATGGTCACTGTTTAAAATGTTTAAAATCAAATTAACCTATATATGTTTTTTAAATTTAAAATAATTTAAAAAACTTACGTAACTTATTTATATATAAACAACGAAATCAACATGTTTAGTTTGTATTCTATTATATGGCATTATTCTAATGAAATTTATAAATTATGTTTATTTTAATGCAAAAAACGAGGTAATTATCGCCTTAAAAAAAAAAAATTTAAGACCAGATGAGACCCATAACCCTTGAATAATCTTATAGCGTTAGAGTTTGAAGAGAGGTCAAGAGAATAGGAAAGTAGATTTTTTCTCTCTTGTAATTAAAGGTGGAAAATCTCTTGGCAATCAATCGCCTTATAGAAACGTATAAGAAAAGAGTGTAAAATAAATACCGTTACCCATCAAATAATCTAATAGCGTCAGGGTCAGAAGAGAACAAGAATCGATCAAGAAAGACCTGACTGAATGATGATTTTACTTTGTTGTTTAAATGTGAAAAACCTTTCGGTAATCATCGCCTTATAAAAAGTATAACAGAATTTTAAATAAAGACCCTTAGCCCACAAAACACTCTAATAGCGTCAGGATCAGAAAAGAACAAGAATTGATCAAGAGAGACCTGATTGGAATGATGATATTTCCATGTTGTTTATTAAAGGTTAAATAAAATAGAAGAATGAGTTTAAAATAAAAACCCTTAGCCCTTGAACACTCTAATAGAATCAGGGTATGCTGTTTTGGGTTTAGGAGAAGTGACAGTGGGTGATTGGTAACCGAAACGAAATGACATTCAATAGTGGGTTAATCAAAGTGTTAGTGGAAGTTTAATAAGAAAACCTATGATGAAACTAAATGGGAATAGAACACACAACTGAGGTTTTGTTTGGTTTTCTCAGCTACGAAGGATGGGAAGTCTAAGAAGTGGCTCTATGCTACAAGCTGAAGCGATAAAATTTCATAAGAAGTTGATGAACGAAAAATAAAATTTTAAAGTTAACGATGGGTGGAAGAAGAAGTACGGTATATGGACAAATGAATATTGCTGGAGAGACTTTCGGAGAATTCGAGAGATGTTGCTAATTTTCAAACAACATTTAAGGTCTTTTATAGTCTCAATATAACATTTTATAGTCTCGATTTAGCTGTGATCACCTTTTCAACTGTGACGAGACAAGGCTTAATTATAAAACTTTATCAGGAATAGATGAAAAACCTATCCCTGGGTTTAAAAAAGTAAATAAAGAGAGGTGATCCTAGCATACTGCAATGCTTCCGATTCCCTAAAACTAAGGCCATTACTGATAGGCAAATCTAAAAGCCTTTAAAAAAATTAAGGTGTACACAAACCACAAAAACGTATGGATGAATTCATGTATTTTTAAAGCGATATTTCCTATAGTTCTTTAAAAACTGAAAGCTTCCTCAAAAAGCAATTGGTATCATTGGACAATTCCCCCTCTCATCCGAACGTTAATGAACTTTCAAGCGGTGACACAAAAGTTTTATTTTTGCTACCAAAGATCACATAGTTGAGTCATTACATTGATCATAGATTTCTAGAAACGTTTAAAAGGAATCAACGTCGGAGACTCCTGCAGGTGTTAGAAGAAGTTAGTGGAAAGTTAGAGGAAAAAATTACTGTTACGGAAGCTATCAAAGCTGTTACAATTAAAGATGTTGTTTACTGAACTGCTATGGCTTGGGATGACAAAAAAATCGACATTATAAAAATATTGAAGAAAACGTTTTGATTTTGAAAACTCTAACAGTGAGATAGCAAACAATTTACCAGACAATGGGTGTTACTGAACTTGAAGAGGTTGCTAATCACCTTGCTGATTTTGGACCATTAACAATGATGATATCCACAAGTGGTTTGATGGAAGGCAATAGAGCAGCTCTCACGTATATTGAACAACAAGAAGAGGCCACAGCTCATAATATCCAGTCGCTTCAGAGTTCAGTGTTGGCGCAGCCTCGCCGCTAAGAAGAGATCCAAGACATTGACACAAAAATGATAAAAGATATTTTTAATAAATGAAATTAATTTACATCCTCTAAATCTGTTACTGTTTCACATATTGTTTTGTAATATCTGCATTGCACTAATACTGACGATCGATTAATGCACTCATTATTTTTTTCTATTTTATAAACCAATTAATCCCCGATCTCCGTATTATCCGAGATTTTTCGTACCCGAGATAGTCTCGGTCCCGAAAAACTTCGATAATTGCAAATCAAGTGATTTAAAACTGCTTTTATATTATTTTTATTGTACCACATAAAGGAAAAATATAGCGGTACCTAAATAAATGTTCTTGGAGTAGTTAAAGGGCAAAAACTTTAGAATTGAAATTTAATTTTTTTTGGAAAATATTATGTGTGGGGTATCAAATAAGACTACAAGTTATTCTGATTACGAATATGTATATTTAAATGATGAAGAAATTCATATGTTTGCGCTAGGCCAAATTTAAATTGTCACCCCCCGCCCCATCTAGCGAAATTAAATTGCAGTGCGAAAGCATATATTACAGTTTTTTGTGTGACAAATATAATTGAATTGAACCACATATAATTGAAAAGATATAGCGGTAACAAAAAAATAAAATAAAAAATACAAAAAAAACCTTGGTGTAGTTAAGAAATAACCGTCCTTTATGCCTATGGACTAGGGTCGGTTGGTTTCAGAACACGTTTGACCCTTTTATTTTAGTATCCAGGTCCCTAATTAAATAAAATAATGAACCTAACCTTATATCCGTCAAGAGGTTCTTTTCTTCTTTAAAAAAATGCACTTTTCTAGACTTATGTACCACAATCAGATAATAAGTTGCAGCTCAGTAATCACATGATGCGCACCTACAATCTTAAAGAGTTCCGCAAATATGTTGTGTTGTAGTTTGTATGTTATTTATTGTAATGCATTGACGATCTCAGATGAATGATTCTGAGTTTATCTGATGATGGGAAATAAGTACCGAAACGCATCATTTAAAATTGTTTCTTTGTTGTTTAAAGGCGAAAATCTCTCGGTCATAATCGAGTTATAAAAAAAAGGGAAATAAAGTTCCCCTAGTCCTCGAATACTCTAATAGAGTCAGGGTTGGAAAAACACAAGAGTTGTTCAAGCGAGACCGGATAGGAAAGAGAGAGATTTAACTCAAGATTAATAAAAAAAAGTGTAGATAAAGCTAGGTATCTCCGGGAATGCTATGCCGGTACTCGTTAAAGTGAGCCCCTGAGGGTTAAAAAGAAGTAAATAGGTCATGTGACGGATATAAGGCCAGGTATATTCTAGCTTGAATACATACTATAATTAAAAAAAGTTTTATTGAAATTAAAATCCCACCAAACCAAGTTTAGTGTGAAAATCAAATCAAGTAAAATAAGTTTCCTCTGGGAGGATCAAGATTTATTCTCAAAGTTTGAGTCTAATTATATTTCTTGCTATAGTTTTAATTGCAGACGGAAAGATAGTTGATGCCAAAACAAATCTTTACTTTGAAGTTGAAATGGTATTCAATTAGTGAGAGTCACCGCCAGAGCTTTAATTGCCGTCGTCGTTACGGTAGGTTCTAATGATGTTAGAGGGTGTACTCGACAAAACTATCAATTAAGAGACGAACCGAAGTTTTTATTTTCGAACTGGCGTTCATTAAATATATAAATCAGAAGTTTGTACAACGACGCATGTTGTGGTTGTATGTTTATAATTGCACTTAATCCTATACGCGGATGGAATTAAGGGGCATTTCATTCGCGAAGGATAAAATAAATCTGCCAGGATAGCAGTTGATGCGATCAGAACATCGATGTCCAATTAATTACGTTTAACTCAAATTCTTACTCAAGGATTTATTGGAGGGTGGTGTAAACTTTCTTCCGTCTTAAACAAGGTTGGAAAGAGAACAAGTTGATGACACTATTATGATACTTACCCAGCTACAACATACAATGGAATACAAGCAGATTCACTAAATACAAAAGCTTAAAAGTTTCTTTCTCCCTCGTAGGGGATGTTAAACTGTTTAGCAAAATCAAGAGGTCGTACCAAGTTGGATAAGTTTATTCAAAGAGTTCTTCCACAGGTTTTCTGAAAATCGTAATTGTGTATATATCGTTACTTTCTTGACGTAGGCTAGGCATTAACGGGTCTCGCCCTATACGGTCCTTGTTGAGTATTTGCCTCACATAATAATATTTAGGTTAATTGCTAGGAATGGAAGTTCGGACTAAATGAAAAGACATTCTCAAAAAACAAGTTAAGATGACACGAAAAAAATATTGTAAAGTTACCTAAATTTTCGATTGTTCCAGTTTTTGCTGACATGAAAACGATAAAACTTGTCCATTGCGTGCTGTTGACTTTGTCCAATCAAATTTAATATTGATGTTTGTAATACTGTTTTCATAGTGCGGTAGGTAACCTATTTTTATAAAAATCTTGAATAAGAAACTTATATTTTTGAGCGTAGTGAACGAATGCGTGGTCTTATTTTCTTTTCTTACAACAGAATTTTTTTTTAAAGGGCTTTAATTTGAGGTATCACTAGCCATACGTGTCTATTATACATTTCTCAGATAGAGTGGTGGGAGAGGGGAAAGGTATTTTTATTTTGTAAATTGGTATTCTAAGATTTCCCTTAAAGGTGAATAACTGTCCCCAATTACGGCCCTCCATTTGAAAGCGTTACTATTGGTAATTTGTTTTCAAATAATTTTGGTTTGAATTAGAATATTATATCAAAAATGTGAGGTAATACACTTTTATTTTTTAATTTAATTCTGTTGAACCTTCGGCTTTAAAATGAAAAACCATTTCTAAATTGTATATTCCATCTAACTTAAAAAAATATCACCCAAAAAATAGAAACAGACATATATAATGCGTCACATATCTGTTGTACTTTGGCAGGGTAAACACAAACATTTTAAAATGTCTAAAGTCAATATTTTTTTTTTCTAATAATAATGTAGGGGGAGGAGTGCGCCCTTAATTTCAACTGGTATAAGTCCAACTGGTATTTCAACGCACAATATAATATATTCCAAAGGCGATTAAACAAACTTTTTTTTTAAATCAATAGTTTGAAAAGTAAATAGTAAAAATCATAATTTGGGTTTAAATAGTCTTAAGGAGGGGAGGGGTTGAACCCTCAAAATTATACATTTTAATCTTCAATGTTAAAAAAAATAATAATTAAAATTGTTGCTACAAAATGAGCTGTATAAGTTACAAGATTACGAATATTTTACACTTGCAAACATACAGTACGATTGTGTACAGGAAGGAAGTCGTGTAATTGTTATTACATAGAACGACTAAACGAACAAGATCCGAATCACATTAAATGACGAAGCTATCTCGTACAGGAATGAATCGCCAACTCGAGTTGAGAGCTCAACACTCGAGCCTTGAGCGCTCTTAGCTTTAGTGGATCGACTTTGTCCATTTATCTTCCATTCTGAATGGGTTACGAGAGAATTATTTAATATACTTTGCAACTTGTATTAAAAATGTAAAAAATACAATATACAATTTAATTTAATATATTTAATTCTACCCCATCGTACATTTTGAAGGACTAAAATTACCTTGTATTCGTGGCTACTAAACCTTCTGTTAAAGCGGTTGTAAGTATTTAAGTTAAACGTCTTTTATAGCAACGAATTTACATTAAAAAAATTGATTTATCACCACCATTTTTTTTTCATATTTTTTACGTTGCATGGCAACCACATAAGGGGTTAAAGTTTTAGATCCATTGAATCAAGGTCGTGTTTTTGTTTTTTCTTGGAGCAAGCAAGGCCACATTTTTTAAAAAAAATTTCTTTTTTTTTAAATGGCGGCCACTCAAAATAGTTAACGCACGCGAGTGCTTCGATTAGAGAATGCTCGCTCGCGCTAACGAGAAAAAAAATTAATCGTGCACTATCGAGAAAAATATAAAACAACAAATATATACAAAATAGTTATAACAATAAGTCAAAAACGAAGTAAGATGATATAAATTTTGCAAAACCAACAACACCGAACTTCAGATAACAGTATAAAATACAATGAAATAATACAAGCCTTCATGTAATTGGTACTGCAACTAGTAAATCACATAAAAATGTTCAGGAGACGCAAGAAGGACAAACACCAATCTATAATCTCAGCATCATCTCCTAACATCACCTCAATTAAATTTGGTAGGAGAACTGGACTTTCAAGAAATAAATCCAGAATAGTAATAAAACAAGACTTTATTTTATACATTTTAAAAACGAAGGCAGGTTAAAATTGTTTTAACGCTAATACTTGAAAAAACCGTTAGTTAACTCTACATTAAATCTGCTCTAGATAAAATGTTCTTTAAACTACAATATCTGAATTTTTATTGTAGGCCAAAGGATAACATAGTTATTAATAAATAGGTTCAAAAACCTCTCGGTCATCATCGCCTTATAAATCCTAAACGAATTTAAAACAAAGACAATATGAAAAACATGTGGATACAGCTAGGTCCCTCGGGATTGCCACATCTGTACTCACTGTATACAATCGTTCAGCATAATTAAAAAACGTATTCCTAAATTTCATAATGTTTTATATTCGCGATTTGGCTATAGATGTCTACTCAACTACACACACCAAATGGACAAGTTAAAACGGAAACTATTTACTCGGTCAATTTACCTAACAGTCTAAAAGATTAGGTATAAAAAAACTCCCTTCATAATCTAATGATTGAAATCTAGTTGAACAAATAACAATTTGGAAAATATAATAGTAGCATAACGCAAATAATTAGAAAGCAAGCACAAGAAAATACGAACTAATACAAGCCTTGAACTAGTAGAAAGACAAAAACTTGCCCAGTAGACAAATATGAACTATTAACAACTACTTAGTGTACAAACATTAAGTCAGAAGTAAAAAAACTAATATAGAAGTGCAAACTTAATACAAAAATTTAATAACTTGTACAAAAAGGTGAACGATTAAGACTAATGTGAAAACTAAAGAAATCGACTATACGTTTAAAAAGGTCAGACTCATAAAAACACTTGTGTTAAGAAAAAAATGAACTACACGAACTACCAGAAACTCGTGTGGAAAGTAAGATTCTCACGAAAAATCGAATTATGAAGAAACGAAAAATGTTTACTTTTCGTATCTTTTTGTTTCATCAAGATCGGTTGCGAGAACCCCTGTCTGCATTTGCCTGCAGAAAACAATCAGTCAGTTTGTAAGATAAGATGCTTTCATATTATGCAAAGTATGAAATACAGCTGGCTTCTTATCTGTATGCGCTCAAAATATGCAAAGGAAAAGTTTGTGTGTTTTATTTTTATTTAACCTGAATGATGTACTTCTTCTCCCAGGAGGTAAGATAAGTAACATCTGGATGTGATCTCCGAGGTATCCCTCAAGACAGATTGGTTCATGGTCAATGGACTAGTTATCATCGAAGGTCTTTCCAATCTGCGAATTTAAAATCTCATCTTTACTTGATTTAGATTCCATAGACTTCTGGGAAATATGAGTTGGTCTATTAGCATACGTAATACGTTTTCCATTTCTTGATTGTTAAATTAACTATTATTGTTTTTATAATTTTACTCAGATTATTGGAAACAATTGTATTATAAAATTTGTAAAATTAAAATCTTACAACTTCTCTTAATAATTGAAGAATCAATGGAGATAAATGAGGGATATTTAGATTTTATTCAGAATTTAAATTAATACACAATTAATTTATAAATAAAACACTTAGTGTTTTCTTTGTCTAAAGTCTAAAACATTTCGGTCACTATCTATAAAAAAAAAAGAAGAAAAGAAGATAAAATAAAGATCCCTACTCCTCGACAAAGACCTGATGGTGTGTGTGTGTGTGTGTGTGTGTGTGTGTGTGTGTGTGTGTGTGTGTGTGTATGAGAGAGAGAGAGAGAGAGAGAGAGAGAGAGAGAGAGAGAGAGAGAGAGAGAGAGAGAGAGAGAGAGAGAGAAAGAGAGAATTCAAGTTCATTTAATTCCATTCTTTCCAAATCATCAAGATTTGTCGACCACGTTTTCTTGTCATCGAGTCCATTATTTTAGTTAGAACATGAACAGTGAAAAGGAAATCTATCAGCTGTGTACGAACTGGCTAGGTTATCAGTAAATTTATAAGTATATTGTTTAACATAAACAGCATCTTTACATCTTTACCTTTGTTATTCCAATGACACTCTTACAACGTTTAACTTTAACTTGTAAATATTAGAGTGGTAATTATATGTTTTTCTTCTTTTTGATATTTGTACGTTTATTTAGCCAACTGTTATTATTATCATAACATCTTTTTTATGTTGAAATTATATATATATATATATATATATATATATATATACATGTATAAGACCTTTTGAGTGCCTGGCGATTCCTGACCTTGGAGCGGTTATACGATCAGACATAACGGCCACCCTTTGGGTGCCTGAGTATAAAAGTTATACCGTGTATACAATTACCACCTTTCCAGTGCCTGGCTTATATTTTAAATGCATTTGCGTCATTTTGGGGGCTTGATATAAAGATACCACTATTGCGACCTTTCCAGTGCCTGGCTTATACTTTAAACGCATTTGCGTCATTTTGGGTGCTTGATATAAAGATACCACTATTGCGACCTTACAAATGCCTGGTTTATACATTAGACATATTACGACTTTTTGAGAGATCTATGTTCGCGCGTGTTTTTGTTTTTTTTGGAGGTGTTTGTTATTTTGACTGACCTCCCCCCCCCCCCGTCACTTCTGTCTTTCGCGTGTAAACTCCGGGCTGCACTATACATTTTTCATGTATTTCACACTAACAATTAACAATACCGCATCATATTGAACAGAATGACTATAAAAAAATAAGGAAGTAATATTCTTATTGTAGAGGTGTTCAGTTTACATATTGATCTACACTCTTCTAATGACCTATTATTATGAACTAGATCTCATCGTAGTCTAAAAATTCTCATCGTAATCGTAAAACATCATAATTGAGGGCGGCAATAGCCGCCAGATGTAAGTATGGCCGGCGAACCACCACCCTTATATACATTGAATTTTACGCGAGTTTTCTAGTTTATTACGGTTTTTAAATTCAAAAAGCCCCTTGAACTTATAAGATGTAAGAAAAACGTTTAAGTTTATCATTAAAAGAATAATATTTCACTTATAATTGCTAGTTATTAAGTTATATTAAGTTAAAGTTCTGATTCGACGGTTTACCGACAAAAAGTTTTTTTTTTTTTCAGCCAAAAAATTCAGGCGACGCTTCCCGTATTAACGCTGGATGCGAGTATGTGTGCGCACGCATCTTCGATTCTCACCTTATGGCTAACATATATATAAATATACATAATATTGTCTTCAATTTTGGGATTTCAGTCTTGGGACTGTGAGTCCCGAGGTTCCCCTAATTTCCCGTTACATATTAAGGGTGGGCCCTCCGGGATAGGTCTCCCACCGTAAAATTGACATGCTGGTCAAATCAAAATGAAAGAAGGAAATCATAATCTGACCTCGAGCGACACAGTCTAGGTCAGTAATTAAGTGGGATACCCTAAGTAGAAATAAAAGAGATGCGTAACGTTATAATTTAATTTGGAATTACTATTATAATTTTTGGGGAAAAACAAATTAATTTTGTTCAAAATTTAGTAAACGTATTTTGGATTCAGCGTTAATTCGGGTAAGTCGCCGAAGAAAGAAGGTATGCTAATAAAAAAAGTGTCGGTTGTAATTAGTCGCGGTATAATTTCTTAATAATGAAAAATAAAAATAATTTCATCAAAATAGTAAGCTCGGTTTCCTGACCACTCAGGTATTGATGGTAATGAGAGAGCAGATGAATTAGCCAGGTCAGGTTCAGAATCCCCTTTCCTGGGCCCGGAACCGGTGTTTGGGATCTCCTAATGGACATGCCAGAGCAGCGGTTGATACGTGCATACGGGAGGGGATGAATAGGGCCTGGACGAATTCAACCACTAGTAGACTTGCAAAAAGGTTATGTAGACCAAGCAAGAAACATGCTGAACAACTCATCTCTCTCAGAAGGGATAACATGAGGTGGGTGGTTGGGCTCTTTTAACGAGCCACTATCACCTCAGAAAACATCTACACAGGATAGGGATTGCTGCAGACAATACTTGCAGGAAATGTGGTTTGGCTGAAGAGTCTGCAGAACACATTCTTTTAGAGTGTGAGGCGTTAGGACGAGCCAGGCGATACTCTCTAGGCCTGCCGGGGAAAGAGATGGAAACCATCCTAGATAACCCTATTGGTAGTATCTGTTCCTTCATAAGGATGACGGGTATCACTAGTTGGGTGTAGGAAGGAAATTGGGGCGGCAAAAGATCTTTAGGTCGACGCCGGTGAGGCCTCTGAAGGTGACTTTCACAGCCCAGAACGGAATAAAAAAAAAGCTCGGTTTGGTTAAAATGTCGTTTGGTTAAATATTACAAGTTTTTGTCGTAAAGTTATGCCGAAATACCTGTGAATACATATATAGACATACATAATTCAAATATTATACATACATGGCTATAAATATACAAAATAAATGCAAGTGATTTTAGTTGAATAATCAGAACGTAATCATTACTTTAAATTAGGCAGCAGAAAGATTAAAATTAGTTGATCGTATTTTCTTTGGCTTAGAGCCAAGAGATATTTATGTCTGTTAGCATCCTGCCATACATCTTATCTGCTGATAAGCGATTGATTGACAATCTAAAACATGGGCGTCATCGCCGGGGGTGGGGGGGACGCGTCCCCCCAATATTTGAGATGTAAAATTATGTTTGCTAAAAACGAATGATTTACTTAAAACCTTAAAAGGTAAACATCGGGCGTTGTCTTTACTAGGGTTTTTAACATTACATTTCTGTTACAAACGCATAAAAACGATGTTTTGAGAAGTTTAATTTAAAAAAATTTCATACCCCCAGACCCCCGGCATATGTCCCCCCCAATAATGAACTGGTGATGACGCCCATGATCTAAAACACTATTCTTATCGAAGGTCAAATCTTTACAAAAATATATTGAAATACTAAACTGACTTTAAATAACTTTACATTTATACAACTTCCGAAATAATAAATAGTTATTTAATAAATAATATTCCATCCGTTTCGTCGGGGCTATCTGCGCGCGCATCACCCATTGTCGGTGTAATCACCACACAATGGAACCCACAATTCTACAAATTACTTTTTCTAGCATGTATATACTTCTACAAGAAAACCAGTAGTTTACCTTACTTATCCCCACCCGAGAATTTACGTATTTTATCGAGCATTTTTATTTTATCTTCACACGTACCTTTTTATATGGGCGACAGGAAGAAATAATTAACATCTTGGTAGTTTTTGAAATTTTCGGTATTCTATTTAGACTTAACGTAAGTATCAAATTGTATAAAAGTATAAAATTATGAAATTTTATATAATTATCATTAAAAAGAAAAAATATATATTGCACAAAAAGAAATAAGAATTTATTCGAAACTTACTTATTATACTATACTTACGAAAAGAAATATTATTTTTGTGAAAGAAAAAAAAAGTAAACAAGACTACAGAAATTTTTAGCATGGCTTTTGATTTTGGTGACGAAGATTTTGAACGTAATTATTAACAAAGATGCATATTTAGGTGTAGAACATATACAGCGCTTCAGCGATTTAATAAAACAATGTTTAATATTGATTTCTTAGGAATGGAAGAATAACAAATTTATGATATGATTACTCCCGCTTCTCCTGATAGATCTATAATTCAAATTTTATTTTGGCCTTTAACAGATGATGACATGCTCAGAGGTCACTTTGTGTGCAGTTTTTTTGACACTGAAACTATTTATATTTATGACTCATTAAATGAAAAGAAAGATCATAGTCACTTATAGATTAGTTTTGCTAAAATTATACCCATTTTATTTTCAATCTGGAAAGACTATAAAGTGGCCTGAAGTTCAACTTCAGAGTGAGTGTGATTGTGGTATATTCGCAATTGCTTTTGCGACATCTCTTGTACATGGTATTAGACCAGATTATGTGCGATATAACTGTGATAATAATTATTTGCGACAATTTCTCTTACGTATATTTAGAGAGCGTTCTATAAAAAACTTTCCTTTTCATTTTATTCAAATTACTTCTTGGAATCTTCAATATTCAATGATCAATTGTGATTATGATATCATAAAAAATGGAGGACGTCTAAATGATTATCATAATGAAAGATTTCATAACCTACTTTTACGGTTTACTATTTACAAGCCTCAACATACCGGAAGACTTCAAGTTCTTTCAAAAATCAAACCAATGGCTGAAGGTGAAAAAAATATTCAAATTTTGTTTTCTAATTCTGAACATTGGTTATGTAGCTATTACGATGGTAAGTTATTATATATTTATGATTCTTCAAAATCTGATACATTAGATGCAGATTTTAAAATTTTTTTTGAAAAAGCTTTATCCATTTTATTTTAACAAAAATGAAAAAGATTATATTTCCTTCTGTAGCCCAGCAACTTAATGGAGTTGATTGTGGCGTTTTCGCGATAGCATTTGCCACTTCATTAGTATTTGGTCATGATCCGCAAAATATTACTTATACATATTCCTTAATGCGTAATCATGTATTTAAACTTTTAAGTGGAAATATCTTAACTTTGTAACTTTCCAAATACTTTGCCATCAAATACTGTTTGCTTATTACCTACCAATCAAATGTGCGATACCTTAAAGATGCTATGTTAAAAAAAAATAATGCCGAGGAAATTGAGCTTGTTGCCGATGATACAATTCGAGCGAAGAATATGCACAAACAAATAATAAAGTCTTTAATGAATGATGAAGCGGGTAGTTCACGAACTGCAGGATTAGCTAGAGTAATTAAAATAAAAGCTGGATCAAAAATTATGATAAGACGAAACATTGATGTTTTTATCGGCTTGGCTATTGGTACAATAGGTACTATTATTTCTGTAACAAGAGATAATAATAATGTTGTCGACATTATTAAAATTGAACTTACCAATAAAAGACAATATTCTATAGAACGTATAGAATCTAAATTTCAATTAATGAGGAATGCTTTTATAATAAGAAAACAATTTCCAATTTGCAATAGTTATGGAATAACTGTTCATAAAAGTCAAGGTCTAAACTTAGAAAATGCAGTAGTTGAAGCTGGAAAAAACTTTAACTTGTAAATAAAATATAAAATAATAATGCTCATGTTATCTTCTTTAGAAATATTTTAAGTTTTAAATTGAATTTTCGATTTTTAACTGCTCATAGCCAGCTGACTGAAAAAGTGTTGCTCTTCATCTTATGTGCAGTTGTTTGTTGTTTGGTTTCAGTTGTAAATTACAATAACATTTCAAAGTTACTGACGTTACAAGATGGCAGATTTTATTGACAACAATTATTGGTTGTAAGTATTATAATTCTTTTCAAATATGACATATTTATTTCTGAAATATGCCTAATGCTACATTATAAACTTCTAATAGGTTATGTTTCAAATAAAGAGCTATACCATTTTTAGGTTTTGTCCTAGGCTACCTCAAACTTAACCGTGACCATATGGTCACAGTAGGACTTTGTATGAACAAAAAAATTAATATTACAAATGTTTTACTAGGAATTATTATATTGCCTTTCATGAGTTTTTGAGTAAATATAAATAGGCCTATACTATATTTTATCTGTTGTTTTAGGCAACAACTGAAACTACAGGAAGGCTTTACTATCGCCGAAGCTGCCGATGTAATTGAAAACTTTATTGATGATGGGGAACTTGATGCCATGGACGACGTTTGCATCTTTATTGCTCCTCCAGAAAACGAAGGTGGTACAATAAATAATTTAAACAGTGGACAACTATCAGCTCCTGCAGAAATCATGGTAAGAAGACTTGATATTGTCCAATCTAGTTGTGCGGCACTACAAGATAAAAAACACCGTACCTGGATTGATGGTGATATGGAGGCTCAAAGATGTCTTGTGTTTCAAAAATACAATTACAAGAAGTTCGATTCTTTAGGTCCAGTTGAACGTTTTGAGCTATTTATCAACAAAAGTGTCATTGAGTTGTTAGTCAAAAATACAAGCAAGTACGCTTTGTTCAAAAACTGCCCAGACCCAAAAGTGACGGAGGAAGAAATGAAATGCTTTTTAGCTATTTTGTTACTTTCAGGGTACAATGAACTGCCTGGTAAAAAGTGCTACTGGGATTCTGGACTAGACATGAAAAATGAAATGGTCTGTCAAGCAATGAGGCGTGATAGATTTATCCAAATTATGCGTTTTTTGCATTGTTCAGACAACTCTGAGCCGATTCCAAATGACAAAATGTGGAAAATAAGGCCACTTATGGACTTAGTCAAATCTAAATCTTGAAAATCTTGAACATTTTGTGCCGTCTGAGTTTTTGTGTTTTGATGAGTCCATGGTGAAATATTATGGCAAGCATGGATGTAAACAATTTTTAAAAGGAAAGCCAATCCGTTTTGGTTACAAGATTTGGAGCCTAAACACTGATACTGGGTACTTGATAAATTTTGAAATTTTTCAAGGGAAAAATACAACAAAGAATGAAACATATGCAAAACTCTTTGGGAAATCAGCTGCTCCTCTTGTAACAATGCTGGATGAAATACCTGACAGTGAGTTACCCTATCAGTTATTTTTTGACAATTTGTTTACTAGTCCAGCATTGATGAAACATCTGAAAGATAGAGGTTATGGTTCTACAGGAACTGTCCGAGACAACAGATTGCCAAAAAACTGTCCCCTTGCATCAAAACAAGATATGAAAAGTGAACATAGAGGAAGTTTTGAGTGTAAAATCGAAAAAGAAGATGGCATATTTGTTGTTCGCTGGAAAGACAATAGTGTCGTAACAGCTGCATCAACATCATATGGTATTGAGCCTATTACTAGTGTGAAGCGCTTCTCTCAATCTGAAAAAAAATACCTCCAAATTCAACAGCCTTTTGTGATTAAACAGTATAATCACCACATGGGAGGAACGGATCTTATGGATGAGGATATAAGCACCCACAGAATTGGAATCAGAGGAAAGAAGTGGTGGTGGCCTTTGTTTACATGGCTTATAGATCTTGCTACCACTAACGCTTGGCGACTACACAGATTGTCAGGGAATAAAATGACAAAACTGGCATTTAGAAGAGAAGTTGTTCAATCCTACTTGACAAGATACAAGACTCTTCCAGCTCTTCCCGGCCCAAGTATGGCAAGAAAGGTTTTTGTCGCCAAAAATAAAAATAGTTTACGCTATGATGGTCTACATCACTATGTAGCACCAACAGAAAAGCGCAGACGGTGTGCAGGTACATTGTGCAGTTCAGTAAGAAGAACAGCTTGCAAGAAATGTGACGTCGGTTTGTGCGTAAAGTGTTTTGAGAACTATCACAAACTGTAGTAGGCTATTGTGTACGGTACGACATTCCATATTATGTTAGTTTGAACTCTGCAGACCTTACAATGATCTGATCTTAATATAGTTAATATGTAATGTTCTTAAAGTGAATGATAAAGACAAATTTTAATCTAATGTGAATAGTTGTTATTTTTCCTGAATAGTCACTTAAAAGCCTACTGTGACCATATGGTCACACACAAATTTTCAATATAAGCGTACTTCTAGAAAAAAATCAATAATTTTCCAATAATCAAGGAGGTTCATAGAAAATATTAAGATGAAAAAAAGAATTTATTAATAAATCAAATGTGGGGTGATATGTCGCCCACTGGAATAGTGTTCAGAGACAACCCCCACCCCAGTATGATTTCTCATGCTTTCGCTGCCTTATTTATTAAATTACTTCAGATACAAGGAAAAGGAAAATGTAACAATGTGTTGAGTAAGTTAAAGGGAATAAAACGCAAGGTCATACTTACGAAAGTTTTACCTTTTTGAAAGGTTTTTTTGTTGAGTACTATCTAAATTTATTCTAAATTCTGGACAAGCAGGGTGATTATCACCAGATCAATTATCATGGTTGATGAAATGAATGTTAAGCTTACATATGTCTTGAGTTGCCTAAATCATTTATTTATTGAACTACTGGACGGTGAAGTGCAATTTTCTCTCCATGTAATACTTAGGAAACAACAGTTTATATAAAACAATACAATTTATCCAGGGTGTCCTTCCCGACCGATTTGTTGAATTAATTCCGTTAAGAAAGGTAAATTAAATGGATATCACTTGTTTTTTTTTTCTTAAGGGATCCTCGGCATCTAAGGGTTCTTGTCTCTGAAAAACAACATAACTTATCAAAGGCGTACTTACACCTCTATTCATTTCTAGAAATAAAAATGTCTGACTTTTACGTGGCATAGTATGACTTTATAATTTGAGTGACCCTCAAAAATAAGGTAAACAATAAATAAACGTTTCTCCTTCATATTCCAGACCTAATAATAGTATTTTTTTAATCAATTAAAAACATTATTAAATATTTAAAATATAGTTGTATAGTTCCTGAATAGAAATGTAGTCAAATTTGCGACCGGGCAAATAATAATATTGTGTCCAACTGTAAAATAAACAGTGTATTGGCGCAGGTAGAAAAAACACACCATGTGGCAACGTTGCATTACTCCCTCCTTACTGAGCGTAAGTGAGTCATAACTAGATATCCACAGCCTATTTCTACTATTTTTTTTTTTTTTAATTTGCTACTACCTAATATTGTTTGTTCGAATTTCTATAACTAACTATAAAATGTTTATCTAGACAATCTCAAAACCAACCCCTCACTTCTCCAACCATCAAATGTCAACCGATTCTTGCTTCATAGAGCACAAGTTTATTTGTTGTTAAAATTATATAATATTTGTGATGCAATTTTCCCTTTTCTGTTCAAATATATTTTCTTTTACAGCTACAGTAAAAATATAAATACCATATTGTTCGTCATTAACAAATAAAAGTATTTACTCTATTGTAATTGTTTTATAAGGTTAACAAGTTTTCAATATATACGACTTTAACATTTTAAAATGGAAATCATTTTCAAATCTTGTGTAAAACGTTACATGAAAAATGCGTTTATCAAATCTGAACTCAATATCATATATATTTCTAAAGTTTTAATGTTATTTTATTTTTAAAAAATGGCGGATATTCAAAAACTAAGCACGAGAGGACTATCCTACATGTTATATAGCATTTAATGTATATATTGTCGTACTTAATCAGATTCTGAAGTTTGATTGAGTAATTTCAACTTATTTGTCACAAACATTTCTTTTGGATGAGTTCGATACAGTTGTCAAAGAATTCTGATGATATTTAACCGTTTTTTTAATTCAATGTTTAATATAAATTACTAAATCCATATTAAATCGAGAAATCGGAAAAGCTTTGAACCGATTTTTGGGATTTCAAAACACTGGCGAATTGAGTAGCTCGCGTAATTTTTGTTCAGTTTTCTTCAAATTGTTTAACATATCTTAAAACGAAGTTAGATCAAATATATTTTGTTTTTGACTGTTGGTCTCTTTAACTTAGATTAATAAAGAAATTTGTCAAAAAAAATCAACTATTTTAAGGCAAAATGTTTTTACGTGTTTCACAAATTGCAGAACAATATTTTTTGTAAAGATAAAATGTGTAAATATTTGATTAAACAATTCCTAGTAACACTCCTTTTTCAGTAACACTCCTAACAAGCTCAGTGTGTTTCAATGAAGGAAGAACTACTTCCTTTCACAATTCTTCAAATGTCGATGAGTAATCTATAGGCCTACATGTGAACAAACCAACTGTGAAAACGGAAATAAAGTTTATTCTCTGATGAGATGATAATTGTGAATAACATGCGTCCGTGATTGTGTTTTTGATGTGGGCTGGGGGGATGCTTTTCTGTTCTTGTAAAACTGCAACCTCTATAATTTTCACGGTGTCTCATTATTGTATTTTCCACATTGTTCTATTTAACACGAATCTTAAAAACAACAAACGTACTTTCTTTGTAGAATCGTAATTAATTTAGTATTATAAATAGCCTTTCCTAAATAAATTGAAATCTTTAGGCTTATTAAAAAAACTACCTAAGATCAAGAAAAACAAAGAATAATATAGTTCCTCTATATAATAAAAATAAAGTCCTCTTTAGACTTCACTCTGGCTGTCTATCTTTCCATTTTCAGGATAATGTTGTGAACTAGGGAAATTACCAAATTTGTGCTTTAACTAATAACTACAGTACTGTAATTCATTTATTGCTAAAATTAAATATAAATATAAGATAACACAATTAATTAAAGATCCTTTACGAAAGTGCTATCCTTCTGCGCCAAAGAAGCCTATAACTTTGACCATACATAGGTTATTGAAATAAGTTATTGGAATTTTTGAGTTCTCCAATACTCTGCTCGAGTTGTTGAATAGCTCTAGTACGATTTATTGTTTAAAAACTTTGAAATATTTTCCAGGACTTCTTCAACTTTAACGTCAGGTAATTTGTTGTGCCTCCCACCTCTGACTCATCCATTTTAAATTTTGTACTTTTAAAAAAAATTCCTTACCTATATAACACTCTGAAAGTGTGTTTCAATATATACATACACACAAACTTTCTTATTTAACAAGAAAGAGTTTTTAGACAAAGTTCGTTATTGTTTTGATCCATTCACTTGTTTACAATTAATATGTAACAGTAGTAATATTGATTATCTTAATTAAAAAATGGCATCGTTATTACTAAGAAAATCAAGATTCCTAAAATGTAAAAGGCATACGCTATTTTTAATTGTTGGCAATATGATTTGGGATAGTGTTCGCTTTCTTTATGTCTAAAGGAATTTTAAAAACAATGATTATCCCGAAAAGATAAAACGTCAGGCACATTTATAATATATTTAAAAAAGTCTCTTAGTGTCATAAAACTAAGAGAGGCTAGGTTAGTCTTAACGCCCTGGCTACCTGAACCTCAACATAGCAGGTAAGACAAAATAATTCCTGATAATGAGAGAGCTGTAATGGTCGGTCACAATATTTTTAGAAAACATAAATTACAGAATACCGTAGAAACCTTTCTATCAAACTTTCCTAAAATAAATTTTAGTTTTATTTATGTTACAAATTCACACACATATAAAAGAAAACAAAGATATACATTTTCGGTTTAAAAGACAAATTTTTACGTCAGTCGTGAATTCTTTCCTAGCTATTTATAATTTTTAACAGTTTAAGAAGTCAGTTTCTTTCGATTGAGTACATCAATAACAGTTATTATAATCCACCTCAATGTAAAAACGGTAAACGGTAATATTTTGGCAAATTTTTGGCAATCTATAATTACAAATCAATAATATTTTTTGTAAAAGGATATAGGTTTTAAATTCGATCCTGACCATTCTGTTCCGGTTAAACCAAAGTTCTGTGGAAAGAAGTATTTATTCAATAACAATAATAATTATAACATTAAACGGTCCTAATGTGCGATTACTTTTAGTTGAAACTTAAGTGTTTTAGATATTGTGTTGAAATTTGATAATGTCTCAAATTCTTTAATAATAATATGTGTTTAAAATAATAATGAAATATAAATGTCCAAAATTTAAAAGATTATAATTAAAATTGGATTTAATTTTTATTATTGAAATATTTTCATACTGATTGTATTGAATTTTTGTATAAATGTAATTGCACTGCATTAAAGAAACAGATACTAGGCATTGGAGACATTAGTCTAAAACCGTTAACAAAACTTTTAGTTTCTTTTATAGATCAACACACTGTAGCCCCTTTGTTTTATTAGGGGCTACAAATAAAATTTTATTTTAAAATGCTACCTGAACGACTACTAGACTGCTAATTTTGCAGCTTGGTCAATTTTTATGTCTACAATCAATGAAACATGAAGTAATACAACAAAATATAATGTTAGGTAAACTCTAAACATATACTCAATAATAAACATAAACTCTTGATATTAGATCAATTTGGACGATGATCATAGATCATATCTGATTGACGTTTATGCAACCGGCCACTACATACCGGCCACCAAGTCAATGCTAAATATTACAAGGAAAGAAGATTTGTAGCATTATTTCGTAAAAATTTGGTATCTAGCCCTCATAATTAGTTATAGATTTGGTTGTTAATACATTTTCCTATGTAGGCCTTTGTCGTTTAAAATAGCAATTTCAATCTATTTATTAATTAATTTTATATTATATAAATGTTATACTAATCAATGTTAATTGTCATTTTAATCGCTCATACGGTGTCTTAGTAATAATGTTAGACTGGGTAAATAACATGGTGGCGTTTATAATAATTAGATAAAACCCTTCTCCATGAAATAATACATGTGTGTGTCAAATTTCATTGTAATCGTCCAGACGGTGTCTTAGTATTAATGTTAGACTGGGTAAGTAACATGATGGCGTTTATAATAATTAGATAAAAACATTCTCCATTAATGAGTTAAATGAGTTTGAAAATTTTCTTCGTAATCGGTCAAACGGTGTCTTAGTATTATTGTTGGGCTGGGGTAAGTAACATGATGGCTTTTATAATAATTAGGGAAAATGAAAAAAAAAAAAAAAGAAGAAAACATGTATTGGCCAACTTTCATGGTGATCGGTCAAACGTTGTCTTAATATTAATGTTGCGCTGGGTAAGTTGCGTAATAGCGTTTATTAGTTCGATAAATTATCTAATTCAATAAATATGGTATTAAATAATCTAGATTGTTTTTTATCTATAGAAAAAAGTCTAGTTAAAATATTATCGTGTGTTTCCACCCACAAGTCTATAGAAAAAATCGCCGTACAAAATTTGATGTTAATTGTTTATTTTCCATCGATTTAAACTAAAATAAACTAAATGTTTCATGCCTATTGCAGAGAGAGAGTTAGGGAGATAACAAAAATGAGAGTATAGAAGAAGGGAAAATGTTGGGGACAAGACAATGTTGGCAGCATTTGTTGCAAAAATCCGTGTTATGTTAACTCATGTTAAGGGGACAGTAAGTTATATATACTCTTGATGAGAATACACTGTCCTCCTAATATTCAGAGGACAGTAACTGTGCTCTGAACAAGAGTATATATGCGACAAATGTCCTCTAACAAGAGCGAGAATGTCTTAAACACTAAATGTCTTAAACAAATAGTGAGGCAAAATATCATGATTTTGAAAAAAACACAAAATACGCGACTACAGCCAAACGGTTGAGATCGGACATGGGTCCATATGAACTTTTTTATTCCATTTAGTGAGTAGAACATACTGGCGAAGTTAATGGTGTCAGTAGAAACTCACCCTGTATATATAGGGTCTATCATTGTTAGGTTAAACTGTGTGCCAAGTTTAAACTCAATCGGTCAAACTGTTCTCTAGGTATAAATCATTTTGGAAAAGAAACAAAATGGCGGATGTCTGGAAAACGAAGCTTTTCTGGCCCTAGGTACAAATGAACAATTTTGATTTTTTTAGGTGGACCCCTATCATCTTCTGAAGTTGTGCCAAACTCTCGCAAAACACCCTGTATGCTAAACAATTAAAGCGTTTAATACAACCTAATCTACTGTATTTAAATAAGTAAGTAAATTCATATGAAACTGAAAACGAGTAAAACTGAATGGCATTAACCTAATATGAACATAATATAGGGTTACTGTAACTCGACTTATATCCGGCGGGATGTGATAGGGGGCTAATGAACATCAAATGTAACGGCTTTGTAGCTTAAACTACAACTCCAGCGACAGAGTTAACGAGTGGTTGTGAACAAGTGCGCAAAATAAGAACTAAGCGCACTAGAATGGTTAATTTCTAGTATAGATTAATTTTGTTGGGCACAAGTTTAGGACTCCAACTTCTCTACAAAGTGTGCACTTGTTTCGTAAAATTCATTGTTAAATTGATATTTTGGAAATTATCAATCTACAACTTTTGAGCTTCTCGTCTCTTAGTATTTGAACAAAAATGTGTTTGTATATTGTTCAATTGTACATATGTCAAATTACATTGGTGGATTACTAGGAAAGTTGTAGGGTAGTTTTTATTTCTTCCCCTCTGTATGTTTTTGGGGTGCTGAATCCGAATCTGAGGTTTGCTTACAAAATTTTTAGATAGTTCTAGGTGTGCTTAATCGTTCGGATTTTTAATTGTCTATAAGAACTGTAAGTTTCAATTTTTTTGTAATTAAAAAAATTTTCACTCAAAAAACGTAAAAATCGACGATGAAAAAAAGTGGATTTTTGAGTGAATTTTTTTTTAATTACCTAGAACTCTCTATGATTATTACTTTTCAAGTTATAACGTTTTGAAAATGAAAATTACAAAATATAGACTTTTTGAATGTAAATACCTCAAAAAGTAAACAAAGATACCATGTCGTGTATAGTCTCATTGTTTTTATTTTTTAATTTTCTATAAGAATATATTATTAACAATTTTTATTTTTTTTTTACTTTTTTCGAATATTTTCATTTTCATTTTCATTAAACGATATATATCTGACAATCCATTAAAGATATCGATACGAAATTGATTATATTTTATTCATAACAGTTAGATCAACATTTCCAATCAATTTAAATTCGATCCGTGGATAACTATTCAAGTTATTGTAGCAGGATTAAAGAAAAGAAAAAAAAATACATTTTTTTATATGTATTAAAATTTACAATAATATAAAGATAATCAAAATTTTACACCTTTTTAGTTTCTTCCATCAATCTTTGTTATTAGCAACTATTTAACAATTTAATGTAAGTCCACATACATATTTTCTATGAATTCTATGATAAAAACATGAAGTGACTAATATAAAATTCAATTTAAAACTCTAGTGATGTGCATTCTAAATGTTCCAAAACTATAGTCCCTATCTCAAATATTGTTTTAAATTAAATCACTCTTCTCTTCCTTTTATGCAAGTAGTTTTTAAACTGTTGCTGATAAAATCACTGCATTGTTAACCATGATGATTTTCTGTTAACCATTTATTCTCTCTTTTTCAGAAAGTTTGAACCAAAATTAGCTTCAAAATATATGATATAAAACTAGTTATATTAACAAATTATTACTATTCTTGCTTAACCCGTATAAAATGACAATTTAAATACTTTGTTTACAGTGTTATTTTAAGCTTAATACTTATTTCGTTAAGCATAGTAGAATATATTATTTGACTCAGTTTGAAATTTATAAAAAAAAGTCCCACGTGAAAACCAACTTAAGACAAAAAGTTGTAAGCACTGTTCAACGGGAAATACAATATGCCATATTTTAGTAATAAATATAGTTACACAAACACAAATACTGATTTGGAACGAATATTTTGACAATGTTCTCACTTTCCATTACGTACATCGAAAAGTACAAAAATCAACAATATTTCAGTATCCACTCTGGATATTGAAGGTCAACAATACATTTGGCATAGTAATTGACAAACATATAGTGCAGGTATTTTAGTTTACTTCACCACGTATTTAAGATGAAGTATTACGAATAATAGTTGAGGCAGTGAAGAACATTTTATTCAGAAACTGCATTTTATCGCAGTGTTTTTGCAACATGTTTTGAATTATTGCCTCATTGGCCTCAAGAAAAGTAAATTAATTTTACACGCATCGTATAAGATTTCTAACAATTTTAATAGAAAAATGTTATCTTGTTTTGAAGCTATAAATGTTTTCGAGCTTGACTCGTGAGAAACAATTTTTTTTAATAAATAAAAATTCAGAACACGATTCTGAAGCATTTGTCAGGAATATTTTATTAGAAAAAAGTCGGCTAAATAATAAATCACATTTTTTTCAGATTAATAATTAGGACAATCACTAAAAATTTAAAGTAAAGTGTATTTTTTTGGTATGAATTGGTTTTACAATTGGTTTGTATTGTAAATTGGTTTGTGTGTGTCTGTTGGTTTATCTGTAACTTGTCACATAAATCATAATCAGTGAAAACAAAAAAATGAAAAGTAACTGGCAGAACTGTTGGTGCCTAGTGTTACTCTGAACAAAGTCACCAGCTTTAAAAACTTTTGAAACCATGAAATTAGTCTTGAGTCATAGGCTGTGTCTTACTTGGGTCATGTTGGCTACCGGGCTGCTATTGTTTCATTGTGTTAAGTTGTAAAACACCCAGGCGGGGATGGCTACCTGCACTTACAAACTACTGTAACTGTATGTTAAGAACAAATGATTGGCTGTCGTAAAAAGAGCACATTTACTTGCAGTTGAAGTAATTCTTATTTTTGAAGAATCATTAACAACAATTGATTCTTCAGCTGTATTTTCTCATAGTTTCTGACGATATAATGTAATCTTTTGAACATGTTATAAGTAAAGATAACAATTATGAACATACAATCATTGAATTTTATATATCAAAATGTTATGATAAACCCCCCTCCAAAACCACCTTTTTTAAGACGTAATAAACGCAACATAGCTTACACATAATAGTTCCTAAGTAAAGATCACAATTATGAACATAAAATCATTTTATATTATATATAAAAATGTTATGATAAAAAATAAAAAAACAAAAAGAAAAAAAAACCTTTGTTAAGACATAATAAACGCATCAGCTTACACATAAACATAATAGTTCATAAGTAAAGTAACAATTATGAACATAAAATCATTGAATATTATATATAAAAATGTTATGATAAGAAATTAAAAAAGAAAAAAAAACACCATTGTTAAGACGTAATAAACGCAACATAGCTTACATATAAACATAATAGTTCCGAAGTAAAGATAACAAATTATGAACATAAAATCATTGATTATTATATATAAAAATGTTACGAAAAAAACAAAAACAAAAACAAACACCTTTGTTAAGACGTAATAAACGCAACATAGCTTACATATAAACATAATAGTTCCGAAGTAAAGATAACAAATTATGAACATAAAATCATTGATTATTATATATAAAAATGTTACGAAAAAAACAAAAACAAAAACAAACACCTTTGTTAAGACGTAATAAACGCAACATAGCTTACATATAAACATAATAGTTCCGAATTAAAGATAACAATACATTATGAACATAAAATCATTGAATATTATAAGCCTATATAAAAAGTTATGATAAAAAAAAAACACCTTTGTTAGTTCGTAACATATAAGCAACATAACTTACTCATAACAAAAACTATATAAAACGATGCAATAAATACTATTCAACTAATAACTAGATTACTCTGTTTCAGATTCTGATGACCTATAATCAATAAAAAAAAAACTTACAATCATTGAGGTAGCCTACTTCGCGCTTATAGTTGTTAGAAATATCACGTATATAAACAGCTATTTCTTTTTCATGTACTGATTTTGAATGAAAACTTTAATTTTTAACCAAGATTTATTTTCTAATAACTCCTTGTGCATGTTTTTCAGTTCTTCACATTCGCTCTTTTTTGGTGGGATCCTACGTTTTATATGCATTTTGAAGAAAGATGTAACAACCACCTTCTGCTCGTTTGTCCATAGTACTAATTTTCGTTTAGTCTTTTGGGGTTTTTGGGTAACATCTGGTTCATGTGACGTACTATCTACGCTAATGTCACGTGTATTCTCTAAAAAAAATTACAGCGAAATGTTGCTAACAATATGCTTATCATTTTGAGAACAGAGAGATAGCAATGCTTTTATCTGTACAAAATATGACACATTTTTTTCACTTTATTTAGCCTATGTATTTCTTTATCTTAGTATTGTAACTAGTTTAGGTAAACCTAGTTATGGGACATAGTTATTTATTGTTAATTTGATTTATCTTTTGATTGCAGAGTGAATAGTAAATGTTTGCGGGTATAATAACTTAATTTTCATATAAAGTAGAATATATTGGCCTACCCTGGAAAAATTGAAATATAGTTGTTTCTCATCCGTGACATTTATATTTTATAGACTGCCATAAATTGTACATTGTTATGTTTTAAAGTTTCTACCGTGGACTATACCTGGCCTGAAAATGTGACACCTGTTTTAAAAACAAGCGGCGGAAACGTCTTTCAACAAACTAATAAAAGGGTGGGAATTTTTGTTCATCTTAATAACAAAAAGGGTCAAGATCATTCCCTAAAATCCATACTTTTAGAAAATCACACAATGCAAAACAATTAGAAATATCTGGGGTGTTCCCCAAAGTTTTACAGACGATTAACCCCAGTTAAAAGGATCGTTTGACCTTTGGACCCTCGCCCACTACAAGCCACCTGCCGACAATGGTTGTAAAAGCCAAACTACTGAAGCAAAACATTTTTTAAAAATATTATGGATTTAATTTAACTTATCAGCTACAACTTTGCCGCTTTCATCAACTCTACCCGAAAAATAAAAAAAAAAACCTCACTGAACAACTTTTTCATGACACAATTCACAATTTTAAAAATATTCGAACTTTGATATATTATAAATACCCTTTAAAAAAAAAATTCTATGGTTACTACTACCATGATCACACAATAACAAACTGTATGATGTGATGGCTAGGCTGGGCTGGGCAAGTAATACAATGTCGTTATTAAATAATTTAAATATTTCTTAATGTACTTATACTGTACACAGTATATTAAAAATATCCTATCAAAAACATTCAAAAGTTAACGCTGTAATATGATGTAATGGTTACGCTGGGCTGGGCAAGTAATACAATGGCGTTAGTAAATAATTTAAATATTTCTTAATGTACTTTTAATTTATACACTATATTAAAACATATCCTGTCAAAAACATTCAAAAGTTTACGCTGTAATATGATGTAATGGTTACGCTGGGCTGGGCAAGTAATACAATGGCGTTAGTAAATAATTTAAATAATTATTAATACACTTATACTGTATACCCTGCCTATATTAAAACATATCCTGTTAAATACATACAAAAGTTAACATTGTAAAATGATGTGATGGCTAGGCTGGGCTGGGCAAGTAATACAATGTCGTTAGTAAATAATTTAAATATTTAATAATATACTTATAGTGTATACACTATATTAAAACATATCCTGTCAAAAACATTCAAAAGTTTACGCTGTAATATGATGTAATGGTTACGCTGGGCTGGGCAAGTAATACAATGTCGTTAGTAAATAATTTAAATATTTAATAATATACTTATAGTGTATACACTATATTAAAACATATCCTGTCAAAAACATTCAAAAGTTTACGCTGTAATATGATGTAATGGTTACCCTGGGCTGGGCAAGTAATACAATGGCGTTAGTAAATAATTTAAATATTTATTAATACACTTATACTGTATACCCTGCCTATATTAAAACATATCCTGTTAAATACATACAAAAGTTAACATTGTAAAATGATGTGATGGCTAGGCTGGGCTGGGCAAGTAATACAATGTTGTTATTAAATAATCTAAATATTTAATAATATACTTATAGTGTATACACTATATTAAAAAAATATCTTGTCAAATGCATTTAAAAGTTAACAAAGTAAAATGATGTGATGGTAAAACCAGCAACACTGTATAAGTTTACTCGACGGTCCGCCAAGAGCGCTATAGTAGTCTTTCATAACGTTTCCATAGCTGTGTTATATAATAATATATCGTTTTAACACAACACGCCAAAAACCTAATTATGGAAACTCATTTTCATATGACTTATTTTTGCAATGATTAAAGAATATACGATCAGAAAATTATTTAACACATTTGCTGAAAATCTAGTTATGGAACCTCATGTTCATATGACTTCTTTTTGCATTTTGTTAAAGAATATACGATCAGAAAATTGTGGAAACGTGTGTATGTTTCCACAATTTGAAAATGTATCCACAGTGTGGGCGTGTGCATGTCGATGTATCCACAATTGAGTAAAAACATGAACACACACACACACACACACACACACACACACACACACACACACACACACACACACACACACACACACACACACACACACACACACACACACACACACACATACACACACACACACACAAATTAAACAGTACACTTAACATATATTTACAGTATAACATACATTTTTGGGCTGGGAAAAGTACTATGACATGTGTTTTCTTGTTAAACACTATCAAAAGTAACTGTTTAGGCTGCTGAATTAATTTAAGACACTTTTCTGCTTAATCGCATAACTACAATTAGGACTGTACAGTATAACATACATTTTAGGGCTGGGAAAAGTACTATGACGTGTGTTTTGTTGTTAAACAAATTTAACAATTTAACAAATTTAAACAAAAATAAAGCATGCCTAATTGACATGCTTGGTGCAAATTTGTTTGAAATCGATCGAATATTTTTCTCTCTAGCTTTTTATACATACAGACATACAGACAGACATTTTGTAAAAACCACTTTTTTGGACTCAGGGGGTCCCAAAACGGGTATATCCACAAAAATCTCATCATCGATTTTTTTGCGATCACTATACTTTCTCTAGTATAGTGTGAAAGTAAAATGGTAACTAGTTAAAATATAGTTTTATTTATAAACTTGAAAAAATAAATACCGTAGCATACTTGTTTGGAGAAATAAATGTAACTATTTTCGTCTTCTGATTAATAATGTGTAACATATTTTAACATTCTGTTAACTATATTATGAAAACGAGGACAACGAATGGCTGAACGGGAGTTGTACCGCGAACAGAGGATTATGTACCCTCTAGTTATATTTAAAATAAATAGTTACTTCATTAGTATTTGACAAACAATAGTATTAATGAAAGAAAGTAAGTGATATGAGAAAATTTTTAAATCAAATTTTTTTGTATTAAAACTATACAATATTGTTATGTGACGCAAAATTTTACTCAAATAATGTTTCAGACAAAGTAATGTCAAAATTAAGTTTATTGGAGAGCATAAGGTCTTCAAAAGGTTCTATTTAAATAATAGCAGGTCTTCAAAAGGTCTCTAAAACACGATGACTTATACCATGGTGATAACAGGCGTCAGAAAATAGAAATTAACAGGAACAGGCGTCAACTAAACCCTTTAAAAGGTGACTTTTGTAACTGATCGTATAAGACTTCAATAGGTGGCATTTGTAACTGATCGTATATAAGCCTTCAAAATATCGTCTCCCGTACATTTCACACCAGGCACTCTAGGCATCCAAAAGGTTCGTCGACGTTTTCGCTTTATACAGAGGGCACAAAAGGTCGTTTTAGTGTATGAAAACAGACCTTTTGAATGCCTGAGTTCAAGCACTCCAGGCCTCCAATAGGTCGTCGCCCGTACCATTAGGCACTCGAAAGGTCTTATACATAAATCTATATATATATATATATATATATATATATATATATATATATATAAGGTTTACATTCTACCATAATCTTTGACAAAAGTAACTTGATAATGGTCTTATGATTATATGGATGGTATCAGCTATACATTTCAAAATAGCAGCTGTTTATATTAGTTAATTAATAATAATTTCCCCTCTAAAATGACTGTTAAGTGTAATTTTATAATTTGCTTTTAATGATGCTATTGTTATTATTCCCCAAATATAAATTCACAATTTTTAACATCTTATAAAATTTTGAATAACCAATACTATGTGACATCTGGGTCCAAATTTACAATGGAGTATCATGGTGCTAAACAGACAATGTGCTGTTATTAATCCACCACTGTTGGCTATCACTATATACTGTTTGAAATTAAAACATTTGTGTTTGATTGTATACACATGTTCTTAGATATTGATGCTATAATTATTGTCATCTATATATTGCACAGTTTACAGACTTTCTATTCTTGTAGCTAACCCTATATAGTTTTTATCAAAGCTTTATTAAACTCAAAACTTCCCAAAACTCTCCCTTGTCCTCCCTTCCTCTTTAACAGTTCCAAATGGGCCCCTTAAACACTTTGACAATCCCTCAAGGAGACTTCTATATTTAGTCAACCTATATGTAATTAATATCATGGAAGTGAAGAAAAGAGTTGAGTCATTTGATTTTGGGTGGATGAACAAGTACATCAATATATTGGTTCAAAGGGAACATGCAGCTGATAGACAAGGACATCCAGCTTAATAGCAGAAAAAATGGCATCAAAAAACCCTCAAAACAAAGATGAACGTTGTCCTGCTCTCCTAGCTCTGTCTTATGCCTTCTTTTGCTCCCACTACTAACCTTCCCAAAATGAGAAGCGTGCTCAAATTCAAATATGGAGGAGCTGGAATAATTGACTATAGAGCAACAGAAGGTCTCTTCCTCTGGGATGGTGAAACTCAAAGATATACAATTGGAGGTTGCCCAATTAATGAAATAAAAAGCACCAAGCCTGAACTTGAATGGCTTATTGATAATGTGCTGGAGGGATTTCGAGTCGATAGTGTTGACAGTCCAGATACAAAGATGATGAGCACCGCAAAATTAAACAAGCTAGCTCCAACCATCCAAGATGGTGAGGTATTCCAGACTTTGATTGCGGGTAGGAGTTTCCAAATTAATAAGAGACAAGAGGGTAGAAATATAGCATGAAACTTTGATAGAATAAATAATATAAATAATTGGTACTAAAAATATATATCTGGTATATGATTTGGTTTAATTAAATAATAAGATATAATCATAACTAATGGACTTGACTAATACAGACATTTATAAATTTTAAAAAGAGGAAGTAATAGCAATTTTAAGATATTTTAAAGTAGAAGGTAAAGAGAAATACACTCGACGAAATTAGGAAGATTTTAGCACTAATTAAAAAAAATCCACACAGATTTAAAAACAGACACGGAATACAAAAACGCGCATGACTACTTACTTAGCTACAATAAACTAACGCCACAACAAAGAAACAAATATCTGGACCTAACACAATTAGAAACTTTAAGAAAACCACAAAAAGATACAAAACTATCTAATTCTACAAACGAAGCGACAACTTCACAGACAACAATACACACATATGACTCAGTAGGGTTTGAAAATCTATACGTTAACGTAAAACAACCACAGGAAAACATTTACGAAGAAATAAATAAACACCCAATTATTACAAACACAACAATAAACTCAAAAAATGGATAGGAAAGAAAAAATACCCTTAGTCCAACCATCACAGTATCATGGTTTACCTTCTGAGGACATTCACACATTTATTTTAAACCCAAATACACTTACTACCAACATATTTGGCAAAATCAGCTTTAAATTGGTATAAGAGTTTTTTTCAAAAGAATCAAGAGGGGGACATAACATGGGAGAAAGCAAAAAAAGAATTGAAAACCCTATTTGCACCAATAGCCCAGTGCCGAAACCTACAAATATTGTTAGAAAATAAAGTTCAAAATGTGTCAGAGCCGGCAATAAACTTTTATTTAGAAATACAAGCCCTTTGTATTTGAATCCATTGTATATTGATAGAGGATAAGCAGATAATATCACATGTAATACAGGGACTAAGACCGGAATTTTGTGAATGCATAATAACGATGGAATATAATACGATAAGTCAATTAGAGGAAAATTTGAGCAGCAGATATTTCAAAAGGTCATAAACAAACAAAGATACTTAAGTCTTTGTAGACGCCTGAGGTGGTTTTGTGAGGGGTTTAGAAGGATCAGCCCCTGATTAATTTTTATTTTGAAGAAGCTTGGTAGTTACAAACATTGGTGTACTGGCCTTGCATCTATTACTTTTGTTTTGATTTTTCAAAAAGGACCATGATTTAGTCAGAACAGACACTGACTGCGATTTTTGTTTCGTTAGCTGTCCAGTTATTGGTGGTACTTTTATGTTCTTTAGTAGCGAAGGCGCGGATTTTGCTTTGGATGCAAATAGGTTTTGTTGATATATCAAGAAGGTCTACTTTGGAAGAAGATAGTATATTACAGCTTTGGATTTCTATTAATTGTTTGATCTGATCTGCAAACTTACGAACCATCTCACCCAGTTCCTTACACGATGATCATGTATTCGGGACTGAGATAGATGTCTCATTTGCATACGATTTTCCTATAGTAGGAGGTAAAGCAGTTCTTTGTCTGTACATTTTCCTGCTTCAGGAAAAGAAAGTTTTTCTTTAGCAACAATTTCCAAACTCGCCTTCTCGACTTGATATTTTGGGCTTTTAGTGAACGTGCGGGGTGATCACCGCCGCAATGTGCAAATTGTGCCTCAATTTCACACCGTTCACTTTTGTGGTCTTTTACACTACATTATCCACAAACTTCCTGTTTAGAGCAAGTGCTCCTAACATGTCCAAATCCTTGGCATCGGAAACAACGCCTTGGATTTGGAATAAACGGTCTTATAGTTAGACTGTAAAATCCAGAAAACACTCGCTCAAAAAGATTTGGAGTACCAAATGTTAAAATGAGAGAGCCTGTTGGTTATCTCATCATTTTATGTACGTAAAATTCCACATTGATGACATGCTGTTCTGCGCGCTCTTTCTGTATATCCTCCATGCTATCATTCAAGAGAGGTCACCGTAAGAAATAACGCCTCTAGAGGAATTTAAGCTTTTGCGAGGTTCAACAGATACATCAACGACATCAAAAAAGGACTTAATTTTCAACAGAGAGACTCTGTTTGTCAGTCAGTCTGTATTAATAAAGTCCCATTCCAAAGTTTCCTTAGAGACAAAGGGCGAGATCTTACCCTTCAGCACTGTAACGTACAAGAAGAAATCTGAAAGCAGGTCCATGATTCCCTACGTCCAAATTTCTTCGCTTAAATTCATTACAGACAGACTCTTCGGACGAATCCGATAGATGTCTCTTTTCACTTCCCTGGTTGACGGTTTGAAATGTAGAGGCCATAAAAGGTTTAACCAGCGCATCGTGTTGCGCGATTGAAGTTGAGACTCTGGGAACAGGTATCCTTTCCTAGATCCTTGGATCACTTTCGATCATTTCCAAACCCCAGAACTCTGGGGCGCAGAGTATCCTCTTTAACCAGACTGGATGAGCATCAGTCCAGACCCGCAACTGGAGAGGGAGGAACCGACAACTCCCCCATCGCGAATACTTCCTCACCAAGGACCGAAGTGGCTGGTTACTGAAGAAAAACCCGGATACGTCTTCGGCAGAGCAAGCTCACATCAGCTACCAGATTCAAAGGTTGTCACGCTTTGGTCTAGTAAACACTCCCAGATGTGCTACGGCTCTGCACAGTCAAATTTAATCCCTATATATAAGTGTAGGGTGTTTATGTATCCCCGTGAATAGTGTAGTGTAAAAGTCTCTACGAATTGTAAAATAGGTTTGAGTGTTGTATGTGTGTGTATATTCGGAAAAGATGTTTTATTGTACCACCCCTATATAGCACGGGTACCGCGAGGGACGGTAAACCCTCTCAATAAGTGCAGACTGTCTGCCCCCCTGCGATAAAACCCTAAGTAAAGTTGGAAGTAAAAACATGTATATAGTTGATACGGGTGTACGTTTATATGGATGATAGTCTAAGTGTTGTGAGTGTTTGACTGAGGACGGCGAGGGACGCCAACCCCCTCTTATTAGGTGCAGATACAACCCTCTGCGGGGTTTTTGGCTAGGAAAATACTGCTGTATAACCTATAAGTTTCTTTAAGTCATTAAAGTTTCCCAAACGCTTGGGAATTTTGAATAACCTGGTGTTTTATTTATACGGAATACCATAAATGGAAAAAGTAGTTTCATATATAAAGCTAATTTCCGTAAGCTTTTAACCACTACAAATTAAAAGCATTGCAGTTAACATAACAATGAAATATGCTCTTGGTTAGATATAACAGCAATGAAATGGCTGTAAGTTGGATCACTGGTCATAGGCATTACATCATTGTTGCATTAGGCTTAGTCGTGTGTCCTGTGAAAAACCAGATATCTCCATTAGAGTACAATTAGGGAACGGATGGAGTCAGGATTACAGGGAGTACAATGTGTCAACTATAGTGGCCGAGAAGAGGTAGGGGCAAATAAATACAGACTGTTCCCGAAGCATTGTCTAGTAGAATTAAAACTACATATTATAACTAAATTTAATATGTAGAACTAATCCATTGTTGATTCTGTATAGAGAAAGTATTGTGTTCATCAAAAATGATGAATTTTTTGCGGATACAAGGGTTTTTGGTATATAGGATATCAAAAGTATATTGTCAAACTTCAGAAAACAATTTTACATTTAAACATATCCTCTAAATGTAATGCATAAAAATTGGTTTATTGAAGCTTGTAGTTTAGTTGTATTGGCTGATCAAGAGGATCAGTCCCAGTAGTGTAAGTTTGTTTGTTACAGAGGTTTTCTGAACCTCTTAATTGTGTATATCACTACTTTCTTGACGTCCGTTAGCCCCTGAAAGGCCTCACAGATGTGTTTATTATATGAAAAGTCTCCATTCGCTTCGCTCGTGTCAGTGTCTCAGTTCTAAAAGTTGTAATTATGTGAAGAAGTCTTCACTTGCTACAATTATATTCACTCTTAGTACTACTTCACCGTCAATCTGCAAATTTTTATCTACTTTAAAACAGACGCCATTTTGTCATTTTAAACACGATTTAAAAAATTCCATTCTATATGAACACACAATATCAAACTTCATGTTCCTAACTTAAGTTTGTGGCTGCTATCCTACATACGTGTAGACGACAACGATACAAATGAAACGGCCCGTATGGGGAAATCAATTAAAAACAGAGATCTAAACTTTCGGCCAGCAACAAACATGCCCTATACTTTACTGGGTAAGTAAAAGATAACAAAAATATATCCGAAGACATATTTTTCTTCGGTTAAAATTTTGACTCCAGATTTATTCTACGATATCTTTTTATGAAACGTATAACAGAATACTAATATTATGAAGAAAAAATTTGTTTTTATTTAAAAAAAAACACAAGACAACACATTTAAAAAAATTTTAACTCTAGCAACTCAAAAATAGTTAACATTAAATTTGCTGTTGACAAAATGCTGATTTAAGGTCAATATGACAATATCTGAGTTTTCATTCTAGGTCAAAGGATAACCCAATTATCGATTGTTTCATAACAGTTTCATGTATACATCTATACAAGATAAAAATACACCTATACATCTGTAATGAACACTAAATTTCTTGAGTTTTGTGGATAATTTGTTCTAGGTGGAAATTTCATATCAATCATGTCTCTTCCAAGCTTGGTACAGTTTGTTTCGTGCTGAGGAGAAATTGTGATCTAGCTGGGGTTGAATGTGGTCGCACACTATACTTTGCTTTTCTTTAGAAAGTAACACAATATGGTATTCAGATAGGGGGGTATTTCCTCTCAAACGAGAGGAAATATTTAAGTATTTGTTTCTATATACCACTGAGTAATAGGTATACTACAAAACAAAAAATCACACGAGAGGGAATACAAAGACGGAAGGGTTAACATTTTTTTGTTTTTAAGTAAAGGTCTGCAAAATTATAAATATTTTGACGTTGTTAATATTCCTGTAGTTTTTAAAATACTCTTCTCTTTTGAGTGGAATCACCCCCATATCTGAATACCATACTGTGTTACTTTCTGAAGAAAAGCAAAGTATAGAGTGCGACCTCATTCAACCCCAGCTAGATGACAATTTCTCTTCAGCACGAAACAAACTGTACCAAGCTTGGAACAGACATGGTTAATATGAAATTTCCGCCTGAAACAAATTATCTACAAAACTGCAGATATTTAGTGTTCATTAGAGATGTATAGATGTATTTTCATCTTGTATATATGTATACATGAAACTATTATGAAACAATCGATACTTGGGTTACCCTTTGACCTAGAATAAAAACTCAGATATTGTCATATTGACCTTAAATCAACATTTTGTTAACAGCAAATTTAATGTTAACTATTTTTGAGTTGTTAGAGTTAAAACATTTAAAAAATGTATAGTCTTGTGGTTTTTTTTTTAAATAAAAAAAAATTTTTTTTATACATAATATTAGTATTCTATTATTTATACGTTTTCATAAAAAGAAATCGTATAATAAATCTGGAGTCAAAATTTAAATCAAAGAAGAAATATGTCTTTTGTTATCTTTTACTTACCCAGTAAAGTATAGGGTATGTTTGATGATGGCCGAAAGTTTAGATCTCTGTTTTTAATTGATTTTCCCCATACAGGCCGTTTCATTTGTATCGTTGTCGTCTACACGTATTACGATAGCAGTCACAAACTTAAGTTAGGAACATGAAGTTTGATATTGTGTGTTCATATAGAATGGAATTTTTTAAATCGTGTTTAAAATGACAAAATGGCGTCTGTTTTAAAGTAGATAAAAATTTGCAGATTGACGATGAAGTGGTACTAAGAGTGAATGTAATTGTAGCAAGTGAAGACTTCTTCACATAATTACAACTTTTAGAACTGAGACACTGACACGAGCGAAGCGAATGGAGACTTTTCATATAATAAACACATCTGTGAGACCTTTCAGGGGCTAACGGACGTCAAGAAAGTAGTGATATACATTATTAAGAGGTTCAGAAAACCTCTGTAACAAACAAACTTACACCACTGGGACTGATCCTCTTGATTAACCAATACAACTAAACTACAAGCTTCAATAAACAAATTTTTATGCATTACATTTAGAGGATATGTTTGTATTACATTGTGTGATGTGTCTGGGTACCATGATAATTTATTCAACTTTAAAAAAATGTTTAATGGAAAATTGTTTTCTGAAGTTTGACAACATACTTTTGAATTATACTGTATACCAAAAACCCTTGTATCCGCAAAAATTCAACATTTTTGACGAGCACAATACTTTCTCTATACAGAATCAATAATGGATTAGTTCTAAATATTAAATTTAGTTATAATATGTAGTTTTACTTCTACTAGACAATGCTTCGGGAACAGTCTGTATTTATTTGCCCCACCTCCTCTCGCCCACTATAGTTGACACATTGTACTCCCTGTAATCCTGACTCCATCCGTTCCCTAATTGTACCCTAATGGAGATATCTGGTTTTTCACAGGACACACGACTAAGCCTAATGCAACAATGATGTAATGCCTATGACCAGTGATCCAACTTACAGCCATTTCATTGCTGTTATATCTAACCAAGAGCATATTTCATTGTTATTTTAACTGCAATGCTTTTAATTTGTAGTGGATAAAAGCTTTCGAAAATTAGTTTTACATATTAAAACACTTTTACCATTGTGGTATTCCGTAACATTAAGCCAGCAGTATGTCAAATAAATAAATAATTAAGTTTTTGCTAAATACAAATCAGAATAAACGAGCAGAAAATTAGCACATAGCCCTCGATTACTCTAATAGCATCAGAGTTGGAAGGAAACAAGAACTGATGAAGATACATTTGATAGAAAGGAGGAAATAAAGGGATCTAACTGAAGACGACAAGTAGAAATCTGTTGATCCAGCTAGGATATCTCGGGGTTGCTAGACATGTATTTACTCTGAAGGTATCTTATATCCCATTTTATCTCCTATAAATTTATTTTAGGGAAATACCAACAGGCTAATAAATTATCATTTCTTGTATATAAAATATAGGAAATATAAACAAAACAATATAAGGAATTTTTAAGCTTATATTTTGTTTATTAAAACGTACTAATAACACAAAGAATAAAATTAACCCATAAACATAAATGAACGGTGAATCAATGTAGAGATATTTATAAGTAATATTTGTGCTAATAATAAGTTTTAATAAACGAAGTGTAAGCTAAAAAATTACGTATATTGTTTATTTTTCCTATTATTTATCTCCCATTAGAAACACAGCGGTCGTTTAAAAGCAAGTTAAAACTTAAATTAAATATTGTTTATTTCTTTTTAACATTGAACAAAATAAAGGACATAAATTCTATTCATTGTTGAACAGCTTTATATATTCATATATGTTACAAGTGTTGTGTAATTGTGAGTGTTTTATGGACATAATAGCTGGCCTGAAGATGCTGCCTGTGGCAGCGAAACATGTAGCCACATAGAAGAATATACAAACAAAGACTACATTTGACAGACACAAAAGTATGTATAACATAAATTCTTTTGGGATTAAACGTGATTCAATAAACACACTTAAAATTAAGACAAATTTCCTCTTGTTAGGGTTATTAAGACAAGTGTTCAAAGTGGCCGTCATTCTATCCATGCGGTAGTATCTCCTATGGTATGTGCGGCATTTTTTAACGTGTTGACATTTATCTCAGCTACGATTTGAACAATTACTTCATTTAGTTCTTCAATCGGCCCTCTCTTACGATTGAAGTTCTTCCTGACCTCTTGATGTCTCCAACGGACTCGGTGGTTTCAATTTACTAACAAGCTTTTTGTATGCGACTACACTCCACGGTCCGTCTCTGTAGCCATTGCGATACAAAACTTTCTGAACCCGTCTAATAAACTTCGTTCACATTCATAATAACAGTCAATTTTACATGTTGTGGCAAATAGAACAAAACTACAAAATTTCCTACATTATCATTCCTATGATATACGTAATATGTATGATTTGTATTTAGAATCGCAAAAGTTCAAATTATTTGAGAAAAATAATTTCAAAATTATTTTTATATAGGAACAAAATTTTATATCTTGTTACCGGTGAAAATTAAACTTTTGACTAGTACAAAATTCAAACTCCCTTATAAGAACTATTCTTGTCAGGAACTTATATGACGAGCGTTTGAGTTTGGATTGATAAATTTCATTTAGTTTTTGTGGTTTTATTCTACTACCCTGTTTATTATATGTATTTGATTGTGTTCTATTTATTGACAAATTCTATTATCTATTTATTCGCATTTATTTATATTTTATTGTAATGTCTTTGTCGCTGTGATTAAGGCTGATTTATTATGTATGTTATGTTTTATCTTGTATATTATGTAGGACTATATTTTGTTTTGGCTGTATAATATGTACTGTGTATAGGGTATCTTAAACTGACTTTTATCATGTAGCTCGTCACGAGCAGTGTATGCAAATAAAACGCAAATCAAAAACTGAATCAATGCGATACGTGTTTGTAAAGGAAAAGTCTTGATGGAATAAAACAACTCAATTGATTCTAAACTACAACAAGTTTACCAAATATTGGATTCCTGCGTTGAAATTAGTCAACAATGAGAAAACTCGTTACTATGACAACAAATAAACAGCAATGAAAATAACAGCTGATGTTGTAATAAATCCCAATTATATCTGCATGCAATAAAAAGTTAGTCTCGAATAACAAATAACGAAACTACAACCATTTAAAGGTCTTGCTATTTAAAGACCCGGTAAAACTGCAAAATCTTCTTTTCCCCCTAATGAATAGTAGACACATTTTAGAGAGATGGGGATGGATATTGTTTTTGGCTTTGTAGATAAGAAAGTTAGTGGAATACAGTTAATTATAATGGCATTAATATGTTTATTGTGATTCTGAACAAACATTTGGCACTAACTTTCTGGTTAAGTTCATACAACAGGAAAATGCATCCTCATCAGTACATCTTGATTTACTCTACCGTCCTCTTAATTTATATCCTCACACGTTTTAACTAATAAAATTTGCTAATTATTTATACGTATTAACTCTACTTGTATTAGGCCTGAAACTGAATCTAATTATACTTAGTTTATGCGCAACTCCCCCCCTCCACCCAATCCAATTAAGTCGACATGTACAGAGTCGCCAACACTAATTGTTGTGCTACTCGTTACTCTAAGAAATAATCAAAAGGATTTATGTTCCGTAGAAGTATGTTTAATTTAATGAGTTTCTGTGTCCGGGTCCAATAGGTGAATAATATAAATAAAATTAATATCCTACAATATAATAGAATTTTTAAATTGCAAGTATCTTTGGTACCTTTGTGCCTAGGAATTGTCATAAGATGTATATTACCCAATCCATGGTTTGTTAACTAATTTAAAAAAAGAAAAAAAATTCTTCGTCGTCTCCTAAAAAAGTGATGTTTGTTCGTGGCCTCAGGAAATTGAAAAAGTGTTTTTCGACTTAACGTCCGTCCATTGTCGTTGTTGTCTGTGCGAAACCACGATAGCCACAATAAATAATATATAAACATGAAATTTTTGTATAAGGGACTCATAGCGGGTCCATGTAGAAGCCTATTGAATAGAATTGAAAATCCAAATGGAGGCTATTTTTAACTGTTTTAGTTCAAATATCGTCTGTTATTCAACTAAAACACACTAAATTAGGTAAAAATTTGGAGATTTCAACTCTCCATGTAGTGTTACTATCGCGACTTTTATAATAACAAATAGCGAAGTCATTGTCAAACATGTATTTTCGAACCATGATCTCTCAAAAAATTGTAATAAATGGTTGTACATTTTCCAACAAATCTGTTATATTTGATCCACAGAAAATATAAGAAAAACTTTGTATTTACTGTTAAAAAAGAAAACTATTTCTCTAGTAATTTTTTTATAAACTTAGGTTTTCGAAATATTCGATATTACAAGTTTTAAACGGTCGCCATTTTGAAAATTGTACAGAATAAAGTACTGACTTTTGCTCAAAAGAATGTGATACATGGTTATAAATTTTTATATTTTTATCAATAAATCTGTTATCCCTTAATCAATAGAAGAAAAAAAATCTTTGAATTCTTAAAATTTATTTGTAAATTTAACAATTTTTGAGAATTTCGTTATTACAAATTTAAAACTGTTCCCATTTTTATATGTTTGTCGATAAATAACATAACTAATGTATGTTTTTTATTGTGCCTGGATGTGTTTTTCATCGTCGTGCACAGACAACTGTAACTGGATGTGGTCCAACGGCTGAAGGAAAGCGATCAGACGGAAAAGTCGAGGACAATCGAACCACAAACAACCGGATTTTGTTGAAACGCATCGCCGATCGGCCCGGAAGTGCATGGTTAGGTATTTTCAATCTGAACCACGTCGAGCAGTGAACAAACCGCACTTTGTTTACACTGGTTTTATTTAAAGTGGTGTAGGTTGGAGTTTGTTATTAGAACGTAATAAAAAGAAAAAAGCAACAACTTTAGTTCAAATACACGACATCAAATAGCAATGAAATTAAAATTTTTGGGTGTGGAGGAACCGTAATAAGACCTAAGCTAAAAATTTTAAATATCTCCTTACACACGACATCCGTATATAAATACATTATGTCCGTTTTTCGTTTTGTTTCTCACTACAACTGTTTCGCCAATCAATGCGGCATCATCAAGTGAAAATTACAGAACATTATATAACATTTACGTACACCAACACAAATATTAGAGACTTAAATTGGCTTTTGTTCAAACACGATAAGTTATTAAAATGTAAATGAAATAAAAATATTTCATTTATCTTCTTGTCTTGTTTGAACCAAGTTGGAAGTGGACTCGTGCTCTATAATTTCCATCTGTTGATGCCGCATTGTTCGGCGAAACAGCTGTAATGAGAAACACAATGAAGGAATTGCAAAGATGGACATAAGGTATTTATAAGCATATATATAAACAATTAGTGATTTGGAGGCATAACTGAAAAATTTTAATGAACTATAAAAAGACAGCATTCCAAATACAAATCAAAAGAAGGCATTTTTATTTCTTCAAAATATATATATATATATACTATATATTTCTTGTTTAAAAAAAAAAATTATCTCGGTCATCTTCGCTACAAAAAATAAATAAAAATAAATAAAGAAAAGAACATAAAATAAAAATTCCTAGCCCTTGAATACTCTAATAGCGTCAGAATCGGAAAAGAACAAAAGTTGGACAAGAAAGAGGCCAGATAAGAAAGGTGAGCGATAGAGATAAAACGTAAGACTACGTCTAACAAGATGTAGATCCAGCTGGGTCCCTCGGGATTTGCCAAGACCGTACTCATTAATGTGAACCTCTGAGGGTAAGACTACATGAAAAAAGGTGAAGATCCAGCTAGGTCCTTTTGGATTGCCAAGCCCGTACCAGCTATAAATGAGCCATTGAGGATTATTTATATTTGATTAAGTATTGAGCTGAAGAACACTCCACAGACATCAAAAGGAGAGTCCAAAATTCTCATTTACACAAACCCACAAGCCCCTAAAGATAAAACGAAAACTACGAATACAAACTTAATAATAATAGTATATTCGTGTATATTAAAATAAGACCAAACCCTATTAAAATAACTATTTCAATTAATAAATATACTCTGTAAGGTATAAAACGAGGACATGATTGTGTGTCAGCCATAGAAATAAAGTCAAACTAAGTATCCGGCCGAATGAAATGAACCAGACATTTGGGCATTGCAATTTGGAATCGAATGCAGCCGTTAAAGTGGTCACTTCTATTCAAGGATCGACTATCGAATCAGACGTCCAAAGGACTTTAAAGAATGAACCTACGGAAAGCACATGTAATATTTAACCCCTGTAGCAGACGGGCAATCTCTTGTAAGAGCTTTTTGAGAGCATTGCGCCCCCCCTTCCATTTCCCCTTTCACTTATCTTGGCATTAGTTACTATTGGCGGTCTACAGCATATATATACATTAGCTCTTTGGATAGTCTACTATCTTAAGTGAAAACATAGATTCTTGTATCATGTTTTGTTGGAAGTATCGTTTCAAAAATGCAATTTCATTAATTGAAGTTGGAATATAGTTTAAGAAAGTTTTGTTTTATTTTCTCAAATATACCTTATATACAAAAATTAATTAATCATGTAATAAGTAAAAAAATTCTACATTGATAATCCTAGATATATCCGTTTTGAGATCCCCTGAGACCAAAATAGTTGTTTTGGAAATTATCTCTCGCTTAATAAAAGAAAATACAAAACTTCCCACTACGCTTATTTCTACTTTTCACTTTTTATTTCTTTTTTCTTGTTTTTTAAAGAAGAAAAACCTGTCAGTTATAATCGCCTTATAAAAATAAGTAAAGAGAAAAGAACATGAAATAAAGAACCCTGAGCTTTCGAATTGTGTCAAGTACAAGCACAAATAAGAGCATAAAACAGAAACCCCTTTTCCTCGAATATTCGAGGTCGGAAAAAAATAGTTGATCAAGAGAAACCTGATAGAAAAAAGAAAAAGGGATCTAACTTGAGATTACGCGAAAAAAAATGTGAAAATCCAGCTAGTTTCCCTCGGGATTGCCAAGCCCGTATAAGTTACTTTTCGACTACCACTCGCGTACTCACTACAAGCGAGACCTTAAGGGGAACGATAAGATGGAATGAGGAACTGGAGGAGATGAAGTTAGAAATAAATTATTAGTGGAGATTTAAAACATTAGGAGTACGT